>JAOPSE010000008.1:132037032-132672022 GCA_029449295.1 Zea luxurians
AGGTAGATATAAACTTCCCCAAATTTTTCTAACCTTAGTTAAATAGTACAACTATTTTTCTTGCTATTATTAAGCTTTTGGTCAAAACTAAAATTAAATCAGAGCCTTATATTTTTCTCTAGTACTTATGGGGTTTTATATTTTGCTTAGATAGGTTACATTATTTAGAGTCTGGCAAAATTAGTTTGACCAAATTTGGATAAACCAAACAGAAGTTATGGGTTTTTAAAGTTTCTGTTTGAATTTAAATCAAGTTTTAATAAGGTTTTTCTGAAAAAGCAGTTTGCGCCGAGGTCCCTGGGTTTAAACCGAATCAAACCTCGCAGATCTACCCTCGGGCCACTATTCCCCTGAGTCTCTGACATTTCACTTAACCCCGTGGCTTTCTCTCCCTCTCACCCGCAGTCCTTCTCCCAACTGAAACAGTAGCCGCGGGAGAGAAAAGGATGGCGCGGCTTACCGGCGGCGAGGGTGGTCCGGCGAGGTGGTCAGTGACGTTCAGGAGGTCGCGACGGTCACGTCGATGTGCGGGTCGTCGACGGGGATGGCCGGAGTCGCTCGGTCCACGCGCGCAGGCGGGCGAGCTCGTCGGCGACGTGTGCTCTGGCCTATCCACGGCGGTATAGTTCAATCCAAGGGCATAGGGAGCTTCATGGAGGTCTAAGGAGTCTAACCGTGCAAGGAATCGAAGAGAGACTCACCGTGTACCTCGGTCCACGGTTGCCGGCGGTCGGGTGAAGTCCGGTGACCTTGTTCCGGCGTCTCCGGCGAAGCAGAGCCCGATTCTTTGCTCGGGGAGCTTCACTGGTGGGTGCACACTCGTGTCCGAGGGTTGGATGGGAATGTGGAGGGCTGGGCTGGCCGGTCTACGGCGGCAGTGGCTCGGGTGGCCGCGGGCACGTCGCGCACGGGCAAACGGCGGTGAACTGAGCTCCGGCGAGACTTGAGCGCGTGCGGAGGGGTACGGCCAAGGCTCCTGGGCGTTTTATAGGCGCGGACACGGACCAGGGCGCTGGCTTGGCTCGGGCGCGGCGCGGGGCTCGCGGGGGCGCGCGCGGGCGTGCTCTGGCGCGGTAGAACGCGTCGAACACGTGGCGGTTTGTTTCTTCCATTGTTCAAACCTCGGCAGAGGTCGCAAACGTGCGAATCTTTGCAAAGGTTCGGCGCAGACCTCTTCCTGGCACCTAGGGCTGTCACTCAACTGTGAGACGTCGGGGCAGATATGGCCTAGGGAGGGAGATCTTTGGATGCCAAATCAGGTGTGTCACACTGGGCACTTCGCGACAAAAGCCATGCCATGGCATGTCAAACGTCCGAGTCTCGGGCTCAACTTTTTCCAGTGGGTGCCCTAGGTGGTATGCCACGTTTTTGGTATAGAACACAAGTGGATTTGATGCCATCTTCAAGGTGAACACGGTTGATCCTTAAACTAGGGTTAAAAATGGACTTAGAGAGAAATAGAGACCTCTAGCTCTCTCTCCACTTAGTGATTTGATTTGGGGTTTCTCCAGGGGCCTTTTTGCAATATTTCCTTCCTCTACTTGCTGGTTATAAGGTTGCTTAAGGTTGGGTTAAAGATCACTCATGTTTTGCACATTTGCTCATTTTCTTCCCCCTCTCATCCATGGCTTTGGAAAGGAGGGTTCAAGAGGGGCCTAGGGTCCCCCCTCTTTTCTTACCCAATGTAGCCAGTGCACCAAGCTTAAATGGTGCCCTTAGGTCCTTAGAATTTTTGGTTAACACATAATCTCCAAGGTTCTTTGTTATCCTCAAGTTATTTCCACATGTGATCACAATCCTTAGCATTTAGGGTAGGTTCTAGTCATGGTAACACCTGAGGTGTTACAGCCCTCCCCCCTTAAAGGAATCTCGTCCCGAGATTTTAGGTAGAGTCCCTTGGAGGGATGCTTGAAGGTGTGTTGGTGCTACTCTCCCCTTATACCCAAGTTTCACTTTCTTAACTGTTCTTCGAATGTCATCCTCTTTGCAACTTCAGAAGGAAGCCCTTCTTAGGTTAAATCCACAACTTAGACTATCCTTGTTATCTAAGTTTTTCTTATAATTGACTTCAAAGGGCAGGTGGGGGTGGGGTTTTGGGGTTACATACCGACTCCTTTGGGCAGAATGTCGGGGAAGCGAGAGCGTAGAAAATCCTCCATCTCCCATGTAGCCTCTTCTGCTGAATGATGACTCCACTGAATCTTATACATTTTGATTGATCTTGCCCGAGTTGATCTTTCCTTCTGATTCAATACCTTGACGGGGTACTCTTGGTAGGACAAGTCTGGTTCTATCTCAATGTCCGGTTCCGGTAGCACTTCAGTGGGTAGACGAACACATTTCCGCAGCTGAGATACATGGAACACATTGTGAACTGCTGACATGCAGGGTGGCAATTCCAATTGGTAAGCTACGGGTCCACAACTTGCCTTGATCTTATATGGTCCAATGTAACGAGGGGCTAATTTGCCCTTGATCCCGATTCTCTGGACACCCTTGGTTGGTGATATCCTAAGATAGACATGATCTCCCACCTCAAACTGTAGAGGCTTCCGCCTCTTGTCATGATAACTCTTTTGCCTGGCCTGAGCAGCTTCTAAGTTCTTTTTGATAATCCTAACCTTTGCCTCTGCTTCAAGCACCAAATCTGGCCCAAAAATTTCCCTTTCTCCTGCTTGAGACCAATTTAGCGGGGTCCTGCATCTTCTCCCATACAAGGCCTCAAAAGGTGCCATCTTTAGACTGGATTGATAGCTGTTATTATAAGAAAACTCTGCCAAGGAAAGACACTTGTCCCAATCCTTCCCATAATGTAGTGCACATGCCCTTAACATATCTTCTAAAATCTGGTTCACCCTTTCTGTCTGACCATCTGTTTGAGGGTGATATGCTGAGCTTCGTATAACCTGGGTTCCAAGTGATTCCTGTAATTGCTCCCAAAATCGTGCCACAAAAGGTGCTCCTCGGTCGGAGACTATAGTCCTTGGTATCCCATGCAGACGAACTATCTGGTCAATGTAGATCTCTGCATACTTCTCCGCCCGGTGGGTGGTGTGCACTGGCAAGAAATGAGCAGTCTTGGTCAATCTGTCCACAATAACCCATATAGAATCATGGTGCCTGGAGGTATTGGGTAATCCTACTATGAAGTCCATGCAAATGTCCTCCCATTTCCAAGATGGTATGGGAAGGGGTTCCAAAGGGCCTGCTGCCTTCAAATGACTAGCTTTTACCCTCTGGCAAGTGTCACACTCGGAGATGTACTTGGCAATTTCCCTCTTCATTCTGGTCCACCAATATAACGATCTGAGGTCATGGTACATCTTGTTGCTACCCGGGTGCATGGAGAACTTGGAAAGGTGAGCTTCATCCAATATCTTCTTTCTGAGCTCTGGGTCCTTGGGGACAACCAATCGATCTCCAAACCATAAAGTTCCCTTGCTGTCCTGACGGAAACACTTGTATTTTTCTGCCTTTTGATTGAGCATGTCTTTGATAACCCGAACACCCTTGTCCTCAACCTGTGCCCTAACTATCTGTTCTTGCAAGGTGGGCTCCACTGAGATATAGCTCAATTCACCGGAAGGAATAACTTCCAGGTTCAGCTTGCACAACTCATCACACAAGGTGGTAATTCCCACATCCATGTTCAAACAATTGCACTGGGCCTTTCTGCTCAAGGCATCTGCCACCACATTGGCCTTGCCAGGATGGTAATGCATTTCCAAATCATAATCCTTGATTAATTCCAACCATCTCCTCTGCCTCATGTTCAGATCTGCCTGAGTGAAAATGTACTTGAGGCTCTTGTGATCAGTGTAAATGTTACAGTGAGCTCCCATCAAGTAGTGTCTCCATATCTTGAGGGCATGAACTACTGCTGCCAATTCCAGATCATGTGTCGGGTAATTCTGCTCATGGGGTCTGAGAGCTCGGGAAGCATACGCAATCACTCTGTTCTCTTGCATCAAGACACATCCCAATCCGGTACCTGAAGCATCACAATAAACTTCAAATGGTTTGGTATTATCTGGCTGAGCTAGCACTGGAGCTGTTGTCAAATGTTGCCTCAAGGTATGAAAAGCATCTTCACACTTTTGGCTCCACTCAAATTTGACTCCCTTCTTCAACAGTTCAGTCATTGGCTTGGCAATTCTGGAGAAATCCAGAATAAATCGTCGGTAGTACCCTGCCAATCCCAGAAAACTCCGAATCTGTCTCACTGTAGCCGGGGGTTTCCAATCCATCACCTCCTGTACCTTTTCAGGGTCAACCGATATCCCATCCTGAGAAATTATGTGACCCAAGAATTTAATCTCCTTTAGCCAAAATTCACACTTAGACAACTTTGCATAAAGACGGTGATCGCGCAGTCGCTGAAGTACGATGTGCAGATGCTCAGTATGCTCGTTTCATTCTTGGAATAGACCAGAATATCATCAATGAAAACGAC
Source organism: Zea luxurians (assembly GCA_029449295.1). Lineage (NCBI taxonomy): Eukaryota > Viridiplantae > Streptophyta > Magnoliopsida > Poales > Poaceae > Zea > Zea luxurians. The sequence goes on from JAOPSE010000008.1 coordinate 132,041,486, forward strand.
CACGAACTTGTCCAACTCTGGCATAAACACTGAGTTCATCAAGTACATAAAATAAGCCGGGGCGTTGGTTAGCCCAAAAGACATCACCAAAAACTCATAGAGCCCATATCTGGTAGAGAAAGCCGTCTTGGGAATGTCGCTGGCACGGATCTTAATCTGATGGTAGCCTGAGCGAAGGTCTATCTTGGAGAATACCTTGGCTCCCACCAACTGATCAAACAGAACATCAATGCGGGGCAACGGGTATTTGTTCTTGATAGTCACCGCATTGAGAGGGCGGTAGTCAACACACATCCTCAAACTCTCATCCTTTTTCTTCACGAATAAGGCGGGACATCCCCATGGGGAAGTACTTGGACGAATAAACCCCTTGTCCAACAATTCTTGCAATTGTTTCTTCAATTCTGCCAATTCCGCGGGAGGCATCCTATAGGGTCTCTTGGAGATAGGAGCAGTCCCGGGTTGCAATTCGATGGCGAACTCAATATCTCGGTCAGGTGGCATCCCTGGCAATTCATCCGGAAAAACATCCGGATAGTCACAGACCACTGGGACCTTTTCCACTGGGGATTCTACCATAACAAAGGCACAAGATCGGGTACAACCCTGGTTGGGTAAATATAGTGTGATTTCACCACAGGTTGGTGAGTGCACTTCGATGGCCCTAGCTGCAATGTCAATCACTACCTGATGTTTGGTCAACCAATCAGTTCCCAATATGATATCCACACTATCCAGTCCCAAGATAAGAAGGTTGGTTTTAATTATCAAACTACCAAACTTTAGAGGCACATTCTTGTTGATTTGATAAGTGGCAACTCTGCCTCCGGGTGTTGAAATTGTAATGCCCCCATCGGTATGGTGAAAGGGCAACTGGCATTTGGCACTAAACTTGGCACTGATAAAACTATGTGAAGCACCGGAATCAAAAAGAACAATAGCAGGGAAATTTAAAACTGTAAAGATACCAGTCATGACGGGTGCTCCCTCTGGAATGTCAGCCATGGTAGTGAAGTTCAGCTTGCCCTGCCTCACTTGCACCTTCTGTCTCTTGCCTTGGTTCTGATTGACATTCTGCCCCTGCCTCTGCTGGTTTTTGGGGCAATTCTTGGCATAATGCCCAGTGCTGCCACAAGTGAAGCACCTGTTGTCATTGGCCTGACGATACTGCTGTTGCTGCTGGTTGCTTCTCTGAGCGGGAAATTGGGTGCGGTTGGGAGCCTGCTGCTACTGCGGTGGTCTGATCACCCATCTCCCTTGCTGCTACTGAGGTCCCCTGCTCTGTGAGTCAGACACAATCCTGAAGCGTTGTGGCTGAGCTGAGGGTCCTGCCACAGGGGTCTTCTTCTTCTTCTCCGCCTGTCAAGCTAAAATGCAGTCCTCCTGGGAGATAGCCATGTTGACCAACTCGTTGTAGCTGTTGGCCCTGACGGTGTTGAGGCGATCACGGAGCTTAGTGCTGAGCCCCCTCCTGAACCTGTCTCGCTTCTTCTCATCCGTATCTACATGGTACCCAGCATACTGGCACAAATCATTGAAGGCCTGGGCATACTGCAACGCTGTCCTGCTGCCCTAAGTGAGTGCCAGAAACTCATTGAGCTTCCGGTCCATGATGCCAGCTGGAATATGGTGCCCTCTGAAAGCTGCCTTGAACTCCCTCCATTCCACCTCTCTACCTTCTTGCTGCATGGCAAGAAAATGGTCCCACCAGGTCCTTGCGGGTCCGCGAAGCTGCTGGGTGGCGAACCTGACCTTGGTGACCTCTGAGCAAGCTCCATGGAGCAGTGGGAATTTGGATTCCACCACCCGCAGCCATACATCTGCATCAAGTGGGTCCTCTGCCCTTGTGAACAATGGAGGCTGGGTGCTGAGGAACTCCTGATAGGTAGCCGCCGCGGGGTGACGCTGATGGTCTCCACCACCATAGTGCTGTGGTGGTGGCTGACGCTGAGCCAGCTGCCTCAAGATCTCATTCTGCTGAGCCATGAGCTCCTGCAGAGTGGGAGGCGGTGGCGGTGGAGGAACGTGCTCATTCTGACCACGGCGCGCCCTCCCAGCCATCTGAAAAATCACATGGTTGCTTAATAACACATCTTCCAAGTTTAAGGTTTAAACACGGTAGGGGAGTTAAAGCAATTTGGTAGATTCCACATAAAACAAAAGAAACATAAACCTTTCGTCCAAATTTAAACTGCCATTAATCATCCCCAAACCTCCAAAAGAGTTTAACACGGTTACATCAATGATCCAAAAGACTCAACTCTACCTAGCCTAGTACCCTAAGGGTGCAAAAGCTAAGCTAGTGGCGAGGAGTCCGACTACCATCAACCTCTAGGATTAGCCTAGCATCTAATGAGCGAACGAGGCAACGCTTGACTCCGGGGAAGGTGGTCTCCCTGAGCCAGCGGTGTCTACACTGGAAGCAGGCTCCTCCCCTCCCTCGATGTCAACGTCCTCGTCAGCCTCCTCATCATGGATCTCTTGGTGATGCATGTCTAGGTGCTCATTTGCCTCTGCTAGCTGCTGCTGAGTGTTAAGGAGCTGATCCTCGAGAACCTCGATGGTGTTCTCCCTGGTGCCCACTAGCTCCTCCAACTCGTGAATCTCATCAGACAGCTGCTCCACTTGCAAATCTTTTTCCACCAGCTCCTGGGACAAGTCCACCACGAGCTCCTCCCTGTTGTCCAGGGTGATCTTGGTTGCCTCTAGTAGTGCCATCAAATGAGACATGGCCTCCCCACGCATCACTTGCAGACGATACAGAGCGTTCATGCATCGTACCGACAAGTGAGCGGTGTGGCCTGGGTAGAGAGCCCAGATGTCCTTGGCATGCTCCACCCGATCCTTCCACATCGGGTCGTCCTCCTTTTCCGCAGGGAACAACCCAATGGGGTGGGTAGCCAGCTCCAAGGGATGGAATCCGCTAGAAAGTAGTCAGTCCATGTAGAGCGATTGCCTCGATTGTGTCCTCCGCTCGGTACCCGAAAGACTCAGAGTCCAAGGACCGCCAGCCTGGCTGCAGGGGATGAGGCTCCAAAGTCATCCTCACCCTACAGCGAGGCACCCAGGTGCTTCTCGAACTGCTGCACCTCGTACTGAGGGGGTGTCATGTATCCTGCCCCCTGAAGTACCTCCCACAAGATGCGGGGAAAACCCTCTCGTGCAAGTCCGTCAGTGTGGGTCAGTGCATTTCTGTCATCGGAGGATCCGTGGGAAGTCATCTGTGTACGGTTAAGCGTAAGTAAAAGAAAAAAATTACAAAAAGAACAAGGAAAAATAAAACTCAGCCTGTCTCTTGCTAAAGGGAAAAGGCATTGGGGGACCTAGTTGGCTGTTATCTCATTTTTAAGTCCTTTTACTTAGTTATCCATTTGCTTAATTAAGAATGCATGCATGCGCGTCCTGAACGACCTCTCCAGAAGATAAAAAGGACTAGGGAAGAACTCCCATCCTTTAGAAGTGGCCTGTAGGGCCTAGTCACTTAGCCACCTAGCTACCCTTCTATTATCCTAAGGCTTCATGTCCTAGGTCTATCCTGCTCGTCCTACGATCTATCCAACATTGTTTCTATCAAATTTTACTTTAGAAAAGGGATGGCATTTATGGTTTATTGATTCCTCTGTGGTGGTACAAGCTCCGATACCAGCTGTGGCGGAACTGCCCGAATTATTCCAACTTAAGTGCCTAAGCCCTGCCTTAGAGGCTAGACCACACTTAAATGGGAATAACCCGTCAATCCCTCGGATCTAGTCCGACACGGCCACTGACAGGATCAAGTACCACGATCTCACTCGATGGTGAGTCACAGAGCAAATACAATAAAGCATAAAACCATACATGTCAGAGTATTAAATTATTACATCATCATCATCATCATCATCGGAGTTTTTGCAAAAGTGACCATCATTGTTTTGAAGTGCAGCGGAAATAAACTAACGGTAAATAAACAGAGAGATGGGGAAGCCTGTCCCATCACTCCTCATGCTCCTCCTCAGCCGAGGCAGGGTCCCACTCGACAGTCCAACCCGGTGGCAGGGTGGATGGCCAAGTCACTCCAGCAGCCATTTGCCTCCAGAGAACCTGTAAAAATTGTGCCACAAGCAAGGCTGAGTATACTAATACTCAGCTAGACTTACCCGGTGTGAGGAGTCTATACTCCTCTACCTCTAGACATGCAGCTGTTTGGCTGTGGGGTTTGGTTGCCAAAAGCACTAGCTGAGTTTCTAAATCAAGATTTTAACTTTGTCAAAATTAAGTGTGACTCTCTTAAGGCTAAAAGTGTACTATCTACTCATACATAGTAGCAAGCATTTTTAGCAATCAATATCTTGTATCATCTCAACACAGTTCCACTTGTTACTCAATGTAGCAGCATGGATCAAGCAGTCTCATTAGCTGCGAGAAGCAGACGATTCGAATCGAGTTTTATCCTTGCAAGGTAAACCTAAACACACGACATGTAGGGGCACTCCGTCCCCACCCATATCAACCGTCCCCATCGATTCCCCGTCAGCAGATCAGGGCTCACCGCCTTGGCGTACAATGCCTCACTGACCCCGACTGGCCGTCGTGCAGTGACCGCACTTGTACCCACCATAACCGGAATGGGAGACTACGTCTCAGGTCGCGTGAGGGGATATGTCCACTGCCAGGTTCACTCAGGTACTAGGCTTACCGATTTACCATATTTCTCGGTATGTGTTTAGTACGTTCAAACGCTTGACTCACGATACCACACCTTAATCCTTACTCAAATTTTTATCCCGTAGACAACCAATCCCCATGGATTGTTGGCCACAAACCAACCTCGTTATGATATGAAAGTGAGTACAACCAATTCCTGACCTTCGCGCGAGTGCTAGAAAAATCACTCGACTTCTACCGAGATCCTATTTAATAAAGCAGCTACTCGACCTAGCATACTAGTATTCATCTCAAAAGGATTACCTGAGATCATGCAACTAGGGTTTCAAACAATTCCTACACCTAAGTGCACAATCAAACCTACAATCATTAAGTGAAGTAAAATAGCATAAATAACAGGTTATGCATAAACCGGGGCTTGCCTTCCAAAGCAGTGGCAGGCAGGTCCTCTGGTGCAGGCTCAGGTGCTGGATCTGGGGCAACCTCCTGGGCAGCTCCTTGCTCCGGCACGAGGATGTACTCTCCTGTCAGCAAGATTACAGTATATCGAAATGCAATGAACATGTATGTCATGATTATGCAAGATTTAAGAACATTAAACTACAGAAATTAAGTCAAGAATTAACTTAGGGTTCCCTGGCTATGTGGGTCTTCTAGTGGTATATATATATATAGACTTATTCCCTTTTAGGTTTAGGTTTTCTTTTAGGATAACATAGGGGATTTGCATTGTTTTTTTTATAGATTTCAGTGGACAAATTTACAAGGGTCTTAGGAGGACATTAATTTCCACTATCCATTTTCCTTTCTTTAATTTCCATCTAGGGTTTCTAGTATAGGTTTGAACTAGGACAGTATTTTAAAAATTTCCAAAAATTCTATAAAAATTACAGTGGGTTGTCACTTGCTATCCTAGCTGGTTCTAAGAATTTGAGGCTCAAAGTACAAAAGCTAGGCTTTAAACAAAAATAACAATAGTTAGGCAAAATGGGCCACTTTACACTACACCTCTTAGTTAGGGGTAGGTTCTGTCCTAAAGGTTATTTTTGTTGGCCTCTATTAGTGATACTAAGCTCTTGTACCAAAAATGACAGAGAGCCACATGATGGTTAATTAATGGTGGATTTCTAAAATTTGGTGCAAAAAGGGTGTTTGGAACTAACTTGTCATTTGAAAAATATCAAACAACAGATTTCAGATTTTTCCTAAGTTCTTATTATCAAAACATTAGTTATCCTAAGGTTTGGGGAGGTTTCACCTTGGGGTTATTTTTGTAGGGTTTTTCTAAGTTATGCTTATTTTATTAATTTAAAAGGTATCCTTCTTATTTTACACTACAACAGGGTATGATATATTTTTCCAGTGAACTTCATTGACTAAGTATCTCAACAAAAATAGGGGTGCCCTCTGGTTCATTATTTATGTCACCTTTTCTATTTTTCTTAACCTTAAGCATATTATGGAATAAGGAGTAAAGACTAACTTAATGTAGTGGACAGAGGGGTTTAACATTTTTAACTAGGTCAGTAGGTAGATACAAACTTCCCCAAATTTTTCTAACCTTAGTTAAATAGTACAACTATTTTTCTTGCTATTATTAAGCTTTTGGTCAAAACTAAAATTAAATCAGAGTCTTATATTTTTCTCTAGTACTTATGGGGTTTTATATTTTTCTTAGATAGGTTACATTATTTAGAGTCTGGCAAAATTAGTTTGACCAAATTTGGATAAACCAAACAGAAGTTATGGGTTTTTAAAGTTTCTGTTTGAATTTAAATCAAGTTTTAATAAGGTTTTTCTGAAAAAGCGGTTTGCGCCGAGGTCCCTGGGTTTAAACCGAATCAAACCTCGCAGATCTACCCTCGGGCCACTATTCCCCTGAGTCTCTGACATTTCACTTAACCCCCTGGCTTTCTCTCCCTCTCACCCGCAGTCCTTCTCCCAACTGAAACAGTAGCCGCGGGAGAGAAAAGGATGGCGCGGCTTACCGGCGGCGAGGGAGGTCCGGCGAGGTGGTCAGTGACGTTCAGGAGGTCGCGACGGTCACGTCGATGTGCGGGTCGTCGACGGGGATGGCCGGAGTCGCTCGGTCCACGCGCGCAGGCGGGCGAGCTCGTCGGCGGCGTGTGCTCCGGCCTATCCACGGCAGTATAGTTCAATCCAAGGGCATAGGGAGCTTCATGGAGGTCTAAGGAGTCTAACCGTGCAAGGAATCGAAGAGAGACTCACCGTGTACCTTGGTCCACGGTTGCCGGCGGTCGGGTGAAGTCCGGTGACCTTGTTCCGGCGTCTCCGGCGAAGCAGAGCCCGATTCTTTGCTCGGGGAGCTTCACTGGTGGGTGCACACTCGTGTCCGAGGGTTGGATGGGACTGTGGAGGGCTGGGCTGGCCGGTCTACGGCGGCAGTGGCTCGGGTGGCCGCGGGCACGTCGCGCACGGGCAAACGGTGGTGAAATGAGCTCCGACGAGACTTGAGCGCGTGCGGAGGGGTACGGCCAAGGCTCCTGGGCGTTTTATAGGCGCGGACGCGGACCAGGGCGCTGGCTTGGCTCGGGTGCGGCGCGGGGCTCGCGGGGGCTCGGGCGGGCGTGCTCTGGCGCGGCAGAACGCGTCGAACACGTGGCGGTTTGTTTCTTCCATTGTTCAAACGTCGGCAGAGGTCGCAAACGTGCGAATCTTTGCAAAGGTTCGGCGCAGACCTCTTCCTGGCACCTAGGGCTGTCACTCAACTGTGAGACGTCGGGGCAGATATGGCCTAGGGAGGGAGATCTTTGGATGCCAAATCAGGTGTGTCACACTGGGCACTTCGCGACAAAAGCCATGCCATGGCATGTCAAACGTCCGAGTCTCGGGCTCAACTTTTTCCAGTGGGTGCCCTAGGTGGTATGCCACGTTTTTGGTATAGAACACAAGTGGATTTGATGCCATCTTCAAGGTGAACACGGTTGATCCTTAAACTAGGGTTAAAAATGGACTTAGAGAGAAATAGAGACCTCTAGCTCTCTCTCCACTTAGTGATTTGATTTGGGGTTTCTCCAGGGGCCTTTTTGCAATATTTCCTTCCTCTACTTGCTGGTTATAAGGTTGCTTAAGGTTGGGTTAAAGATCACTCATGTTTTGCACATTTGCTCATTTTCTTCCCCCTCTCATCCATGGCTTTGGAAAGGAGGGTTCAAGAGGGGCCTAGGGTCCCCCCTCTTTTCCTACCCAATGTAGCCAGTGCACCAAGCTTAAATGGTGCCCTTAGGTCCTTAGAATTTTTGGTTAACACATAATCTCCAAGGTTCTTTGTTATCCTCAAGTTATTTCCACATGTGATCACAATCCTTAGCATTTAGGGTAGGTTCTAGTCATGGTAACACCTGAGGTGTTACAAACCCCCTACTGCAAGCGCATCCATCCGCCCTGGGCGCAGGACAACACGAAGGCCGCGGTTTCCCCTTACTGTTCTGCCCCCATTGTGTCCCGCCTCGCGCCAACCCATCTGGGCTGGGACACGCAGCGACAATTTACTCGTCGGTCCAAGGACCCCCGGGGTCGAAACGCCGACAGTTGGCGCACCAGGTAGAGGCCTGCTACGTGTTGACGAACAGCTTCCAGTCAAGCTCGAGATGGGTAGTCTCCAGCAACCTTTCCAACCCGGGACGATGCTCCGTTTCGGGAGTCTTGAGTTCATGTCCCTCGACGGCAGCTACGACATGATACTCCTACCTCCACCGTGCGACAGCGACAATGGCGGCCGTCAGCCCGCCCGCCGGCGGCGGAATCAATGACGTCTTCCCCACATGGCGGAAGAACAACATCCGGGTTTGTCCCGTCACCTCCCCCACCGATGGAGGAGGAGGCGGGGCAACCATGGCCAAGCAGGAGGCGGCACCTCGTCGGCTGTCGAGCAAGTCGACGATGCTGGCGCCCCAGCGGGGGACACGTCGGGCTTCAACCTTGCGTCTGAGACAAAGACGAGCGCTGCTTCCCCGCAACACGCCAACCCCAAGCAGACGAATGACGCCAGCACGCTCGCGAAGGACTTGCTGGGCGTCGCCCTCGTACCCGAGACAACGGTGCAGTCCGCCCCTCACGCGACTTCGTCACCGCCCGTCGACCAAGAGGTACCGACCGATTCCCATCTCGTGCCTTTTGGATTCAGCTTCGACCCACCAAGCGACCTCGCTTCGGTGGAAGCTTTCATAGAGGCATGTACCAAACCTCCGGGGTACCATATGCGGTCACCCTGGGACAGACTGACGGCCATCTCGACCTACGGACCCTCGGGTTCCGAGGAAGATGACGAGCCCGACTTTTGTTGGGATTTCTCCGGGCTCGGTAACCCTAGTGCCATGCGGGACTTCATGACCGCATGCGACTACTGCCTCTCCGATTGTTCCGATGGTAGCCACAGCTTCGGCGACGAGGACTGTGGCCCGAGTCGTGAATGTTTCCACGTCGATCTAGGGGGTCCCAGCGAAGGCAACCATCTTGGTATGCCAGAGAGCGGCGATCCCCCTAGGCCTGCGCCTCGTGTTGACATCCTTCGGGAGCTAGCTGTGGTCCCAGTCCCTGCGGGGGGTCAGGACGCACAGCTCGAGCAAATCTGCAAGATGCAGGCCAGGCTCGACGAGGGAGCAGGAACACTTGAGCAGTTCCGGCGGAACATCGGGCAGGAATGGGCAGACCAAGTTCCGGCCGGAGAAGCGCGTCATCTACCCCAGGGCATCCAGCACCGCATTGCCGACGATGTCAGGGCAAGGCCGCCACCAGCTTCCAGTGGGGTCGGCCAGAACCTGGCTGCAGCAGCAATACTACTCCGCGCGATGCCGGAACCATCGACCACCGAAGGGCGGCGTATCCAGGGAGAGCTCAAGAATCTCCTGGAGGATGCTGCGGTCCGACGGGCCGAAAGCTCTGCCTCCCGAAGGCAGAGGTACCCCTCGGAGCATCACTGCCATGACTTCCCGATTCGTGCGGGAAGCCTCGGTCCACACCGGGCGCATGCGCAAAACGGCGCCTGCGGCCCCGGGTCGCCTCGGCAACGAGCACCACCACCGCAACCGTCAAGCCCACCTCGATGAGAGGGTGCGCCGAGGCTTCCACCCCAGGCGTGGGGGACGCTACGACAGCGAGGAGGATCGGAGCCCCTCGCCCTGAACCACCCGGTCCGCGGGCTTTCAGCCGGGCCATACGATGGGCGCCGTTCCCGACCCGGTTCCAAACCCCGACTACCATCACAAAGTACTCGGGGGAGACGAGGCCGGAACTGTGGCTCGCGGACTACCGACTGGCCTACCAGCTGGGTGGATCGGATGATGACAACCTCATCATCCGCAACCTCCCCCTGTTCCTCTCCGACACCTGCTCGAGCCTGGCTGGAGCATCTGCCTCTGGGGTAGATCTCCAACTGGGACGACCTGGTCCAAGCCTTCGCCGGCAACTTTCCAGGGCACGTACGTGCGCCCTGGGAACTCCTGGGATCTCCGAAGCTGCCGCCAGCAGCTGGGAGAGTCTCTCCGGGACTACATCCGGCGATTCTCGAAGCAGCGCACCGAGCTGCCCAACATCACCGACTCGGACGTCATCGGCACGTTCCTCGCCGGCACCACCTGCCGCGACCTGGTTAGCAAGCTGGGTCGCAAGACCCCCACCAGGGCGAGCGAGCTGATGGACATCGCCACCAAGTTTGCCTCTGGCCAGGAGGCGGTTGAGGCCATCTTCCGAAAGGACAAGCAGCCCCAGGGCCGCCAGCCAGAAGACGTCCCCGAGGCGTTCGCTCAGCGCGGCACTAAGAAGAAGAACAAGAAGAAGTCGCAAGCGAAACGTGACGCCACCGACGCGGACCTTGTCGCCGCCGCTGAGTACAAGAACCCTCGGAAACCTCCTGGAGGTGCCAATCTCTTCGATAAGATGCTCAAGGAGCCGTGCCCCTATCATCAGGGGCCCGTCAAGCACACCCTTGAGGAGTGCATCATGCTTTGGCGCCATTTTCACAAGGCCAGGCCACCGGCAGAAGGTGGCAGGGCCCACAACAACGACAAGAAGGAGGATCACAAGGTAGAGGAGTTCCCCGAGGTCCACGATTGCTTCATGATCTACGGTGGGCAAGTGGAGAACGCCTCGGCTCGGCACCGCAAGCAAGAGCGTCGGGAGGTCTGCTCGGTAAAGGTGGCAGCGCCAGTCTACCTAGACTGGTCCGACAAGCCCATCACCTTCGACCAGGGCGACCACCCCGACCGCGTGCCGAGCCCGAGGAAATATCCACTCGTTGTCGACCCCGTCATCGGCAACGTCAGGCTCACCAAGGTCCTCATGGACGGAGGCAGCAGCCTCAACATCATCTACGCCGAGACCTTCGGGCTCCTACAGATCGATCTGTCCTTGATCCGGACAGGCGCGGCGCCTTTTCACGGGATCATCCCTGGGAAACGCGTCCAACCCCTCGGACAACTTGATTTGCATGTCTGCTTCGGGACTCCCTCCAACTTTCGAAGGTAAACCCTCACGTTCGAGGTGGTCGGGTTCCGAGGAACCTACCACGCAGTACTAGGGAGGCCATGCTACGCCATGTTCATGGCTGTCCCCAACTACACCTACCTCAAGCTCAAAATGCCGGGCCCCAATGGGGTCATCACCGTCGGCCCCATGTACCGACACGCGTACGAATGTGACGTGGAGTGCGTGGAGTATGCCGAGGCCCTCGCCAAATCCGAGGCCCTCATTGCCGACCTGGAGAGCCTCTCCAAGGAGGCGCCAGACGTGAAGCGCCACGCCGGCAACTTCGAGCCAGCAGAGACGGTTAAGTCCGTCCCTCTCGACCCCAGCAACGACGCCTCCAAGCAGATCCGGATTAGCTCCGAGCTCGACCCCAAATAGGAAGCAGTGCTCATCGACTTTCTCCACGCGAACGTCGAAGTTTTCGCGTGGAGTCCCTCGGACATAGGGATGGCAATGGGTCGGGTTCGGATCGGGTAGAGTAAATATCCGCCCGTGACCATACCCGCGGGGATTATCCATATCCGCCCATGACTCTACCCGCGGGTAAAATTTTGTACCCGTGCCTGTTCCCATCGAGTATTGGGCCGATATCGGGTATCCATCGGGTATAGCAGCTTGGTGCATTCTCCCTAAATGAAGTATAGTGCAGTTCTGAGCGTCGCACATCGCCATGATCACCGAAGGCACATAATGTTGTTGCACAGTGCAGTCGTGTAGATGTAGCCCTGGACATGTGTTGCTAATGTTTTTTTGTTAATAAACTTCCAACTCTTCAAAATCGGAGAGTAGCTAGCATAGTCGTCTGGTGTATTAACACTGTCTTAGCTCAAGTACTTGTACTAGATAGCACTGGTACTACGTACTGGCACTTTATCAAACGTACTGGCACTAGTACTAGAACCAGATCGGAAGCATCAGCAGACGAGGAGGAATGGCAGTAGGATGAGCTGTTGAGGGTGGACGACTAGCTAGCGTACTGGTAGGTTGAAAATCTAAAATCACTATTTTCGGATATCTGTCGGGTACCCGCGGGTAAGAAATCAAATCCGTACCCGACCCATAATAAAATCGGGTCGGGTACGGGTAAGACCCACGGGTCAAATTTCGTGCCCGAACCCGTACCCGACGGGTCGGATATCCGAACCCGCGGGTAAAATTGCCATCCCTACTCGGACATGCCTGGCATACCGAGGGATGTCGCCGAGTACTCGCTGGATATCCGAACTGGATCCCGACCCGTGAGGCAGCCTCTGCGCCGATTCGACGAAGAAAAGCGCAGAGCCATAGGCGAGGAGATCCACAAACTGCTGGATGCAGGGTTCATCAAAGAGGTATTCCATCCTGAATGGCTTGCCAACCCTGTGCTTGTAAGAAAGAAAGGAGGGAAATGGCGGATGTGTGTAGACTACACTGGTCTAAACAAAGCATGTCGAAGGTTCCCTACCCTCTGCCTCGCATTGATCAAATCGTAGATTCCACTGCTGGGTGCGAAACCCTGTCATTCCTTGACGCCTACTCAGGGTATCACCAAATCAAGATGAAAGAGTCCGACCAGTTCGCGACTTCTTTCATCACAACTTTTGGCATGTACTGCTACGTTACTATGCCATTTGGTTTGAGGAATGCGGGTGCGACATACCAAAGGTGCATGAACCACGTGTTTGGCGAACACATTGGTCGGACCGTCGAGGCCTACGTCGATGACATCGTAGTCAAGACGAGGAAAGCCTCCGACCACCTCCCCGACCTTGAAACGACATTCAAGTGTCTCAAGGCGAAAGGCGTAAAACTCAATCCCGAGAAGTGCGTCTTCGGGGTCCCCCGAGGCATGCTCTTGGGGTTCATCGTCTCCGAGCGGGGCATCGAGGCCAACCCAGAGAAAATCGCGGCCATCACCAACATGGGGCCCATCAAGGACTTGAAAGGCGTACAGAGGGTCATGGGATGCCTTGCGGCTCTGAACCGCTTCATCTCGCGCCTCGGCGAAAGAGGCCTACCTCTGTACCGCCTCTTAAGAAAGACCGAGTGCTTCACTTGGACCCCCGAGGCCGAGGAAGCCCTCGGGAACCTGAAGGCGCTCCTTACGAACGCACCCATCCTGGTGCCTCCCGCTGCCGGAGAAGCCCTCTTGATCTACGTCGCCGCTACCACTCAGGTGGTCAGCGCCTCGATCATGGTCGAAAGGCGAGAAGAAGGGCATGCATTGCCCGTCCAGAGGCCGGTCTACTTCATCTATGAGATACTGTCCGAGACCAAGATCCGCTACCCACAAATTCAGAAGCTGCTGTACGTGGTGATTCTGACGCGGCGGAAGTTGCGACACTACTTTGAGTCTCATCCGGTGACTGTGGTGTCATCCTTCCCCCTGGGGGAGATCATCCAGTGCCGAGAGGCCTCGGGTAGGATTGCAAAGTGGGCGGTGGAAATCATGGGCGAGACAATCTCGTTCGCCCCTCGGAAGGCCATCAAGTCCCAAGTCCTGGCGGACTTTGTGGCTGAATGGGTCGACACCCAGCTCCCGGTAGCTCCGATCCAACCAGAACTCTGGACCATGTTTTTCGACGGGTCGCTGATGAAAACAGGGGCAGGAGCGGGCCTGCTCTTCATCTCGCCCCTCGAGAAGCACCTCCGCTACGTGCTACGCCTCCATTTCCCGGCGTCCAACAACGTGTCTGAGTACGAGGCTCTGGTCAACGGGTTGCGCATCGCCATCGAGCTAGGGGTCCGACGCCTCGACGCTCGCGGTGACTCACAGCTTGTCATCGACCAAGTCATGAAGAACTCCCACTGCCGCGACCTGAAGATGGAAGCCTACTGCGACGAGGTTTGGCGCCTGGAGGACAAGTTCTACGGGCTCGAGGTCAACCACGTTGCCCGGCGGTACAACGAGACTGCAGACGAGCTAGCGAAGATAGCTTCGGCGCGAACAACGGTTCCCCCGAACGTCTTCTCCCGGGACCTACATCAACCCTTAGTCAAGACAAACGACACGCCCGAGCCAGAGAAGGCCTCGGCCTGGCCCGAGGCAGCCTCGGCCCCGCTCGAGACACCCTCGGCTACCGAGGGTGAGGCTCTACGCATCGAGGAAGAGTGGAATGGGGTCACGCCTAATCGAAACTGGCAGACCCCGTACCTGCAATATCTTCACCGAGGAGAGCTACCCCTCGACAGAGTCGAAGCACGGCGACTGGCGCGGCGTGCCAAGTCATTCGTCTTGCTGGGTGACGGGAAGGAGCTCTACCACCGCAGCCCCTCCGGCATCCTCCAGCGATGCATATCCATCGCCGAAGGCCAGGAGCTCTTACAAGAAATACACTCGGGGGCTTGTGGTCATCACGCAGCGCCTCGAGCCCTTGTTGGAAACGCTTTCCGACAAGGTTTCTACTAGCCGACCGCGGTGGCCGACGCCACTAGAATTGTCCGCACCTGCCAAGGGTGTCAATTCTATGCAAGGCAGACGCACCTACCCATTCAGGCTCTGCAAACAATACCCATCACCTAGCCATTTGCTGTGTGGGGTCTGGACCCGGGGGCTACATGCACCTACTGGTCGCCGTTGACAAATTCTCCAAGTGGATCGAAGTCCAACCCCTAAACAGCATCAGGTCCGAACAGGTGGTGGCATTCTTCACCAACATCATCCATCGCTTCGGGGTCCCAAACTCCATCATCACCGACAACGGCACCTAGTTCACTGGCAAAAAGTTCCTGGACTTCTGCGTAGACCACCACATCCGGGTGGACTGGGCCGCCGTGGCACACCCCATGACGAATGGCAGGTAGAACGTGCCAACGGCATGATTCTGCAAGGACTCAAGACGAGGATCTACAACGACCTCCACAAGTTCGGCAGGCGATGGATGAAGGAACTCCCCTTGGTGGTCTAGAGTCTGAGGACGACGCCAAGCCGAGCCACGGGTTTCACGCCGTTCTTTCTAGTCTATGGAGCCGAGGCCATCTTGCCCACAGACTTAGAATACGGTTCCCCAAGGACAAGGGCCTACGACGACCGACGCAACCAGACCAACCGAGAAGACTCACTGGACCAGCTGGAAGAGGCTCGGGACATGGCCTTACTACACTCGGCGCGGTATCAGCAGTCCCTGCGACGCTACCACGCCCGAGGGGTTCGGTCCCCGAGACCTCCAGGTGGGCGACTTGGTGCTTCGACTACGACAAGACGACCGAGGGTGGCACAAGCTCACGCCTCCCTCGGAAGGGCCGTTCGTCATCGCCAAGGTTTTGAAGCCCGGGACATAAAAGCTGGCCAACAGTCAAGGCGAGGTCTACAGCAACGCTTGGAACATCCGACAGCTACGTCGTTTCTACCCTTGAAATGTTTTCAAGTCGTTCATACACCTCGTTTACGTACGCCAACAAAGTCTAACCATCAAGGAAGGGTCAGCCTTGCCTCAGCAAAGCCCGACCCTCCCTCGGGGGCTAGAAGGGGGGAACCCCCTCCGCGTCAAAATTTTCCTCGGAAAAAGTCTTTCTGCCAGAATACCTTTCGTGCTTTTCGACTACTTCGGTAGTGGGATCATGAAAACGACAGAGTACACGTAAGCAGGCAAGGCCGACCGAGCCGAGTGACTCCTACGCCTCCGGGATACGGATACCTCACTCATCACCTTCTGCGAGAAGTAACTCGTGTTCGGATAAACGATTCTACCACCGACGAGCAAGCCCTGATACTTGAAACAAGAGGAAAATAAACGCAGCTTTACAACGCGACAACAGTATGTTTGGGCCTCGGCGGCCACAAAAAACATATGCATACTACAGGCGAACCGATCTTGCAGGCTCAGACGTCGATGGAGGGGGAGCAGCAGCACCCTCGGCGTCAACTCCACCTTCGGCGAAGTCTGACCGAGCCTCGGACGGCAACACGGTCGGAGGATCTCCGCTCCAAAGGATGACGTCAGCACCACGCCCGGGCCATCGCCGCTAGGGTCTCCTCCAGGAACCCGGCCCGAGCAGACGGCTCGGCCGGCCGCCCCAAAGCCTCAGCCAACTGTCCCCCGAGGACACCAGCACGGCTCGTGGCCTCGACAACTCAACTCCGGCGTTGGTCCCACCAGTGGACGACCCGGCCAAGCCCCGGCCGACGAAGCTTCCTTTTTCGAGCCAACTCCGCCTCTGTCCACGCTGACACCGCTGCCCTCGGCCCTGGCTCACCGCAGAGCGGCCGAGGGTTACTTTGACAAACAAGTGAAGCCTCGGGCGGCAAGACCGACCGAGCCGAGGGATTCCTACGCCTCCGGGATACAGATACCTCACTCGTCACCTTCCGCACAGAGCAACTCACATTTGGTTAAGCGGTTTGGCTAGCCGACAGGCGAGTTCCAGTGCTCGAAAATGAGGAAAAAACATGGTATTACACCCAAAAATACCTACATGTTCAGGCCCCGACAGCCACAATGAACAGACACCGGCACTCAAGGTGCCATTACAAACGGAACTCCGGTTCCACTCCCGCAGGTACGAACAACCCCCACACTGGAGGGCCTGCGGGGCAACAAAACCCCTAGTGGCTCGCCGACGCCCGCTCCGGCAGCAGCGACAACGACCTCCGCTCCGAGTGGCCAAACAGCAGCAGCGATGACCTCAGGGCGGACGCTGCTGCGACGAGCTCCTCGCCCACATCCCCACTCGAGGGGCGAGGACAAGCTATCAAAGCCAAAGAGCCGGAGGCCCAGAACACGGATGGTGGCGGCGATCTCGTCGGCAACGAGGACTTCTTCAGCCGCCACCACCTCAACGTCGACGACGGCAGCCATCTGCCCACCGGCAGATCCCCACTCGGATCCTCCCAAACAGGCGAGCACCGACCTCCGCGCAAGAGGCATCGTACCGGAGCAAAGGCAGGACAGCCCAAGAACACGAACGCCGCCCTAGCAGCGCGCGATGTCTTGGGCGGCCCTCCGGTGCGCATGGCGCGGCGACTGCTCGTATGGCCAGAGGGGGCACCGGGAGCTGAGCCACCGCCGGCTGAGCCAGCAAGCCCAACGCGCTGAAGCTGACGACGCTTGCGGCTGACCAGCCCTGCGTTGTCGAAGTCCGCCCCTTCCGCTAGGCCAGTGAGCACCCTCTCCCTGAATGCTGAAGGAGATGGTGACCCACGAACCCGTGTGGGAGGTAGAGCTCCATCTCAGCCCGCCCTCCGCCCCAGCAAGGATGATGAATATCCTTGAAGCTGAGGGAGGGGCGGAGGCCGCAGCCCGGCTCGCTTCTCCCCACCATCGAACTGGTGGTCACCGTCTTGGGTGACCACCGGTGAGGGGATGCAGCTGGGCTGCCTGATGAAAATCCTTGAAGCCGAGCGATGGCTGAAAGGTACCAACTTTCGCGAAGTTGCGTTCCTCCAACGACAGCAAGACAAAGCGACGCGAGTGCTCCCCATTCGGGGGCTCGGGAGGTGGAAGGACGTGATGCATGAAGGGAGTGCAAAGACATGGTTGCCATCCAAGGGGGTCACCCTCCTTTTAAAGGCGACTCTCCCCACATGCGTCCTCAGCCGTCGCGGACTGAGTCTTCTCCAACACGCTCCAAGGTCCTCCCCCTACGACACGGGGGCTGGGTCCCACGCGTCATGCAAGATGGCCCAGGACAGAAGAAGCCAGACCGCCGCGCGCGGAGCGCACAACAGCCCAGCGGTTACAAGCATTCCTCCACTATCGCCCGGACCAGCGGGTGAAAGGGTGGACCGCCATGCAGGCGGCATGCAACCGCACCAAGGGGGCGCACCCTTTCGACTTCGACGCGTCCAGGTTGGAGGCCCAGGCCCACACGTCATGTAACCGGCGCGCCGTGCAAGAAACTGCACCGCCACTCGCGCCAGTACCGCGCCTTCTCTACTGCGGGACCGGTGCCGCGACTCGAGGCGACCCTGCGCATGACCCGACAGTGCCAACCGAGCACATCGTTCACGGGTCAGTCAGCCGCGGGAGAAGGCGCAACGGTCGATACGGCCAGAAATGGACCGACAGTAATGGCGGTGGCAGGCGGGCGGAAGCAGCAGTCAAGTCGTCAGCAAGCTCACGCCCCCTCCTGGGACAGCGAGAGAACCCTCTCCCACGGCGTGAAGACGACGCGCCCTTGTTCCGTTCCTCGAACGGCTCACGCACGCATAACGGCTGCCCTGCGAACCACTCGTCCCATCGCATTAACTCTGCGGCGGGATAGGCGGCACCTTTGGCAGGCAAAGCCGGCGACGCTTCACCTCCGCCATAATGACCGCGTCTAAAAAAGGTGCGCCACGTCATTCGATTTTGTATCCTTTTCCACTTCTCCTTTCTCTCTCTTGCTACAGGGACCGGGAAAGGGGATACTCCGAAAGGGATCCTTCTCCGCGAAGGAAGCGGGCCTCGAGTCCCCCTACTGATCAGAGGTTCGAAGGCTGGCCCCTAGGAAGGGTTCAATAGCCGCCTCAGAGCACTCGGGCTCCGCGCCCACTACTGGTCAGAGGTTCAAAGGCTGGCCCCTCGGAAGGGTTCAACGGCCGCCTCATGCCACTCGGGCTCCGTGCCCACTACTGATCAGGGGTTCGTAGGCTGGCCCCTGAAGAGTTCGACAGCCACCTTAGAGCACGCAGAGCGAGGGATGACCCTGGGTACGTTCGATACATAACCAAGGCTCGGGCTATGCTCCAGAGGTACCCTAGGATATTTCCGAGACCGACGGGAACGATTTTGTAACGGAATCCCACCAGAGGGAGGCATTGAGCCCTCGGACCCCGTCAAAAGGGGACCGGGTCCGGCGAATCACCCGCAGGTACTTTTGGAGCGTGCCTCCGGGCCACTAGCCGACCCCTAACGAATGGGGCACGGGCGTCCACTCGGATTACCCGTTAGCAACTCACTGGAGACACCATGTTCGGCGCCCTTCGAGGGCAACATGGCGCTTTCCCCCCCCCCCCTCCTCCTTGCGGAAAGGCGACACAGGGGCGTATGAAAAAAGCCGAGTCTGTCCTTGACCGTCCCCTCGCTCCGTGAGGAGGCTCGGGGGCTGCTCTCATAAACCCGACTCCGACCAAACCGTTGACAGCGTCAACATACCAGCCCGAGAACTTGGGACCTGACTAAGCACCCGGGCAACGACCAGTTCGCATGAGGGAACAACCAAACCGGCCGAGCCATCACGAAAGGCACTAAGACCTCGAAGGAGTCAAAACACTCCTCCGAGGCCTCGGGGGCTACACCCGGCGGGTGCGCTCGCGCGCACCCACCGGAACGAAATGCAACCGAGAAAGGCCGGCCCCCTTGCAAAAAAGTGCGACAAAAGCCTCCAAGCGAGTGCCAACACTCCCTTTGAGGCTCGGGGGCTACTGTCGGGGACCATAATTAGGGGTACCCCCAAGACTCCTAATCTCAGCTGGTAAACCCCATCAGCACAAAGCTGCGAAGGCCTGATGGGTGCGACTCAGGCCAAGGCTCCGCTCAAGGGACACGATCCCGCCTCGCACGAGCCTGACCTCGGGCAAAGACAGCCAACCCTGGAAGATTCACGCCTCGCCCGAGGGTACCCTCAAGCAACGGACGCACCATTCGACTCGCCCGAGGCTCAGCTCGGGTAGGCTTCGCGGAGAAGCAACCTTAGCCAAATCGCCACACCAACCGACCATATCGCAGGAGCGTTTAATGCAAGGACCGCTTGACATCTTATCCTGACACGCGCTCCAGTTGACAAGGCCGAAGTGACCGCAGTCACTTCGCCGCTCCACTGACTGACCTGACAGGAATACAGCGCCGCCTGCCCTGCTCCGACTGACGTGCCACTCGTCAGAGTGAGGTCGACAACGGCTAATGTCCAGCCACGGGCGACATAGGAAGCTCCGCCTCGCTCGACCCTAGGGTTCGGCCCCCGTCTCGGCCTTAGAAGATGGACTTCGCCTCGCCCAACCCCAGGGCTCTAACTCAGCCTCGGCTCCGGAAGACGATGGACTCCGCCTCGCCCGACCCCAGGGCTCAGGCTCAACCTCGACCTCGGAGGAATCGCCACCTCACCTAAACTCGGGCCCGGACCGGCCATGTCGCCAGGGGGCCATCATTACCCTGCCCCTAGCTAGCTCAGGCTACGGGGAACAAGACCGGCGTCCCATCTGGCTCGCCCCAGTAAACAAGTAATGATGACACCCCGCACGCTCCATGACAACGGCAGCTCCTAGCCCCTTACGTTAGCAAGGAGACGTCAGCAAGGATCCGACAGCCCCGACAGCTGTACTTCTGCAGGGCTCCAGCTCTCCTCCGATGGCCATGACATCACATGAACAGGGCAGCAACACCTCTCCGACAGCCACGACGACATGTACATAGGGCACTAGCTCCTTTCTGCTAGACACGTTAGCACATTGCTACACCCCCCATTATACACCTGGGCCCTCTCCTTACGTCTATAAAAGGAAGGTCCAGGGCTCTCGTACGGAAGGTTGGCCGCGCGGGAGAACGGGCCGACGCATAAGGCTCTCGCTCTCTCTCTCTCTCCCATGCGAACGCTTGTAACCCCCTACTGCAAGCGCATCCATCCGCCCTGGGCGCAGGACAACACGAAGGCCGCGGTTTCCCCTTACTGTTCTCCCCCTTTGTGTCCCTGTCTCGCGCCGACCCATCTGGGCTGGGACACGCAGCGACAATTTACTCGTCGGTCCAGGGACCCCCCGGGGTCGAAACTGCCGACACAAACCAAAGCAAATATATAAAGAGTAGAAATGTAACTAGTTTGCAATTTTGATAGATGTGCATAAGTTACTTTGAAGTTAAACCAACTGAAAGAATTTCTAATATATGATTGGTTTAACATTTTGGACCACATTTGCACCACTTTGCTTGTTTTTGCAAATCTTTCGGAAAAGACTTTTCAAATTCTTTTGCAAATAGTCAATGGTATAAGAATATGATTTCAAAAAGCATTTTCAAGATTTTGAAAATTCTCCTCTTGTTTCAAATGCTTTTCCTTTGGCTAAATAAAAGCTCCCCTGAAGAAGTTCTCCCCTTAGCTATCAAGAGGGGTTTTGCAATTGAAATAATTTCTTCCCTTTGTGGAATAGTTTTTGAAAACGACAATTTTTGAAAAATGGTGGTGCAGTCCTTTTACTTTGGGCCTATTAATTCTCCCCCTTTGGCATTAATCGCCAAAAACAAAGAATCTTGAGAGACCTCTTAATTCTCCCCCTTTGGGCCAATTTCTCCCCCTTTGGTAAAAAAAGAATATGAGTGCAAGTACTGAGTAAGACAATGGATAAATGATACCGACAGAGTTGGAGTGGAAGCCTTGCTTTTGCCGAATACTCCATTTCCCTTTCAATCTAAGACTAATCATAGAGATACTCATGAAAGCATATTAGTCTTAGCTTTGGCACAAGAAGAATAAGAAATATGCATTTGTACCAAATGATTGAGACATGATCAAAGGTATATAAATGAGCAATGTGAGAAAGATTTCAATCGAAGTTCTGAGAATCAAGAATATTGAGCTCATTTATAAGTTTGCTAGAAGTCTTTTCATCTAGGGGCTTGGTAAAGATATCAGCTAATTGGTTGTGGGTGCTAACATAAGCAATTTCGATATCCCCTTTTGTTGGTGATCTCTCAGAAAGTGATACCTGATGTCTATGTGCTTAGTGCGGCTGTGTTCAACGGGACTATCCGCCATGCGGATTGCACTCTCATTATCACATAGGAGAGGGACTTTGCTCAATTTGTAGCCATAGTCCCTAAGGGTTTGCCTCATCTAGAGCAATTGTGCACAACAGTGTCCTAAAGCAATATACTCATCTTCGGTGGTGGACAGAGCTACTAAGTTTTGTTTCTTTGAAGCCCAAGACACTAGGGATCTTCCCAGAAACTGAAAAGTCCTTGATGTGCTTTTCCTATCAATTTTACATCCGGCATAATCGGCATCGCAATACCCAATTAGATCAAAAGTAGATCCCTTAGGATACCAAAGCCCAAACTAGGAGTGTAATCTCATGATTCTTTTCATGGCCCTAAAGTGAACTTCCTTAGGATTTGCCTAGAACCTTGCTCACATGCATACAGAAAGCATAATATCCGGTCGTGAAGCACATAAGTAGAGTAAAGATCCTATCATCGACCGGTATACCTTTTGATCTACGGATTTACCTCCCGTGTCGAGGTCAAGATGCCCATTTGTTCTCATGGGTGTTTTGATAGGTTTGGCATTCTTCATTCCAAACTTCTTAAGTATATCTTGAATGTACTTAGTTTGGCAAATGAAGGTGCCCTCTTGGAGCTGCTTGATTTGAAATCCAAGGAAATATTTTAACTCCTTCATCATAGACATCTCGAATTTCTGTATCATAATCCTACTAAACTCTTCACAAAATGACTTGTTAGTGGACCCAAATATAATGTCATCAACATAAATTTGGCATATAAACAAGTCTTTAACAATAGTTTTAGTGAAGAGAGTAGGGTCAGCTTTTCCAACTTTGAAACCATTAGTGATAAGAAAGTCTCTTAGGCATTCATACCATGCTCTTGGGGCTTGCTTGAGCCCATAAAGCACCTTTGAGAGCTTATAAACATGCCAAGGCTACTCACTATACCTCTTCCTTGATAGGGCCATTGAGGAAGACACTCTTCACGTCCGTTTGATATAACTTAAAGCCATGGTTAATAGCATAGGCAAGTAATATATGAATTAACTCAAGCCTAGCTACGGGTGCGTAGGTTTCATTAAAATCTAAACTTTCGACTTGTGAATAACCCTTGGCTACAAGTCGGGCTTTGTTCCTAGTCACCACACCATGCTCATCTTATTTGTTGTGGAATACCCACTTGGTACCTACAACATTTTGGTTAGGACGTCGAACTAAATGCCATACCTCATTCCTTGTGAAGTTGTTGAGCTCTTCTTGCATTGCCATCACCCAGTCCGGATCTCTAAGTGCATCCTCTATCCTGTATGGCTCGACCATTTTATTATTATTATAAAGCATGCTACGAGCAAATTTAAATTTTTCATTTTCTAACTCATGCTCGGCAATTTTAGCATTTAATTTAGCTATGTGATCATTTTGTTCTTTAATCATAGCAAGGTGATCATTCATAGCATCAATATTAACATCTCTACATCTAGTGCAAATAGTGACATGCTCAACAGTAGATGTAGAAACATTGCAAACATTCAATTCTTCTATCTTAGCATTTAAACTAGAATTTTCATGTCTAAGACAGGAAATTGAATCATTGAAATATTAAGCTCTTTAGCCAAACTCTCACATTTTTCTATTTCAAGAGCATAAGCATTTTTCATCTTAACAAATTTTTTATTTTCCTTAACGAGCAAGTCCTCTTGGCATTCCAAGAGATCATCCTTCTCATTAATGGTCTTTATCAATTCATTTATTTTCTTCTTTTGGTCCTTGGTAAGGTCAGCAGAAAGAGAAGTTAAATCATCATTTTCATCACTAGAGCTACCCTCATCATAGGAAGTGGTATATTTGGGGGTATCTCTAGAATGTACCTTTTTATTTTTGCCGTCCTTAGCCATGAGGCATTTGTGGCCGACATTGGGGAAGAGAAGACCTTTGTTGATGGTGATGTTGGCGGCATCCTTGTCGGAGGAGTCATCGGTGGAGCTTTCGTCGGAATTCCATTCCCGCCCCATGTGCGCCTCGCCACCATTCTTCTTGTAGTACATTTTCTTCTCCATCTTTTCTTCCCCTTCTTTTTGTCATCCTTGTCAGTATCACTTGTATATGGACATTTAGCAATAAAGTGACCGGACTTACCACACCTATAGCACACCCTCTTGGAATGGGATTTGTAGTCCTTCCCCTTCCTTTGTTTGAGGATTTGCCGAAAGCTCTTAATGATAAGAGCCATCTCCTTTGTAGACTATTCCTTTTTCTCTTCCATTGCTTTGAATGCAACGGGTTGCACCTCGGGCGTGGAGGTGGCACCTTGCTGCAAGTTGACAATGTGTTTGGAGTCTTTGATCATAAGTTCAAAGCTCACAAACTTGCCAATTACCTCCTCGGGGGACATCTGTTTGTATCTAGGATCTCCACGAATTAGTTGAGCTTGAGTAGGATTACGAAAACCAAGAGATCTTAGAGTAACCATGACCATTTTATGGTCATCCCATTTGGTGCTCCCGAGGTTGCGGACTTGGTTAACCATCATTTTGAGCCTATTGTACATTGCTTGTGGCTCCTCTCCTTTGTTGAGGATGAATCGACCGAGCTCTCCCTTGATAGTCTCGCACTTGGTGATTTTGGTCACCTCGTCCCTTCATGTGCCGTTTTGAGGACATCCCAAATTTCTTTGGCATTTTTCAACCCTTGCACCTTATTATACTCCTCTCGACACAAGGAGGTGAGGAGTATAAAAGTTGCTTAGGAATTAAAATGCCTTATTTGGGCACCCTCATCGGAGTCATAATCCTCGTCACCCATCTGTGGTGCCTGCGGTCCAAACTCAACAATATCCCATATGCTTTTGTGCAGTGAGGTTAGATGGTGCCTCATTTTATCACTCCACATACAATAATCTTCACCATCAAAATATGGTGGTTTGCCTAGGGGTACGGAAAATAATGGGGCATGTTTAGGAATGCGAGGATAGCGTAGAGGCATCTTACTATACTTCTTGCGCTCTTGGCGCTTTGAAGTGGTAGACTCACGCCGGATGTGGAAGGTGATGAAGAGTCAGTCTCGTAGTAGACCACCTTATTCATTTTATTTTTCTTCTTATCACCCTTCATATGTGACTTGATGGAGGAAGCGGATTCCTCCTTGTGCTTCTCGCCGGTCTCCTTTGATGGAGTTCGTTCCTCATTCTTCCTTCCCGTGCCTTCGGGCTTTTCGCCGGTGACCATCTCCCTCTTGGCGTGTTCTCCCGACATCACTTTAAGTTGTTAGACTCTAATGAAGCACCAAGCTCTGATACCAATTGAACGTCGCCTAGAGGGGGTGAATAGGTGAAACCTAAAAATTATAAACTTCGAACACGCAATATTCTCGGGGTTAGTATTAGAAATAATTCGGAGTGCGGAAGATAGTTCTCCTTGCTATGAGTTGCTCAATTAATGCGGATAACCTTGGGAGCAAACTCAAATAAATATGAGCAAGGGAACTTTTAGAGAATGGAAGGAAATGGAAACAAATCAAGTGGAGATCAACACAAATGAACATGGTGATTTGTTCTACCGAGGTTGTTTCCAACGAACCTGGTCCCTGTTGAGGAGGCCACAAAGGCCGGGTCTATTCCAACCCTTTCCCTCTCTTGATCGGTCACACAGACCGGTCGAGTGCTTCTCCTTAATCACTTGGGTCACAAAGACCCCGCAAGGATCACCACACAATTAGGTGTCTCTTGCTAGCTTTACAAAGCACTTAGAAGAATTAGAATTAGAAGGAGAAAGCAATCCAAGCAATAAGAGCAACAAAAGAAACACAAAACACCCTCTTTCAAGTCACTATGTAATTGAGTTGATTTTGAGGCTTGGAGAGGATTTGTCTTTTGGATGTGTCTTGGAGTGAATGCTTTTGCTCTTGTATTGAATGTGGAGTTCAGAAAACTTGGATCACTTGAATGGAGGTGGTTGGGGGCTATTTATAGCCTCAAGCACTTCCTAGCCGTTGGCTGACTTTGCTATCAACGGGCACACCGGACAGTCCGGTGGTGCATCGGACATGGCACTGTTCACTGTCTGGTGCGTGCCACGTCAGCAGACCGTTGGGGTTTGGAGCGGTTGACCGTTGAAGTCCTTTGTCCTCTTGTGGCACCGGACATTCTGGTGGCACACCGGACAGTCTGGTGTGTTCTGACTTTGCAACTCAGACTCCTGAATTGCGCATGTTCACTTTTACTATACACCACAGTCGACCATTGGGCTGCAGTTGACCGTTGCTCCGTTGGCTCACCGGAGATGTTCGGTGCACACCGGACAGTCTGGTGAATTATGGCGGAGCGACTCCCAAAAAAACCCGAGATCGGCCAGTTCGCGGGTTGCTCGGCCTGGATGTCCGGTGCGCAACTAGCAGCACAAATGCATGTCTTTGCTCCAAACTTTGTAGAGTTCCCCAACTTATTTTCTTTGTTGGTTTACGTTGAACTTTATGCACCTGAGATAAATGACAACTAGGCAAAGTAGTTAGTCCACATGGTTTGTGATGGACGTCAAACACCAAAATCGATTATAGGAAATGATTAAGCCCATTTCCCTTTCAGCAACACAAATGTGAAGAATTTTCCTTTTCCCTTTAGTAAATTCCCCTTGTTTTTGAAGGAATCAACTGAAGGTAGAAAGTAGAGCATGAATGAAATATCAGAGCATTTTGAATACAATATAATAGTATAGTGAATCATGACGAAAATAACAAGGTAGGACATTTCATACGATTAACTTAATTTCATCTTTTTTCCTTACGAATGATTATAGAGATACGTTCAGCTTTACAAATGAGAATACAAAGGTAGAATGATAAACCTTCAAACTCGGAGAAATTCCAATGCACTCCATTTCTGTCGTGCCCTAATACATGGCACTGTTCCTCTAGTTATAGTGATGAGGTACAACTTTGTATGAAATTACAAGCATGCCCATTAGTTCTATGCATATGAGCTACAAATCTTGTAGGGCTAATGTTGACTTTACATCTCCCATATCGTGCCAACCAATCTTTTGGATTCTTCTCACCCTTTCTGCTTTGTGCGCTAGCGCTTCGGAGCCAAAATTTCTTCTCTTCTTCATTACTATTCACCGGTCAATCCATCGAGGCTAAAGCTCCATAGCTTCATTGCTTCCTTGCATGAAGGTTGCCTAGAGGGGGTGAATAGGCAAGCGGAAATATTGTCAACAAAAACTAGTAACAAACTGGGTAAAACCGGTTCAACCGGTGTTAAAACCGGTTCAACCAGTCTGCACGGGTCCAACTAAAGAATGAGATATAAAACCGAATTGATCTCAAAATTCACCTAGTTAACTGTTGGAACTGCCCGACACATGGTCAAGCTAGCTCAAATAGTGGGAGAATGAAAACAGTTTGATGCCTGCTAACATAGTGTATTAGAGCAACAATTTTTTTCGTCCCCCGCAATGGTGCTGTACGGGGGTATTTATAGGTAATCGGGGGATGGTTCCACCCTGTCAAATATGGTTATGCCCCTATTTACCTATGTTATACCCAAAATATTCCCCTCCCAGGGGTTATCGTGGGTCATTACAGCATGATTAAGTACACCCACAGACAGACACACTATCAACTCTGCCCACATAGTGGCTTACAAGTGGGACCCTACGGCATGGGGCGATTTTACACGGCCCCCATAACAATAACATGCTAATAATGACACGTAGTCTTCGCGCTCCATGTGTCCAGCCTTCGGTAGTCGTGGAGGCCTTCGCCATTCTCGGCTGCGACGGGAACCGCCAAGGGTTTCGCCTGTTCCGTACGTTCCCTCTATCATGGGGCTATTGCTCTTCTAGTCTTCGTCGGCTCTTGCTTTCCCTCTGACATGTGCCACTTCTACTGTGAAAACTATCAAGCGAGGGGGCGTTACGCCTTCGCCCCAACACTTGCCCTTAGAGGGGCTAGTTCAACTAAGTGAGCTGGTGCCGAAGTCTGTCGAGAGACGGCCGAAACGATGCCCTTACTGGAAGTGGTCTCGTGGGGTTTTTGAAATGTGACCATTGAAAAGAGACGTTTTACTGTGGGACTGTTGAGTTCCTGAGGCATTGTCTCTAGCCTATAAAAAGTCACGCCCGGGCTGGTGGGTTTTTACCCATCTGCGTGCCACTGGTGATCTGGCCCGCTTCAAGCAAACTGCTCGTCGCCGCTGATGATACGTGATCATGCCATCTTCTTCCTTGTCATCATCTGCCATGACTGCTTCCTCGAATGTGTCGTCGTCGGAGAAGATGATTAGTGATCCGGCAGCGGTTGTGGAGCTACAGCACAGACATACGGTGGAGTTTGGTACATCACGGATTTACTCGGGCCGCGTGCTCAAGATGCAGCTGGCTGGGTTATTTTGGGAACTGAGTTGGGAGGGCGTCGGGGGCTAAAGATGTCCCGAAGCCAAAGGTGGAGTTGGTTGTGTTGGAGGCATTTTTCGCTACTGGCCTTCGCTTAACGATGCATTGATTCATAGTGGAAGTTCTGTGGAAGTTTGAAATTCAAATTCATAAGTTGACATTGAATGCACCATTGCTAGACATCCGTCCATTAAGGATGGTCTTAGTGAAAGTCAAAGAAAAAAGAGCCATGAGGCCCCAAACTTCATTAAGGAGAAGGGGAAGGCGCCTATGGCTAATAGTGTTCATTCTTCCAAGAACTATGCTTACATTTATGCTAAGAATGTTTACCATGCTACTAACAATGTTCATGATTCTAGTATTGATCATATTCGTGTGTCATGATGTTGTTTTTCCTCTCATGCCATGATTGCATCTTCTAGTAGTTCATTTTGTGCTCATGGTATGAGTACACGTAGGTGTAATGATTTTCATTCTAGATGCAATGTTTCTCATGTGCATAAGTCTAGGAATGCTTCATATGGTCATTTGATTTCATATTCCACTGATGATGTTGCCTATGTTCTTTAATGTAAGTTTGGAAGGTAGTGGCTTCTCATGTGGGACCTAGGTGCAAGGGTGGTAAGACTTGTGTATAGGTACCAAAATCATTTGAGGCTAACCTGATAGGACCCAACACTAGTTGGTACCTAAACCCCAAGCCTAATTCATTTTGTAGGTTTATGCATCTGGGGGCTCAAGTTGGATCATTGATAGCGGATGCATAAACCTACATAACGGGGGAGAAGAGGATGTTCTCTTCCTACGTCAAGAGCAAGGATTCCCACGACACGATCATCTTTGGTGATAGGAATCAAGGCAAGGTAAAGGGGTTGGGTAAGATTGCTATAACTACCGAGCATTCAATTTCTAATGTCTTTCTGGTAGAATCTCTTGGTTTTAACCTACTTTCTATTAGCTAGCATTGCAACATGGTTTATAGTTGCTTATTCACAAACTTAGATGTAACAAACTTTAGACAGAGTGATGGTGTTGGTCACTTGTTCTCAAATGTTGTGAGTCAAAAACAAGGCAACACAATTGTTAATCATTAAGGATCTTCGTCCTTCGAAGCATCATTTCCATATTGGTATAATGCTTCTCAGACAAAGGTCAAGAAGGGCATACCTTCATCATATCAATATAAGGATAGGAATGCAAAGGAATTAGTATGATAATTATATCTTAATAATTTAACTATTCTTGCATTCCATAAAACATATATGAATATCAACAATATTAATATTACATTGATACCTTCGTCTTACTCAAAGGCGAGGATGCGAGAGAGTGAATACAATCCAGCGTGAACAGTACGGGGTACTGTTCATCTATTTATAGGCACGGGACGTAGCCCGAGTGAAATTACATCCATGCCCCTGAACATTTGTTTACAAGCAACTCAAACTAATAAGGTCTATCTAGTCCTTTTTCCTTCTCTGCTTGGTCTGGGTCGAAGCTACTAAGCTTTGGCATTCTACGTTGTTGCTTCTATGAGAGTCTTGAGGGGCTAAATCGAGGCTGAAGATAGCTTTAGTGAGCCTCTGTATTATTTTGCCGAAGGTGTTTTTGCCTTGAGGACCTTCGGCGGAGAAGAAGACCCCCAACAGTAGCCCCTTCGCGGTGCTAGATCGTTTTTTCGTAACGAGCTCGATCCACAAAAAACACAAATTCTTCGGAATGCCGAAGGTCCTTTAGAATACCGAAGGACTGAAAAACACCTTCCCTGAGCTTGTTATCGAAAAACGATTAAAATATTCCAAGCATTGAACGGTCCACTGCTCAGCCAGTGTAGGCGGTCTGGCGGCTCGCCTTCTTCCCTGTCACACCTGTTTCCAAGGGCAGAGCCGGGTGCATAGCATATGTGTGCCAGGATCTATTTCCACACATATGATGACGTCACAAGTGTAATATATCAAAAGAACAATGCATAAAAGCGTAAATAACGATTATATTAACATATTACACTTCGAACAGACATAATGTCTTAACCTTTATTCATCAAAGTACAGCGAAACAAGGACATCCATCCACAGGAAGATGACCGGGGGTATCACTAGACTAGCATCCATGGAGCTCAACATCATAACTTCATCTGCAAATTTCTGATCAAAATTAAGCAAGGGTGAGCTCACTTATGGTCGGGGCTCAGCATGTGGGAGAAAAACTAAGGCAGGTTTAACAAGGCGAGGCTAAGGTTGAGCAGTAAGCATTTTAGTTGGTCAACATTTTATTAACAACACCTATCTTACTAATAAGTGTGAATCCCAAGTATTCCCATTAAACAAAGGTATAAGAGTATATATAAAAAAACACTTAAGTGAAACCACTTAAGCAAACCATTGGCAGATCATCGGATCTCGATTTATTTCCATCTTCAAGTTCAATTATCATGTGAGGAGTCCAGGCTGCTCATAACCGTGGGCACGGCTGATATATCAGTTTTACACTCTACAGAGGTGGCGCATCTTTACCCATGAGTCACGATTCCCTTCTAGCCCGGGTTAGCTAGGCCCGTATTCACTTCCGAGGTGAATGGCCAGGGTCTCACTACAAGGCTTCTCCCTAGAGTCCTCATTACGCAAATGCTAGAAATGGTCAACTGCATAAGGTACACCTACCGTAACCAACTTATAGTCTAGAATACAGGGTAAAGCTTTGGGAACTATGCCCGTATCCAATCTGTCTGAGCCGGTACTTGAGAGCACCTAGAGGGGGGTGAATAGGTGATCCTGTAAAAATCAAACACTTGTAGCCACAAAACTTGATTAAGTGTTAGCTCAATAGAATCAAGTGGCTAAGGACCAAGCTCTTGTGAAACACAAAGGTCACGAAGAAAACAAGCACAAGAGACACGGTGATTTATCCCGTGGTTCGGCCAAGTAACACTTGCCTACTCCACGTTGTGGCGTCCCAAAGGACGAGGGTTGCACTCAACCCCTTTCAAGTGATCCAATGATCAACTTGAATACCACGGTGTTTTCCTTTCTTTTACTCTATCCCGTTCACGAGGAATCTCCACAACTTGGAGCCTCTCGCCCTTACAATTGATGATCACAAAGAAGCACGGAAGTAAGGGAGGGGAGAGCAACACACACAAGACTCAAAGCACGAACACAAACACGCTCACAAGCCACAACTTGAGCTCACAACACAATGCGGGGAGTTCTCTACTCAACTAGAGCTCAAGTCACTTATCACAAAGAATCAAAAGCGCGAGAATGGAGTCTTGGTGCTTAGAGATGATCAAAGAATGCTTGTGTATCTCCTCCATGCGCCTAGGGGTCCCTTTTATAGCCCCAAGGTAGCTAGGAGCCGTTGGAGGTAATCTGGGAAGGCAATTCTTACCTTCTATCGGGTGGCGCACCGGACAGTCCGGTGCACCACCGGACAGGCACTGTTCATGGTTAGGTGCAGATCTCCTTCCTAAAATGGCACAGTCGACCGTTGCAGAATTGTAGCCATTGGCGCACCGGACACTGTCCGGTGCACACCGGACAGTCTGGTGCCCCCTGCCGACCGTTGGCGCGCCCTCACGTCGCGTGCGGATTGCGCGGCCGACCGTTGGCGCAGTTGACCGTTGGCTCACCGGACAGTCCGGTGCCTCACCGGACCGTCCGGTGAATTTTAGCCGTACACCGTTGAACGATTCCCGAGAGCGACGACTTCACCGCAGACGGCTCACCGGACAGTCCGGTGCACCACCGGACAGTCCGGTGAATTATAGCCGTACACCGCCGTCAGTTCCCGAGAGTGGCCTGTTCACCGGAGGCTGGCCTGCACCACCGGACACTGTCCGGTGCACCACCGGACAGTCCGGTGTGCCAGACTGCGCTGAGTCTTGGCTGCTTCGAGCCAAGTTCTTTTTTTTCTCTTTTCTCTGATTCCAGCACTTAGACAAATATATTAGTACACAAAAACCAATGTACTAAGTCTAGAATCATACCTTTGCTTTGATTATCAGTTTTCTCTCGATTTAGAACACGAGGGCTCATTTACATGTGTTGGGCACTTCGTCACCAAAACATAATGGAAATTGCCCAAGGGCACATTTCCCTTTCAATCTCCCCCTTTTTGGTGATTTATGCCAACACATCCAAAAGCAATGCAAAACATGCAACATTGATTCAAGTTGAACACCAAATTGTTTTAAACTCTAATTTGGCATATTTGGATCATTCTTTGCCACCACTTGGTTTGTTTTTGAAATCAAGCTCATTTTCCTATCTCTAAGTCAAACACACTTGTTTAGGCATAAAGAGAGGTATTCCATGAGAAAAATTGATCAAGAGCCACAAACTCCCCCTTTTTCCCATAATCCTACATTCTCCCCACGAGGCCAAATTTTGCACATAAGAGTATTTTGACAAAACAAAAGTTCTAACTCTACTATTTTCAAAATTCTCAAGTGGTAGCTGATCCATTTGCTTTGGCCTTTAATTTCTCCCCCTTTGGCATTAAGCACCAAAACGGGATCATTCTTGGCCCTCAAACCCCATTGCCTCATCAAAATCGTCAATTAAGAGTAAAATGGCAATAAGAGCATGGAGATGAACTTGGAGTAAATTACCCTCACATCGGAGTGTAGTGGAAGTCTTGCATGGTCCAAGTTCGTCTTTCCCTTTCAATCCACCTTTGAGACTAAATTAAGTAAACTCAAGCACATGGTTAGTCTCAAAGGGTCAAGTTGTAGCATTTCTCCCCCTAAATATGTGCATCATTCACACATGGACTTGTGAGGTCCGGGGATCCCTTGCACAACTTGAGCACCATAAATAAGCAATAATATGCATAAAGGAACATGATCAAAGGCATAAAACACATGTATGCTCTAGATCAATCCAAGTTACGCGAATCTAAGACATTTAGCTCACTACGCAGCCTGCAAAAGGTCTTCTCATCTAAAGGTTTGGTAAAGATATCGGCTAGCTGGTTCTCAGTGCTAACATAAAACACTTCGATATCTCCCTTTTGCTGGTGGTCTCTCAAAAAGTGATGCCGGATGTCTATGTGCTTTGTGTGGCTGTGTTTCCTGTTTCGCCATGTGGATTGCACTCTCATTGTCACATAGGAGTGGGACTTTGCTCAAATTGTAGCCAAAATCCCGGAGGGTTTGCCGCATCCAAAGTAGTTGTGCGCAACACTATCCTGCGGCAACATACTCAGCCTCAGCGGTGGATAGGGCAACGGAAGTTTGTTTCTTAGAACTCCAAGACACCGGGGACCCTCCTAGGAATTGGCACGTCCCTGATGTACTCTTCCTATCAACCTTACATCCAACATAGTCGGAGTCTTAGTATCCAATCAAGTCAAAGGTAGACCCCTTTGGATACCAGATCCCAAAGCAAGGCGTAGCAACTAAATATCTAAGAATTCGCTTAACGGCCACAAGGTGACACTCCCTTGGGTCGGATTGAAATCTAAGCACACATGCATACGCTAAGCATAATATCCGGTCTACTAGCACATAAATAAAGTAAAGACCCTATCATAGACCGGTATGCTTTTTGATCAGTGGACTTACCTCCTTTGTTGAAGTCGACATGTCCGTCGGTTCCCATTAGAGTCTTTGCGGGCTTGGCGTCCTTCATCCCGAACCGCTTGAGCAAGACTTGTGTGTACTTGGTTTGAGAGATGAAGGTGCCATCCTTGAGTTGCTTCACTTGGAATCCAAGAAAGTAGTTCAACTCGCCCATCATCGACATTTCAAATTTCTGAGTCATCACCCTGCTAAACTCTTCACAAGACTTTTGGTTAGTAGAACCAAATATTATGTCATCGACATAAATTTGGCACACAAATAAGTCACCATCACAAGTCTTAGTGAACAGAGTTGGATCGGCTTTCCCAACCTTGAAAGCATTAGCAATTAGAAAGTATCTAAGGCATTCATACCATGCTCTTGGGGCTTGCTTAAGTCCATAGAGCGCCTTAGAGAGCTTACACACGTGGTCGGGGTACCGTTCATCCTCAAAGCCAGGGGGTTGCTCCACGTACACCTCCTCCTTGATTGGCCCATTGAGGAAAGCGCTCTTCACATCCATTTGGAACAACCTGAAAGAATGGTGAGCGGCATAGGCTAACAAAATGCGAATCGACTCTAGCCTAGCTATAGGAGCAAATGTCTCCTCAAAGTCCAAACCTGTGACTTGGACATAACCTTTTGCCACAAGTCGAGCCTTGTTCCTTGTCACCACCCCGTGCTCGTCCTGCTTGTTGTGGAACACCCACTTGGTTCCCACAACGTTTTTCTTGGGACGTGGCACTAGTGTCCAAACTTCATTTCGCTTGAAGTTGTTGAGCTCTTCCTGCATAGCCAACAACCAGTCCGGATCTAGCAAGGCCTCTTCTATCCTAAAAGGCTCAATAGAAGAGACAAACAAGTAATGCTCACAAAAATTAGCTAGACGTGAGCGAGTAGTTACTCCCTTGCTTATATCACCAAAATCTGGTCGATGGGATGATTCCTTGAATCGTCGCTCGAACTTGAGTTGGAGGGGCCCATGGTGCTTCTTCCTCCACAACTTGGTCTTCTTGTGCTCCCCCTTGATCACACGCCTCCTATTGAGGAACCTGTTCATCATCTTGAGTTGGGGGGTGCACCAATGTTGAGGAAGAAGGTTGATCTTGCACTTGGTGTTCCTGTGGTCGCACATCTCCAATCGCCATGGTGCGAATTGCGTCCGTTGGAACAACATCTTCATCTATATCGTCAAGATCAACTTGCTCTCTTGGAGAGCCATTAGTTTCATCAAATACAACGTCGCTAGAGACTTCAACCAAACCCGATGATTTTTGAAGACTCTATACGCCTTTGTATTTGAGTCATAACCTAGCAAAAACCCTTCTACAGCTTTGGGAGCAAAATTTGAATTCCTACCTTTCTTCACTATAATGTAACATTTACTCCCAAATACACGAAAATAAGACACGTTGGGTTTGTTACCGGTTAGAAGGTCATACGACGTCTTCTTAAGGAGGCGATGAAGGTAGACCCGGTTTATGGCGTGGCAAGCTGTGTTCACAGCTTCCGACCAAAACCGCTCGGGCGTCTTGAATTCTCCAAGCATCGTCCTCTCCATGTCTATAAATGTCCTATTCTTCCTCTCTACCACACCGTTTTGCTGTGGTGTGTAGGGAGCGGAGAACTCGTGCTTGATTCCTTCCTCCTCAAGAAACTCCTCCACTTGAAGATTCTTGAACTCGGACCCATTGTTGCTTCTGATCTTTTTCACTTTGAGTTCAAACTCGTTTTGAGCTCGCCTTAGAAAGCGCTTGAGCGTTCCTTGGGTTTCTGATTTATCCTGCAGAAAGAATACCCAAGTGAAGCGGGAAAAATCATCAACAACAACAAGACCATACTTACTTCCTCCTATGCTGAGGTAGGCGACGGGTCCGAAGAGGTCCATGTGAAGTAGCTCCAAAGGTCTTGATGTGGTCATCACATTCTTGCTGTGATGAGCGCTTCCCACCTGTTTGCCTGCTTGACAAGCTACACAAGGTCTATCTTTTTCGAAAAACACATTTGTTAGACCTAACACATGTTCTCCCTTTAGAAGTTTGTGAAGGTTCTTCATCCCAACATGTGCTAGACTGCAATGCCACAACCATCCCATGCTAGTCTTAGCAATTAAGCATGCATCTAGATCGGCCTCCTCTTTCGAAAAATCCACTAAATAGAGTTTGCCATCTAGTACACCCTTAAAAGCTAGTGAACCATCACTCCTTCTAAAGACAGACACATCTACATTTGTAAATAGACAATTATAACCCATGTGGCACAATTGACTAACAGATAGCAGATTATAGCCTAGCGACTCTACTAGAAATACATTAGAGATAGAGTGCTCATTAGTGATGGCTATCTTGCCTAAGCCTTTGACCTTGCCTTGATTCCCATCTCCAAATATGATTGTATCTTGGGAATCCTTGTTCTTGACGTAGGAGGTGAACATCTTCTTCTCCCCCGTCATGTGGTTTGTGCATCCGCTGTCGATAATCCAGCTTGAGCCCCCGGATGCATAAACCTGCAAGGCAAATTAGGCTTGGGTTTTAGGTACCCAACTCTTGTTGGGTCCTACAAGGTTAGTTATAATAGTCTTTGGGACCCAAATGCAAGTCTTGTCTCCTTTGCATTTGGCCCCCAACTTCCTAGCAATCACTTTCTTATTCTTACGACAAATTGCAAAAGAAGTATTGCAAGCATGGTAAATTGTAGAAGGTTCATTACAAACTTTCCTAGGCACATGAGCAACATTTTTCCTAGGCATATTTCTACCATGCACAAAAGAAGAACTTGATGTAATCATAGCATGTGAATCATAAGCATAACTCCAATGAGCATTTCTAGAAAACTTTCTATCACTATAGATGAAAGCATGATTTCTTTGAGCACTATTTGCCATAGGGGCCTTCCCTTTCTCCTTGGCGGAAATGGGAGCCCTTTGACTTGTTAAGTTCTTGGCTTCCTTTTGAAAGCCAAGCCCATCCTTAATAGAGGGGTGTCTACCAATAGTGTAGGCATTCCTTGCAAATTTTAGTTTATCAAAATCATTTTTGCTAGTCTTAAGTTGGGCATTAAGACTAGCCACTTCACCATTTAATTTTGTAATAGAAGTAAGGTGCTCAACACATGCATCAACATCAAAATCCTTACATCTATTACAGATAACAACATGCTCTACATAAGAACTAGATTTATTAACAACTTCTAGCTTAGCATTTAAATCATCATTAATACTTCTTAAGCTAGACACAGTTTCATGACAAGTAGATAATTCGGAGGAAAGCATCTCATTCCTTTTTACTTCTAAAGCAAGATATTTTTGCACACTAATGAATTTGTCATGCTCTTCATATAAAATATCTTCTTGTTTCTATAACAATCTATTCTTCTCATTTAAAGCATCAATCAATTCCTTGATCTTATCAATTTTAGTTCTATCTAAACCTTTGAATAAACTTGTGTAGTCTACTTCATCATCACTAGATTCATCATCACTTGAAGAAGCATACGTAGAGGTATCTCGAGCGTTTACCTTTTTCTCCCTTGCCATGAGGCAGGTGTGGCGCTCGTTGGGGAAGAGAGACGACTTGTTGAAGGCCGAGGCGGCGAGTCCTTCGTCGTCGAAGTTGGACGAAGAGCAATCTGAATCCCACTCTATGCAAGGTGCGCCTCGCCCTTCACATTCTTGTAGGACTTCTTTTTCTCCCTCTTCCCGCTCTTTTCTTGTCCCTGGTCACTATCATTATTGGGACAGTTAGCAATAAAGTGACCAGTCTTACCACACTTGAAGCAGGAGCGCTTTCCCTTTGTCTTGCTTTTGTTAGGATGCTCCTTGCATCCTTTTAGCGTCGTCTTGAAGTGCTTGATGATGAGGGCCATTTCATCCTCGTTAGCCCGGCCGCCTCAACATGCGCCACCTTGCTAGGTAGCGCCTCCCTGCTGCTTGTTGCTTTGAGAGCAACGGTTTGAGGCTCGTAGATAGGCATTGGGCCATTCAATGCCTCATCAACATATCTTGCCTCCTTGATCATCATACGCCCGCTTACAAACTTTCCGAGTATTTCCTCGGGCGTCATCTTTGTGTACCTAGGATTCTCACGGATTGAATTCACAAGATGACGATCAAGAACAGTGAAGGACCTGAGCATAAGCCGGACGACGTCGTGATTGATCCATCTCGTGCTTCCATAGCTCCTGATTTTGTTGACCAGGGTCTTGAGCCGGTTGTACGTTTGCGTTGGCTCCTCTCCCCTGATCATTGCGAACCTCCCTAGTTCGCCTTCCACCAACTCCATCTTGGTGATCATGGTGGCGTCGTTCCCCTCATGAGAGATCTTGAGGGTGTCCCAGATTTGCTTGGCGTTGTCCAAGCCGCTCACCTTATTGTACTCATCCCTGCACAATGATGCTAGCAAAACAGTGGTAGCTTGTGCATTTTTATGGATTTGCTCATTAATGAAAACGGGGTTGTCAGTACTATCAAAAAGCATTCCGTTTTCAACAATCTCCCAAATACTTGGATGGAGAGAGAATAGGTGACTACGCATTTTGTGACTCCAAAATGGGTAGTCTTCTCCATCAAAGTGCGGAGGTTTCCCGAGTGGAATTGAAAGTAAATGAGCATTGGAATTAAACGGAATACGAGAATAATCAAAAGAAAAATTAGAATTAACCGGTTTCTTTTTCTCTTCGTATTCGTCATCTCTTGGGGAAGAAGAAGACTCGTCGCTGTCGTAGTAGACGATCTTCTTGATGCGCCTCTTCTTCTTCCCGTCCTTCTTCTTATGACTCGAGCCAGAGTCTGAGGGCTTATCATCTCTTGGCTCGTTAATGATGGACTCCTTTGTCTTGTCGTTGACCACCATCCCCTTTCCCTTAGGATCCATCTCTTCGGGCGATTAGTCCCTTGTGTGAAGAGAACGGCTCCGATACCAATTGAGAGCACCTAGAGGGGGTGAATAGGTGACCTATAAAAATCAAACACTTGTAGCCACAAAACTTGATTAAGTGTTAGCTCAATAGAATCAATTGGCTAAGGACCAAGTTCTTATGAAACACAATGGTCACGAAGAAAACAAGCACAAGAGACACAGTGATTTATCACGTGGTTCGGCCAAGTAACACTTGCCTACTCCACGTTGTGGCGTCCCAATGGACGAGGGTTGCACTCAACCCCTTTCAAGTGATCCAATGATCAACTTGAATACCACGGTGTTTTCCGTTCTTTTACTCTACCCATTCACGAGGAATCTCCACAACTTGGAGCCTCTCGCCCTTACAATTGATGATCACAAAGAAGCACGGAAGTAAGGGAGGGGAGAGCAACACACACAAGACTCAAAGCACGAACACAAACACGCTCACAAGCCACAACTTGAGCTCACAACACAATGCGGGGAGTTCTCTACTCAACTAGAGCTCAAGTCACTTATCATAAAGAATCAAAAGCGCGAGAATGGAGTCTTGGTGCTTAGAGATGATCAAAGAATGCTTGTGTATCTCCTCCATGCGCCTAGGGGTCCCTTTTATAGCCCCAAGGCAGCTAGGAGCCATTGGAGGTAATCTGGGAAGGCAATTCTTGCCTTCTGTCGGGTGGCGCACCGGACAGTCCGGTGCACCATCGGACAGGCACTGTTCATGGTCTGGTGTAGATCTCCTTCCTAAAATGGCACAGTCGACCGTTGCAGAATTGTAGCCGTTGGCGCACCGGACACTGTCCGGTGCACACCGGATAGTCCGGTGCCCCCTGCCGACCGTTGGCGCGCCCTCGCGTCGCGCGCGGATTGCACGACCGACCGTTGGCGCAATCGACCGTTGGCTCACCAGACAGTCCGGTGCCTCACCGGACCGTTCGGTGAATTTTAGCCGTACGCCGTTGAACGATTCCTGAGAGCGACGACTTCGCCGCAGACGGCTCACCGGACAGTCCGGTGCCCCACCGGACAGTCCGGTGAATTATAGCCGTACATCGCCGTCAGTTCCCGAGAGTGGCCTGTTCACCAGAGGCTGGCCTGGCGCACCGGACACTGTCCGGTGCACCACCGGACAGTCCGGTGTGCCAGACTGCTCTGAGTCTTGGCTCCTTCGAGCCAAGTTCTTTTCTTTTTCTCTTTTCTCTGATTCCAGCACTTAGACAAATATATTAGTACACAAAAACCAATGTACTAAGTCTAGAATCATACCTTTGCTTTGATTATCACTTTTCTCTCAATTTAGAACACGAGGGCTCATTTACATGTGTTGGGCACTTAATCACCAAAACATAATGGAAATTGCCCAAGGGCACATTTCCCTTTCAGTACTATAAGCGCTTGCCAGATACCCCCATTCCGGTCGACCACGACCAACACCCAACATAAGACATTCCTAGTTATTTAGCCAAGACCAGAGCCATGATAGTCCTCATGGTAGCACTGTTTTCCCGGGTGGTCACTCCATGTTCCAATTAATATGCAATAATCTTGTTTAACCATCAGGTTAACAACAATAGAATAAACTTACCATCTTGGAACATTAATATTATAAGCGAGAGTGACTGCATAAAGTTAAGTTGTAGCAATAGCATAGCTACTTGATTAAATCATAATCCCAGGTTAAACAAGGAGTAAGGTTGGAAAGGTTAGGGGTCTCTAAAGAGGTAACACATCAAATTATGCATATATATATATCGAAGAATAAACTTTATTAAATGTATTGTTTGGGATCAAACAGAGTATGCAGAGGGAGAAGTCCACTTGCCTTGCTTATTGAAAACTTGAGGTTCTTCCACAGATAGGAATAGATCTTGATTCTTAACTACTAGATCAACCACTGAATATCACAAAAACAAACAAGAAGAACAAGCACCACTCAATAACATACAACATTCACCATACGTAAAGCTAAAAGAAAGCCTAACGAAAAGAGTGTTCGCTTTTCAAAAACGTCGCAAGTAATGGTTATAATAAGAAGGTATTC
The DNA here is from genome assembly GCA_029449295.1 of Zea luxurians. Taxonomy (NCBI): domain Eukaryota; kingdom Viridiplantae; phylum Streptophyta; class Magnoliopsida; order Poales; family Poaceae; genus Zea; species Zea luxurians. The sequence continues at coordinate 132,082,119 of JAOPSE010000008.1, forward strand.
TTTTTAAAAATGTGTGATCTATACTTTACAAAACAAGACATGAGCTTAAAACTATCATAAAACACGTTATAGCAATATTAAACCTTTTTAACCTTTTAGAGAAGATATATATTATATATCTAACGTTAATGAGTTATAAAACACATTATCTCTACTATCCCATATGAGCAGAGCGAGAGCGTCCACCACCTACCGTGCCCCCGCCCGGCCCCGCGCATCCTGCTCCCCGAAAACTTCTCCCTCCATGCCAGGGCTCATCCCCACCGTGTCGTAGCCGCCATCATCGCCCAAATCCTCGCTCGCCCCACGCCGCGCCGAAATCTTCATCTGCCCCACGCCTGCCCCTGCCCCTGCCCCCGCCCCCTGCCTCCCAAACCGCGCCCATTCGAACCGGCCACCCAAATCTAGCGCAAGCACGCAGGCGGTGATGGCGGCCACGGGAGACAGCCGGCGCTCGGCGTGATTCCCACCCCGCCGCGAGCCAAGAGGTTCGAGGTCAAGTTCGCGGACCCCCCGCCGTGCCCCGCGCTCCCACGCCCGCACAGGCATCTAGCCCCCATCCCCCTCCCGCTCGAGATCTCCGCCGATCTAGCCTATCGGGGGGTCCACGACGTGTGGAAGGGTGAGCATCGACGATGGCGGTAGAAGAGGAGGAAGCCTTCGATGGTGCGCTCACCGATGAGCAGCTGCGAGAGGTAGTGCCATGGCTGCCCCATATCCTTATTGCATTTCCCCTGACGGTTGTTAACTGGGATACATGAATCTGGGGTTCGGTTGCTTGCTGAGTGGGATACACGAATCGATGTTGCAACCTTCTCCCTCTCTAGCCTAGGAACAAAGCCTCTGAGTTTATTACGTCATATAATATAATATAAGGCCATGAGAGAGCCAAGTTGAGATAGAACAAAAAATTCTCATAGCAATAAGCTTATCCAAGCACTAACTACTTTGCTTCAGAGTAGATCACGATGTTATTCCGACTCATCCTAGGGAAAACAGATGTAATTTTCGCAAATGAGGTTCACACCATTGCTTGGCAGGCTCTGTCGAAGCTGTCTGCAGCGGAGGACATTCGCTTCACCAGCGCATGGTCCGGGTGTGCGAGCTTCAGCTGGCTGCAAAGCAACCAGTTTTTATTTCAGCGATTCAGTTCAAGGCATCCGAACTCAGGCTCGTCGTCACGCAGAGTTGCAGAAACAAAACAACATACGTCACTTGAAGAAGTCCACCAAATGAAGTTTTTTTAACAAAAAGAATGGGAAAACTTACTTGAGGTAGCGCGTTGTGGGTTTCCCCAGGTTCAGGCTGCACACCGTGAGGTTGGCGAGAGTCTCAGTATCCTTGGCGTCCTGAATAGTTTGAGCAGTTCCGTGTAAGCACAGACAGACATGTCAAGGATTCTGTTTCAGAAATGCACAGGCGGACAGCATTGGCGTGCGTTCAGCAGTGCAGCTATGGTGGTTGGCTACTCCTATTTGCAAAGGAAATGCTCGTTTGGGGGAAAAGCTGGGCTGGGATCACCGGAGCTGATCGACCTTGTTCAGTGACTCGAGCAGCAACCCCTCCGCGTCCTGGAAGTTTCCCATGTGCGTCGAGCACAGGGCTTTCCCGTTAAGAATCGTGCAGGTCGTCGGGTACTTGTCGGACAGGTCCTGGAAGATGAGGCGCGCTTCTTGGATCTTGGAACCACCCTGAAAAACATGACAAGTCATGGTGTACAGTACTACTTGAACAACACCAAAGGTTCTTCGGAAATTCAAGTGCCTGGACTGAAGGAAACTCTAGAATTTATAGCCAAGGTTGCCACTCATGCCATTTCTTCCAGCAGAGATGTGTGTGTGCCTACCAGCACAAGGTCGACCCATGCGTTGGCGAGCTGCGTCAGCGTGTGGTCTTCGTCCAGCTGCTGCATCACCCTGAGCTGCTTCTTTGCGTGGTCCGTCCTGTTCATTTGAAGGTATATCTAAACATTCAACACAAGCTTGCAACGCCAAATTGAAGGACATTTGGTCCAGTGTTTGTTGCCTAATTATAAACCAACAAGCCCTGGTCATGTTCAGACAAATGCACCACCAAAGGACATTCAACGCAAGCCTGCAACACCTTGAGGTCATGGTGTCTATCGGCTGGGAGCAACGGCTTGGCCTCCTGGTGAGTTGATTCTCTCCTCTTCTGGTTCACATCTGATGTCAAATACTACTCGTTCACTATTGTGTAATTTACAGTTGAGTACCTTCCATTGACAAGTCGATTTAAAAATACGTATGATCACCCTTGACAAATGTTGACTATATAAAAATTAAATCCATCTTCAAGGGAAATGGAGCATCTGCAATGAGGAGAAAGAAAGAATGAGAGTAGATGATTTGTGCAAGAAACATGTCTTTCCGTAATTGATTTGCAATTTGCAACTAGGAAAGAGAGGTTTAATAGTTTTTCACTGTTTTTTCTAGCTCTGTTTTCCATAGACATAGTAGCAAGCTTCTACTCCATGATCAAATATACTTGCAGTTATTAAGGTGAACACATAAAAAACTAAAATCGACATAGATCAGAAAACTGCATCGGTAACTTCATCAAACTTGAACTACACTATATCTGTCGACAGTAGCTTAAATCGAAAAGGAATTGATTAAATTTCAAGAAAACACACTGGACAATAGGGCTTCAACAAAAGCAAAACAAATATAGTTACCACCTAACTTTTAGTAGTTTCAATTTACCATCGATTCCTTTAAGAAGCTGCTCTTCTGTTACATATAACATTTTTAGGGATTTTTTGAGTTTTATTTCCCACAGATCTGCCAATTCATTAATCGAGCACACATTTCCTGGAGGCCTCAGATACAACATCTTGTTCAATGTTCTGGGATCCTCTATAGTGCATACTCTAAATTTAGCAATATCATTCTCTTTAACAAAAACAATTGCAAAGAAATGTTCTTCCGTGAGGTAACAAAATATATATGTAGAATATTCTTTTATACTTTTGAATAAATTCAGATATAATACTAAAAGAATAGAGAAGAATTACTATCAACGTTGGTCACTTCTATATCCTTTGTTAGTTTTTGGTTGTTTCAGTGTTGCGAACATTTATTTGATGATACCTTCCACACATAATTTTGGATTTTACTTATAATTTATCTAATAAATTAGCAATTATGATAGACAGAATTGGGTAGCTTTCCTCTATCAAGCATCAACAGTAGAGATATCTTCCTTTCGTGAAAATTTTACGATTAGGGCAAAGACTGGTCCACATTAGCAATTCCGGTTCCACTTTATTTCTTTCCAAAAAATAAAGCATTTGTCTAATATTGGTGCCACTTAAATGCATTTTGGTATAATTTTACTGGTTGCAGGTGTTTCTTCCATAAGAAGACTACCGACATGGGATACGTCTCTTCAGTTTGTTTGTCAATATTTTGTAGGAATCAGAAGAGGTGTTCAACATGTGGGTTAATTTTGTTTTCAAGTGTGCTCCTCTAATGACACCCTTTTCTTTTTTGGAGTACCTTTTGATAATAACAAATTTGGGTTCTGTTTTTGTTTCTAGACTCAAGTCTAGAGTTCCATGAATTAAAATATTGGTTTATTTGTTGTGGCCACCTATGGTCTCATTATCTTCTCTCCACTTAGTTATTTGTTCCTGCAATTTGGGTTTGGCCAGTATCAAATTTGGTAAGGAAGGAGGCAACTAGATGCTTACCGAATTTACTCTCAATTTTGCTTTCCTTATCGCAGTTTTACTTTGACATGCACTACCATTCCCCCTCTAATCTCTACCAACCATATGCAAAATTGGAATCATCTCAATGTTTAGATAGGTTTTGGTGTTTATATAAGACTGCCATAAAAGCATGTCTCGCCCAGTAGTTTGTACATCTAATTTAGTTAATTTAGTTATTGGTAGTTGTTGGCCTTAGCTGCAAACAAGGACCTGTATTCACCTACACCATGGAGCCACTACTGGTTCCAAGTATGGAAGACGTCATGGAAGACATCGCGAAGGTCATGACCGCTGACCAACCAAGGCTTGACAGGCCCTTGGTCTCTGAGAGATGAAATGTAGCGAACCCCACATCCTTTTTGTTTGTTCCTTTTCATAATCGCACAATGCAGGCTTCCAGATTTTTTATTTGTGGGGTTTGTTCATGCTGCCCGCTAGAAATGGAAAAATGTGTTAGCAGTAGCAACAAGTGTTGTGGGCCTTTGATCTTCTGGAAGTCACGTGGTGGCTGTATGAATCCATATACTTTATTTTTATATAATCGTTGTACTCTAACATTTTATCGAATATTGAATAATTTATACATCGTCGCAACGCACGGGCACTATACTAGTTAAACATTACTTTTATAACAAGCTCATAAACAACTTTTTATGTGAAAAGATCATAATTATATTATTAATCACCTATTTAAGACGAGTTAGGTTGTAGGCCTTAAATGGATTTTCATGCAAAAGATAATGAACGCATAACCATCATTTAATTTCATTAAAAAGCACATAGCCTATGTTATTATATTTGAAGTCAATATATATAAAGTAACATTTTAAGTTATAAAGGAACTTAAACTCTTATTGCTTTATTTTATCCTTTAGGAAAAGCTAAGTGATTCGTATATAATGTGCACTAAATTCTATGAAATCATTAATCATGCCATAATCCTAGTTAAGAACAAATTGACTATAGGTTGGATTAATAAATTATGATAAAGGATAATTAATCTATTAATTATCTTTAATTTTATTATAGGAACAAATGATCTAGATAATTAAAATGAATACTATATTTATTGGTATTAACTATCATTTTAGTTATGACGGTGTGAGCACTTAATTAAGCCATTATATCATTATTATAAATGACATATTACTATTGTAAAGCATATAATTATAGATACTTAAATATGAGACTAAATGAGTTTTATGTGAAGGGATAATAAATGATTATCATTCTGTTAAGAAAACACTAAATCTATATTTGTTGAGAAAACTACATTCAAATCGATAGGTCATCATTTTAAAGATATGAACACCAATTTTATTATATTAGAAAACTCTAATCTTTCTGTTTTATCCTTTCTTTTCTAAATAGAAATTATACGTATGGCTAAAATTGTTTACTTAATTCTTATAACATTAATATTCTAAGAATTAATTATAAATTAATAAATGAGATTTTTAATAACATATTCATATTTATTATGATATAAATAAATATCTTACTAATTCTAAATAATTAAGTGCCGTACTTATGAATATATTTATTATGAATCTATATATTTTTATTCGACCGGAAATACATGGCTTAATATCTATTTCAATTTCTTATATCACTTATATCAATACTAACTGATTATCGCTCCACACACTAAAGCGAAATCAATTATAAACATTTCTATTATGAAAATTACTGAAGTAGTGAATAGTGACCGTGTTCATTTTTAGAATTATAAAATCATACGCATATTCAAAGTATTATCATGGGGTTCGATTTTGGTTACACGTGTATATCGAAATCTCTAAATCATACACGCAAATCGCCAAATTACAACAGTAATTCACAAGATCTATAAATAAGTTCAAAACATGATTTAGAAAATAAATATTTCGGGGTTGTCTTCAACCTTGGGTTCTCGTTCTTGCACAGGGATGAACGTCGATGAGGTCGACGAGGGGGAGTGATTCGGCGGGCAGGTAACGACAAGGTTTGGACGGGGTTCGTGCACGTCTCCGGCGAGCAGGGGAATGGGCGTGGTCGTCGGTGGACGGCGAGGCTCCACGGACTCCGGTGACGACGGTGATGAACTCCGGCGAGCAAGAGAGTGAGAGACACGTGAGAGAGAGAGGGAGTTCGGGGAGGAAGAGAGGAAGGGAGTTTGACCATATTTATAGATAGAGGAGCGGGTCGGCCGGCGTCATCATGGCTGCCATTGACGGCGTTCATCACTGGGAGAGATAATGGGGAAGGGAAATGGACGCAATCAAGCACCATTAACGACGAAGACGAACGGACGGCGCGGGTGTCTTGGGCGCTGGCGCGATCGGTGTCTTGGGCGCGGTTGGCTGGCGTGTTCCGGGGTGGCCGGCTCAGGGTCGGTGGCTCGGCCGTCCTGGGCGCTGGGCGGGACAGCGAGCGGCGCCGTTGCTCCTGGCGCGGCTGGACGTCGCGGCGTCTGGCGGGGCTCTGCTCGGTGGCCTTGGGCGTGAGTCACATTGGGGAGAGAAACGAGGGGGAGGAGAGACGGCTCCATGGCGGCGGCTAGTAGGAGCGGCTTGGCCAGAGGATAGGGCGCGTTGGCTACAGGGAGGAGCCAGGGGCGGCATGGCTAGGGTAGGCAGGGTTGGGCACGGCTGTGCTTGCTTGTTGGGCCTTAATGGGCCGAAAAGGCTGCTAGGGTTTAGTTTAGGTTTTTTTCTTTTTTTTTGAATTTCCTTTTTTTCGTAAAATATATATATATATACTCTATAAAAATTATAAAAAAATCCCAAAAATAATAGTTTATAAATAAAATACATAATTTTCGAATAGATTCCATTTAAATCAAACGTGTGTCAAAATAAAACAATAAAAGTGAGATTTTTGCATATAATTATATATAAAATAATTAACCATATCAAAATACATGGCTTCCTAAATATTTTTACTTTTGGACCAATAATTTTTATATTAATTATTTGGTTTTTCATTTAAGAAGAAATGATATTCAATATCCAAAATCACTTATGAGCAATCAAAAATCATTCCAAATGCAAAATAAATAACAAACACTTAAAGAAAATTTAATTACCATAAATATTAATAACTAAATGCATTATTTTTATTTTATGATTTTTATAGTGTTACAAATCTACCCCTCTTAAGAAGAATCTCGTCCTCGAGATTAAGAAAGGCTAGCACGAAAGCAAAGGAGATACATGGTTATTTGTAGGTCTCAGTTCTCATTGAACTCCTCCAAACTTAAGGAACTTCCTTACTTCTTTGCTCCGTAATGTATACTAATCAAGCGTCATTCATCATCATACTTATAAAATGGTAACTATTGCTTAGGTCATGCTTGGCAGCTTTCTTCTTTATTCGGTCTAGACGCTTCTTGGGGCATTCACGAATAAGGTGTCCTTCATTTTTGCAGTAGTAGCAAGTACCTCTTGCTTTGAGTTCTTTACGAGTCACCTTTGCTTGACCAACAAGGGGTGACGATTGATTGGGTGTCTGTATCTCATATAGCTGAGCCTGACTTGATTCTTCTGTTTGGGTATCCATGTGTTTCGTGACTTTTGCTTGTGGTTGAGGTGGACTAATCATGTATCCAAACATTTTTCTATTCCTTTTGTTGTTCTTCATTCCATTCATCGAATATCTCTGTGACTCATTTTTCTCGTTCATAGTTGTTAAGGTAGGAACATTGTCATTGGCATCATTTACTTCATTTCCATTGGGGTTTATCAACTAGTCAGAGGGTGAAAGAGTTAGTGAGACAGACCGCATAAAAGGCTTGTATGACATTAAGATAGAGAGCTAACACAACATTTTGATTTCCAAGATAAGATTAGTTAAGGATGATTTCCGATTCCGCCTAGCTTCATCATACTACAAGAGTATACAAGTGTTATAATCCTTAACAGAGATCTTTTGAACTTTATAGATTTCAGAGCATGATATCCAAATCATATTTCTGATCCAACAGTATTTCTTTGAGCACAAATTGAGAGAAAAACTTGAGCGGGATTTTAGGGCAACTAGAATAGAGCATCATATTGTTTGCATATAGCAGATGACACCATACTTTATTCTCTTTTAAAAAGAGGCAAAACACAATAGGTGCGAAAGATTCTCCAAATTTATTCATATGTCACTTAGCACAATTACAAATCCTCTAAGAGAGCAACCTTTTGATTTTTTTCCGTGAGACATACTGGTCCTTCTTCTAGCTAAACGATATATTATTCTTCCTTGTCAAATGCACCAATCAGAGCTGGAGGTCGATTGTCTTCAACTACTATTCTTTCTCCAGATGGGGTTTCCAAACTCATGGTTTTCTCAGTATGTTGGATTACTGCCTTAGTTCTTTGTAACCAATTATTTCCAAGAATTACATCCTTTCCCATTGATTCCATCACTATAAGATCAGCTTGAAAATCTATACCATTGATTTTAACACTTACTTTTGGACATATGTAGTTTACTAACATTTTTCCTTTAGGTGCACTGATGGTCTTCCTTGATCTCAAGGGACACTTAAAGATACAATACTTTGTTGCAAACTGGGCACTGATAAAAGAATGTGTTGTACGAGGATCATACAACACGGTGGCGATAGTTGTGTGAATGACTAGTGTTCCAAAAATTACTACATCATCATATGGAATGGTTCCTGTCACTGCATAACTTATCTTTCCTGTGGTATCTTTCCGTTGTTTATTCTTTGTTGATGCATGGGTTTGAGGGTGTTGTCTTTTCTTTTGGACCTTATTGATCTCCACATCTGTTGGGGGCTTGTTCTCAAATGCTAAGAATTAAGAACAAGGCAACATAGAAAATGTTAGGTGTTAAGGTCCTTCGTCCTCCAAAACATTATATCCCCTCAGGATATAAAGAATTTCGGACGAAGGTTACAAAGGACGTACCTTCGTAAAACATAATATCAAGGAGCGAAGCATTTATATCATATAAATCATGAAACATGAAATAAATATTTAAATATAATCATGGAATTATTTCCATCTTTATTATCATAAATGAATGAATATAAATGACTCCAAGTTACAAATGTACCTCTGGTCCTGAGGAAAGCAAAGGAACAAGTGTGATGCGAAAGCAAATGGCAGGTTCGCGTGAACAGTACAGAGGTACTGTTCATCTATTTATAGGCACAGGTCGTAGCCTGTGACAAATTACAATTATGCCCCTTACAAAAGTTTACAACATTGACTCAGACCTCTATGGATAAAAAGGTCATTCTATCTCTATGTCGGTTTGTAACGCCGAAGCTCCATGAAAAGGAACCTTCGGCCATCTCTTGGAGACGACTTCAGCCGAAGCTGCTTCTTCGTGTAAGACCTTCGGCACACCGAAGCACGGCCCCAACAGTAGCCCCTTTCGCGGTGCTAGATCGTTTTTCGTAACGAGCTTGACCCGTGAAAAAAGCCTCTTCAGCTTCGGGAAGCCGAAGGTCTAAAAAACACCTTCCCTGAGCTCGTTGCGGAGAAACGATCCGGCTTCCGAGCGCGTGCCAGGCCCACCTTGCAGAGTTACTGTTTGATCTTTGCGGTCCACTGCACAGCGAGTATGAGTGACTGCCCGCTTGGTGTAAAAAATTCTGCCGCTTCGCCTTCTTACCTGCAGCACTATATAAACAGACGGGTAGGTGTGAAGTTACCACAGCATTCATTGCTATTTGCACTGTTTTGCTGCCAAAATTTTTAACTACAGCCGAAGCTTGATTCTCAGAATCGAACGAAGGTCCATCTCGACGTCTGCTTCGTCAGAAAGAAGAGCTTCGGGAGAAAAGAAAAAAGAAAAAAGTATCTGACTTTCCCAAACTCAGAATCAAATGGCGAGAGTGCGATCTACTGCCAAAGTTGTACGTGAGGGAGACGAAGCCGAAGGTTCGAACACTGTGCCCATCTCCGAAGCGATGCAGCGTTCCGGTCTAGTGATTGCGGAAGAAATGCCTGCTGCTGAAGCAAACCCGACAACTGCCGAAGGAGAAGAAGGAAACATTGAAGGGACTGATCCCGAAGATGACTACCGCATTGCCATGCCCAGCAAGCCCAGTCACCTGGATTTTGGGAAATCAACTGTTTCAAAGGCTGATCTTTCAAAGATGGTGAAAGCAGGTTATTTCAATGAAAATCAGAAGAAGCTACTTCGCTTCGGGGGAGGAGAAACCACCCCGAAGCCAGAGAAGGACGAGGTTGTCATCTTCAAGAGCTTTTTAAAGGCTGGGCTGAGATTCCCTCTTCACGAGATTATTGCGGAGATACTGAAGAGGTTTGGTATCTACCTTCACCAATTAACTCCTAACGCTATTGTTAGGCTTAGCGTTTACTATTTGGGCCCTTCGGAGCCAAGCAGTGGAGCCATTTGCCGACAGTTTCTGCCGAGTTCATGAATTACATTATCAAACAAAGGCCAGAAAAGATGGGCTACATGAAAACTTCGGTTGCTACAATTTTGCCTACCGAAAAACCGCAAAGTTTCCTGTGATCAGCTACCGAAGCAAATGGCCAGCAGGCTGGAAATCAGAATGGTTCTATGTCAAGGTTGAAGACGACAAAGAGAAGCTTGTGCAAAGTCCACTCGAGCTGATCTTCGGAGAAACCCGACCCCACTGCAACATGACACCAGAGGGTCAAACACAACAAGCAATGGATGAATTCGGAATTATTGCAGAGCATATCGGTACCAGGGATCTGGTCCAAGAATTCTTGGCATTCAGAGTCTTCCCTACTCTGAAAGAATGGGAAATGCCAAAGTTGAAGGGGGAGAAGAAGGAGGGGGAACTTGTCCGGCTTCCATATTACTTCAAATTCAAACAATACTTTAAGAAACCCTGCCAAGAGTGGCTGGACACGGTCGAGGTGATGTGTAATGAAATTTTGGGGAATTATTCCAAAAAAGAAGATCAACTAATGACAGCAGCCTTCGGCACCCGCCCGAAGCGAAGGCTGAACCGAGTGCTTGATGCCCTGGGCTTCGAGTACCCTGACTATGAGCAGTTGAGCAAGGGTGCTGAGGGCCAGAAAAGAAAAAGAGTGGCCGAAACTCTGATCAGGGATGAAGAAAGACCAGCAAAGGAGAAGAAAATTCCCAAGAAAAGAAAAATATCTACTCCGAAGCGCAAATTATCCGAAGAAGAGGGGACCCCCACACCGCCTTCTGCCAGCGACGTGGAGGAAATTTTAAAGGTAATGACTGAACCCATGCCCACGAAGCTAAGTCCATTAGGGCTCCAACTGACGAAGCTTTTTCGAAAGGTGGTAGAGCCGGAACAAACGAAGGTAACCAAACCAAAGCGGCAAAGGATTATTGCAGTGACTGAAGTTATCGACAAGACGCCACCGAGGGCGTCAATTCAAAAAACACCAGCTGCTGAAGGGACCACAAACGTCGAAGTCGCACCTTCGGAGGTCGCGGCTACCGAAGCCGCTACAGCCGAAGATGTGAACTTAGAAACCACTATTGAGGACATTGACAAAATTTTGGAAGACATGGCTGCAGAAGAAGCTGCCACTGCCGCTGAAAAAACCATGGCCACAGTGCCTGGGAAGGGGAAAGAAATAGCCGAGGACACTTCGGACGACGAAGCCTACACATTCCAAAATTTAATTGGGCAAAAACTGTCGAAGGCCGAAATGGAAGAACTTAAGGACTATGCCAAATCTTGCGGCTACAAGCCAGGAGCTCTCCTATTTGGAGGTGTGGACGATGAAAAATTAGGCTGCATTCGAGACCAAACTGGAGCTAAGGTAATCGGTACTCTATCAAAGAGTATCGGTTTTCCGAAGCTAGAGACAGACATCAGCCGCTACCGACGACAACATATCGTCGGCAGCTTATTTTACTCCAATTTCAAGGTAAACAACTTTTCTCTGACGTCTGTTATTTTTAATAATGGAAATATTCCTTAACAAAGGTTGTTTATTTGCAGAGCATGCTTCTGAGCAAAGCTCTGAGGATGCAACAAGACTTGGAGGACAAAAAACACGAAGCTATAATCGAAAATTTAGAGGGCAAGATAAAAGAACAATCAGCTATCATTGAAAAGAAAGACTTCGAGCTCCAATCAACCGAAGGCTTGTTGGCAGAGACTGAGGCTAAGATATCAGAATTGAATTCGAAGCTTATCAGTCAATCAAAACAATTCGATCAGGAGAAGCTAGAACTTAATTCGAAACTTGAAGCCGAAGTCCAAGCCAGCTCAGAGTTGAAGAAATCGTTAACAAGCCTTCAAGACAAATGCTTGAAGTTTAGCAATAATTGTATTGAACGATTAAAAAAGATATTTTACTCTGTTGGAGCCAGCAGCGGGAAGTTTAACCCCTCAGCGGAAAATTTACCACAGGCCTTCGATCATATTGAAGTTGAAATCGAAGAACTTGACGAAGTTATAGCCGGGCACGGCGACTTCTGTGCCTGGGTAGCTTCTCGGGGTACCGCTGCTGCATTCCTGAAGGCCGGCTGCGAGCATGGAAAAATTGTCAACAGGCCCAACTTCACCCTGTCTCCATCAATCCTGGATGATATACCTGACCTCGCCCGAAGCATCTCAAATAGATTTATAAAAATGATATGGACAAAAGGCGGGCGGGAGAAGGCTGGAGACGAAGCTCGAAGTCATCTTGAACCAGTAAGAAATGAAACTTCGTACTTACTTTCTCCTTTGCACTTGATTTTTACTCACCATACCTTGATTTATGTAGGATGACGAAGCTGAAGGTGATACTTAAAGTATATGCCGCCGAAGCTGTCGCCGAAGCTGAAGCTTAATGAAAATCAGTAGAAGTATACTATAGGAAAAACATAGGATACTTTTGCAACAACTTTTGTAAATACAATTGAACTGTTCTCAAGGAACTTTGTACATACCTTGTAATATATTCTTACCCTTCTGCTGAGGCGCTTTGATGTGGACGAAATCAGTATTTTGAGCCAAGGGCGAAAAAACACCTTCCCTTCTTTTCGTACACAACGAAGCATAAGAGACCAATTCTTCTTTTGTCGAGCGACGAAGCTTTTCTTTTTTGTACACAACAAAGCATAAGGGACCACTTCTTCTTTTTACCGAAACTTTTCTTTTTTGTACGCAACAAAGCATAACGAATCATAAAAAACCACTTCTCCTTTTTGCCGAAGCTTTTCTTTTACATAACGAATCATAAAAATCCTCTTCTTCTTTTTGCCGAAGCAACCACTTTGGTACATAAATGCTATGAATGAATGCTTATGCATGCAAATGCCATGATGTAATGTAATGTGCGAATGAATGTCCAAAACATATGTCCGAAGCCACACTCTCAGCCATTATTGTGGCGGAACTGCCCGAATTATTCCAACTTAAGTGCCCAAGTCTGACCTTAGAGGCTAGACCACACTTAAATGGGAATAACCCGTCAATCCCTCGGATCTAGTCCGACACGGCCACTGACAGGATCAAGTACCACAGTCTCACTCGATGGTGAGTCACAGAGCAAATACAATAAAGCATAAAACCATGCATGGAAGAGTATTAAGTTATTACATCACCATTGTCATCATCGGAGTTTTCGCAAAGGTAACCATCATTGTTTTTGGAGTGCAGCGGAAAATAAACTAACGGTAAATAAATGGAGGGATGGGGAAGCCTGTCCCATCACTCCTCATGCTCCTCCTCAGCCGAGGCGGGGTCCCACTCGACAGTCCAACCCGGTGGCAGGGTGGATGGCCAAGTCACTCCAGCAACCATGTCCTCCAGAGAACCTGTAAAAATTATGCCACAAGCAAGGCTGAGTATACTAATACTCAGCTAGACTTACCCGGTGTGAGGAGTCTATACTCCTCTACCTCTAGACATGCAGCTGTTTGGCTGTGGGGTTTGGTTGCCAAAAGCACTAGCTGAGTTTCTAAATCAAGATTTTTAACTTAATCAAAATTAAGTGTGACTCTCTTAAGGCTAACAGTGTACTATCTATTCATACATAGTAGCAAGCATTATTAGCAATCAACAGTTTGTCTCGTCTCAACACAGTTCCACTTGTTACTCAATGTAGCAGCATGGATCAAGCAGTCTCATTAGCTGCGAGAAGCAGACGATTCGAATCGAGTTTTATCCTTGCAAGGTAAACCTAAACACACGACATGTAGGGGCACTCCGTCCCCACACACATCAACCGTCCCCATCGATTCCCTGGCAACAGATCAGGTCTCACCGCCTTGGCGTACAATGCCCCACTGACCCCGACTGGCCGTCGTGCAGTGGCCGCACTTGTACCCACCATAACCGGAATGGGAGACTACGTCTCAGGTCGCGTGAGGGGGTATGTCTGCGGGCAGGTTCACTCAGGTACTAGGCTTACCGATTTACCATATTTCTCGGTATGTATTTAGTACGTTCAAACGCTTGACTCACGGTACCACACCTTAATCCTTAATCAACTTTTAATCCCGTGAACAACCAATCCCCATGGATTGTTGCCCACAAACCACATCAATATGATAGGAAAGTGGATACAACCAATTCCTGACCTCGCGCGAGTGCTAGAAAATTCACTCGACTTCTACCGAGATCCTAATTAGTAAAGCAGCTACTCGACTTAGCATACTAGTATTCATCTCATTAGGATTCCTGAGATCATGCAACTAGGGTTCCAAACAATTCCTACACCTAAGTGCACAATCAATCCTACAATCATTAAGTGAAGTAAAATAGCGTAAATAACAGGTTATGCATAAAACCGGGGCTTGCCTTCCAAAGCAGTGGCAGGCAGGTCCTCTGGTGCAGGCTCTGGTGCTGGGTCGGGGGTAGCCTCCTGGGCAGCTCCTTGCTCCGGCACGAGGACGTACTCTCCGTCAGCAAGATTACAGTCTATCGAAATGCAATGAACATGTATGTCATGATTATGCAAAATTTAAGAACATTAAGCTACAGAATTTACGTCAAGAATTAACTTAGGGTCTCTTGGCTACGAGGGCCTTCTAGTGGTATACATAGACTTATCACCTTTTTGGTTTAGGTTTTCTTTCTAAAATAACATATTGGATTTGTATTGCCTCTATAAATTTCAGTGGACAATTATAAAGGTCTTAGGGGGACATTAAATTCCACCATTCATTTTCCTTTCTTAAGTCCTATCTAGGGTTTCTAGTAGGGGTTTTGAACTATGATGGTAGTTTAAAAACTTCCAAAAATTTTGTAAAAATTACAGTGGGTTGACACTGGCTATTTTAGCTTGTTTTAATAATTTGAGGCTTAAGGTACAAAAGCTAGGTTTTAAACAAAAATAACAATAGTTATACAAAATGGGCCACTTTACACTACAAGTCCTTTATTAAAGTGGTTTCTGATCTAATGGTTATTTTTGCTGGCCTCTAGTAGTGATAAAAAGCTCTTGTACCAAAAAGGACAGAGAGCAACATGGTGGTTAATTAATGGTGAATTTTCTAAACATTGGTGCACAAGAGTGATTAGAACTAACTTGTCTTTTGAAAAATATCAAACAACAGATTTCAGATTTTTCTTGAGTTCTTATTATCAACACATTAGTTATCCTAGGGTTTGGGGAGGTTTCTCCTTAGGGGTATTTTTGTAGGGTTTTTCTAAGTTATCCCTATTTTCTTCATTTAAAAGGCATCTTGCTTATTTCACACTACAACAGGGTATGATACATTTTTCCAGTGAACTACATTGACTAAGGATCTCAACAAAAATAGGTGTGCTCTCTGGTTCATCATTTATATCACCTTTTCTATTTTTCTTAAACTTAAGCATATTATAGAATAAGGGGTTAGAACCATCTTAATGTAGTGGACAGAGAGGTTTAACATTTTTAACTAGGCCAGTGGGTAGATATAAACTTCTCCAAATTTTTCTAACCCTAGTTAAATAGTGCAACTATTTTTCTTGCTATTATTAAGCTTTTGGCCAAAACTGAAAATAAATCAGAACTTTATATTTTTCTCTAGTCATATGGGGTTTTATATTTTTCTTAGACAGGTTACATTATTTAGAGTCTGGCAAAATTGGTTTGACTAAATTTGGATGATTTAAACAGAAGTTATGCATTTTCAAAGTTGATGTCCAATTTAAAAACAGATTTAATTAAGGTTTTCTGGAAAAACCAGTTTGCACCGAGACCCCTAAGGTTAAACTGATTCAACTCTCGCAGATCTACCCTCAGGTCACTATTCATATGAGTCTTGGGCTTTACACTTAACCCCCCAGGGTTTTCTTCCTCACACCCGCGGTCCTTCTTCTAAACCGAACAGTAGCCGTAGGAAAGAAAGGACGGCGCGGCTTACCGGCGGCGAGGGAGGTCCGGCGAAGGGTGGGGTCGGCTCGGGGAGGCTCTGGCGGTCACGTCGAGGTACGGCTCGTCGTCGGAGGTGGTCGGAGTCGCCCGGTCCACGAGCGCAGGCGGATGTGCTCGTCGGCGGCGAATGTACCGGCCAAACGACGGCGAGCTGGTTCAATTCGACGGCACGGTGAGCATCACGGGGTCACGCAGCGACTGTGTGCACAAGGAATCGAAGGGTGGTGGAGTGGTTTACCCGGTTCACGAACTCCGGCGAGGCTAAGTGCTCCGGCGAGGGTGGACTGGCTTCTCCGGTGAAGGAAACTCCGATTCCTTGCTCGGGGAGTCTCGCAGAGGGGTGCACAAGCTTCTCCAAGGGCTGGACAGGGCTGGAAATGGCGGAGCGGGCCGGTCTACGGTGGCAGGGGGACTGGGTGGCCGCGGACGGCTGCGCACGGGCCAACGACGGCGAACCAAGCTCCGGCGAGGGTCGAGTGGGTGCGGACGGGTATGGTCGACGCTCGGGAGGGTTTTATAGGCGCGGGCGCAGACCAGGGCGCTGGCTTAGCCGTTTGGCGCGACGCGGGCGCGAGGGGCGCGCGCGGGCGTGCTCTGGCGAGCTCAGAGCGCGTCGAACACGTGGCGTTTTGCTTCTGCCCGTGTTCTTCGCTCTGCTGAGCGGCCAAGCGTACGAATCTCGCCATGTCGACTGTGAAAGATCTCTTCCCTGCACCTAGAGCTACCTATTTCATGTGAGTTCCAAGGGAGGATACGCCCTAGGTTAGGAGATAGACCGGCGCCAAGTTTGGTTTGTCTCACTGCCCACTCAGTGACAAAACTGATGTCAAGTGCTGTCAAACGTCCAAGTCTCGGCTTCAAATTTTTCCAGGGGGTGCCTTAAGTGGTATAGCACATTTTTGGTATAGAACTCAAGTGGTTTTGGCGCCCTTTTCAAACTGAACACGGCTGGTCCTTGAATTAGGGCTAAAATGTGACTTAGAGAGAAATAGAGAGCTCTAGCTCTCTCTCCACTTGGAGATTTGAAATGGGGTTTCTCCAGGGGCCTTTTTGCAAAATTTCCCCCTCCAAAATGATGGTCATAATGTTGCTTAGGGTTTGGGTAAAAGTTACACATGCTTTACCCATTGATCACTCTCTTTCCCCCCCTTACTTAGGGTTAAGGAAGGTAGGGCTTTGGAGAGAGCTAGGGTTCTTCTCCCCCTATTGTCCAAGATAGTAAGTGTACAAGGATTTAGGGTAAAGTTTCTTATGTCATGGGCAACTTAATTAGCACATGAGCCCCAAGGTTCTTATGTGTTGCCCTAAGCCTTTATCTTTTGTGATCACAGCTTCTAGTGCCCAAGTGGTTCTAGCCAGGGTAACACCTGGGTGTTACAGCCCTCCCCCCTTAAAGGAATCTCGTCCCGAGATTTAGGTAGAGTTCCTTGGAGGGTGCTTGAAGGGGTGATGGTGGTGTTTCTCCTTTACACAAGTTTCTCTTGTTAACTGCTCTTCGAATGTCATCCTCTTTGCAACTTCAGAAGGAAGCCCTTCTTAAGTTAAGTCCATAACTTAGACTATCCTTATTATCTAAGTTTTTCTTATACTTGACTTCAAAGGGCAGGTGGGGGTGGGGTTTCGGGGTTACGTACCGGCTTCTTTGGGTAGAAAGTCGGGGAAGCGAGAGCGTAGAAAATCCTCCGTCTCCCATGTAGCTTCTTCTACGGAATGATGACTCCACTGAACCTTATACATTTTGATTGACCTTGCCCGAGTTGATCTTTCCTTCTGATCCAATACCTTGACGGGGTACTCCTGGTAGGACAAGTCTGGTTCTATCTCAATTTCTGGTTCTGGTAGCACTTCAGTGGGTAGACGAACACATTTCCGCAGCTGAGATACATGGAACACATTGTGAACTGCTGACATATGGGGTGGTAATTCCAATTGGTAGGCTACGGGTCCACAATTTTCCTTGATCTTATAGGGTCCAATGTAGCGAGGGGCCAACTTGCCCTTGATCCCAAATCTCTGGATACCCTTGGTTGGTGATACCTTAAGATAGACATGATCTCCCACCGCAAACTGTAGAGGCTTCCGCCTCTTGTCATGATAACTCTTTTGTCTGGCCTGAGCAGCTTCCAAGTTCTTCCTGATAACTCTAACCTTTTCCTCTGCTTCAATTACCAAATCTGGCCCAAATATTTCCCTTTCTCCTGCTTGAGACCAATTTAGCGGGGTTCTGCATCTTCTTCCATACAAAGCCTCGAAAGGTGCCATTTTCAGACTAGACTGATAGCTGTTATTGTAAGAAAATTCTGCCAAGGACAGACACTTGTCCCAGTCCTTTCCATAGCGTAGTGCACATGCTCTCAACATGTCTTCTAAAATTTGATTTACCCTTTCTGTCTGACCATCTGTTTGAGGGTGATATGCTGAGCTTCGGATTACATGGGTCCCAAGTGATTCCTGTAATTGCTCCCAAAATCGTGCCACAAAAGGTGCTCCTCGGTCAGAGACTATGGCCCTTGGTATCCCATGCAGACGAACTATCTGGTCGATGTAAATTTCCGCATACTTCTCCGTCCGGTGGGTAGTGTGCACTGGCAAGAAATGAGCCGTCTTGGTCAATCTGTCCACAATAACCCATATGGAATCATGGTGTCGGGAGGTATTGGGTAATCCCACTATAAAATCCATGCAAATGTCCTCCCATTTCCAAGATGGTATGGGAAGGGGTTGCAAAGGGCCTGCTGCTTTCAGATGACTAGCTTTTACCCTCTGACAAGTGTCACATTCTGAAACGTATTTGGCAATTTCCCTCTTCATCCTGGTCCACCAATAAAGAGGTCTGAGATCATGGTACATCTTGTTGCTACCAGGGTGCATGGAGAACTTAGAAAGGTGAGCTTCATCTAATATCTTCCTTCTGAGCTCTGGATTCTTGGGAACAACCAATCGATCTTCAAACCATAAAATTTCCTTGCTGTCCTGACGGAAACACTTGTATTTCTCGGCCTTTTGCTTGATCATATCCTTGATGATCTGAACACCCTTATCCCCAAACTGTGCTTGAGCTATTTGTTCTTGCAGTGTAGGCTCCACCGCAATATATCCCAATTCACCGGAAGGAACAACTTCCAGGTTCAGTTTGCACAACTCATCACACAAGGTGGTGATTCTTGCATCCATGTTCATGCAATTACATTGGGCCTTTCGGCTCAAAGCATCTGCCACAACATTTGCCTTGCCAGGATGGTAATGTACCTCCAAATCATAATCCTTGATTAATTCCAACCATCTCCTCTGCCTCATATTCAGATCTGCCTGAGTGAAAATGTACTTGAGGCTCTTGTGATCAGTGTAAATGTTACAGTGGGCTCCCATCAAGTAGTGTCTCCATATCTTGAGAGCATGAACTACTGCTGCCAACTCCAAGTCATGTGTCGGGTAATTCTGCTCATGAGGTCTGAGGGCTCGGGAAGCATAAGCAATTACTCTGTTCTCTTGCATCAACACACAACCCAATCCCGTACCAGAAGCATCACAATAAACCTCAAATGGCTTGGTGTTGTCGGGTTGAGCTAGCACTGGAGCTGTTGTCAAATGTTGCCTCAGGGTATGAAAAGCATCTTCACACTTTTGGCTCCACTCAAATTTGGCTCCCTTCTTCAACAGTTCAGTCATTGGCTTGGCAATTCTAGAGAAATCCGGAATGAATCGTCGGTAATACCCTGCCAATCCCAGAAAACTCCTAATCTGCTTCACTGTAGTCGGGGGTTTCCAGTCCATCACTTCTTGCACCTTCTCAGGATCAACTGATATCCCATCCTGAGAAATTGTGTGACCCAAGAATTTTATTTCTTTCAGCCAGAACTCACACTTGGACAACTTAGCATACAACTGATGGTCGCGAAGTCTCTGAAGCACGATATGCAAATGTTTAGTGTGCTCAGCCTCATTCTTGGAATAAACCAGAATGTCATCAATGAAAACAACCACAAACTTGTCCAGCTCTGGCATGAACACTGAGTTCATTAGGTACATGAAATAAGCCGGGGCATTGGTTAGCCCAAAGGACATCACCAAAAACTCATAGAGCCCATATCTGGTAGAGAAAGCCGTCTTGGGAATATCACTGGTTCGAATCTTGATCTGATGGTAGCCCGAGCGAAGGTCTATCTTGGAGAATACCTTGGCTCCTACCAACTGATCAAACAGAACATCAATGCGGGGTAACGGGTACTTGTTTTTGATGGTCACCGCATTGAGAGGGCGGTAATCAACACACATCCTCAAACTCTCATCCTTCTTCTTCACGAACAAGGCGGGACATCCCCATGGTGAAGTGCTTGGTCGAATAAATCCCTTGTCCAACAATTCTTGCAGTTGCTTCTTCAATTCCGCTAACTCTGCGGGAGGCATCCTATAAGGTCTCTTGGAGATAGGAGCAGTCCCGGGATGCAATTCAATGGCGAACTCAATATCTCTGTCAGGTGGCATTCCTGGCAATTCCTCCGGAAAGACATCGGGGTAGTCGCAGACTACTGGGATCTGCCTTACTGGAGACTCTGCCATAACAAAGGCACAAGACTGGGTACCACCCTGGTTGGGTAAATACAAAACAGTCTCGCCATAAACAGGGGAATGAATTTCAATGGCTCTGGCTGCAATATCCAATATTGCCTGATGTTTGGCCAACCAATCAGTTCCCAAGATGATATCCACACTATCCAGCCCCAAAATAAGAAGGTCAGTTTTAATTATCAAACTACCAAACTTTAGAGGTACCTTCATGCTGATTTGGTTAGTGGCAATCCTGCCTCCTGGGGTGGAAATGGTAATAGCCCCGTGGGTGTGGCAAAAAGGCAACTGGCACTTGACACTAAATTTGGCACTGACAAAACTATGCGATGCACCAGAATCAAAAAGAACAGTAGCAGGAAAATTTAAAACTGTAAAGATACCAGTCATGACGGGTGCTCCCTCTGGAATGTCAGCCATTGTAGTGAAGTTCAGCTTGCCCTGCCTCACTTGCACTTTCTGCCTCTTTCCCTGGTTCTGGTTGACATTTTGCCCCTGCCTCTGCTGATTCTTGGGACAATTCTTGGCATAGTGCCCAGTACTGCCACAAGTGAAACACCGGTTATCATTAGCCTGGCAGGTACTGCTGCTGCTGGTTGTTCCTCTGAGCTGGGAATTGGGCACGGTTGGGTGCCTGCTGCTGCTGCTGCTGAGGTGGCCTGATCACCCACCTTCCTTGCTGCTGCTGGGGTCCCCTGCTCTGGGAGTCAGACACAATCCTGAAGCGCTGGGGCTGTGACGAGGGTCCGGCCACAGGGGTCTTCCTCTTCTTCTCCGCCTGCCGAGCCAAGATGCAGTCTTCCTGGGAGATGGCCATGTTGACCAACTCATTGTAACTATGGGCCCGGACGGTGTTGAGACGGTCACGGAGCTTGGTGCTGAGCCCTCTCCTGAACCTGTCTCGCTTCTTCTCATCCGTATCTGCATGGTATCCGGCATACTGACACAGATCGTTGAAGGCCTGGGCATATTGTAACACGGTCCTGCTGCCCTGAGTGAGTGCCAGAAACTCATTGAGCTTCCGGTCCATGATGCCAGCGGGAATATGATGCCCTCTGAAAGCGGCCTTGAACTCCCTCCACTCCACCTCTCTACCATCCGGCTGCATAGCCAGAAAATGGTCCCACCAAGTTCTTGCAGGTCCGCGAAGCTGCTGGGTGGCGAACCTAACCTTGGTGACCTCCGAGCAAGCCCCATGGAGCAATGGGAACTTGGATTCTACCACCCTCAACCACACATCTGCATCCAATGGGTCCTCCGACCTGGTAAACAATGGCGGCTGGGTGCTGAGAAACTCCTGGTAAGTAGCAGCGACGGGGTGACGCTGATGGTCTCCACCATACTGCTGAGGTGGTGGCTGCCGCTGAGCTAGCTGCCTCAGAATCTCATTCTGCTGGGCCATGAGCTCCTGCAGAGTGGGAGGCGGTGGCGGTGGAGGAACGTGCTCATTCTGTCCACGGCGCGCTCTCCCAGCCATCTGAAAAAGTCACATGGTTGCTTAATAACATATCTCCAAGCTTAAGGTTCGGACATGGTAGGGGAGTCAAAGTAATTGATAGATTTCAAATAAGACAAACGAAAACATGATCCTTCCATCCGAATTTAAATTACCCTCAGTCATCCCTAAACATCCAAAAGAGTTTCACTACTAGTTACATCAAGGAGCAAAAAGACTCAACTCTACCTAGCCTAGTACCCTAAGGGTGCAAAAGCTAAGCTAGCGGCGAGGAGTCCAACTATCACCAAATCTAGCATTAGTCTGGCCTCTACTGAGCGAACGAGGCGACGCTAGACTCGGGGGAAGGTGGTCTCCCTGAGCCAGCGGTGTCTACACTGGAGGCAGACTCGTCTCCTCCCTCGATGTCAACGTCCTCGTCAGCCTCCGCATCATGGATCTCTTGGTGATGCATGTCCAGATGCGCATTAGCCTCCGCTAACTGCTGCTGAGTGTTGAGGAGCTGATCCTCGAGGACCTCTATGGTATTCTCCCTGGTACCTACCAGCTCTTCCAACTCATGGGCCTCGTCAGTCAGCTGCTCCACCTGTAAATCCTTCTCCACCAGCTCCTGGGATAAATCCACCACGAGCTCCTCCCTGTTATCCAGGGTGATCTTGGTGTCCTCCAGCAATGCCATCAGGTGGGACATGGCCTCCCCACGCATCATTTGCAGACGATACAGAGCGTTCATGCACCGTACCGACAAGTGTGCCGTGTGGCCTGGGTAGAGAGCCCAGATGTCCTTGGCATGCTCCACCCGGTCCTTCCACATCGGGTCGTCCTCCTTCTCCGCAGGGAACAACCCAATGGGGTGAGTAGCCAACTCCAAGGGGTGAAATCCACAGAAGGTGGTCAGTCCATGCAGAGCGATAGCCTCAACAGTGTCCTCAGCCCGGTATCCATAGGACTCAGAGTCCAGTGAACGCCAGCCTGGCTGCAAGGGATGAGGCTCCAAGGTCATCCTCACCCTACAGCGAGGTACCCGGTGCTTCTCGAATAGCTGCACCGCGTACTGAGGGGGTGTCGAATATCCTGCCCCCTGAAGCACCTCCCACAAGATGCGGGGAAAACCCTCTCGCGCAAGTCCGTCAGTGTGGGTCAGTGCATCTCCATCCTCGGAGGATCCGTGGGAAGTCATCTGTGCACGGTTAAGCGTAAGTAAAGAAAAAGAAGTAAAAAGAACAGGGAAAACAAAACTCAACCTGCCTCTGGTTAAAAGAAAAAGGTAGTGAGGACCTAGTTGGCTGCTATTTCACTTTTAAGTCTTTTTATTTAGTCAATTATTTGCTTAATTAAGAATGCATGCATGCACGTCCTGAACGACCTCACAAGAAAATAAAAGGAATAGGGAAGAAGTCCCATCCTGTAAAAGTGGCCTGTAGGGCCTAGTCACTTAGCCACCTAGCTACCCTTCTATTATCCTAAGGCTTCACGTCCTAGGTCTATCCTGCTCGCCCTACTATCTATCCAACATTGTTTCTATCCAGTTTTACTTTTAAAAAAAGAGATGGTATTTAGGATTTATTGATTCCTCTGTGGTGGTACAAGCTCCGATACCAGCTGTGGCGGAACTGCCCGAATTATTCCAACTTAAGTGCCCAAGTCCGACCTTAGAGGCTAGACCACACTTAAATGGGAATAACCCGTCAATCCCTCGGATCTAGTCCGACACGGCCACTGACAGGATCAAGTACCACAGTCTCACTCGATGGTGAGTCACAGAGCAAATACAATAAAGCATAAAACCATGCATGGAAGAGTATTAAGTTATTACATCACCATTGTCATCATCGGAGTTTTCGCAAAGGTAACCATCATTGTTTTTGGAGTGCAGCGGAAAATAAACTAACGGTAAATAAATGGAGGGATGGGGAAGCCTGTCCCATCACTCCTCATGCTCCTCCTCAGCCGAGGCGGGGTCCCACTCGACAGTCCAACCCGGTGGCAGGGTGGATGGCCAAGTCACTCCAGCAACCATGTCCTCCAGAGAACCTGTAAAAATTATGCCACAAGCAAGGCTGAGTATACTAATACTCAGCTAGACTTACCCGGTGTGAGGAGTCTATACTCCTCTACCTCTAGACATGCAGCTGTTTGGCTGTGGGGTTTGGTTGCCAAAAGCACTAGCTGAGTTTCTAAATCAAGATTTTTAACTTAATCAAAATTAAGTGTGACTCTCTTAAGGCTAACAGTGTACTATCTATTCATACATAGTAGCAAGCATTATTAGCAATCAACAGTTTGTCTCGTCTCAACACAGTTCCACTTGTTACTCAATGTAGCAGCATGGATCAAGCAGTCTCATTAGCTGCGAGAAGCAGACGATTCGAATCGAGTTTTATCCTTGCAAGGTAAACCTAAACACACGACATGTAGGGGCACTCCGTCCCCACACACATCAACCGTCCCCATCGATTCCCTGGCAACAGATCAGGTCTCACCGCCTTGGCGTACAATGCCCCACTGACCCCGACTGGCCGTCGTGCAGTGGCCGCACTTGTACCCACCATAACCGGAATGGGAGACTACGTCTCAGGTCGCGTGAGGGGGTATGTCTGCGGGCAGGTTCACTCAGGTACTAGGCTTACCGATTTACCATATTTCTCGGTATGTATTTAGTACGTTCAAACGCTTGACTCACGGTACCACACCTTAATCCTTAATCAACTTTTAATCCCGTGAACAACCAATCCCCATGGATTGTTGCCCACAAACCACATCAATATGATAGGAAAGTGGATACAACCAATTCCTGACCTCGCGCGAGTGCTAGAAAATTCACTCGACTTCTACCGAGATCCTAATTAGTAAAGCAGCTACTCGACTTAGCATACTAGTATTCATCTCATTAGGATTCCTGAGATCATGCAACTAGGGTTCCAAACAATTCCTACACCTAAGTGCACAATCAATCCTACAATCATTAAGTGAAGTAAAATAGCGTAAATAACAGGTTATGCATAAAACCGGGGCTTGCCTTCCAAAGCAGTGGCAGGCAGGTCCTCTGGTGCAGGCTCTGGTGCTGGGTCGAGGGTAGCCTCCTGGGCAGCTCCTTGCTCCGGCACGAGGACATACTCTCCGTCAGCAAGATTACAGTCTATCGAAATGCAATGAACATGTATGTCATGATTATGCAAAATTTAAGAACATTAAGCTACAGAATTTACGTCAAGAATTAACTTAGGGTCTCTTGGCTACGAGGGCCTTCTAGTGGTATACATAGACTTATCACCTTTTTGGTTTAGGTTTTCTTTCTAAAATAACATATTGGATTTGTATTGCCTCTATAAATTTCAGTGGACAATTATAAAGGTCTTAGGGGGACATTAAATTCCACCATTCATTTTCCTTTCTTAAGTCCTATCTAGGGTTTCTAGTAGGGGTTTTGAACTATGATGGTAGTTTAAAAACTTCCAAAAATTTTGTAAAAATTACAGTGGGTTGACACTGGCTATTTTAGCTTGTTTTAATAATTTGAGGCTTAAGGTACAAAAGCTAGGTTTTAAACAAAAATAACAATAGTTATACAAAATGGGCCACTTTACACTACAAGTCCTTTATTAAAGTGGTTTCTGATCTAATGGTTATTTTTGCTGGCCTCTAGTAGTGATAAAAAGCTCTTGTACCAAAAAGGACAGAGAGCAACATGGTGGTTAATTAATGGTGAATTTTCTAAACATTGGTGCACAAGAGTGATTAGAACTAACTTGTCTTTTGAAAAATATCAAACAACAGATTTCAGATTTTTCTTGAGTTCTTATTATCAACACATTAGTTATCCTAGGGTTTGGGGAGGTTTCTCCTTAGGGGTATTTTTGTAGGGTTTTTCTAAGTTATCCCTATTTTCTTCATTTAAAAGGCATCTTGCTTATTTCACACTACAACAGGGTATGATACATTTTTCCAGTGAACTACATTGACTAAGGATCTCAACAAAAATAGGTGTGCTCTCTGGTTCATCATTTATATCACCTTTTCTATTTTTCTTAAACTTAAGCATATTATAGAATAAGGGGTTAGAACCATCTTAATGTAGTGGACAGAGAGGTTTAACATTTTTAACTAGGCCAGTGGGTAGATATAAACTTCTCCAAATTTTTCTAACCCTAGTTAAATAGTGCAACTATTTTTCTTGCTATTATTAAGCTTTTGGCCAAAACTGAAAATAAATCAGAACTTTATATTTTTCTCTAGTCATATGGGGTTTTATATTTTTCTTAGACAGGTTACATTATTTAGAGTCTGGCAAAATTGGTTTGACTAAATTTGGATGATTTAAACAGAAGTTATGCATTTTCAAAGTTGATGTCCAATTTAAAAACAGATTTAATTAAGGTTTTCTGGAAAAACCAGTTTGCACCGAGACCCCTAAGGTTAAACTGATTCAACTCTCGCAGATCTACCCTCAGGTCACTATTCATATGAGTCTTGGGCTTTACACTTAACCCCCCAGGGTTTTCTTCCTCACACCCGCGGTCCTTCTTCTAAACCGAACAGTAGCCGTAGGAAAGAAAGGACGGCGCGGCTTACCGGCGGCGAGGGAGGTCCGGCGAAGGGTGGGGTCGGCTCGGGGAGGCTCTGGCGGTCACGTCGAGGTACGGCTCGTCGTCGGAGGTGGTCGGAGTCGCCCGGTCCACGAGCGCAGGCGGATGTGCTCGTCGGCGGCGAATGTACCGGCCAAACGACGGCGAGCTGGTTCAATTCGACGGCACGGTGAGCATCACGGGGTCACGCAGCGACTGTGTGCACAAGGAATCGAAGGGTGGTGGAGTGGTTTACCCGGTTCACGAACTCCGGCGAGGCTAAGTGCTCCGGCGAGGGTGGACTGGCTTCTCCGGTGAAGGAAACTCCGATTCCTTGCTCGGGGAGTCTCGCAGAGGGGTGCACAAGCTTCTCCAAGGGCTGGACAGGGCTGGAAATGGCGGAGCGGGCCGGTCTACGGTGGCAGGGGGACTGGGTGGCCGCGGACGGCTGCGCACGGGCCAACGACGGCGAACCAAGCTCCGGCGAGGGTCGAGTGGGTGCGGACGGGTATGGTCGACGCTCGGGAGGGTTTTATAGGCGCGGGCGCAGACCAGGGCGCTGGCTTAGCCGTTTGGCGCGACGCGGGCGCGAGGGGCGCATGCGGGCGTGCTCTGGCGAGCTCAGAGCGCGTCGAACACGTGGCGTTTTGCTTCTGCCCGTGTTCTTCGCTCTGCTGAGCGGCCAAGCGTACGAATCTCGCCATGTCGACTGTGAAAGATCTCTTCCCTGCACCTAGAGCTACCTATTTCATGTGAGTTCCAAGGGAGGATACGCCCTAGGTTAGGAGATAGACCGGCGCCAAGTTTGGTTTGTCTCACTGCCCACTCAGTGACAAAACTGATGTCAAGTGCTGTCAAACGTCCAAGTCTCGGCTTCAAATTTTTCCAGGGGGTGCCTTAAGTGGTATAGCACATTTTTGGTATAGAACTCAAGTGGTTTTGGCGCCCTTTTCAAACTGAACACGGCTGGTCCTTGAATTAGGGCTAAAATGTGACTTAGAGAGAAATAGAGAGCTCTAGCTCTCTCTCCACTTGGAGATTTGAAATGGGGTTTCTCCAGGGGCCTTTTTGCAAAATTTCCCCCTCCAAAATGATGGTCATAATGTTGCTTAGGGTTTGGGTAAAAGTTACACATGCTTTACCCATTGATCACTCTCTTTCCCCCCCTTACTTAGGGTTAAGGAAGGTAGGGCTTGGAGAGAGCTAGGGTTCTTCTCCCCCTATTGTCCAAGATAGTAAGTGTACAAGGATTTAGGGTAAAGTTTCTTATGTCATGGGCAACTTAATTAGCACATGAGCCCCAAGGTTCTTATGTGTTGCCCTAAGCCTTTATCTTTTGTGATCACAGCTTCTAGTGCCCAAGTGGTTCTAGCCAGGGTAACACCTGGGTGTTACAATTATTTCTTTAGAACCAACCACACATCAGCTCTGCATTCCCTTAGGAACGTCTTCGGAGCTTCTTCGCCTTTTACTTAGGCAGTATAAGCTCTGCATTCCCTTAGGAACGTCTTTGGAGCTTCTTCGCCTTTTACTTAGGCGGTATCAGCATTGACTTTTCGCTGTAAGCTCTGCATCCCCTTAGGGACGTCTTTGGAGCTTCTTCGCCTTTTACTTTCGGCAGAATCAGAGCTCTGCATCCCCTTAGGGACGTCTTTGGAGCTTCTTCTCTCTTTTTTTTTCAGTTTCGGCACTCGATGGTGCGTTCTCAGCTTTTACATTTACATTCTTTGGGGGATTTTGCTCTTATAAAACTAAAAAGGAAATTACATATGATGGCCCCATTAAAAACCTTTCTCCCCCTTTAGAAAGGAAAAGGGTGCCATGAAAAAGAAAAAGAAAAACATAAAAAGTTACATCAAGTTATACATAATATCTCCGAAGCTCATCTGCATTCCAAGATCTTGGAATTTCGTTGCCATCCATGTCCTTTAATCTGTACGAACCAGGCCTCGACGAGGATGCTACTAAAAAAGGCCCTTCCCATTTCAATTGTAGCTTGCCCACTGTATCTGGGTTGGCCACTCTCCGAAGCACCAAGTGTCCCGGCTCAATATTTTTTAGCCGGACCTTTCTATCTCGCCATTTGACTGTTTCAGCCTGGTATTTATTGATATTCTCCACGGCTTGAAGCCTGATCCCTTCTAAGGCATCTTTTTCCACAAGACAAGTATCTTCGGGACCTGATTCTGCCGAAGCTACCACTCTTATTGATCCAGCTTTGGCTTCTTTCGGGGTTATTGCTTCGTCACCAAATAACAACTTAAATGGGGTAAAGCCTGTAGACCTTGATGTTGTTGTATTATGGCTCCACACCACTTTGGTCAACTGATCTGGCCACTTTCCCCTTGGTTGATTAAAGATTAGCTTCATTATTCCTGTCATTATGATGCCGTTGGCCCTTTCAACAAGCCCATTCGACTCCGGATGCCTGACTGATGCAAAATGGATCTTCGTTCCAACTTGATCACAGAAATTTCTGAAAGCTTCGGAGTCGAACTGCGTTCCATTATCTACAGTGATGGCCTTCGGTACTCCGAAGCGACAGACAATGTTCTGCCAGAAAAACTTTTGGACAGTGGCCGAAGTTATTGTGGCTAATGGCTTCGCCTCAATCCACTTGGAAAAATACTCCACAGCTACTATAACATATTTTAGATTCCCTTGGGCTGGTGGTAATGGACCCAACAAGTCAAGGCCCCACCTTTGCAATGGCCAGATGGGTTGTATCAGCTGTGTCAAAGACGAAGGTTGCTTTTGATCTCTTGCACATTTCTGACAACCTTCGCACCTTTGAACTAACTCCGCTGCATCCGAAGCTGCCTTCGGCCAATAAAATCCTTGGCGGAAAACTTTTCCCAGTAGCGGCCTAGATCCGATGTGGGATCCACACAGGCCTGCATGTATTTCTTTCATTAACTCTATACCTTCGGTTCTAGACAAGCACTTGAGCAGCGGGGCACAAACTCCATGCTTGTATAACTCCCCTTCTATCATGACATACGGACGAGCTCTTGCCTCTATCCTTTTATTATAAGCTTCGTCATCTGACAGGAAGTTACCCTGAAGGTAAGAGATTATTTCAGTTCTCCAATCTTCACTGTAAACAGGAGAAATGTTAAGGACTGCTCTTTCAAGTAGCTCCACTGAAGGTGCCTTTATTGTTTCGAAGAACACATCCGAAGGTAGCGGCAGCCCCTGTGCTGCAGACTTGGCTAACAAATCAGCATGCTCATTTTGTCCTCGAGGGATATTCTTAACAGAAAATCCTTCGAAGGAAGCTTCGATCCTTCGGACCGTGTCTAGGTATTTTTCAAGCTTCGGGTCTTTAGCCTTGCAACTTTTGTCAATATGACCCGAAACAACCTGGGAATCAGTTTTAAGAATCGCCCTTCTGATTCCCATTGCCTTTAGTTTCCGAAGACCCAGGAGCAGGGCTTCGTACTCAGTTATATTATTTGTGCAGCTGAAGTCAAGTCTTGCTGCATAGCAAGTTTTAACCTTGGACGGTGAGACCAACACAGCAGCTGCACCTGCTCCGAAGGTTCCCCAAGAGCCATCACAAAACACTGTCCATACTTCGGCATCTTTATTTGCTTCTTCGTCCTGAGCCCCTGGCGTCCAGTCGGCAATGAAATCTGCCAATGCTTGAGACTGGATTGAGGATCTATGCACATAATCAATGTAAAATTCATTGAGCTCTGCTAGCCCATTTTCCAATCCGGCCAGTAGCTTCTCTATTTCTCATGATATCCTTCAACGGCTGCGAAGAAGGAACAATAATATTGTATGCCTGAAAATAATGCCGAAGCTTCCTGGATGCCATTAAAACGGCATACAACACCTTCTCCAGCTCTGTATAATTTTTCTTTGAGACACTGAGGACCTCAGATACAAAATATACTGGGACCTGCTTCTTGACCTGTCCATCAAACTTCTCCTGGACAAGTGCCGCACTTACTGCTGAGTGCGAAGCTGCCACATATAACAACAGAGGAGCCCCTGGCGTTGGTGGAGTTAATGTTGTGAGATCTATTAAGTATTGCTTCAGCTCTTCGAAGGCTTTTTGTTGACTTGGGCCCCATTGAAAGACTTCAGCTGACTTCAGCACCTCGAAGAATGGTAAGTTTCTTTCTGCTGATCTGGATATAAATCTGTTGAGAGATGCCAGCCTTCCTGTCAATCTTTGGGCCCCCTTTCTTGTGGTTGGTGGCTCCATTCGAAGTATAGCTTCGATTTTATTTGGGTTAGCTTCGATTCCCTTTGTTGAAACCAAGCATCCAAGAAATTTACCCTTCTTCACTCCGAAGACACATTTTTCTGGATTCAGCTTCAGACCAGCTTGTCTGAAGCTGGCGAAGGTCTCCTGCAGATCAGCAATATGATTTTCTTGCTTCGTGCTTTTTACAATGATGTCATCGACATAAGTCAACACATTTCTGCCTATCTGAGATTGGAGAACCTTCGCAGTCATTCTGCTGAAACTCCCTCCAGCATTCTTGAGCCCCTCAGGCATCCGAAGATAGCAATATGTACCACTTGGGGTTATGAAGCTAGTCTTCGGCTCATCTTCCTTCTTCATCCAGATTTGATGATAGCCTGAGTAGCAGTCCAGGAGACTCATGAGCTCCGAAGAAGCTGCTGCATCAACTAAAGAGTCTATCCTTGGCAGCGGGAATTCATCCTTCGGACAAGCCTTGTTGAGATCTGTGAAATCAATACACATTCTCCACTTGCCATTGGCCTTCTTCACCATAACAGTGTTAGCTAGCCACTCTGGATACTTCACTTCTCTGATAACTCCTGCACTGAGGAGTCTTTTTACTTCATTGCGAGCCCCTTCGGCCTTGTCATCAGACATTTTCCGAAGCCTCTGCTTTCGGGGTCTGAAGGATGGGTCAACATTAAGCGAATGTTCAATAACATCCCGATTTACTCCACAGAGATCATTAGCTGACCATGCAAAGACATCTTTGTTGTTGAATAAAAACCATATCAAGGTTTTCTCCTGGTCTTCAGATAATTGCGAGCCCAACAACACCTTCTGCTCTGCTATGTCTTCACACAATAACATGGGCTTCGGCTGATCCGCTGAAGCTGCCTTCTCCCTCCTGAATTTGTACTGTTCACAAGCTTCGGCTCCATCTATGTTATGGATTGCCTTGGAGTCAGTCCAGCTTCCTTCGGCCCTTCTAGCAGCTTCCTAGGCTTCCATGAATAGCAATAGGCCCTTGGTCCGAAGGTATCTTCATGCAGAGATAAGCTGGGTGAAGAATTGCTTCGAAGGCACTAAGAGTACCACGGCCAATGATGGCATTGTAAGGATACTCCATGTCAACAATATCAAACACAATTTGCTCAGTCCTTGTGTTGTTAACAAATTCGAAGGTTACCGGCATGGTAATCTTCCCAAGTGCTACAATCTGTCGCCCTTCGAAGCCACAAAGAGGGTGCGTAGCATCATGAATCTTGTCTTCGGGCTCTTGCATTTGTCTGAAGGCTTTAGCAAATATAATGTCAGCTGCACTGCCTGTATCAACTAGGACATTGTGGACCAGAAATCCTTTGATCACGCAAGAGATAACCATGGCATCATTGTGAGGATAATCCTTAAGCTGAAGGTCTTCCTGAGAGAAAGTAATTGGAATGTGGGACCATTTTGACTTGATGAAGGGTCCCTGCACTCCAACATGCTGCACTCTTCTCTGAGCCTCCTTCTTCTGCTTCTTGTTAGCCGGCTCTGAGCAAGAACCGCCTGTTATCGGGAGCACCAGCTTCGAAGCCGAAGCAGCTCCAGCTTGATTGTTGAACGAAGCCATCAGCTCAGAAAAGTGGAAGTGAGTTCACCGGAGGTGGGCGCCAATGTTGGGGCTTGTTCTCAAATGCTAAGAATTAAGAACAAGGCAACATAGAAAATGTTAGGTGTTAAGGTCCTTCGTCCTCCAAAACATTATATCCCCTCAGGATATAAAGAATTTCGGACGAAGGTTACAAAGGACGTACCTTCGTAAAACATAATATCAAGGAGCGAAGCATTTATATCATATAAATCATGAAACATGAAATAAATATTTAAATATAATCATGGAATTATTTCCATCTTTATTATCATAAATGAATGAATATAAATGACTCCAAGTTACAAATGTACCTCTGGTCCTGAGGAAAGCAAAGGAACAAGTGTGATGCGAAAGCAAATGGCAGGTTCGCGTGAACAGTACAGAGGTACTGTTCATCTATTTATAGGCACAGGTCGCAGCCTGTGACAAATTACAATTATGCCCCTTACAAAAGTTTACAACATTGACTCAGACCTCTATGGATAAAAAGGTCATTCTATCTCTATGTCGGTTTGTAACGCCGAAGCTCCATGAAAAGGAACCTTCGGCCATCTCTTGGAGACGACTTCAGCCGAAGCTGCTTCTTCGTGTAAGACCTTCGGCGCACCGAAGCACGGCCCCAACAACATCCTTCTTAGGACAACCATTAACAAGATGTCCGGTATCACCACAGCCAAAGCAAGCACGACTTGATAAGTTACATGATGGAGTTGTCTTTACCGTGTTAGTAGTAGTTTCTGTGCATTTTTTTTCATATTCCATGTCTGAAGACTAAGATAGCTTCATCTCGGAGGTGATCTGTAGTGAACTTTTCTCAGGATAGTTACGGAAGTAATGACCTTCACGTCCACATTGATAGCAAGCTTTTCTTAAAGTTATTTCTTGACTTTTTCCATGTTTCTCTTTTCGTTTCTTGGACCTGATGCGACAACGAGGCTGAAACTGTGTGCAAGTAATAGTCCATCCATCAATGTAACACTCATGTGTTTCATCCAGGGGCTGGGCATCCTTGTGATGTTTCCTTTTTGGAATACTTTGCAATTCATCAACTGACAGTACATTAGGTATGAGAGAATCTGTTATTAGTTGTTCTTGGGGAGAAATTTGTCTTTTTATACCAGAAAACAAAATCTGGTTCTTCTGTTTTGTAGTTTCACTTTTGTTTGTACTGATCTGGTGACAAGGAATTCCATAGTACTCACAACAACAACATGTTCCAAGGTCACTTGTCTGTTGGTTTGGTTGTGCATCATTTTGGGTCTTGAATGTCTGTTCATCAGTTGTTTTATTTGTAGTGTTGTTTTGACTTGCCAACACACCGCATTCTTTGCACTTAGTGACATCACTTGTAGTTGACATTCCAAGGTCTGACATCTGTAGGGATATAGTAAGGAAAGAAGGGACGTAAAGATTGAGCTAAGGCAGATTATAAAGAGTAGAGAGAACCCAACTATCTAAGGTTTAAGCTAGCTAACTGTTGTCATTGTGGACAAAAGTCACAAAATACAACAATCATTACAAAGAAGCAAATCAAACATAGCCACAAAGATAACTAACATGAACTCAAACATATCAGCACAACATAACTCGATGTTATTTATTCAATCAAAAAGGCAATCTTTCCCAAGGAAAACAATTTCTTATAGTTTTTTTAAGGCGGGACAAGGTTAGGAGTAAGAAAGAGATTATAAAATCCAAGAATTAGACCATAAATAACAAGGAGATAGACAAGATCAAAACATTATTGTTAATGACCAAGAGTGAAATAAGATAACCACTAACTGGTGAAGCGAGGATATATTATACAACCAAGGATATGAGAAAGTTTTTTTAAGGATACAAAATACAAAGGCATTATCAAGGAGATAAGTAGAGAGATAAAGGGTTCAATATATCGAGGTAGATATTGTCCAAGGATAACAATACAATGGCAAGAAAACAAGAGTAGAAGAAATAAAGGGTTATATAGCAATATTATGAGTTAGAAAACAACCACAATATAACGTCATCTTTACCGATCTAGTCAAAAACATAGCACTATAGAACTATCCTATCAACCTAACCAAGAAGAATGGTAATAGATCCAAGAAATCTATAACAAAAACTTCTTGCGGGGCAGGGATAAGACAGAGAATGGGGCATCTTCAATAGCTTCTAAAAGGGTTCCTTCAGGCAAACTTCGCCTCAAGTTCTGCAACCTAAATTGATCATCTTGTAGTGCTTTTGAGTAGAGTCTTCTGATCGACCAAGATTCAGACTAGAAGAGTTGAAGGTAAAAGAGACAAGCCTTGGATATAAAATAAGTTTTTATGGGGAAAATAATTCAAGTTTTGAAATACTGAATTGGCTTTCCATTTCTAACTAATCTAGCGACCTACAGTAACATTGCTTTGATACCACTTCTATCACACCCGTTTCCAAGGGCAGAGCCAGGTGCATAGCATATGTGTGCCAGGATCTATTTCCACACATATGATGATGTCACAAGTGTAATATATCAAAAGAACAATGCATAAAAGCATAAATAACGATTATATTATCATATTACACTTCGAACAGACATAATGTCTTAATCTTTATTCATCAAAGTACAGCAAAACAAGGACATACATCCACAGGAAGATGATCGGGGGTATCACTAGACTAGCATCCATGGAGCTCAGCATCATAACTTCATCTGCAAACTTCTGATCAAAATTAAGCAAGGGTGAGCTCACTTATGGTCGGGGCTCAGCAAGTGGGGGAAAAACTAATGCAGGTTTAACAAGGCGAGGCTAAGGTTGAGCAGTAAGCATTTTAGTTGGTCAACATTTTATTAACAACACCTGTCTTACTAATAAGTGTGAATCCCAAGTATTCCCATTAAACAAAGGTACAAGAGTATATATAAAAAAACACTTAAGTGAAACCACTTAAGCAAACCATTAGCAGATCATCGGATCTCGATTTATTTCCATCTTCAAGTTCAATTATCATGTGAGTCTAGGCTACTCATAACCGTGAGCACGACTGATATATCAGTTTTACACTCTGCAGAGGTGGCGCATCTTTACCCATGAGTCACGATTCCCTTCTAGCCCGGGTTAGCTAGACCCTATTCACTTCCAAGATGAATGGCCAAGGTCTCACTACGAGGCTTCTCTCTAGAGTCCTCATTATGCAAATGCTAGAAATGGTCAACTGCATAAGGTACACCTACTGTAACCAACTTATAGTCCAGACTACAGGGTAAAGCTTTGGGAACTATGCCCATATCCAATCTGCTTGAGCCGGTACTATAAGCGCTTGCCAGATACCCCAATTTTGGTCGACCACGACCAACACCCAACATAAGACTTCCCTAGTTATTTAGCCAAGACCAGAGCCATGATAGTCCTCATGGTAGCACTATTTTCCGGGTGGTCACTCCATGTTCCAATTAATATGCAATAATCTTGTTTAACCATTGGGTTAACAACAATAGAGTAAACTTACCATCTTGGAACATTAACATCATAAGCGGGAGTGACTGCATAAAGTTAAGTTGTAGCAATAGCATAGCTACTTGATTAAATGATAATCCTAGGTTAAACAAGGAGTAAGGTTGGAAAGGTTAGGGGTATCTAAATAGGTAACCCATCAAATTATGCATATATATATCGAAGAATAAACTTTACTAAATGTATTGTTTGGGATCAAACGGAGTATGCAGAGGGAGAAGTCCACTTGCCTTGCTTATTGAAAACTTGAGGTTCTTCCATGGATAGGAATAGATCTTGATTCTTAACTACTAGATCAACCACTGAATATCACAAAAACAAACAAGAAGAACATACACCACTCAATAACATACAACATTCACCATACGTAAAGCTAAAAGAAAGCCTAACGAAAAGAGCGTTCGCTTTTCAAAAACTTCGCAAGTAATGGTTATAATAAGAAGGTATTCTTTTTAAAAATGTGTGATCTATACTTCACAAAACAAGACATGAGCTTAAAACTATCTTAATTAAAATATACAAATATTAGGTTCACCAATTTAATCTTTCATAAAACGTCATATATGATATGTCTAAGATTAAGGGTTTATAAGACGATAAAACACGTTATAGCAATATTAAACCTTTTAACCTTTTAGAGAAGATATATGTTATATATCTAACGTTAATGAGTTATAAAACACATTATTAAACATTACTTTTATAACAAGCTCATAAACAACTTTTTATGTGAAAAGATCATAATTATATTATTAATCACCTATTTAAGACGAGTTAGGTTATGGGCCTTAAATAGATTTTCATGCAAAAGATAATGAACGCATAACCATCATTTAATTTCATTAAAAAGCACATAGTCTATATTATTATATTTGAAGTCAATATATATAAAGTAACATTTTAAGTTATAAAAGAACTTAAACTCTTATTACTTTATTTTATCCTTTAGGAAAAACTAAGTGATTCGTATATAATATGCACTAAATTCTATGAAATAATTAATCATGCCATAAACCTAGTTAAGAACAAATTGACTATAGGTTTGATTAATAAAATAAATACTATACTTATTGGTATTAACTATCATTTTAGTTATGACGGTGTGAGCACTTAATTAAGCCATTATATCATTATTAGAAATGACATATTACTGTTGTAAAGCATATAATTATGGATACTTAAATATGAGACTAAATGAGTTTTATGTGAAGGGATAATAAATGATTATCATTCTGTTAAGAAAACACTAAATCTATATTTGTTGAGAAAACTACATTCAAATCGATAGGTCATCTTTCTGTTTTATCCTTTCTTTTCTAAATAGAAATTATACGCGTGGCTAAAATTGTTTACTTAATTCTTATAATATTAATATTCTAAGAATTAATTGTAAATTACTAAATGAGACTTTTAATAACATATTCATGGTTATTATGACATAAATAAATATCTTACTAATTCTAAATAATTAAGTGGCATACTTATGAATACATTTATTATGAATCTATATATTTTTATTCGATCGGAAATACGTGGCTTAATATCTATTTCAATTTCTTATATCACTTATATCAATACTAACTGATTATCGCTCCATACACTAAAGCGAAATCAATTATAAACATTTCTATTATGAAAATCACTAAAGTAGTGAATAGTGACCATGTTCATTTTTAGAATTATAAAATCATACGCATATTCAAAGTATTGATGTGGGGTTCGATTTTGGTTACACGTGTATATCGAAATCTCTAAATCATACATGCAAATCACCAAATTACAACAGTAATTCACAAGATCATAAATAAGTTCAAAACATGATTTAGAAAATAAATATTTTGGAGTTGCCTTCAACCTTGGGTTCTCGTTCTTGCGCAGGGATGAACGTCGATGAGGTCGACGAGGGGGAGTGGTTCGGCGGGCAGGTAACGATGAGGTTTGGACGGGGTTCGTGCACATGTCTAGTGAGCAGGGGAATGGGCGCGGTCGTCGGTGGACAGCGAGGTATAAACTTCGATGAGGCTCCACGGACTCCAGTGACGACGGTGACGAACTCCGGCAAGCAAGAGAGTGAGAGACGCGTGAGAGGGAGAGGGAGTTCGGGGAGGAAGAGAGGAAGGGAGTTCAGCCATATTTATAGATAGAGGAGAGGGTCGGCCGGCGTCATCATGGCCGCCATTGATGGTGTTCATCACTGGGAGAGGTAATGGGGAAGGGAAACGGACGCAATCAAGCACCATTAACGACGAAGACGAACAGACGACGCGGGTGTCGGTTCCTGGCTCGGACGCGGGCTTGCTCGGGCGCTGGCGCGGTCGGTGTCTTAGGCGCGGTTGGCTGGCGCATTCTGCGGTGGTCGGCTCGGTGTCGGTGGCTCGGTCGTCCTGGGCGCTGGGCGGGCCAGCGAGCGGCGCCATTGCTCCTGGCGCGGCTGGACGTCGTGACATCTGGCGGGGCTCTGCTCGGCGGCCTTGGGCGCGAGGCACGTTGGGGAGAGAAGCGAGGGGGAGGAGAGACGGCTCCTAGCGGCGGCTAGCAGGAGCGGCTGCGGCCAGAGGATAGGGCACGGCGGCTATAGGGAGGAGCCAGGGGCGGCGCGGCTAGGGTAGGCAGGGTTGGACGTGGTTGTGCTTGCTTGTTGGGCCTTAATGGACCAAAAAGCCTGCTAGGGTTTAGTTTTGGTTTTTTTTCTTTTTTTCGAATTTCCTTTTTTCTGTAAAAAATATATATACTCTATAAAAATTATAATAAATCCCAAAAATAATAGTTTATAAATAAAATACATAATTTTCGAATAGATTCCATTTAAATTAATTGTGTGTCAAAATAAAACAATAAAAGTGAGATTTTTGCAAATAATTATATATAAAATAATTAACCATATCAAAATACATGGTTTCCTAAATATTTTTATTTTTGGACCAATAATTTTTATATTATTTATTTGGTTTTTCATTTAAAAAGAAATGATATTCAATATCCAAAATCACTTATGAGCAAGCAAAAATCATTCCAAATGCAAAATAAATAACAAACACTTAAAGAAAATTTAATTACCATAAATATCATTAATAACTATATAAACAGACAAGTTGGTGAGGAGTTACCACAGCATTCATTGCCAACGCACTATTATGCTGTTAAAAATTTTAAACAAAGTCGAAGCTTTCTGGATCGCGCTTTCCAAACACGCTTTTTGTCATTCGAAGCCAGCTTCATCTTAAGGAACCGCCACACTTGAAATGGCCCGAGTAAGATCCACTGCTAGGGTGTCCCGTGAAGGGGATGATGTTGAAACGATAGAAACAGTGCCAATATTAGAAATGATGAGGCGATCGGGTTTAGTCATGCTAGAGGAAGCTGTTGCCGAAGTTGAAACTGCCGAAGCTGAGCAGACTGTAGCTGAGGACAAAAGTGATGATGAAACCAAGGAAGACAACATCATTCTGAGCCCATCGAAATCGAGCCATATTGAATTTGGAAAATCTACCATGTCAGCAGAGGACCTGGTTATGATGAAGAAGCTAGGCTATTTTAGGGAAAATGAGAGTAAGCTTATTCGCTTTGCTGGCGAGGAAGTGGTTCCAGAGCCAAAGGAGGATGAAGTTGTTGTTTTTAAAAGCTTCTTCAGGGCAGGGCTTTGGTTTCCTCTATATTATATAATAGGAGAAGTTTCGAAGTGGTTTGAAATATATCTTCATCAGTTAACACCTAATGCCATTGTCAGGCTGAGTGTTTACATATGGGCTCTCTGAAGCCAGGGCATAAGTGCCAATGCCGAAGGTTTCTGCCGAGTGCACGAGTTGCACTACCAGACGAAGGCTAGGGCAGATGGCCTTCACAAGAAATTTGGATGCTATAATTTTGCAAAAAGACACCAAGGCCCCGGTAATCGGCTACCACACAAAGTGGCCGACCGGGTGGACAAATGAATGGTTCTACGTAAAAGCTAACGAGAAGAAGAGGGAAAACTGATGACTATGGTTATGAGCCCTGTGAGATTGAGCTTAGGAATGACAAGGCCATTATGCAATATGCAGCTCGGCTCCCCATGCCAAGTGGTTGAAGTCCAATTTAGAGTGGTAGCTGCTGAGATTAGCACTAGAGGCTTAGTACAGGAATACCTAGCAAATAGAACCTTTCCAACCTCTAGCGGCTAGGGGATGCCGAAGAAGAAGGAAGAGGGAAAGAAATATGAGCTTGTTCGACTCCCCTACCGCTTCAAATTTGAGAAGCAATTCAAGAAACCATGTACTAAATGGCTTGAAATGATTGAAACTTTGTGTAATGAGATTCTTGGAAATTATATGAAGAAAGAGGATCAATTAATGACTGCTGCCTTCGGCACCCGGCCGAAATGAAGGCTAAATTGGGTAATGGATGCCCTGAACTTCGAGTATCTGGATTATGAGAGACTTGACGAAGGGGCCAGAGAGCAAAAAGGAAAAGAGTTGTCAGCGTTCTGAGCAGGCAAGCTGCCCAGTCCATGAAGGCGGATGAAGAGGCTCTGAAGAAAGTGAAAGCAGCACCGGAGCCAAAGGCACTAGTTCCTAAAAAAGGAAACTTGGTGAGATACCTTCTGTCGAACCAAAGGTAGATGAAGCGCTAGAGAAAACCTTGAGCCCTGCGTCACCTTCTACTGCCGAGGTGTCAGAAATTTTGAAGGTAATGACTAAATCGCTACCATTCAAGCTGATAAGTCCTCTGAGATCGGAACTAACCAACCTTTTATAGAAGAGGGAAAACCCTTCGGCTGCCGACGGAAAAGATGGGGGTCAGAAGAAGCGACGCATGATGAACATACTACAGGCGATTGAACAAACCCAGCCTCCAGCTTCGGCAGACAAGACTGCCAAATCTACCGATGCCGAAGCTGTCGTCGCAACTGAGGGGAAGACCTCACAGCCACCATGTCCGAAATTGACAAAATTATATTAGACATGGCTGTGGAGAAGGAGGTGGCCATAGAAGTGTCAGACAAAGGGAAGAAGGCTAAGGAAGTCTCTTCGGAAGAAGCAGACTTCGACCTATGGCACCTAGGTGGCTAGCAGCTTTCTGAAGAAGATATGGAGGAGCTGAAGGATTTTGCTATCAACTGTGGCTACCAGCCAGGGTCCATGCTGTTTGGTGGGGTGGACGAAGAAGTTATAGGATGCATTCGTGATCGTGCCGATGCAAACATTATAGGCACCCTGTCAAAGAGAATCGGATTCCTAAAGCTTGAAAGGGATATAAGCTGTTATAGGCGCCAGCATATCATAGGGAGCTTGTTTTATTCCAACTTTAAGGTAAGTACTTTCTTTTAAGTTACCCCTTATGTGCCTGCATTAGCTTGAATATACTAAGTTTGGTCCTGTTTTATGAAGTTTACTACTGAGCAAAGCTTTGAAGATGCAACAAGATGACGAAGATAGGAAAAACGAAGTCATTATCAAAGGCTTAGAGGATAAAGTCAAAGAGCTTGAAGACTCTTTGAAGGAGAAAGAAAAAATGCTATGTTCAGCCGAAGGGTCTCTTGCCGAAGCGCAAACTCAGAACAAAAAGCTAAGCAAACACTTGTCAAGCACTCAAGCACTTTTGAAGGAAAACTCTACTCGGCTTGAACAAGAAAACGAAGCTCTGAGAGCAAGACTTAAGGTTGAATCTGAGAAGAATTCGAAGCTTAGTGAAATGGTGAAGGCTTTGAAAGAAGGATGCTTCGAGTTTGCAAGCCGATGCGTCGCCCGATTGAGGAGTATATTCAATTTAGTTGGAGCTGTATCTGAAGAAACCAACATCTCAGCGGAAGATATACCTAGGGCACTCAATTGTATTGAAAAGGAGGTTGATGTCCTTGACAAAGTCATAACCAGCCATAGAGACTTCTGTGCGCTAGTAGCTTCTCGTGGTACAGCTACCGCCTTCATAAAAGCCGGATGTAATCATGCGAAAGCTGTCAATAGGATGAATTTCAATCTTTCAACATCGGATCTGGTTAACATTCCAACTGAAGCCCGAAGCATAGGAAATAGATTTATTACTCAAATTTGGGCTAAGGGCGAGCGTGAATTGGCTAGAGATGAAGCCCGAAAGCTGCTTGACACAGTATGAAATTTTACCTTTGCTTTTTACCTTGATCTTCCTTCATCAAATTTTTGATTACCTTATACTTTTGTTACTCTGCAGAATGATGGCGCTGAAGGTCGATAAGCTGAAGCTGCTTCTGAAATGCCGAAGAAGACCTTGAAATCTCCTTTTGTAGTTATCTGTAGGAACACATAGAAATCCTTTGTACCATATGACAAAGGCTATAGCTGTTAGTGAACAAATTATTGTAAACATTTATAAATATCCTGTAATGCCATTTTACCTTTTTCTTCGTGTGTGAACTGCTTTGATGTGGACGAAACAAATGCTGGTGGCCTTTTGAGCCGAAGGCGAAAAACACCTTCCCTTCTTTTCGTTCACAACGAAGTATTTTCTTATGCACCCAGGTTCCCTTTGAAAACGAAGCATCTTTCTATAGGACAAAGTTTCATTTGATACGAAGCACCTTCGAAACATTTTTCTCATCAAAAAAAGGATCCCTTGTTTTTCCTGTCAATGTCTATGCTCTTATGCCATGATGATCCTATGGATGTCTAATGTATGACTTTATGAATGCAAAAGATGATGTGATGAAATGTGCAAATGTATGCTAGAACACACCCAGACTCTGCATCCCCTTATGAACGACTTTTGAGTCTCTTCACCTTTTACTTAGGTGGTATTTAAGCTTTGCATTCCCTTGGGAACGACTTTGGAGCTTCTTCACCTTTTATTTAGGTGGCATCTTAGCTCTGCATTTCCTTAAGAACGTCTTTTGAGCTTCGGAACTTACTCTGTGCTCCCTTAGGAACAGCTTTGGAGCTTGAGAACTTACACTGTGTCCCTTTAGGAATGACTTTGTAGCTTCTTCACCTTTTAGGTGACATTTTAGCTCTTCATCCCTTAGGGATGACTTTTAAGCTTCTTCATGGCTATTTACACTCGATGGTGTGGTCCCTGATGTTACTTTTTACATGTGGGGGAATCTGGCCCTTGTATTGCTCAGGGCTAAACAAAAAATGAAAACTACAACCTATGGTCCCATTAAAAACCTTTCTCCCCTCTTGAAAGGAAAAGGGTGCCATAGGAAAAAATAAGAAAATTACATATTTACACATAATATCTTTGAATCTCATCTACATTCCAAGACCTTGGTACGTCATTACCATCCATGTCTTTCAGCCTGTAAGATCTAGGTCTCGACCAAGATACCACCAAAAAGGGGGCTTCCCATTTGAGTTGAAGCTTCCCCACTATATCTGGGTTGACCACCCTACGAACCACCAAATGTCCTGGCTTGATATTCTTCAATTTTACCCTTCGATCATGCCATTTGATTGTTTCGGCCTGGTACTTATTGATGTGTTCTATTGATTGCAGTCTAGTCCCTTCTATGGTGTCTTTTGTTATTTGGCAATCACCTCCATCCTCTATCGAAGCTAAGGTTCTTATTGAACCCATTCTTGCTTCTTCCGATGTTATTGCTTTGTCACCAAACAGAAGCTTGAACAGGGTAAATCCTGTTGACCTTGACACCGCAGTGTTGTGGTTCCACACCACTTTTATTAATTTGTCTGGCCAATTTCCTTTGGGTTGATTGAAGATTGACTTCATTATTCCTGTTATTATAATTCTGTTTGCTCTTTCCACCAGTCCGTTTGACTTAGGATGCCTCACTGATGCGAAATGTATTTTTGTACCGATCTGGCTACAAAAGGTTTTGAATGTTTCAGCATCGAACTGAGTTTCCGTTATCAACGGTTATAGCCTTCGGCACGCCGAAGCGACAAACAATATTTTGCCAAAAGAATTTCTTTACTGTGGCCAAAGTTATTGTAGCTAAGAGCTTTGCTTCGATCCACTTAGAAAAGTACTCCACTGCCACCACAACATATTTCAAGTTGCCTTGTGCTGGTGGAAGTGGACCTAACAAATCTAGGCCCCACTTTTGCAGTGGCCAAGTTGGTTGTGCTAGCTGGGTTAAAGAAGAAGGTTGTTTCTAGTCTCTAGCGCATCTTTGGC
Organism: Zea luxurians; assembly: GCA_029449295.1. Lineage (NCBI taxonomy): Eukaryota > Viridiplantae > Streptophyta > Magnoliopsida > Poales > Poaceae > Zea > Zea luxurians. The sequence continues at coordinate 132,126,130 of JAOPSE010000008.1, forward strand.
AATTTTCACATTTTTGAACCAAGTTTGCTGCATCAGAAGATGCCTTCGGCTAGTAGAATCCTTGTCTAAAAACCTTCCCCAGCAGAGGCCTAGACCCAATATGAACCCCACATAATCCTGCATGTATTTCCTTCATCAAATCTTGACCTTCGGCTTTGGACAAGCACTTGAGCAATGTAAAGCAGACTCCGTGTTTGTATAACTCCCCTTCTATGATTACATATGGTCTTGCTCTTGCTTCCATTCTTTTATTGTAAACTTCATCATCTGAAAGACAATTGCCTTGGAGGAAAGATACAATCTTAGTCCTCCAATCTTCCCTATGTACTGGTGAAATTGTAAGCACCGCTCTTTCCATAAGCTCGACCGAAGGTGCTTTTATTGTTTCGAAGAATACTTCTGAAGGTAACGGAAGCCCTTGTGCCGCTGATTTAGCTAGCAAATCTGTGTGCTCGTTTTCTCCTCTCGGGATATTTTTTACAGAAAAACCTTCGAAAGAGGCTTCCATCCTTCGGACTGCATCCATATATTTTTCTACCTTCGGGTCTCTTGCTTTGCTGCTTTTGTCAACGTGACCTAGATGACCTGTGAGTCAGAATTAAGTATTGCCCTTCTTATTCCCATTGCCTTAAGCTTTCGGAGCCCCAAGAGAAGGGCTTTGTACTCTGCAATATTATTTGTGCAATTGAAGTCCAATCTTGCTGCATAACAGGTTTTGATTTTTGATGGTGAAATCAAGATGGCTGCTGCTCCTGCGCCGAAGGTTCCCCAAGACCCATCACAAAATACTATCCAGGCTTTGGCATCAGTTGTTTTCTCTTCGTCCTGAGCCCCTGGCATCCAATCAGCAATGAAGTATGCTAACGCTTGGGATTGGATCAAAGATCTATGAATGAAATCGATAGTGAATTTGTTTAGTTCTGCAGCCCATTTTCCATCTCTTCCTGTGGCCTCTCTATTTCTCACTATGTCCTTGAGAGGTTGTGAAGAAGGTACTATGATGTGGTATGCTTGGAAATTATGTCGAAGCTTCCTGGAAGCCATTAGTACAGCATATAGTACCTTCTCTAACTCTATATATTTTTTCTTTGATCCACTAAGCACTTCGGAAACGAAGTAGACTAGCACTTGTTTTTTTGCCTGGCCCTCCTGCTTCTCTTGCACCAGTGCTGCACTAACTACAGCATGAGAAGCAGCTACATACAGTAGCAATGGAGTTCCTGATGAAGGTGGAGTTAAAGTTGTCAGCTCTATCAAATATTGTTTCAGTTCTTCGAAGGCTTTTTGCTGAGTTGGTCCCCATTGAAAGACTTTGGCTGACTTCAACACTTCAAAGAATGGCAAGTTCCTCTCTGCTGATCTTGAAATAAATCTGTTCAATGATGCCAGCCTCCCTGTCAACCTCTAGGCACCCTTTCTTGACTTTGGTAGCTCCATCCGAAGTATAGCTTCTATCTTACTTGGATTAGCTTTGATACCCTTTGTTGATACCAAGCAACCAAGAAATTTGCCTTTTTTACTCCGAAGACACATTTCTCTAGGTTTAGTTTAAGACTGGCTCTTCTAAAGTTAGCAAATGTTTCTTGCAAGTTAGTAACATGATTTTCTTGCCTTGTGCTCTTTACTATGATATCATCAACATATGTCAGCACATTTCTGCCAATTTGGGAATGAAGAACTTTGGCAGTCATCCTGCTGAAGCTTCCTCCAGCATTCTTGAGCCCCTTAGGCATCCGAAGGTAACAATAGGTCCCACTAGGAGTTATGAAGCTAGTCTTCAGCTCATCCTCCTTTTTCATTCAGATTTGATGATATCCTGAGTAGCAGTCTAATAAGCTCATGAGCTCCAAAGTAGCTACTGCTGAAAGTTCCCTTTGCCCGGGAACAGGATCTGGATGTCGCCTAGAGCGGGGTGAATAGGCGAATTAAAAATTATCACTTTAAAACTTTATTCTTACTCTACTCGAAGACTAGATCGCAATGGAATGAAAGACCCTTCGAGTAGGTTGCAGCGGAATAGAAGATCCTGTCTCAAAGTGCCCTGCACTTCAAATATAACTTGTACAACAGATAATTACTGAAGTGCAGATATAAAGAGTAGATAATGCAGAGAGACAACACACAATACAGAGCGAAGCACACAGACACAGGAATTTATCCCGAGGTTCGGCCAAGCCTGAAATGCTTGCCTAGTCCTCGTTGGAGTTAGCCACACCTGGGCTTGGAGTCTATTTCAACTCCTTCCTCCGTTTGCTCAGATACTTTTATGACAGATAGAGCCTTCCACTATGATGAGTTTGGTTACAACCAAGCCGCGGCTACTTACAGTCTTCTTGACAGCACTCCGGCAGAGTAACAATGTGCTCAAGACTATGCTCTAGCTCTTAGCAGCACTTCTCCACTCTCTAAAGGCTTATAGCTTTGCCTTCTACACAAACTAGAGAGATTCACACAAGAGGGAGAGTGAGAATTGATCCGAGTGATGTATACTATTGTTGGCTGCACTTGTGTACTTGTTTGGGGCGCCTAGGGGTCCCTTTTATAGCCTCAAAGGGCCTAGGAGCCGTTGGAATCCCTTTTGGAAGGCAATATTTGCTTTCTGTCGGGTGGCGCACCGGACAGTCCGGTGCACCACCGGACAGGTCCTGTAGCATGTCCGGTGCGAGATCTCCTTCCAAATCAGGGCTCAGCTGATCGTTGGAGCAACGGTCGACTTGGCTCACCGGACACTGTCCGGTGCGCCAACTATCCGTTGGCCTAGGCCACGCATCGCCCGCTGATCGCGCTGCCAACCGTTGGCACAGTCGACCGTTGGCTCACCGGACAGTCCGGTGCACCACCGGACAGTCCGGTGAATTATAGTCCGTACGGCGCCAACTTCTCCCGAGAGCGGCCTGTTCACCAGAGTTCAGTCTGGCGCACCGGACAAGTCCGGTGGACCACCAGACAGTCCGGTGTGCCAGACTGAGCTGAGTCTTGGCTGTTCAGTAGCCAAGCCTTTTGCATCTCTTTTCTTTTCTTCTTTTCTCTGTTTCTCACACTTAGACAAATATATTAGTACACAAAAACCAATGTACTAAGTCTAGAAACATACCTTCTCTTTAATTTTCACTTCTTTAGCATTTGGCATGACTAAGATTGATGTTGTACTCATAAACCATCAAGTCAACCTGACTTGATCTAGATTGACATTTCTGAGCTCCAACATCCTGCAAAGATCACATAGAATGTCTCCAAGCATAGGACCAACCCAAACTAAAGGTCAAGGTGCACTTAGCTCTTTTGGGCTGCTTCTAGTCCTGATTTTGACATTGGTTCTCCTTTCAGTGACCTTGTTCACTTTTTGAGCTTGGTCTTGAGCCTTATGACTTACACCACACAATTGTAGATGTTACCTCATTGGTTGTAAGTCACATCCTTATGTAGTGTTCCTCGATGTACCATAACTCTTCTTAACTCGATCAACCTTGATTCCGCTGAGTCTTCTTCTTCACCCCTGGCTTTGGGTTCCTGGTCTCCTTGACTTTCTCCCGTGCACTCGGTACCTCGAAGCTCTTCTTGCTTCCATCCTTGGTCTGATCGATTGTCTCCAAGTTACGCACATCAAGTCTCACTTAAGCAATGTCCATCTTTCTTGTGATGTCCATTATCTATAGATAATTCCGTCTTTGGACCATCACACTTGTTTACTTGTGTTGAATCCTATTAGCTTTGCATTCAGCACCTGTTCAACACTTAACACTCTTGTTAGTCCTTTAATTGGGTTGTCATCCAAACACCAAAACCCACAAGAGAGCTTTCAATCTCCCCCTTTTTGGTGATTGATGGCAACACAATTAAAGCTTACATAAGAATAAGATTTAAAGCACAAATTTTGAATACTAAGTTTATAGAATGCTCCCCCTAAATATGTGCTTACATCAAAATCTTAATTTTGGCCTTATATGCCAAATTGCACATACTTAGGCTAATTCGAAGCATTACTACACCTCAGCACCTGTGGGATGCATTGTGTCACTAATTAAACCATGATGCGTATGACACACAAATGCACAGAATCAGAGTTAAACACCAATTGAATAGATCTACCACAGAAATATCAACCTACCACTATTCACCATTAAGATACCAAATTAAACAATTTTAAAGCACCAGAATCACATGAATATCTATTACATGATAAACACAGTAGATATTAATTGATTCATATTAACGGAAGCACTAATTTTGCATTAACACCATATAATGAAACAAGAAGCATATAATAAGAATTATCAATACAACACATTCCTTCCTTAAGATCAAAGGAACTTAAGGAAACCTAAGCTTTAATGCACAAAATTCTCCCCCTTTGACATCAAACACCAAAACCATATTCGAGCAAAAACATAGGATGATGTCAAGGGACAGCAGGGTATTAAGCAGGTAAAACACACTAACAATACTCCCCCTTACTCATTAAACATATGCACCACAAGCATTGGAGGAAAATTAAGATACATACACGCAAAAGATCAATACTTCCTTTTGTACCTTTACCATGTTGTGGTGTACTTTCCATCTTGAAAGATTAATCTCTATGGAGCTCCTCCACACTTGTGCCTAATCCTTTATCCTAACCTTTTCTTATTGCTAAGACACCAAGCTTAGAGCAAGTTATAGTATTGTGGCACAAGATGAAGCTTCTATTCTAGTGATTACCAAGAGATATCAATCTAAGCATACTACCAAGGCTACCAATTGAAAAATCATTACTATCATAGTTCCATGATATTTAAAGATGAGCATCTAGTATCACCAAAAATTATAGAGCATGAGCAATCTATAAATATGCAATTACTCACAACTTAAGATACCAAATACTTGACTTATGGAGGTACCCAAGTCCTGATTGCTCCATTTCTTGCTCATCTTCTCTTTTTCACCTTGAGACTATAAAAGATCACTCAAGAAACAATTAGTCTCAAAAGACACAAGTTATGTGCGCTCCCCCTAAAGTTGTGCATCAGGTATTTGAATGACTTGCCCTTTGCATATTCTAGCATCCTCAGAACTAGAGGGGATCACAACATATCTGGGTCTAGACATAATCTTTTAATTTTATCACAAAGAGATACCAATTGAATAGTTGACTTAATACAACAATGCATGCCTCAAGGAGTATAACATTTTACAAGCAACCTTGGCATGTTTCACACATGATGATCATTGCACCACATATACCAATTGAAAACGACATGATCATGCATATAAAGCGCAATGTCTAAGTACACCATGATTAAGAAGGTTCCTTAGGTACACCAAAAGAAACAACATTTTAAGGCATAAGGCACCTACGCCAAGATACTACCAATTGAAAGGCAAGAACATAACTATGGTCAGAATCAACGGAACTTCAAAATTTTCAATGAAATTACACAGTTCTATTCTCCATACCTTTGCCTTTTCCTGAATTGCCATGAGAGAACCAGTTGTCACCAATTGAGTGCTCCTTTTGCTCATGTACCTCATAACTCAGGAAGGTGCATTAGTGGCACAACATGGATTTGGTATACACACATTATCATAATAGGGTAATTATTTGAACATGGACTAAACAAGATGTCATGCTTGCACACATAGGTTACTCATCATATAGCATGACTTACAAAAAGATACAGGTTTATCCATGAACACATAAAGAGTTAATCATGGTAAATATATCAAATGATAAGCTAATCATTGAATGATTCAAGAGATATAACACACAATCATGATTAAGCAAGCATCAATGTGATCTTTGAAATCATGAATCAATGATCAAAAAGTATTCAACACAAGCAATCTCAAGAGCATAACTACTCCGAGGACAGATACAACAGTCAAACTTCAGAGCAATACTGATTTGCAATAATGTACTTAAAATACACGGGTACCGTCCTTTGGAGAGCACGTTGCATATTCTCATCAAGGTCCTTTGCTTGATTCACCAATAATGATCAAAGACCTCTCCAACTTATTTTACTCAAGATGAACATGGGATTAGTATTGCACAATAATTGAACCTTGGGTCAATAAATAGACAGTAAAATTGACAACTTAAGCATAGAGTTTGAATTAACCATCTTAAGCTCTCCCAGGGTCTCCAGTCCATCTCGAGGCACCTGCATGGTCTAGTTGGCATAGTTTGGTACCCATCTCGGGATGGGTCCATGATGTTCAACTAAAAGTGCCTTTGGTACCCAAATAGCCTCTGTGCTAGTTCTAAGTGATCTCATTATTGATCTAGCACAAGTGTATGATTTGGGTCTCCTAAGCGAATAAGATTGAGACAAATTTACTTGCTTAGAAACCTTACCTTTTTTACATACCTCAGGTGGATGACCATGCTCACCACACATGTAGCAGAAATGTCGCTTAATCCGACATGACGCTTGCTGTTTATCATTTTTCTTAGTGGGATCATCTTGAAGAGTGCACGTGCTTGATTTATCATTAGCGGACAAGAAGTGATCGTATGGTTCTTGTCATTGCATCCGAAGCATCTCCTATCCCTTCATCCTTGTCGTTGTATGGACACAACGCAATGAGGTGTCCTGACTTATTGCACTTAAAGCACCTTCTTTTCCCTTTTTTCCTTTTGTTCTTGGATGACATAGAGAAATGGTCAGTGCAAACAACATGACTAATTGAATCTTTACCTTTTTCCAACCTCATGTTGATTTCTTTATTTTTTGCTTTAGGAACATCCTTCTTATGGAGCTTAACACTTGCTGCAGTTTTTCCCGTCACAAGATTCTTCACCGCGCGCCCGTGGATATCTTGAGAAGGTTGAGCAATGCATCTTCTCCTTAGTTGCTTTGTTTTCTTGTTCCTTTCTTTATTGATGAGCACTTTTTCCTTTGATCCTGCAGCTTGATGCTCATCCAAGGGTTAGCTTTCTTTTGAGCAACCGGGGTTAGCACATGGTGATATATTATCTAGATGTGTACGTGTGCAAGAACGAGGTCCACATGAATTTAGGTTTGCAATTACAACCTCATGAGCAACAACAAGCATGATATGTCTATCCAAGAGATTATCATGATAACAAGACAATAAATCATATTTTTCAGTAAGAGCAATTTTATCATGACTTAGCAATTCTACTTGCCTCTCAAGCATGACATTTTCCATTTTAAGTTGAGCAACACAAGATAAAGCATCATCATTATTTCTTTGCTCAATTAAAACTGAATCATACTGTTGGACCAAATCATCATGAGAGCACTTTAGCTCCTCATGTTCTTTGGTCATCTTCTCCAGGCTGTTGTTGGTTTTGATGAGGGTCCCCTCTAGCCTAAGAAGCGTCTCGCCTTGTTCCTTCTCAACAGCTTAATCAAGAGCGCTTTGTCTTCTTTGTTGAGATGGGTGTAGAAACGGCAAATCTCCTCTTCTTTCACATCATCGGTCTCATTTTCCCTGTCATAATTATTAGTGGAAGCAAAATAGGAAAATGTACCTTGTGGTGATGTGGACTCATCCTCACTATCATCCTCATATTCCTCCTCACCATTGCTTTCGTCTCTACCATTATTGTTAGCAACAAGACATGTATAACAAGTGGGAGATGAACCTGTCGGTGAGGTGGATCCATCGCTTGGTGTCCATCTCTCTTGTTCTTCTCCTTTGGACAAGTTAGTACTACCAGTAATAGAGGGAGCAGAAGCAGTGCATATGGACTTAAAAAATTTTAACTTAATTTTGGTCCATAGATCATGAGCATCAACAAATAAATCACTATCACTACTCATGATGGAAAAATAGGCACTTCTAGACAGTGAGTCAACTAAGATGTTGCAAGCATGGTGATTGAGAGACAGACATCTTAGTTCATCATTAGAAGGATTTTGACTAAAATTGGAGGGGAAAATACTTCTACCAAAGATCTGTCTCAAATCAGGATCAACATGCATGAAAGCATTATAAATAGAGACAGACCTAGGATTTATAGTTAGAACCATCGCCTAAAAGAAGTTCTACAGTTACCTCTTGTGACGACATCGTCATCTCCGGATGGCTAAGCCCACACTGGAGAGGCCTAGCTTTGATACCAATTGAAAGTTCCCTTTGCCCGGGAACAGGATCTGGATGTCGCCTAGAGGGGGTGAATAGGCGAATTAAAAATTATCACTTTAAAACTTTATTCTTACTCTACTCGAAGACCAGATCGCAGTGGAATGAAAGACCCTTCGAGTAGGTTGCAGCGGAATAGAAGATCCTGCCTCAAAGTGCCCTGCACTTCAAATATAACTTGTACAACAGATAAGTACTGAGGCGCAGATATAAAGAGTAGATAATGCAGAGAGACAGCACACAATACAGAGCAAAGCACACAGACACAAGGATTTATCCCGAGGTTCGGCCAAGCCTGAAATGCTTGCCTAGTCCTCGTTGGAGTTAGCCACACCTGGGCTTGGAGTCTATTTCAACTCCTTCCTTCGTTTGCTCAGATCTGTCAGTATGACAGATAGAGCCTTCCACTATGATGAGTTTGGTTACAACTAAGCCGCGGCTGCTTACAGTCTTCTTGACAGCACTCCGGCAAAGTAACAATGCGCTCAAGACTATGCTCTAGCTCTTAGGAGCACTTCTCCACTCTCTAAAGGCTTATAGCTTTTCCTTCTACACAAACTAGAGAGATTCACACAAGAGGGAGAGTGAGAATTGATCCGAGTGATGTATACTATTGTTGGCTGCACTTGTGTTCTTGTTTGAGGCGCCTAGGGGTCCCTTTTATAGCCTCAAAGGGCCTAGGAGCCATTGGAATCCCTTTTGGAAGGCAATATTTGCTTTCTGTCGGGTGGCGCACCGGATAGTCCGGTGCACCACCGGACAGGTCCTGTAGCATGTCCGGTGCGTGATCTCCTTCCAAATTGGGCTCAGCTGACCGTTGGAGCAACGGTCGACTTGGCTCACCGGACACTGTCCGGTGCACATCGGACAGTCTAGTGCGCCAACTATCCGTTGGCCCAGGCCACGCGTCGCCCGCTGATCGCGCTGCCGACCGTTGGCGCAGTCGACTGTTGGCTCACCGGACAGTCCGGTGCACCACCGGAAAGTCCGGTGAATTATAGCCGTACGCCGCCAACTTCTCCCGAGAGCGGCATGTTCACTAGAGTTCAGTCTGGCGCAACGGACACTGTCCGGTGCACCACCGGACACTGTTCGGTGCACCACCGGACAGTCCGGTGTGCCAGACTGAGCTGAGTCTTGGCTGTTCATAGCCAAGCCTTTTGCATCTCTTTTCTTTTCTTCTTTTCTCAATTTCTAACACTTAGACAAATATATTAGTACACAAAAACCAATGTACTAAGTCTAGAAACATACCTTCTCTTTGATTTTCACTTCTTTAGCATTTAGCATGACTGAGATTGATGTTGGACTCATAAACCATCACGTTAACCTGACTTGATCTAGATTGACATTTCTGAGCTCCAACATCCTGCAAAGGTCACATAGAATATCTCCAAGCATAGGACCAACCCAAACTAAAGGTCAAGGTGCACTTAGCTCTTTTGGGTTGCTTCTAGTCCTGATTTTGACTTTGGTTCACCTTTTAGTGACCTTGTTCACTTTTTGAGCTTGGTTTTGAGCCTTATGACTTACACCACACAATTGTAGATGTTACCTCATTGGTTGTAAGTCACGTCCTTATGTAGTGTTCCTCGATGTACCATAACTCTTCTTAACTCGATCAACCTTGATTCCGCGAGTCTTCTTCTTCACCCCTGGCTTTGGGTTCCTGGTCTCCTTGACTTTCTCCTGTGCACTCGGTACCTCGAAGCTCTTCTTGCTTCCATCCTTGGTCTGATCGGTTGTCTCCAAGTTATGCACATCAAGTCTCACTTAAGCAATGTCCATCTTTCTTGTGATGTCCATTATCTATAGATAATTTCGTCTTTGGACCATCACACTTCTTTACTTGTGTTGAATCCTATTAGCTTTGCATTCAGCACCTGTTCAACACTTAACACTCTTGTTAGTCCTTTAATTGGGTTGTCATCCAAACACTAAAACCCACAAGAGTGCTTTCAACTGCATCCACAAGGGAATCTATTCTTGGCAGTGGGAATTCATCCTTCGGGCATGCCTTATTGAGATCTATAAAGTCGATGCACATTCTCCATTTTCCATTAGCTTTATTTACCATCACAATATTAGCCAGCCATTCTGGGTATGTTACTTCTCTGATAACACCGGCACTCAGTAACCTTTTCACTTCGTTTCGTGCACCTTTAGCTTTATCATCAGACATTTTCTGAAGCCTCTGTTTTTTGGTCTGAAGGCCGGGTCTACATTGAGTGAGTGATCAATGACATCTCTATTAACACCATAGAGATCATTGGCTGACCAAGCAAAAACATCCTTGTTGTTGAATAGGAATTTCAACTAAGTCTTCTCTTGCTCATCAGATAATTGAGATCCCAATAATACCTTCTGCTCGGCTATGTCTTCACATAAAAGCATGGGCTTTGGTTGGTCTGCTGAAGCAGCCTTTTCACTTTTATGCTTATATTGCTGATGAGCTTTGGCTTCATCTATGTTATGGATGGCCTTCGAATCTGTCCAGCTTCATTCGGCTCTCCTGGCAGCCTTTTGGCTTCCATGTATAGCAATGGGCCCTTGGTCAGAAGCTATCTTCATCTAAAGATATGCTGGGTGAAGTATTGCTTCGAAGGCATTCAGCATCCCTTGACCAATGATTGCATTGTAGGGATACTCCATATCAACAATGTCGAAGACAACCTATTCTGTTCTTGTGTTGTGAACATAGCCGAAGGTGACTGGCATAGTTATCTTGCCGAGCGCCACACTCCGTCTTCCTCCGAAGCCGCAAAGAGGGTGTGTTGCATCATGTATCTTGTCATCCAGATCTTGAATTTGCCTAAAAGCTTTCACGAAGATGATATCCGTCGCGCTGCCTGTGTCCACTAGGACATTGTGGACTAGAAACCCCTTGATGACATAAGATATGACCATTGCATTGTTGTGGGGATAATCTTTGAGCTGAAGGTCTTCTTGGGAGAAGGTGATTGGTATATGAGACCATTTGGACTTGATGAAGGGTCCTTGCACTCCAACATGTTGTACCCTTCTCTGTGCTTCTTTCTTCTGCTTCTTATTGGCTGGTTCAGAACCTAAGCCACATATGATTGGGAGCACCAGCTTCGTAGCCAAAGGTGCCACAGCTTGGTTGATTTGCAAAGTCATTGTCGCAATCGTGGAAGTGAGTTAACCGGAGGTGGGCGCCAATGTTGGTCACTTGTTCTCAAATGTTGTGAGTCAAGAACAAGGCAACACAATTGTTAATCATTAAGGACCTTCATCCTTCGAAGCATTATTTCCTTATTGGTATAATGCTTCTCAGACGAAGGTCAAGAAGGGCATACCTTCATCATATCAATATAAGGATAGGAATGAGAAGGAATTAGTACGATAATTATATCTTAGTAATTCATATATTCTTGCATTCCATAAAACATATATGAATATCAACAATATTAATATTACATTGATACCTTCGGCTTGCTCGAAGGCGAGGATGTGAGAGAGTGAATACAATCCAGCATGAACAGTACGGGGGTACTGTTCATCTATTTATAGGCATGGAACACAGCCCGGGTAAAATTACGTCCATGCCCCTGAACATTTGTTTACAAGCAACTCAAACTAATAAGGTCTATCTAGTCCTTTTTCCTTCTCTGCTTGGTCTGGGCCAAAGCTACTGAGCTTCGGCATTCTGCGTTGTTGCTTCTACACAGAGTCTTCATCTTGAGGGGCTAAACCGAGGCTGAAGATAGCTTTAGCGAGCCTCTATATTATTTTGCCGAAGGTGTTTTTGCCTTGAGGACCTTCGGCGGAGAAGATGACCCCCAACAGATGGTTCATTAGCTTTTAAAGGTGTACTAGATGGCAAGCTTTATTTAGTAGATTTTCGAAAGATAATGCCGATCTAGGTACATGTTTAATTGCTAAGACCAACATGGGCTGGTTGTGACATCGCCATCTAGCACATGTTGGAGTGAAGAACCTTCATAAACTTCTAAAGGGGGAATATGTGTTAGGACAAATTTATGTATGTTTTTAGAAAGTCAGACCTTATGCACCTTGTCAAGCAGGAAAGCAAGTTGGTACAAGTCATCCAAGCAAGAACGTAATGACTACATCAAGACCACTGGAGTTAGTTCATATGGACCTCTACGACCCAGTTGCTTATCTTAGCATCAGCAGAGGTAAGTATGATCTTGTAATTGTAGATGACTTTACTCACTTCACTTGTGTGTTCTTTTTGCAAGATAAATCAAAAATCCAAGGGACCCTCAAGCATTTCTTAAGGATGAGCTCAAAATGAATTTGACTTGAGGATCAAAAAGATAAGAAGCAACAACGGTATGGAATTCAAGAACCTGCAAGTGGAGGAGTACCTTAAGGAGGAAGGCATCAAGCACGAGTTCTCTGTAATACCCAATTTGAAATATGGATTAATCTTCTTATATGTGCTAGTCCTTGCTCATTAGAACATATGGATAATCATATTTGGAGTGAATAAATTAACTAAAGATACATAAACAATATATGCATCACGTTGGGGTTATTTGTTTGTGCACTCAATAACAATAATAATAATAATATATACATTAAATGCTGAGGTGGAGCTTAACCTAATTTGAAACATGGATACAAATTCAAAGGAGAAAGGAGAATAAAAAAGAAAGAAAAGAAAAAGACCCAAGCGTGCGACTGGGCCAAAAGTGCTAGGTCGGCCCACCTATCCACTGTGCGCAGCCCAGCTATCGATTGCGTAGCAGGACGCTGTCATGCGGGGCCCACCTGCCCGTCTCGGCCACGCATGCACGACCGCGCGCCCACGTCCTCTGACGTGAGGGGCCCGCGTGCCTATCGCTGAACACGTAGTCGCGTGCGCCAGCCGCTCCATTTCTCTCTAGCACGTGGGACCCCCCGCCCCTGTAACACCCCTAGTGTTACGAGAACTAAAATTTTGCTATGTCATCATATGCATCAACATCATCTTGCTTGATACACCTAGAATGTGCGTTGTTGTGATCTAGAGCATGTTCAAAAACCCTGTTTGCAATCAAGTTTAAGCAACCAACTTCAAAACTAATGACACTTTGGACATGAGTTCTATATCAAAGTTGGACCTTGCGTTAAAGAGTAACTTTACTTTTAAGTGAGGGATCAAAGTTGAGAGACTTTTTGGAGAATGGTGAGCACAAGTGAAACCCTAAATTAGCCCCAAAAGTGGAATTCAAAAACTAATGAGAATTTGCTAGAAGTCTATATACCAAAGTTGTAGAGCTTCAAAAATTGAACAACTTTCTTATTTGGAGATTTCCATGTTGCATGGAAACATTTGGAGTAATTGCAAAAGTTCAGGTTGGGGTTAACTTTTGGAATTCTGAAAGTTATTATGATGAGCTGATTTTGGAATTCGATATCATGTAATCCATGAACTTTTGGTAAAAGATCACAATAGCAAACTTGTAGAGTATCTATAGGAGAACAACTTTTATTTATTGTGGTAGCCCTAAAAGAATATGGAACGGGGAGCAAAAGAGGCTCAAAATCTTGCTGTCAGATTCTGTTGTTCAGAAATTTGTTTAATAAGTTGAAGTGCAGTTTCAGCATTATTCACCAAACTTTAGAGCTCTGTTGTGAGTAATCCATGATGTTATGGCTTTCACTCCCTATAGAAAACTGTTAGAGGGTAATGTGGTGAGTAATTTTCATTAAGGTGGATCCCCTGACCTAGAATAGAAATGGGAGAAAATATTGTCTAAAAACATGCTGTTAGACTGTAGATTTCAGACTTTGTTCAGTTGGCAGAAACTGAATTTTAGTGAGTTTTGCTCAACTTTGGAGCCTTTTTGCCACTCATCCATAGAGTTATTAGCCACATTCTCTACAGAAAAGTTAGAGATCAAGTAATATTAAGTAAGTTTTATTAAGAAATTGTGGCCTGTTGTTACATAGAATTGGGAGAAAATGTTGTTCCAAAATGAGCTGTCAGGCATAATGTGCACTGAGCATTATTGAGTTAGTGGTGCAGAAATTCAGTGTTTTCATCTCGTTTTGCAGCATTATAACTTTTGGTTTGTGTGTTTTCGACCTAGGGTTGCTGCAGAAAATTTGTAGAGCTATGTATAAAGAATAAATTTTGTTAACTAAGGTTGACCTGTTGCCATTGGAAATTGTGAGATCAAAAGGGGGGGAAGACGAGAGTGCAGTCAGGTAATGAGGTGTTGGATTCAGAAAGTTCAGAGTTTGGCTCTAAACTTGGACGAAAATCCTAATTTGATGTTGTATTCTAGTTCTTTCCTGCCAGTTTGAGATATAGGTAGGTATTGGCAACGGTGGTAGCAAAGGATAGATTTAAGGCTTCAAATATCTGAGCCTTGTGAGGTCTAAAGCTTATCCACTATCGATGATCATCTTGTCTACTTGTTTCCTGTCCGGACACCGTCGATGTTCACTGCTGTGCTGTGCCCTTGATCACGCATGGAGTTTGTGTTCTGAAGCCGCGTGTCCCAGACCCAGTCCAAGCAGCTGCTGGCACCCGACATGTACGTTGCTTTGGATCCTCACTCATACGTCCCTTGCTCTTTCTTGCTACAGCATGACACTCCTTATCTTGGGTGTGCAATTGGAACGCTATCTCACCACATCTGTCCGTTGTGCCTTCCTAGTACAACAACTGTAGCACTCGGCCTGAGCCCCTATCTCTTCCTCGTTGGGAAGGTTCCCATCGGTGGAGCAATTAACATCAGCCATCAGTTCCATCAGATTTAACCTTGTCCATCATCGCTCGGCGACTTCCCTTCTCTTCTTCACCGACACATGAAGCAGCAGCAACAGTTCGCCAGAGTCGAGCCGCCCGCCCTGCTCCCTTCAAGGTCGCTTGCTCGTTTCTCTTTCAAGCCAATGTCGCGCTCGCCTTGGTGCCGAGAACCCCTCCGACGCTGCCATCTCCAGCTCCTCCAAGTCCAGGCGCTGCCACCCAACCCTCCTCTTCACGTCGGCGTCCTCGCCTCGCGCCGTCAACACCTAGAAGTGGTGATTGAAGAAGAAGCTTGCCCCAAAGTACTCCAGTGTATTTTCCACCTTTCTTGTATTTACAAAATTTTATCTCTTAGGTGTTGATTGATTAAACTCTTGATGCATTACCATTCTTAAAAGCTTAATTACCATACCTTGTTACCTGTTTAATAAAAGCTAGTGATGCTTAGTAACGCTGATAGATTAAGAAAAATGTTTTTGATCTATGACTCATGTTTTTACAAAAGAAAAATGAGTCTGGGATAATGAAGGAATCAAGATGTTGATGAGTTCATTATCCAGGCATGACCTCTCTGTTAGGCGCCAAAGTTTTGAAATAGTTTAAAATGAGACCAGACGTTGAGCAGGAAAAGTCGCCCGTCTGTATCAATTAAGGATCGTACCGATTGTTGGCCTCCTGATTTAGGACCTTTTATCTGGCCACATACCTCATCATGGGTAAGCCTGAACCTGGCTATTCCATACGTGAAAAGACAATCGCGCACTAGGAGTGGAGAGATGGTGAGAGTGACGTGTACGCACCTGGCACACGACTAGATGGTGGAGTACCGTGCTCTCGAGAGGCGCGGACGTATTCTTGTGGTGGAGGACCTGTAGGAATGGTAGACATGTGCAAAAGAGTTAAGGGAAGCATAAGTCGTGTGGTTGGAGATCCCCAACTGGGTATTAATCGATTCGGATCGTCGTTACTTCTCGGTTATGAAGACTAGATCTTCGACCTACAGCGTAGTTAACAAGTATAACAAGTTTTGATTCAAAGCAACCTAGTGTAGGTCAAGTGAATGATCTAGATTAGGCAAATGCTAGATTTAGGCTAGAAGATTTAGGTAATAACCTAACTTGTGAAGTAAAACTTGGCTTAAGGATCCATTATTAGTAAGCCTGCTTTTATGCAAAAAGGAGTCCTTGATAATTGATGAGCTTTCCCTTGAGTCTCAAAGCTAGCATGCCCTTGAGAGTCTTTTCCTTACTCGGGTAAGTCTTGCTAAATAATTGTCTACTCAGGGCTTTATTCCTTATGTTGTTGCAGGAAAGATTCTGATGTATTTGGCTTAATTAGTTACTTCATGTGGAGGTCTTGAAGCATAGATTACTTATGTGTATCTCTTATGGAAAGGCTTCACCTTGCCAAATATTGTAGTTAAGTTATGCACTTCGAGTACAATTAGGACTTGTAATAAATACATCTCATTCTACCAAGTAAACTTGAGTTCTGGAATGTAAAGTGTACTTTGTAAAAGTCTTCCGCTCTATCTCCAATGTGTGTGTATCAAATGTGATTACTGTAATATACCTGTTATGTGGGAGATCCTTGGAATGATGAGTTCTAGTTGGTGAACTCGATAGCCTTGTTAAGTTACCCGGTACACGTGCACAGCCATCTGAGGCCATTAAGGCAAGGATTGGTGCATGTGGGCCTGATAACTTGGGAGGGCTGTCACACCCCCCTCTCATGTTTCTCTTCCTCGTCGGGCACCTTGGACGGGTTGTTGCGCTGCCCAATATCTCTGCTGCCCACGGCCTCGCCTCGTCCCAACTACAAATGCGGGCCAAATCCCCCTTGACTCCTCTCATCCGCCTCCTCTGACCGCCACCGCGAGGGAGAGTTAAAGTCGTCGGTACAGAAGAGTGAAGGGGAGAGGGTCACCAGGTTCGATTCGGTGGGCTCATCGCCGTTGCATCCATGAATTCATGCCTGAGAGTCTCGTCATGCTTCACGGACAGAATGGGTGACCTTGCTACAGTGGATTGGCGGCCGGAGACCTCAGAACTCATCGTCATGGTGCGAGCTTCTCCGCGTGTCCGCCGTGCGCCGTGGCCAGGGTTGTCCGTGCTGCAATTGCCGGTAGGTGTAACACCCCGTCCAATCCCTAGACCAGCGGTACTTACTCCTGGTAGCTCTATAGGATCATATATCATCCCCACAGACCAACACGAGTCTTTTGTGCGCACTTTGTCCTCACTCATGCGCACCCGAGAAAACTTCTCGGTTGGTCACCCATCCCAAATTGCTCCAAGCCAAGCACGGTTAAATTGGAGGTTCTTTCGAGATAGGCTTCTAAAAATAAGATGCACCTTATTGATATGAACACTCTATTAATTATATTAAGCATTGGGCCAGGATATCACCATCCCAGGGGCCAGGATATCACAATCCACCCCCCTTAGAAGACCGATGTCCTCGTCGGTCAACCCCAATCCAGGAACCTCCCCTCTTAGCCACGTCTGTGTGTCTAGTGTCGTCATATGCCATGCTATGTGACCACTCCGGGCCCACATGTGCCATGCGCCATATACCCAAACCCCTAACCCACACACACCCATGAAACTGCAAGGGTTGGCTCTGATACCACTTGTAACACCCCGTCCAATCCCTGGACCGGCGATACTTACTCCTGGCAGCTCTCAAGGATCATATATCGTCCCCACAGACCAACACGAGTCTTTTTTGCATACTTTGTCCTCACTCATGCGCATCCAAGAAAACTTCTCGGTCGATCACCCATCCCAAATTGCTCCAAGCCAAACACGCTTAACTTGAAGGTTCTTTCGAGATAGACTTCTAAAAAAAGATGCATCGTATTGGTATGGACACTCTATTAACTATATTAAGCCTTGGGCTACGATATCACCATCCCAGGGGCCAGGATATCATAGTAAGACACCTTCTCTGAAGTTCGTCGTCTTCCCTATTATGGCTAGAGTGGATCCGTTTTTAGAATAGGGCATCGGCGCGCCGAGGCACTGCTCGCCGGCGAGGTCCTACAAGGGCACGCCGGGCTTCGCCTCGGTGTGCCATCGGAAATGGTGAAGACGTAAGTGTGCCCGTAGATCATAAAACCAACGGTTGAGATTAGAATTTGGCATAACCCTTCACAAGGTGGATATGATCCATTGGATCGCGATCGGGCGGATGCCGTCCGATCCGCGGTATTTAAAACTGGGGCCATTGGATCTAGATCTGAGGGCCTGCGTAGCTTACCTGTTCGGATAATGATAGATCTAATTTGTGTCATTCGTTTCTGATCAGACGGTCGAGATCCACTCATACCGCTTCGTCCTGTGAATATTGCAAAAGAGCCCTTAAGCTTTTAGGAAACCAACCCGCCATCCCCACTAGTTAGAAAATAATTAAAATTTAGTCTAGATATTTATAATTAGACCCTCGAGCTCCCTGGTATTGATGTGCACAGCCGAGAGGCAGATAAATTGAATGAAATAATATAGAAAAATGAATTTTATGTATAAAAGTAATTTCAGAAAATTGTTAAATTCATACTTAATTCATTTTAACTCCTTTTTGACCCATTCTAGTTGCATTAAATTCATAATAATATTGTTTATCACCTGGTAACTTTATTTTGTTATGAAATATAGGTTAGAATTATACACTTGAATTGTTTTACATCTAACACCTAAAACCTTCAGAAAATCATAACTTGTTAACCATAACTCCGAATTTAGTGGTTCTCGAACCAGTGGTTCGGTTACGATGCATAGAATATTATCATGCATTCTGTTTTGATGTTTGATGTGATGTTAATTTCTCCTATACCATATTTGATTGTATTGCTACGAGTAGACGAGCAAGTGACCGCGGTCCCCGGTACCCAGCAGGTGGAAACTACTAAGCAGGAGTTCATTGAAGGCAAGTTGTGCCCTTGACCACTTTTATTTACCCAATAATGTTCTCTATGATCACTTTGGCATGCTTAGGCTTATATTTGATGGGACCCAATAGGTCACCCTAGTTTGGTCATCTTTACACCTTGTTTACCCCTAAACTTTTGGGTAGTCTCTTCTATTGCTATATGTGGTTTTGGGTGTTAAGATAATTATTACTCATGATCATGCTTTTCTATTGTTGATCTATTCTGTTCATGATAAGACTATTGTGATAATTGGAACATGGAGCTTAACTTGAGATAAACGTTTCACCACAAGGGTAGAATGGGACACCCTTGGCTGACTAATTAGGAAAGCTAGTGGACGTCTACCTTATCCGAAAGGGGCAAGGGAGGTAGGGGAGTTGTCAGTGTAGGGAGGTTCTCGGGTTGATTGTGCCGCGATGGCTTTTCAGACGGGGGATTCCTATATCGCTCTCCTCAAAAACC
Organism: Zea luxurians; assembly: GCA_029449295.1. NCBI lineage: Eukaryota > Viridiplantae > Streptophyta > Magnoliopsida > Poales > Poaceae > Zea > Zea luxurians. The sequence continues at coordinate 132,145,344 of JAOPSE010000008.1, forward strand.
GTAGCGGGTTTTCTGAAGCTAGTGGAACTTTGTAAAGGCCTCGTAGTGTTACCCTGCCTCGTCTCCTCGGTAGAGATGAATGGGACTTCTAGACCCCTTGGCAACTGGGTACCATGACTTGTGGGTAAAGGGTACAGCCTCTGCAGAGTGTAAAACTGGTATACTAGCCGTGCTCGTGGTCATGAGTAGCTCAGGACTCTCGCATGATTAACTTATGAAATTAAACTAAATTTATCATTTGCATCGCATTATGGTTTTATTATTAATTTTGATCTATTATTACTCTGGTTTGGTATATACTTTCATTTAGTAACTGCTAATAAAATTTGACCAACTTCTTAAAAGCAATGCTCAGCTTTAACCATTATCTGTTGATCATCCTTACACTTCACATGAGCTCCCACCTTTGGTGAGTTCATGCACATTATTCCCCACAACTTGTTGAGCTATGGTTTTTTGTGAGCTCACCCTTACAATATATAACCCCCCCACACACAAGTGAAGAGCAGGTAACCTAGGAGGAGGTCTACTACGAGGAGTACGAGCTTATCTAGGTGGCGTCTTCCAGTCAGCTTTATGGCGCTCAGGAATAACTATTAGTTCTCTTTATTGTTATCATTTATTTCTGTAAGACACTTCCGCAATGTAATAATGTTTGTGACATTTATCTCTATACACTTGGTCATTATATTTGTTGTTCTTCTTTGGCACACATATGAGACACACGTGGCTTTACCCCTTAAATCTGGGTGTGTCATTCTCCGCCCCCTACACACCATAGCAAAATGGAGTGGTGGAAAGGAAAAATAGAACACTCATAAACATGGCGAGGACAATGCATGGAGGGTACAAGACGCCACATCGGTTTTAGGCAGAAGATGTGAACGCGGCTTGCCATGCCAGAAACCGACTATATCTACACTGCTTCCTCAAGAAGACTATGTATGAGCTTCTAACCGGTAACAAACCCAATGTTTCATATTTTCATGTATTTGGAAGCAAATGCTATATTTTGGTTAAGAGAGGTAGGAACTCAAAATTTGCTCCCAAAGTTGTAAAGGGTTTTTACTAGGTTATGGTTCAAATACAAGAGCATATAGGGTCTTCAACAAATCCTCTAGACTTGTTGAAGTTACTAGTGATGTTGTATTTGATGAGACTAATGATTCTCTAGGAGAGCAAGTTGATCTCGATGATATAGATGACGATGAGGTTCTGATGGCCATGCTAAAAACATGGCAATTAGGGATGTTTGACCATAGGAACCACAAGAACAAGATCAACCGACTTCTTCAATAATGGTGAAACCTCCTACACAAGGTGACGAACAGGTACCTCATGATGGCATTGATCAAGGGGAAGCCTAGGAGGAAAAAGACAAGGATGAAGAAAACATTCCGCAGGCACCTTCGCCCCAAGTCGGTGCCACCATACAACATGATCATCTAGTTGACCCGATACTAGGGGACATTAACAAGGGAGTAACTACTCAATCTTGTATCGTAAATTTTTGTGAGCATTACTCTTTTGTTTCCTTTATTGAGCCTCTCAGGGTCGAAGATGCTTTGAAGGATCCGGACTGTGTGATAGCCATGCAAGAAGAGCTCAATAGCTTCAAGTGAAAAGAAGTCTGGAGCTTGGTGCCGCATCCAAAACAAAATGTTGTGGGAACCAAGCAATGAGGTTAGGCCACTAGTTTCTTCGTTTTGGTGCTTAATGCCAAAGGGGGAGAAATTACAGGCCAAAGCAACTAGATCGACCACCACTTGAAGTTTTAAAAATGTTTTTAAGATTTAACTTGTCTTTTTGTACAAAACCCTCTTGATAGCAAAGAGGAGCCCTCTTATTACAAAACTATTCTTTTATGGGGAGAAATATTTCTTATGGGAAAAAGAGAGAGTTTAATGAAAACAAGTGTTTAAAATAGTTTTGATGTGCAAATCCAAGTATTTTTTTACTTAGAAGTTAGAAAAATGGTTTTGATTGAAAAATTCAAAACAAGTGGTGGCTAAGTGATACAAATATGCCAAATACTTTGTATATCTTATTTGATTTAAGTTTGAACTTCAAATTGCAATTTTGACTCATATTTGGTTCAGTTAATATATATAGAGTTGCTTAAGTGTGTTGGCATAAATCACTAAAAAGGGGGGAGATTGATAGGGAAATGTGTCATAGGGCCATTTCTACCTGTTTTGGTGATTAATTGCCCAACACACCATCTTGAACTAACTTAGTTAATGTGAGTATGAGCACAGGTCGATTAAAGGCAATTGGAAGAGATCGTGTCCAAAAGAACTCAAATAGGGGCCCAAATATGCAACTTTGAGTAAAATGGTATATTTGTGAAGTTTTCACCCTTAGACATGTTGCATAGGTTCATTCCAATGTTTCTAGTACTTGTGTTTGGGCTCTAACCCCTTTTGTAGAGAAAAGTGCAATTTGGACTTGGGTTGAGCAAATTCAGGAGCTTCACTGAAAATCTGAGAATGAGGTATGGTTCCTGCACTTTGTCAATTGAATTAGGTACTAATAATGTTTATCAAAGTTGTAGAGAAACCCCTAAAGATAGCCAAAATGGTTTGGAGTAGATAGGCTGAAAAGAGCCAAAGTTGGCCTAGTCTAGACCTCATCGGATTGGTCCGGTGGCACACTGGACCGGGTCCGTGGGTCCTGGTCGTACTGTTCGGTTTCAGGATTTTTATTACTAAAATCACCAGTCTTCTACTATTCCCGGTCTGGTGTGCTATCGGATCATATCCAACAGCTACTACCCAACATGCACAAGCGCACTAACGGCTAGCTGACATGGCCCACGGTCTAGAGGCGCATCGGACCGATCTGGTGCCACGTAGCGATGGAAAGTGCCCAATCAGATCTCGGACTGGGGGTGCATTGACCTGGACCGGTTCATTGCGCCCGCAGACGGCCTAGACCTGTAGCTTTCTAAGGAAAGAAGCAATAGCTCCATGGCCTCCTTGGCCTATACAAGCAGCCTCTAGGTGCCTCCATTTAGTACCTAGGTACTCCAAGAGCAACACAACACTCGAACATAATCCAACAACGCATACTAGTGGTTTTAGTGAGATCCAAGCGTCGATTATGAGCTGGTCTTGTAAATTTGTGTACTTGCGCTCTTGTCATCGTGTTTCTTGCATATGTTGCTGTGATTCGCTCTTGTATGTTTACTTTCTCTCCCTCCCTTACTCTGATTTGTAACTCTGATCTTTTGTAAGACTGCAAGAGACTCCAATTTGTAGATATTCCTTGCGAACAGGGATAATCTTGATATAAGGATTGCACTCAAGTTCGATCTTTGGATCACTTGAGAGGGGTTGAGTGGAACCCTTATGCATTAGGACACCAGAACATGGAGTAGGCAAGCATTTTAGGCTTGATCGAACCACGGGAAAGTTCTTGTGTCTTGTGCACTTATTTGCATGTGATTTTTCTCCCCTTCCCAAGTCTCTCAAATTCACTTGTAATATTGCTCTTAATCTATTATATCTCTTGAAAGAACAATCAAGTGAAGAGGACATGCTTTCTTCTTCTTCTCTACTCAAACTTGGTTTCAGTTTGCACTAACTTCAGTTTTAGACCAAGTTTGTGTTTTTAGTGTTAATTTTGCAAGATCACATATTCACCCCCCTCTAGGAGCTCTCATTTAGAAGCCATTAGAATTACTCTTACTTTTGGTGCTTCAAAGGGTTTTAAACTTTTTCAAATGGATGTCAAAAGTGCTTTTTGGAATGGGTAATAGAGGAAGAAGTTTATGTGAGCAACCCCTGGTTTTGAGAGTTCCAAGATTCCAAAATACGTTTTTGAACTCTAAAAAAAACTTTGTATGGTTTGGAACAAGCCCCTAAAGCCTGGTATGAGCGGTTGAAATCTTTTTTGCTTGCCAAGGGTTTTAAATTAGGCTCTGTTGATAAAACTCTATTTCTCCTCAAGCATGGCAATGGTACTCTTTTAGTTCAGATATATGTGGATGATATTATCTTTAGTGGTTCTTCTCATGCTCTTGTGTCCAAGTTTTCATATACTATGGGCAGGGAATTTGAGCTGAGCATGATGGGAGAACTCAACTTCTTCCTTGGGCTGCAAATCAAACAGACCCAATATGGGACTTGTGTTCATCATGGAAAATACACAAAAGATGCCTTGAAGAACTTTGACATGGGTGAGGCCAAGCCTCTGTCGACGCCCATGTCCACCATGATAGTGCTTGATGGTGATGAGGACGGTGAACCCGTGGACTAGAACGAGTAAAGGAGCATGATCGGCTCCCTCCTGTACCTAACTACGATGAGGCTAGACATACACTTCGTCGTGTGTCTATCCGCTCGCTTCCATGCTTCCCCACGCACTTCCCACAGGCAAGCTATCAAGCGTACTATGTGGTACCTTTGTTTCACTTCTGAGTTTGTGTTGAGGGCCATGCTCCGTCACGCCGAAGGTCCCGTAGAAAGAAGCAGCTTCGGCGGAAGCTGTCCGCAAGAGATGACCGAAGGTTCCTCTTCATGAAGCTTCGGTATTATAAACCGACTTAAAGATAGAATGACCTTTCAATCCATAAAGGTCTGAGTCAGTGTTGTAAACTTTTATGAGGGGCATAATTGTAATTTTTCACAGGCTGTGTCCTGTGTCTATAAATAGATGAACAGTACCCCCGTACTGTTCACGCTGACTGGTACACGCTCTTGCATCACGCTTGTATCTTTGTCTTTTGCCAAGCCGAAGGTACAAATGTAATTCAATATTGCTCTTATTCTTTCATGATTATATAATAAAAGGCACGTAATAATGTTATATAATTATTCACGTTATTCTCTCATGTTTCATACGCTTCTCCTTTTATCGGCATAAATTATAATGATGAAGGTATGTCCTTCATGACCCTCGTCTGAAGATCGTTATATCCTAAGGGAAATAACACTTCGAAGGACGAAGAATATTTACCATTAACTTTTCTCTGTGTTGCCTTGTTCTCAATTTGTAGCAGTTGAGAACAAGTCCCCAACATTGGCGCCCACCTCCGGTGAACTCACTTCCACTTTTTTGAGCTGATGGCTTCGTTCAACGATCAAGCTGGAGCTGCTTCGGCTCTGAAGCTGCTTCTTCCGATAACAGGCGGTTCATGTTCAGAGCCAGCCAACAAGAAGCAGAAGAAGGAAGCACAGAGAAGGGTACAGCATGTTGGGGTGCAAGGACCCTTCATCAAGTCGAGATGGTCTCACATTCCTATTACCTTCTCCCAAGAGGACCTTCAACTCAAGGATTACCCACACAACGATGCCATGGTTATCTCTTGTGTTATCAAAGGATTTCTGGTCCACAATGTCTTGGTTGATACAGGCAGCGCAGCTGATATCATATTTGCTAAGGCCTTCAGGAAAATGCAAGAGCCAGAAGATAAGATTCATGATGCTACGCACCCTCTCTGTGGCTTCGGAGGAAGACAGATTGTAGCGCTGGGCAAGATCACCATGTCAGTGACCTTCGGGTTCATCAACAACACTAGGATTGAGCAAGTTGTGTTTGACATTGTTGACATGGAATATCCTTACAATGCAATTATTGGTCGTGGCATCCTCAATGCTTTCGAAGCAATCCTTCATCCTGCATATCTTTGCATGAAGATACCTTCGGATCAAGGACCCATCGCTATTCATGGAAGTCAGGAAGCTGCCAGAAGGGCCGAAGGAAGCTGGACTGACTCCAAAGCAATCCATAACATAGATGGAGCTGAAGCTTGTGAACAGTACAAATTCAGAAGGGAGAAAGCAGCTTCAGCAGATCAGCCGAAGCCCATGCTCTTATGTGAGGACATAGCAGAGCAGAAGGTGCTGTTGGGCTCTCAATTATCCGAAGACCAGGAGAAAACCTTGATAAGGATTTTGTTCAACAACAAAGATGTTTTTGCATGGTCAGCTAATGACCTCTGCGGAGTAAATCGGGATGTTATTGAACACTTGCTCAATGTTGACCCATCCTTCAGACCCAGAAAGTAGAGGCTTCGGAAAATGTCTGATGATAAGGCCGAAGGTGCTCGTAATGAAGTAAAAAGACTCCTCAGTGCAGGAGTTATCATAGAAGTAAAGTACCCAAAATGGCTAGCTAACACTGTTATGGTAAAGAAGGCCAATGGCAAGTGGAGAATGTGTATCGATTTTACAGATCTCAACAAGGCTTGTCCGAAGGACGAATTCCCATTGCCAAGGATAGACTCTTTAGTTGATGCAGCAGCTTCTTCAGAGCTCATGAGTCTGCTAGACTGTTATTCAGGCTATCACCAAATCTGGATGAAGAAGGAAGATGAGCCGAAGACTAGTTTCATAACCCCAAGTGGCACATATTGCTATCTTCGGATGCCTGAGGGGCTCAAAAACGCTGGAGGAAGTTTCAGCAGAATGACTGCGAAGGTCCTCCAGTCTCAGATAGGCAGAAATGTGCTAACTTATGTTGATGACATCATTGTAAAAAGCACAAAACAGGAAAATCATATTGCTGATTTGCAGGAGACCTTCGCCAGTTTCAGACAAGCTGGTTTAAAGCTGAATCCAGAAAAATGTGTCTTCGGAGTAAAGAAGGGGAAATTTCTTGGATGCTTGGTTTCAACAAAGGGAATTGAAGCTAATCCAAGTAAAATCGAAGCTATACTTCGAATGGAGCCACCAACTACAAGAAAGGGGGCCCAAAGATTGGCAGGGAGGCTGGCATCTCTCAATAGATTCATATCCAGATCAGCAGAAAGAAATTTACCATTCTTCGAAGTGCTGAAATCAGCCGAAGTCTTTCAATGGGGATCAAATCAACAAAAAGCCTTTGAAGAACTGAAGCAATATTTGATAGATTTAACAACATTAACTCCACCAACGCCAGGGGCTCCTTTGTTGTTATACGTGGCAGCTTCGCACTCAGCAGTAAGTGCAGCACTTGTCCAGGAGAAGCTCAATGGCCAAGTCAAGAAGCAGGTTCCAGTGTATTTTGTATCTGAAGTCCTTAGTGTATCAAAGAAAAACTATACAGAACTGGAGAAGGTATTATATGCCGTTTTGATGGCATCCAGGAAACTTCGGCATTATTTTCAAGCATACAATATTATTGTTCCTTCTTCGCAACCGTTGAAGGATATTATGAGAAATAGAGAAGCTACTGGACGGATTGGAAAATGGGCTGCAGAGCTCAATGAATTTTGCATTGATTATGTGCATAGATCCTCGATCCAGTCTCAAGCGTTGGCAGATTTCATTGCCGATTGGACGCCAGGGGCTTAGGATGAAGAAACAAATAAAGATGCCGAAGTATGGACAGTGTTTTGCGATGGGTCTTGGGGAACCTTCGGAGCAGGAGCAGCCGCTGTCTTGATCTCACCATCCAAAGTTAAAACTTGTTATGCGGCAAGACTTGATTTTAGCTGTACAAACAATATTACTGAGTACGAAGCCCTGCTCCTGGGCCTTCGGAAATTAAAAGCAATGGGAATCAGAAGGGCGATCCTTAAAACTGATTCCCAGGTTGTTTCGGGTCATATCGACAAGAGTTGCAAGGCTAAAGATCCGAAGCTTGAAAAATATCTAGACACGGTCCGAAGAATCGAAGCTTCCTTCGAAGGATTTTCTGTCAAAAATATCCCTCGAGGACAAAATGAGCATGCTGATTTGCTGGCTAAGTCAGTAGCACAGGGGCTGCCTTTACCTTCGGATGTGTTTTTCGAAACAATAAAGGCACCTTCAGTGGAACTCCTTGAAAGAGCAGTCCTCAACATATCTCCTGTTTATAGCGAAGATTGGAGAACTGAGATCATTTCTTACCTTCAGGGTAAGTTCCTTTTAGATGACGAAGCTTATAACAGGAGGATAGAGGCAAGAGCTCGTCCATATGTCATGATAGAAGGGGAGTTGTACAAGCATGGAGTTTGCGCTCCGCTACTCAAGTGTTTATCTAGAACCGAAGGTATAGAATTGATGAAAGAAATACATGCAGGCCTGTGTGGATCTCACATTGGATCTAGGCCGTTACTTGGAAAAGTTTTCCGCCAAGGGTTTTATTGGCCGAAGGCAGCTTCGGATGCAGCGGAATTAGTTCAAAAGTGCGAAGGCTGTCAGAAATGTGCAAGAGATCAAAAACAACCTTCGTCTTTAACACAGCTCATACAACCCATCTGGCCATTGCAAAGGTGGAGCCTTGACTTGTTAGGTCCATTACCACCGGCTCAAGGGAATTTAAGATATGTTATAGTGGCTGTGGAGTATTTTTCTAAATGGATTGAGGCAAAGCCATTAGCCACAATAACTTCGGCCACTGTCCAAAAGTTTTTCTGGCAGAATATTGTTTGTCGTTTCGGGGTACCGAAGGCCATCACTGTAGATAATGGAACACAGTTCGACTCCGAAGCTTTCAGAAATTTCTGTGATCAAATTGGTACGAAGATCCATTTTGCATCAGTCAGGCATCCGGAGTCAAATGGGCTCGTTGAAAGAGCCAACGGCATCATAATGACAGGAATAATGAAGTTAATCTTCAATCAACCCAGGGGAAAGTGGCCAGATCAGTTAACCAAAGTGGTGTGGAGCCACAATACAACAACATCAAGGTCTACAGGCTTTACTCCATTCAAGTTATTATTCGGTGACGAAGCAATAACTCCGGAAGAAGCTAAAACTGGATCAATAAGAGTAGTAGCTTCGACAGAATCAGGTCCTGAAGATGCTTGTTTTGTGGAAAAAATGCTTTAGAAGGGATCAGGCTTCAAGCTGTGGAGAATATCAATAAATACCAAGCCGAAACAGTCAAATGGCGAGATAGAAAAGTTCGGCTAAAGAATATTGAGCCGGGACACTTGGTGCTTCGGAGAGTGGCCAACCCAGACACAGTGGGCAAATTACAGTTGAAATGGGAGGGGCCTTTCTTAGTAGCATCTTCGTCAAGACCTGGTTCATACAGGTTGAAGGACATGGACGGCAACGACATTCCAAGATCTTGGAATGCGGATGAGCTTCGGCGATATTATGTGTAACTTGATGTAACTTTTTTATGTTTTTTCTTTTTTGGCACCCTTTTCCTTTCTAAAGGGGGAGAAAGGTTTTTAATGGGGCCATCATATGTAATTTCCTTTTTAGTTCTATAAGAGCAAAATCCCCCAAGGAATGTAAATGTAAAAGCTGAGAACACACCATCGAGTGCCGAAAACTGAAAAAGCGAAGAAGCTCCAAAGTCGTTCCTAAGGGAATGCAGAGCTTACAGCGAAAAGTCAACGCTGATTCCGCCGAATGTAAAAGGCGAAGAAGCTCCAAAGTCGTTCCTAAGGGAATGCAGAGCTTACAGCGAAAAGTCAACGCTGATTCCGCCGAAAGTAAAAGGCGAAGAAGCTCCAAAGTCGTTCCTAAGGGAATGCAGAGCTGATGTGTGATTGTTTCTAAGGAAATAATGGCTAAGGGTATGGCTTCGGATATGTGTTTGGACATTCATTCGTACATCACATTACATCATAGCATTTGCATTCATAAACATTCATTCAGGCATATATAGGATAAACATCATCATGGCATAAGTGGTTGTTTCGGCATAAGAGAAAAGCTTCTTCGCGTACAAAAAAGAAAGGTTTCGGCAAAAAGAAGAAGCGGTCTTTTATGCTTCGTTGTGTACGAAAAGAAGGGAAGGTGTTTTTTCGCCTTCGGCTCAAAATACTAATTTCGTCCACATCAAAGCGCCTCAATGGAAGGGTAAGGCTATATTACAAGGTATGAACAAAGTTCATTAAAAACAGTTTAGCTGCATTTACAAAAGTTATTACAAAAGTCTCTCGAGTTTTTTCCTACAGTCTACTCCTACTGATTTTCACCGGGCTTCAGCTTCGGCGGCATATTCTTTAAGCATCAGTTTCAGCTTCGTCATCCTACATAAAGCAAGGTATTGTGAGTAAAAATCAAGTTTGAAGGAGAAGGTAAGCACAAGGTATGATTTCTTGCTGGTTCAAGATGACTTCGAGCTTCGTCTCCAGCCTTTTCTCGCCCGCCTTTTGTCCATATCATTTTTATAAATCTGTTTGAAATGCTTCGGGCGAGGTCAGGAATATCGTCTAGAATTGATGGAGATAGAGTGAAATTGGGCCTGTTGACGATTTTTCCATGATCACAGCCAGCCTTCAGAAATGCTGCAGCAGTGCCCCGAGAAGCTACCCAGGCATAGAAGTCACCGTGACCGGCTATAACTTCGTCAAGCTCATCAATTTCAGCTTCAATATGTTCGAAGGTTCTTGGCAAATTTTCAGCTGAAGGGGTGAACTTTCCACTGCTGGCTCCAACTGAATAAAAGATCTTTTTTAATTGTTGAATACAGTTGTTACTAAATTCCAAACATTTGTCTTGAAGGCTTGTCAATGATTTTTTCAAATCTGAGTTTTTTTGGACTTCGGCCTCAAATTTTGAATTAAGCTCTTGCTTCTCTTGTTCAAATTGTTTTGATTGGCAGAGAAGCTTCGTATTCAATTCTGCTACTTTAGCTTCAGTTTCTGCCAATAAGCCTTCAGTTGTTTGGAGTTCGAAGTCTTTCTTTTCAATACTAGCTGATTGCTCTTTTATTTTGCTCTCTAAATTTTCAATTATAACTTCGTGTTTCTTATCCTCTAAATCTTGCTGCATTTTCAAAGCTTTGCTCAGTAGCATGCTCTACACATAAACAACCTTCGTCAGAAACATTTTCATTATTAAAAACAATAAAAGTCAGAGAAAAGTTGTTTACCTTGAAATTGGAATAAAATAAGCTACCAACGATATGTTGTCGTCGGTAGCGGCTGATATCCGTTTCCAGCTTCGGAAAACCGATACTCTTTGATAGAGTACCGATGACCTTAGCTCCAGTTTGATCCCGGATGCAGTCCAATTTTTCATCGTTAATACCCCGGAAGAGGAGTGCTCCTGGTTTATATCCGCAGGATTTGGCATACTCTTTAAGCTCTTCTATTTCGGTTTTTGACAATTCTTCTCCAACCAAATTTTGGAACATGAAGGCTTCGTCCTCTGAAGCTTCGTCAGCAATTTCCTTTTCTTTCCCAGACACTGCGGCCATGGTTTCTTCGGCGGCAGCAGTAGCTTCTTCTGTGGCCATGTCTAGCAGTATTTTGTCAATATGCTCAATTGTGCTTTCCAAGTTCAAACCTTCAGGTGAGGTAGCTTCGGCAGCCGCGACCTCCGAAGGTGTGATTTCAATATTTGTTATTTCTTCAGCCGCTGGTATCTTTTGAGCTGAAGCTCTCGGTGGTGTCTTGTCAATGACTTCTGTCACTGCGATGATTCTTTGTCTCTTTGTTTTAGTTGTTTTCTTCGTTTTTTCGGGCTCCTTTTCCTTCTGAAAAAACTTTGTCAGTTGAGGCCCCAATGGACTTAGCTTCGCAGGCAGGGATTCAGTCATTACCTTTAAAATCTCTTCCACGTCAGTGGCAGAGCGTGATGCGAGAGTCTCCTCTTCGTCAGATACTTTTCGCTTCGGAGATGATATTTTCTTCTTCGGAATATTCTTCTTTTTTGGTGGTTCTTCCTCATCTTCATTTAAAGCTTCGGCTCCCCTTTTCCTTTTTTGGCCCCCGGCACCTTTGTTCAGATTTTCATAGTCAGGGTATTCAAAACCCAGGGCGTCCAGCACTCGATTCAGCCTTCGCTTCGGACGGGTGCCGAAGGCCGCAGTCATCAATTGATCTTCTTTTTTGGAGTAATTCCCAAGAATTTCATTGCACATTATTTCAACTGTGTCCAGCCATTCTTGGCAAGGTTTTTTAAAGTATTTCTTAAACTTGTAATAGTAAGGTAACCGCACAAGTTCCCCTTCTTTTTTCTCCCCCACTAGCTTCGGCATTTCCCATTCTTTTAAAGTAGGAAAAACCCTGAAGGCCAAGAACTCTTGAACTAGGTCCCTAGTACTGATATGCTCTGAAATAATTTTAAACTCAGCCAGTGCAGCCCAAGTGGAACCTTCTAATGACATTTGGCATCGTGGTCTCGTTTCTCCGAAGATCAATTCAAGAGGGCTTTGTACCAGCTTCTCTTTGTCTTCGTCAACCTTCACATAAAACCATTCTGATTTCCAGCCTGCCGGCCATTTGCTTCGGTAGCTGATTACAGGAAACTTTGTGGTTTTCCGATAGGCAAAATTGTAGCAACCAAAGTTATCATGTAATACATCTTTTCTAGCCTTCGTCTGGTAATGCAGCTCATGAACTCGACAAAAGCTGTCGGCAAACGGCTCCACCGCCTGGCTTCGGAGGGCCCAGATGTAAACACTAAGCCTGACGATAGCGTTAGGAGTCAACTGATGAAAGTAGATAACAAACTTCTTCAATACATCTGCAATAATCCTATGAAGGGGGAATCTCAACCCAGCCTTTAGAAAGCTCTTAAAAATGACTATTTCATCCTTCTCTGGCTTCGGGGTAGTTTCTTCCCCCCCGAAGCGAAGTAGCTTCTTCTGACTCTCACTGAAATAACCTGACTTTACCATCTTGGAGAGATCAGCCTTCGAAACGGTCGACTTTCCGAAGTCCAAGTGGCTGGGCTTACTGGGCATGGCAATGCGATAATCATCTTCAGGATCAGTTTCTTCAATGTTCTCTTCTTCTGCTTCGGCAGTTGCTTGATCTGCTTCAACAGTGGGGGTTCTTTCCGAAGTTACCAGTCCGGATTGTTGCATTGCTTCGGAGATGGGAACAGTTTCTGAACCTTCAACTTCGTCCCCCTCACGCTCAACCCTAGCGGTAGATCGCACTCTGGCCATTTAATTCTGAGTTTGTGGAAATTGAATACTTTTTCCTTCCGAAGTCTTTCCTTTTGACGAAGCAGACTTCAAGTTGGAGCTTCGTTCGATTCCGAGAGTCAAGCTTCGGCTATGGTTAAAAATTTTGGCAGCAAAACAGTGCAAATAGCAATGAATGTTGTGGTAACTTCACACCTACCCGTCTGTTTATATAGTGCTGCAGGTAAGAAGGCGAAACGCCCGGATTTTTACACCAGGCGGACAGTCGCCTGCACTCGCTGCGCGGTGGACCGCAGAGACCAAACAGTAACTCTGCAAGGTGGGACGCGCTCGGAAACTGAATCGTTTCTCGACAACGAGCTCAGGGAAGGTGTTTTTTGGACCTTCGGCTTCCCGAAGCTTAAGAGACTTTTTTTTCACGGATCAAGCTCGTTACGAAAAACGATCTAGCGCCGCGAAAGGGGCTACTGTTAGGGGCCATGCTCCGTCACGCCGAAGGTCCCGTAGAAAGAAGCAGCTTCGGCGGAAGCTGTCCGCAAGAGATGACCGAAGGTTCCTCTTCATGAAGCTTCGGTATTATAAACCGACTTAAAGATAGAATGACCTTTCAATCCATAAAGGTCTGAGTCAGTGTTGTAAACTTTTATGAGGGGCATAATTGTAATTTTTCACAGGCTGTGTCCTGTGTCTATAAATAGATGAACAGTACCCCTGTACTGTTCACGCTGACTGGTACACGCTCTTGCATCACGCTTGTATCTTTGTCTTTTGCCAAGCCGAAGGTACAAATGTAATTCAATATTGCTCTTATTCTTTCATGATTATATAATAAAAGGCACGTAATAATGTTATATAATTATTCACGTTATTCTCTCATGTTTCATACGCTTCTCCTTTTATCGGCATAAATTATAATGATGAAGGTATGTCCTTCATGACCCTCGTCTGAAGATCGTTATATCCTAAGGGAAATAACACTTCGAAGGACGAAGAATATTTACCATTAACTTTTCTCTGTGTTGCCTTGTTCTCAATTTGTAGCAGTTGAGAACAAGTCCCCAACAGTTTGGTTTGTGGTACTCCTCATCTTCCATCTTTTCTTTGTGTGGGTATTCGAACACTGATTTTATGGGATGTTGTTTGGATCGCAAGTCTAATTATAGGACTTGCTAGTTTTTAGAGATTCCGTTGGTTTTCTGGTCTTTGCGCAAATAGTCTAACATTGCCTAGTCTACCATAGAGGTTGAGTATGTCGTTGCCGCTAGCTTTTGCTCGCAGTTGCTTTGGATGATGGCCACTTTACATGATTTTGGCTTGGATTTTCATCATGTGTCCTTACTTTGCGATATAGCACGAGTGCCAGAATTTGTTCCAAGAATCATGTGCTACATTCAAAGACCAAGCACATTGATGTTCGCTTTCCCCTTTTTCAAGATCATTAGGAGAAAGGGGACATTGATTTGTGCCACATTGATACCCATAGGCAGCTTGCTGACATTTTGACCAAACCCATCGATCAGTCCACATTTGCTCATTTGCGAGGGGAATTGGTTGTTTGCTTCCCTTTTTGACTGAGGGCTCCCTTTTTTGTTTTTCTTTTTCTCTTCTATTTTTAATGTAGATCATAGCTTTTTCTTCTTGATTTTTGTATTATATTTGCATCGCTATCTCATGTAGCACCTTGAGCTTTACATGTATAACTGCTAGAATGTGAATGTGCTCTTAGTAGTATGTTCTTTGTGTACATGACGATGCTATGGCATGCTTAGGCTCCTTTTTCTCATATTGATACAATATTGTTGAGCTAAGCATGTTTTCATAATTACGAACATGATTACTATCTACTAAATCCAAAAATTGTTCATCAATGAGATTGGCACCTAGCATGTGTAGGATGTGTTGAGATCATTTTTGTTGTGCTAGGTGGATATGTCTAATGCCTTGTTGGAACCAAGCGTAATCTCTAAAACAAAATTGATTGGATTAGAACGAACCTAAAGATTTAGCTATCATGCATGTGCTTGTGTTATCGGTCCATGCATTGTGTATATATATATATGAATGATGTCCTCATCAAATATCTTGTTGAGGATGCATTTTTTGGAGTATTTGGGTCCTTCTTTAGGGGGAGTTTTGAGAAATGTTTTTGCTAAGTCATGTTCATCCTTTGCTCTCAGCATTATTGGTGTCTTTTGCTCCGGTCATTGGCTAGTGGTGTTAAGACGTTTTTTGCCTCTTCTTGAGGGCTAACCAATTTTGCTTGGTTGTGTTGAACCATTTGTTGGGGACTTGTTCTCAAATGCTATGAGTTAAGAACAAGGCAACACAAAATGTTAATGGTTAAAGTCCTTCGTCCTTCGAAGCATTATTTCCCTTGGGATATAATGATCTTCAGACGAAGGTCATGAAGGACGTACCTTCATCATAGCAGTATATATATTAATGAAAGAAGAAGCATATGAAACACGAGAAATGACATAAATAATTATATGACATCATTAATATATCTTTTATATATCCTCAAGAATGAATATGAACAATATTGAATTACATTTGTACCTTCGGCTTGATAGAAGGCAAAAGTTCAAGTGTGACGCACGAGTGGATACAAGTCAGCATGAACAGTACGGGGGTACTGTTCATCTATTTATAGGCACAGGACGCAGCCTGTGTAAAATTGCATTCATGCCCTTTATGTTTACTATGGACTTAAGGACAATCTATTGAGGACTAGATAGGCTTTTCCTCTTTAAGTCGGTTCCGTCTTCCTCTACCGAGCCGAAGCTTCCCTGTGCGTAGCTTCGGGACTGATTCAACCTTCGTCCCGCCCATGCTTTTCTATTATGTACAGCTTCATTCCGTGTCCGAAGGTTCCTGTACATATATTATACTTGGGAAACATTGTTAGTCGTTTTTTGAGGACCTTCGAAAGACGAAGGCCCCCAACAGTAGCCCCTCACAGTATTAATTTGTTATAACAACGAATTCAGACTGCGCCGCGAACGAAAGCCTTAAGCCAAAGGTCCGAAAAAACACCTTCCCTTTGCTAGAATAGCCACAATCAATGACAGTCGGGGCCCACCAAGTTGCGACACACTGGGCGTATAAATATGAACCATAGCAGCAGCATTTAATACGCTATTTCTGCCGTTTGCATTATTTTCTCAAATTTCTAGCTCTTGTTCACCAGCTCTCACCTGATTTTTGAGTTTTTAGAGCTTCGGTTTAAAGACACGATTGCTCCAAATTTGAAAAGAAGATGAGTGGAGAGAAGAAGATGACTGAAGAGAAGAAAATGACCGGGGAGACGAAGTTGTATGAAGAGAAAAAAGTTGTGGATCCTTACATTGCTGGATTTATTGAGTCCATGGCAAAAATAAATACAGAGAAAATTACTAAGGAGATCATGGAGGGTTTATCCGAAGATTCTGATGACAGTGATAGTTATGACATGGAAAGTGGGGATGAAGACTCTGAGGATCAGGTCGTGGCGCCCAAGCCATACTATCTTCGGAAGATCAACTATCAAGCAAAATCATATTGATGCCATGAGGGGGAGATATTTTCACGATATGTCTATTGTCAGAGTTGGAGGAGACAGTACTGCCCCTGCTCTGGAGGAAAACAAAGTTGTTATATACCGAAGCTTCTTAAAGGCAGGTCTTCAGTTCCCGCTGAGCAAGTTTGTGGTTGAAGTGATAAAGATATACCAGATCTTCCTTCATCAGATTACCCCCGAAGCTATAATTAGGATGGGGATTCTTGTCTGGGCTGTAAGGAGTCAGGGGCTAGAGCCAAGCGTGAAGTGCTTCTGCAGTATGCACAAGCTTTTATATGAGACGAAGGCTACTGGCAAAAAACAGTACCACAACAACTTCGGTTGTTATGGATTTATTGCTCGCCCCAATGCAAGCCACCCAGTGCCAACATTCCGGAAAAGATGGCCCGGGGCTTAGATGGAGGAGTGGTTTTATGTTAAAAATGATTTAAAGACAAGGGAAGACATCAAAGAAATCATTCAACGCCCCATCTGGTCTCGCTTCGGCCTTCGAAGGCCGAAGGTGGAAATTGACGGCAATGTTGAAGCATGTTAGAAGGCCTTTAGCACTGTGTGTGCTTACATTTGCATGAGGGATTTGATTCAAGGGTATGGCCACTTGTGGAGAGCTGGGATATGCCGAAGGAGACCACCGCCAATTCCAGTGAGGGTGGTCTGGTTCGATTGAAGTATACCTTCAGATTTAGGGAGAAGTTTGATGAGCCAGACGATGATTGGCTGAAGTGTATTGAAGCTACCAGCGGTGAGTTACTCGGGGCATACTCCAAGGATGAAGATAATGCTTTGTCCGCAGCTTTCGGGGGTCGGGGCAAGAAAAGATTGAACAGGGTATTTGATGCGATTGGCTTCGTATACCCTGATTACCACTACCCGCTATGAGGGCAAGGGAAAAAGAGAAAGACTGCCATTTCGGCCACCCCAGCTGAGCCGAAGAGCAAAAAGGTGAAGGTTCTGACCCACCGGCCGCGTTATATTGAACCGGTCGTAGTACCTGAATTCGGCGAAGGGACCTCTTCAGCTGTCGAAGCAAAACAAACTGCTTTGATTGTGCAGAGCGCTGAAGAGCCGATTGTAGTGCCAAAGGTGCCTATAGTCGGGACAATCAAAGCTAAAGATGATAAGGTCGAAGAGCCAAAGGTGGAGGAAATAATGAAAATGCCAGAAATTCTAAGCCCATCAGCAGGAGCAGAATTGCCAAAGGTACAAAAAACTGCTGCCGCAACTCCCAAAAGAAGGATGGCTAGTGTACTAGACGCTTTCATAGAGACCACAAAGGCCTTAACTCCTGCTTCTACCAAGAAAATTGCCGAAGCTGCCAAAAATAAAGCGAAGCCGAAGCTGGGTCTTCAACGCCTACTAAGACGAAGGCTGTCGTGCCTGAGGATAAGGTAGATCAGCAAAGTTCAGATACCGGCAAGACGACAGAGAAAGTCGTGACAGAAAGAGCAAAATCTCCTGTCCCTGAAGCCTTAGCTAAGGATACTGATTACATTGTTTGACATCCTTTGGGGAAGAAATTATCTGAAGAAGAAATCTTGGAGGCCAAACACTACGCCCGAAGACTGAAATATCCGAAGGGGGCCTTAGTGTTCAATGGTAGTAACGAAGATGATTTTCTGTACTGTCTCCTGAATAACAAAGAAATATCCGTTTGCCGGGAGGTAGCTAAGAGTATGGGATTTCCTAAGCTTGAAGAAGGCCTTTCGGTCTTATCAAAGGATGATCTTGCTGACAGCCTCGCATACAACAGTATAAAGGTATAGAGTTTAACTTTGAAACTAGAAAATGAAGTATTTTATTGCCATACTCAACTCTTCTTCCTTTGCAGGGCTTAATTCTTAGTAATGCCATGAGGGCTCAGAAGAGCGCCGAAGACGAAGGCTGCGCAATGGCTCTTAACAACCTTCGTTCTGAGGTGGTTGAACTGAGAAACGAAGGTCTGGAGAAAGACAAAATTTTGATTTCATTGGTGAATAAAGCAAAGGAAGACGAAGCTAATTACAAAGCTCAGGCCGAAGCCCAAAAAACAAAAATTGAAGATGTTGGGGACTTGTTCTCAAATGCTATGAATTAAGAACAAGGCAACACAAAAAGAAGTTAATGGTTAATGGCCTTTGTCCTTCGAAAGCATTATTTCCCTTAGGATATAATGATCTTTGGACGAAGGTCATGAAGGACATACCTTCATCATCACAGTTCATATTGATGAAAGAAGAAGAATACTAAACATGAGAAGTAGCATGAATAATTATATGACTTTATTTATATGTCCTTATTATATAATCATAAATGAATAAGGACAATATCGAATTACATTTGTACCTTCGGCTTGACAAAAGGCAAGAGTACAGACGTGACGCACGAGCGAATACCAGTCAGCGTGAACAGTACAGGAGTACTATTCACCTATTTATAGGTACGGGACGCAGCCCGGTCGAAATTACATTTATGTCCTTTACAACTAGTTACAATCATGGCATCAATTATCATGGGTCGATTGGTCTTTTCCTCTTTAAGTCGGTGTAGCCCTTCGTATCAAGGCACGTCATTATGCCGAAGCTCCCTGGAAAGTAGCTTCAGTGTGTACCTTCGCGCTATGTTTGCTTCTGTGCTGATCTTTCGAAGGTGTTTCTTCTTAAATGACCTTTGACGACGAAGCAGACCCCCAACAGTAGCCCCTTCGCGGTGCTAGATCGTTTTCGTAACGAGCTTGATCCGTGAAATTATCTCAAAAGCTTTAGAATGTTGAAGGTTCGAAAAACACCTTCCCTGAGCTCGTTATCGAGAAATGATTAAAATATTCCAAGCGCGAGGTGGCCCACCATGCGGCAGGTACGCACAGTCTAGCGATTCTCCTCCCAAGCGCCGGGTGGTCCACCGTTCAGCGGGTGCGAGTAACTGTTCAGTGGGTGCGGGCAACTTGGCGAATTCACCTTCCCACCTGCAGCACTATATAAACAGACGAGTAGGTGTGAAGTTACCACAGCATTCATTGCCATTGCACTGTTGATGTTGAAAATTTTAAGCATAGCCGAAGCTTTTTCACTGCATTTTTGAGCAAGCCATCGTTTTGGATTAGCTTTGACAAAAGAGGGGGCTTCGCCAAAAAACTGTAAAAAACATCAACTTCGTAAGAACTACAAGAAATTCAACATCAGATGGCCAGAGTATGCTCAACTACGAGGATGACTCGTGACAGAGAGGAGGCCGAAGCCACCAAGACTGCTCCAATCTCCAAAGTGATGAGACAATCGGGCCTAGTTGTGACAGAGGGAGTCGTTGAAGAAGGTGCACCTGCTGCCAAAACTGAACAAGATGGTGAGGAAGAAATCGCTGATGAAGAAGAAGAAGAGGATTATAGTATTCTGATCCCGTCAAAACCCAGCCACTTGGATTTTGAAAAATCTATTGTTTCTGAAGCTGATATGCCCATGATGATGAAGCTGGGCTACTTCGGAGAAGCTGAGAAGAAGCTGATCGTTTTGCCGGGGAAGAAACCACTCCGACACCAAAAGATGATGAAGTGGTAGTTTTCAAAAGTTTTTTCAGAGCAGGATTACGGTTTCCGCTAAACGAGATAATTGGAGAAATTTTGGATAATTATGAAATATTTCTTCATCAGCTGACCCCTAACGCCATCGTTAGGTTCAGCATTTTCATCTAGGCCCTTCGAAGCTAGGGGATGGACCCAAATGCCAAAGCTTTTTGCCGAGTTCCTGAGCTACATTACCAGACGAAGGCTAGAGAGGACGGGCTCCACGAAAATTTTGGCTGTTATAACTTCACGTATCGCAAGGATACGAAGGCCCCTGTCCTGAGCAATCGAACCAAATGGCCAAATGGTTGGAAAAGTGAGTGGTTTTATATCAAGGCTGACGAGAAGAAGAGGGAGAAGCTGAAGACACTGGTCATGAGCCCATTGAGCCTAAGCTTCGGGATGACCAGACCCCTGTGTATCATGAAACCAGGGTTACCGTGCCAGCTAGCTGTAGCAGAATTTAGAGTGGTGGCTGAACATGTCAGCACTAGGGATCTAGTGCAAGAATACTTGGCAAACAGGGTATCTCCAACATTGAGTGAATGGAGTATGCCGAAGCTGAAAGGAACAAAGAAGAAGGGTGAACTTGTTCGATTGCCCTATCGTTTCAAGTTTGAGAAACAATTCAAAGAGCCCTGCCAGGAATGGCTAGAAATGATTGAGACTATGTGTAACGAAATTCTAGGCAATTATACGAAAAAGAAGATCAACTGATGATTACGGCCTTCGGCACCCGTACAAACTGAAGGTTGAATCGGGTAATGGATGCTTTAAACTTTGAATACCCTAATTATGAACGACTAAACAAGGGTGCTGAAGGACCAAAGAGAAAAAGGATTGTTAGTGTTATGAGCAGATAGGCTGCTAGGATGATAAAAGAGGATGAGGAAGCTCTAAAAAAGAGGAAGTCCAAATCTAAGCCGAAGGTGACTGTTTCGAGGAAGAGAAAAGCTGCAACTCCGGAGCCAAAAACAGTTGGGATAGAAGAAACTCCTTCAACACCTTCTAATGCTGAAGTAGAAGAAATTTTAAAGGTAATGACCGAATCCTTACCTATCAAGATGCTAAGTCCACTGGGGCCGCAACTGACGAAGCTTTTACAAAAGAAGGACAAGCCTTCGGCAGCGAAGAAGGCGGTTGGGCAAAAAAGGCGAAGGATTGTTACTATTATGCAAGCTATTGAAGAAACGGCACCGCCACCCTCAGCGTCCAAAATAACACCAGCTGCCGAAGTTGCTGCTACTACCGAAGCTACGACTGCCGAAGCTACCAACCTAGAAAGTACATTATCTGATATTGATAAAGTGCTCTTGGATTTGGCCATGGAGGAGGCTGCCATGGCTACAGAGGGAGTCCAGGCTTCAGAAGAGACCGCTGCAGTCATAGAAAAAGCCATGGCCACAGTGCCTAGAAAACCAAAAGAAATTGCCAAAGATACTTCAGAAGATCAAGGCTTCTGTCTTCAAAATTTAATTGGTCAAGAATTATCCCAGGCTGAAAAAGAGGAGCTACAGGAGTATGATATATCCTGTGGCTACCAACTAGGAGCCATGCTCTTCGGTGGAATTAACAAAGAAGCCTTAGGATGTATTCGAGATCGAACTAGAGCAAAGATTATCAGCACTCTGTCGAAGAGTGTTGGCTTTCCGAAGCTCAAAGCTGACATCAGCAGCTACCGATGACAACATATCGTTAGGCACCTTATTCTATGCTAATTTCAAGGTAAAATTTTTCCCTCAACTTTTTATTGTTTTGTGTTGAAGGTGATTTCTGATGAAGGTTATTTTGTATAGAGTATGCTACTAAGTAAAGCCTTGAGGATGCAACAGGACCTCGAAGATAAGAAAAATGAGGTTATAATTGGAGGCTTAGAAAATAAAATCAAAGATTATGAAGCTGCTCTTGAAAAGAAAGATTTTATTCTTCAAACAATGGAGGGTTCATTGGTAGAAGCCCAAGCCAAAATTGCCAGATTAAACAGTGAACTCCTCCTAAAGTCTGAAAGCTTCGAGCAAGAGAGGAAGAATTTTAACACGAAGCTTGAAGTCGAAGTTGAAAAAAGTTCGAATTTGCAGAAATCCTTGAAAGAGCTTCAAGATAAATGCTTAAACTTTGGCAACCGGTGCGTGCAACGACTGAAGCAGGATTTCAACTCAGTTGGTGCTAGTTCTGAAAAATTTGAACCTTCGACTGAAGACCTGCCAAGCACCTTTGAACATATTGAGGGTGAAGTTGAGGCACTTGACAAAGTTATAGCTGGGCATGGTGACTTCTGTGCCCTGCTAGCTTCTCGCGGCACAGCTGTAGCTTTCATGAAGACTGGTTGCACGCACGGGAAGATCGTAAACAGGCCAAACTTCAGCTTATCACCAGCAGACTTGACTGACATCCCCAGCCTGGCCCGAAGCATTGGAAATAGATTTATAACGCAAATTTGGACGAAGGGTGGGCGAAACTTAGCTGGTGACGAAGCTCGAAGTCATCTCAAACCAGTATTAAACTTGTACCTATTGCTTACCTTCCTCTGAGATTTCTATTTACCTTACACCGCTTTGTTATATACAGGATGACGAAGCTGAAAGTCAATGATTTGAAGCTTGATGGATACTGATGAAGCCGCTGCAAAAAAGCTCTAGAGAGATTTGAATTATCTTTGTAAAAGATATTGTAATTTAGGAATGAAAAGACTACTCTGTAAATTTGTCCATACCTTATAATATATTTTTACCTTTTTCATCCGTGTGTGAATTGCTTTGATGTGGACGAAACTTGTATCTTTTGAGCCGAATGCAAAAATCACATTCCCTTCTTTTCGTACATAACGAAGCATATCTTTGCTTCTTTATACTCATCAAAGCCTTGTTGTCAAAGCCGAAGCATCTATTTGTACTTTATGTTATGATGATGATGATGATCCTACGAATGCCTAAATTAATGTGTATGAATGCAATGAATGATGTGATGAAATGTGCAAATGAATGTCCAGACACACGCATACGAAGCCAAATCTAAACTCTGTATCTCCTTAGAAACATCTTTTCAGTCTTAAGCTCTGCATCCCCTTAGGAACGTCTTTTGAGCTTCTTCACTGTTTATTTTTCGGTGTTCACCGTTTAATTTTTTGTGTAAGTTCTGCATCCCCTTAGGAACGTCTTTTGAACTTCTTCGTCTTCTATTTCGGCGGTATAAGTTCTGCATCCCCTTAGGAACGACTTTTGAACTTCTTCGCCTTATATTTCGGCGGTATTTGGCTCTGCATTTCCTTAGGAACGACTTTTGAGCAGAAAACTTACACTGCGCTCCCTTAGGAATGACTTTTTGTAGCTTCGTCGTGCTCTGCATCCCCTTGGGGATGCCTTTCGAGCTTCTCCTTGCTTTTTTCTTTTTCTGCACTCGATGGTGCATGCCCAGATTTTACATTTTACATTCTTTTGGGGGATTTGGCTCTCGTGGAGCTAAATAACAAAGTAAAAAATTACAAGCTATGGCCCCATTAAAAACCTTTCTCCCCCTTTGGAAAGGAAAAGGGTGCCATAGAAAAAAATGAAAAAAGATTACATCAAATTACACATAATATCGCCAAAGCTCATCCGCATTCCAAGATCTAGGGATGTCGTTGCCGTCCATGTCCTTAAATCTATAAGAACTAGGCCTCGACGAAGATACCACGAGAAAAGGTCCTTCCCACTTCAGTTGCAATTTACCTACTGTGTCCGGATTGGCCACTCTCCGAAGCACCAGATGCCCTGGCTTAATATTTTTCAACCGAACTTTTCTGCCGCGCCATTTTATTGTCTCGGCTTGATATTTATTGATGTTCTCCACAGCCTGAAGTCTAGTCCCTTCTATAGTATCTTTTGCAACGTGATAATCAGCTTCGTCTTCTGCCAAAGCTGCTGTTCTTATTGACCCTACTTTAGCTTCTTCTGGAGTTATAGCTTCGTCACCAAATAATAGTTTGAAGGGTGTGAATCCTGTTGATCTTGATATAGTTGTATTGTGGCTCCACACCACTTTAATCAACTCATCTGGCCACTTTCCTCTAGGCTGAATGAGGATTAGCTTCATTATTCCCGTCATAATAATGTTGTTTGCTCTTTCCACCAGCCCGTTTGACTCTGGATGCCTAACTGATGCAAAATGAATCTTCGTGCCAATTTGGTCACAGAAATCCTTGAACGTTTCGGCATCAAACTGTGTTCCATTGTCCACAGTTATAGCCTTCGGCACGCCGAAGCGACAAACAATATTTTGCTAGAAGAATTTCTGGACTGTAATCGAAGTTATTGTAGCCAAAGGCTTCGCTTCAATCCACTTGGAAAAATATTCTACGGCCACCACAACATATTTCAAATTGTCTTGCACTGGTGGAAGTGGGCCTAACAAATCCAGGCCTCATCTTTGCAATGGCCAAGTAGGCTGTATTAGCTGGGTGAGAGATGAAGGTTGCTTCTGGTCTTTTGCACATTTTTTACAATTTTCACATTTCTGAACTAGCTCTGCTGCATCCGAATCTACCTTCGGCCAGTAAAAACTTTGTCTAAACACTTTTCCCAGCAAGGGCCTAGACCCAATATGAGATCCACAAAGACCTGCATGTATCTCCTTCATTAATTCAATACCTTCAGCTCTTGATAAACACTTAAGGAGTGGAGAACAGACTCCTTGTTTATATAGTTCCCCTTCTATTATTACATACGGTCTTGTCCTCGCTTCCATTCTCTTATTATAAGTTTCGTCATCCGAAAGACAATTACCTTAGAGGAAAGATATAATTTCAGTCCTCCAATCTTCACTATGTACTGGAGAAATTGCAAGCACTGCTCTCTCCATGAGTTCAACCAAAGGTGCTTTTATTGTTTCAAAAAATAGATCCGAAGGTAGAGGGAGCCCCTGAGCCGCTGATTTGGCTAGCAGATCTGCATGCTCATTTTCACCTCTTGGAATATTCTTGGTAGAAAAACCTTCGAAAGAGGCCTCCAACCTTTGAACTGTATCCAGATATTTTTTAAGTTTCGGGTCTCTTGCCTTGCTACTCTTGTCTACATGGCCAGAAATGACTTGAGAATTAGTTTTTCAGGATGACCCTTCTTATTCCCATTGCCCTTAGCTTTCAAAGCCGTAATAGAAGTGCTTCGTATTCAGCAATATTATTTGTACAACTAAAGTCAAGCCTAGCTGCATAACATGTTCTGACCTTCGAAGGTGCTACTAGGACAGCAGCCGCTCCTGCACCAAAGGTTCCCCAAGAACCATCGCAGAACACTGTCCAAGCTTCGGTGTCTTTGTTTATTTCTTCTTCCTAAGCCCCTGGCGTCCAATCAGCGATGAAGTCTGCTAATGCCTGGGACTGAATCGAGGATCTATGCACATAGTCAATAGTGAATTCATTAGGCTCCGCAGCCCATTTTCCAATCCTTCCAGAAGCTTCTCTGTTCCTCCTTATGTCCTTCAGAGGCTGTGACAAAGGAACAATTATGTGATATGCTTGAAAATAATGACAAAGCTTCCTGGAGGCCATTAGCACAGCATACAACACCTTTTCCAGCTCTGTGTAATTTTTCTTTGATGAACTTAAAACTTCGAAGACAAAGTATACTGGAGACTGCTTTTTGACTTGACCATCTATCTTCTCCTGCACAAGTGTTGCACTAACTTTAGAGTGCGAAGCTGCCACATATAAGAGCAATGGAGCCCCTAGCGAAGGTGGAGTTAGTGCTGTTAAATCAATCAAGTATTGCTTCAACTCTTCGAAGGCTTTTTGTTGAGTCAGGTCCCATTGAAAAACTTCGGCTGACTTCAGTATTTCAAAGAATGGCAAATTTCTTTCTACTTGATCTGGATATAAATCTGTTTAATGATGCTAACCTACCTGCCAGCCGTTGAGCCCCTTTCTTTGTGCTTGGCGGCTCCATCCGAAGGATAGCTTCAATCTTGCTTGGATTGGCTTCAATTCCCTTCGTTGATACTAGACAGCCAAGGAACTTGTCCTTTTTCACCCCAAAACATACTTTTCTGGATTTAACTTCATGCCAGCTTGCCTAAAATTGGCAAATGTTTCTTACAAATCGGCAATGTGATTTTCTTGCTTCGTGCTTTTGACTATGATATCATCAACATAGGTCAGCACATTCCTGCCTATTTGAGAATGAAGGACCCTGGCTGTCATTCTGTTGAAGCTTCCTCTAGCATTTGGTGGTTATGAAGATAACAATATGTGCCACTGGGGGTTATGAAGCTAGTCTTCAGCTCATCCTCCTTCTTCATCCAAATTTGGTGGTAGCCTGAGTAACAGTCCAGCAGAACTCATGAGCTCTGAAGAAGCTGCTGCATCTACTAGAGAGTCTATTCTTGTCAATGGGAACTCGTCCTTTGGACAAGCCTTGTTGAGATCTATAAAATCAATGCACATTCTCCATTTGCCATTGGCCTTTTTCACCATCACAGTGTTAGCTAGACATTCTAGGTATTTGACCTCTCTGATAACACCAGCACTAAGAAGTCTCTTCACTTTGTTCCGAGCACCTTCAGCTTTATCTTTAGACATTTACCGAAGCCTTTGCTTTCTTGGTCTGAAGGATGGATCCACATTGAGTGAATGTTCAATGACATCTCTATTGACACCACAGAGATCATTAGCTGACCAATCAAAGACATCTTTGTTATTTAATAAAAATCTCAGCAAAGTCTTCTCTTGCTCCTCAGATAGCTGAGACCCCAGCTCTTGGGGCTATGCTTCGTCGCGCCGAAGGTCTGGTAGGAAGAAGCAGCTTCGGCTGAAGCTGTCTGCAGGAGATGACCGAAGGTTCCTCTTCA
This sequence comes from Zea luxurians, assembly GCA_029449295.1. Lineage (NCBI taxonomy): Eukaryota > Viridiplantae > Streptophyta > Magnoliopsida > Poales > Poaceae > Zea > Zea luxurians. The sequence goes on from JAOPSE010000008.1 coordinate 132,172,004, forward strand.
TGAAGCTTCGGTATTACAAACCGACTTAAAGATAGAATGACCTTTTAGTCCATAAAGGTCCGAGTCAATGTTGTAAACTTTTATGAGGGGCATAATTGTAATCCTTCACAGGTTGTGTCCTACGTCTATAAATAGATGAACAGTACCCCTGTACTGTTCATGCTGACTTGTACACGCTCGTGCGTCACGCTTGTGTTTTTGCCTTCCACCAAGCCGAAGGTACAAATGTAATTTAATATTGTTCTTATTCTTTCATGATTATATAATAAAGACATGAAATAATGTTGTATGATTATTCACGCTATTCTCTCATGTTTCATATGCTTCTCCTTTTATCAGTATAAACTATAATGATGAAGGTATGTCCTTCATGACCTTCGTCTGAGAATCGTTATATCCTAAGGGAAATAACAATTCGGAGGACGAAGAATATTTACCATTAACTTCTTTCTGTGTTGCCTTGTTCTTAATTCATAGCAGTTGAGAACAAGTCCCCAACATTGGCGCCCACCTCCGGTGAACTCACTTCCACTTTTTTGAGCTGATTCGTTCAACAATCAAGCTGGAGCTGCTTCGGCTCCGAAGCTGCTTCTTCCGATAACAGGCGGTTCATGTTCAGAGCCAGCCAACAAGAAGCAGAAGAAGGAAGCACAGAGAAGGGTACAGCATGTTGGGGTGCAAGGACCCTTCATCAAGTCGAGATGGTCTCACATTCCTATTACCTTCTCCCAAGAGGACCTTCAACTCAAGGATTACCCACACAACGATGCCATGGTTATCTCTTGTGTTATCAAAGGATTTCTGGTCCACAATGTCTTGGTTGATACAGGCAGTGCAGATGATATCATATTTGCTAAGGCCTTCAGGCAAATGCAAGAGCCAGAAGATAAGATTCATGATGCTACGCACCCTCTCTGTGGCTTCGGAGGAAGACAGATTGTAGCGCTGGGCAAGATCACCATGTCAGTGACCTTCGGGTTCATCAACAACACTAGAACTGAGCAAGTTGTGTTTGACATTGTTGACATGGAATACCCTTACAATGCAATTATTGGTCGTGGCACCCTCAATGCTTTCGAAGCAATTCTTCATCCTGCCTATCTTTGCATGAAGATACCTTCGGATCAAGGACCCATCGCTATTCATGGAAGTCAGGAAGCTGCCAGAAGGGCCGAAGGAAGCTGGACTGACTCAAAAGCAATCCATAACATAGATGGAGTTGAAGCTTGTGAACAGTACAAATTCAGAAGGGAGAAAGCAGCTTCAGCAGATCAGCTGAAGCCCATGCTCTTATGTGAGGACATAGCTGAGCAGAAGGTGTTGTTGGGCTCTCAATTATCCAAAGACCAGGAGAAAACCTTGATAAGGTTTTTGTTCAACAACAAAGATGTTTTTGCATGGTCAGCTAATGACCTCTGCGGAGTAAATCGGGATGTTATTGAACACTCGCTCAATGTTGACCCATCCTTCAGACCCAGAAAGCAGAGGCTTCGGAAAATGTCTGATGATAAGGCCGAAGGTGCTCGTAATGAAGTCAAAAGACTCCTCAGTGCAGGAGTCATCAGAGAAGTAAAGTACCCAGAATGGCTAGCTAACACTGTTATGGTAAAAAAGGCCAATGGCAAGTGGCGAATGTGTATTGATTTTACAGATCTCAACAAGGCTTGTCCGAAGGACGAATTCCCGTTGCCAAGGATAGACTCTTTAGTTGATGCAGCAGCTTCTTCAGAGCTCATGAGTCTGCTAGACTGTTACTTAGGCTATCATCAAATCTGGATGAAGAAGGAAGACGAGCCGAAGACTAGCTTCATAACCCCAAGTGGCACATATTGCTATCTTCGGATGCCTGAGGGGCTCAAAAACGCTGGAGGAAGTTTCAGCAGAATGACTGCGAAGGTTCTCCAGTCTCAGATAGGCAGAAATGTGCTAACTTATGTTGATGACATCATTGTAAAAAGCACGAAGCAAGAAAATCATATTGCTGATTTGCAGGAGACCTTCGCCTGTTTCAGACAAGCTAGCTTAAAGTTGAATCCAGAAAAATGTGTCTTCGGAGTAAAGAAGGGGAAATTTCTTGGTTGCTTGGTTTCAACAAAAGGAATTGAAGCTAATCCAAGTAAATTTGAAGCTATACTTCGAATGGAGCCACCAACTACAAGAAAGGGGGCCAAAGATTGACAGGGAGGCTGGCATCTCTCAATAGATTCATATCCAGATCAGCAGAAAGAAATTTACCATTCTTCGAAGTGCTGAAATCAGCTGAAGTCTTTCAATGGGGACCAAGCCAACAAAAAGCCTTTGAGGAGCTTAAGCAATATTTGATAGATTTAACAACATTAACTCCACCAACGCCAGGGGCTCCTTTGTTGTTATACGTGGCAGCTTCGCACTCAGCGGTAAGTGCAGCACTTGTCCAGGAGAAGCTCGATGGCCAAGTCAAGAAGCAGGTTCCAGTGTATTTTGTATCTGAAGTCCTTAGTGTATCAAAGAAAAACTATACAGAATTGGAGAAGCTATTATATGCTGTTTTGATGGCATCCAGGAAGCTTCAGCATTATTTACAAGCATACAATATTATTGTTCCTTCTTCACAACCGTTGAAGGATATTATGAGAAATAGAGAAGCTACTGGACGGATTGGAAAATGGGCTGCAGAGCTCAATGAATTTTGCATTGATTATGTGCATAGATCCTCGATCCAGTCTCAAGCGTTGGCAGATTTCATTGCTGATTGGACGCCAGGGGCTCAGGATGAAGAAACAAATAAAGATGCCGAAGTTTGGACAGTGTTTTGCGATGGGTCTTGGGGAACCTTCGGAGCAGGAGCAGCCGTTGTGTTGATTTCACCATCCAAAGTTAAAACTTGTTATGCGGCAAGACTCGATTTTAGCTGTACAAACAATATTACTGAGTACGAAGCCCTGCTTTTGGGCCTTCGGAAATTAAAAGCAATGGGAATCAGAAGGGCCATCCTTAAAACTGATTCCCAGGTTGTTTCGGGTCATATCGACAAGAGTTGCAAGGCTAAAGATCTGAAGCTTGAAAAATATCTAGACACGGTCCGAAGAATCGAAGCTTCCTTCGAAGGATTTTCTGTCAAAAATATCCCTCGAGGGCAAAATGAGCATGCTGATTTGCTCGCTAAGTCAGCAGCACAGGGGCTGCCTTTACCTTCGGATGTGTTCTTCGAAACAATAAAGGCACCTTCAGTGGAACTCCTTGAAAGAGCAGTCCTCAATATATCTCCTGTTTATAGCGAAGATTGGAGAACTGAGATCTTCTCTTACCTTCAGGGTAAATTCCTTTCAGATGACGAAGCTTATAACAGGAGAATAGAAGCAAGAGCTCGCCCATATGTCATGATAGAAGGGGAGTTGTACAAGCATGGAGTTTGCGCTCCGCTACTCAAGTGTTTATCTAGAACCGAAGGTATAGAGTTGATGAAAGAAATACATGCAGGCCTGTGTGGATCTCACATTGGATCTAGGCCGTTACTTGGAAAGGTTTTCTGCCAAGGGTTTTATTGGCCGAAGGCAGCTTCGGATGCAGCGGAATTAGTTCAAAAGTGCGAAGGCTGTCAGAAATGTGCAAGAGATCAAAAACAACCTTCGTCTTTAACACAGCTCATACAACCCTATCTGGCCATTGCAAAGGTGGGGCCTTGACTTATTAGGTCCATTGCCACCAGCTCAAGGGAATTTAAGATATGTTGTAGTGGCTGTGGAGTATTTTTCTAAATGGATTGAGGCAAAGCCATTAGCCACAATAACTTCGGCCACTGTCCAAAAGTTTTTCTGGCAGAATATTGTTTGTCGTTTTGGGGTACCAAAGGCCATCACTGTAGACAATGGGACACAATTCGACTCCGAAGCCTTCAGAGATTTCTGTGATCAAATTGGTACGAAGATCCATTTTGCATCAGTCAGGCATCCGGAGTCAAATGGGCTCGTTGAAAGAGCCAATGGCATTATAATGACAGGAATAATGAAGTTAATCTTCAATCAACCCAAGGGAAAATGGCCAGATCAGTTAACCAAAGTGGTGTGGAGCCACAATACAACAACATCAAGGTCTACAGGCTTTACTCCATTCAAGTTATTATTCGGTGACGAAGCAATAACTCCGGAAGAAGCTAAAACTGGATCAATAAGAGTAGTAGCTTCGGCAGAATCAGGTTCTGAAGTTGCTTGTTCTGTGGAAAAAGATGCTTTAGAAGGGATCAGGCTTCAAGCTGTGGAGAATATCAATAAATATCAAGCCGAAATAGTCAAATGGTGAGATAGAAAAGTTCGGCTAAAGAATATTGAGCCAGGACACTTGGTGCTTCGGAGACTGGCCAACCCAGACACAGTGGGCAAGTTACAGTTGAAATGGGAGGGACCTTTCTTAGTAGCATCTTCGTCAAGACCTGGTTCATACAGATTGAAGGACATGGACGGCAACGACATTCCAAGATCTTGGAATGCGGATGAGCTTCGGCGATATTATGTGTAACTTGATGTAACTTTTTATGTCTTTTCTTTTCTTTTTCATGGCACCCTTTTCCTTTCTAAAGGGGGAGAAAGGTTTTTAATGGGGCCATCATATGTAATTTCCTTTTTTAGTTCTATAAGAACAAAATCCCCCAAGGAATGTAAATGTAAAAGCTGAGAACGCACCATCGAGTGCCGAAAACTGAAAACGCGAAGAAGCTCCAAAGTCGTTCCTAAGGGAATGCAGAGCTTACAGCGAAAAGTCAACGCTGATTCCGCCGAAAGTAAAAGGCGAAGAAGCTCCAAAGTCGTTCCTAAGGGAATGCAGAGCTTACAGCGAAAAGTCAACGCTGATTACGCCGAAAGTAAAAGGCGAAGAAGCTCCAAAGTCATTCCTAAGGGAATGCAGAGCTGATGTGTGATTGTTTCTAAGGGAATAATGGCTGAGAGTATGGCTTCGGATATGTGTTTGGACATTCATTCGCACATCACATTACATCATAGCATTTGCATTCATAAACATTCATTCAGGCATATGTAGGACAACCATCATCATGCCATAAGTGGTTGCTTCGGCATAAGAGAGGAGCTTCTTCGCGTACAAAAAAGAGAGCTTCGGAAGAAAGGGAGATGTTGTTTTCTATGCTTTGCTGTGAACGAAAAGAAGGGAAGGTGTTTTTTCGCCTTCGGCTCAAAAAAGATAATTTCGTCCGCACCAAAGCACTTCACATACACTAATAGAAGGGTAAGAGCATAATACAAGGTATGAACAGAACTCATTAAAGACAAGTTTAGTTACATTTACACAAGTTATCTCAAAAGTTTCCTGAGTCCGTCTACAGTCTACTCCTACTTAATCTTCGAGGGATTTTAGCTTCGGCGTCACTCTTCTAATCATCGACTTCGGCTTCGTCATCCTGCATGAATCAAGTTGTAGTAAGTCAAAATCGAGCTTGAAGGAAGAGGTAAGCACAAGGTATGATTTCTTACTGGTTCAAGATGACTTCGAGCTTCATCTCCAGCCTTTTCTCGCCCGCCTTTTGTCCATATCATTTTTATAAATCTATTGGAAATACTTTCGGGCGAGATCAGGGATGTCATCTAGGATTGATGGTGATAAAGTGAAATTGGGCCTATTGACAATCTTTCCATGGTCGCAGCCAGCTTTTAGGAAAGCTGCAACAGTGCCCCGAGAAGCTACCCAGGCACAGAAGTCACCGTGCCCAGCTATAACTTCGTCGAGCTCGTCAATTTCACCCTCAATATGTTCGAAGGTCTTCGGTAAATCTTCAGCTGAGGGGGTGAATTTGTCACTGCTGGCTCCAACTGAGTGAAAAATTTTTCTTAGTCGTTGAATGCATTTGTTGCTAAATTCCAAGCATTTCTCTTGAAGGTCCGCCAATAGTTTTTTCAAATCTGAATTTTGCTGAGCTTCGGCTTCAAGTTTTGCCTTAAGTTCTTGCTTTTCTTGGTCAAACTGCTTAGATTGGCAAAGAAGCTTCGTGTTCAGTTCTGTTATTTTTGCTTCAGCTTCCGCCAATGAACCTTCAGTTGCCTGGAGCTCAAAGTTTTTCTTCTCAATGTCAGCTGATTGCTCCTTTATTTTGTTTTCTAAACTTTCAATTATAACTTCGTGTTTCTTGTCTTCAAAATCTTGCTGCATTCTCAAGGCCTTGCTCAACAGCATACTCTGCACGAAAACAGCCTTCGTTAGACATGTTTTCATTATTAAAAACAATAAAAGTCAAGGGAATAGTAGTTCACCTTGAAATTGGAATAAAATAAACTACCAACGATATGTTGTCGTCGGTAGCAGCTAATGTCCATCTCCAGCTTCGGAAAACCGATACTCTTTGACAGAGTACCGATAACTTTGGCTCCAGTTTGGTTTCGGATACAATCTAATTTTTCATCATCAATACCTCCGAAGAGGAGTGCTCCTGGTTTGTACCCGCAAGATTTGGCATACTCTTTAAGCTCTTCTATTTCGGGTTTTGACAATTTTTCTCCAATTAAATTTTGAAACATGAAGGCTTCGTTCTCTGAAGCTTCGTCAGCAATCTCCTTTCCTTTCTCCGACGCTGCGGCTTCGGCCTCTTTGGCGGCAGCGGTAGCTTCTTCTGCGGCCATGTCTAGCAGTATTTTGTTGATGTGTTCGATTGTGCTTTCCAGGTTCACATCTTCAGTTGAGGCAGCTTCGGTAGCTGCGACCTCCGAAGGTGTGATTTCAATATTTGTTCTTTCCTCAACCGCTGGTGTCTTCTGAGCCGAAGCTCTTGGTGGTGTCTTGTCAATAACCTCTGTCACAGTGATAATTCTTTGCCTCTTTACTTTAGTCGTCTTCTTCGTTTTTTCGGGCTCCTTTTCCTTCTGAAAAAACTTTGTCAGTTGAGGCCCCAATGGACTTAGCTTCGCGGGCAGGGATTCAGTCATTACCTTCAAAATTTCCTCCACGTCAGTGGCGAAGGGTGATGCGGGAGTCTCCTCTTCGTCAGATACTTTTCGCTTCGGAGATGATATTTTCTTCTTCGGAATATTCTTCTTTTTTGGTGGTTCTTCCTCATCTTCATTTAAAGCTTCGGCTCCCCTTTTCCTTTTCCGACCTTCGGCACCTTTATTCAGATTTTCGTAGTCAGGGTATTCAAAACCCAGGGCGTCCAGCACTCGATTCAGTCTTCGCTTCGGACGGGTACCGAAGGCCGCGGTCATCAACTGATCTTCTTTTTTGGAGTAATTACCGAGTATTTCATTGCACATTATTTCAACTGTGTCCAGCCATTCTTGGCAAGGTTTTTTAAAGTATTTCTTAAACTTGTAATAGTAAGGTAACCGCACAAGTTCCCCTTCTTTCTTCTCCCCCTCTAGCTTCGGCATTTCCCATTCTTTTAAAGTAGGAAAAACCCTGAAGGCCAAGAACTCTTGAACCAGGTCCCTAGTACTGATATGCTCTGAAATAATTTTAAACTCAGCCAGTGCAGCCCAAGTGGAACCTTCTAATGACATTTGACATCGTGGTCTTGTTTCTCCGAAGATCAATTCAAGAGGGCTTTGTACCAGCTTCTCTTTGTCTTCGTCAACTTTCACATAAAACCATTCTGATTTCCAGCCTGCCGGCCATTTGCTTCGGTAGCTGATTAAGGAAACTTTGTGGTTTTCCGATAGGCAAAGTTGTAGCAACCAAAGTTATCATGTAATCCATCTTTTCTAGCCTTCGTCTGGTAATGCAGCTCATGAACTCGACAAAAGCTGTCGGCAAACGGCTCCACCGCCTGGCTTCAGAGGGCCCAGATATAAACACTAAGCCTAACGATAGCGTTAGGAGTCAACTGATGAAAGTATATACCAAACCTCTTCAATACATCTGCAATAATCCTATGAAGGGGGAATCTCAACCCAGCCTTTAGAAAGCTCTTGAAAATGACTATTTCATCCTTCTCTGGCTTCGGGGTAGTTTCTTTCCCCCGAAGCGAAGTAGCTTCTTCTGACTTTCACTGAAATAACCTGACTTTACCATCTTGGAGAGATCAGCCTTCGAAACGGTCGACTTTCCGAAGTCCAAGTGGCTAGGCTTACTGGGCATGGCAATGCGATAATCATCTTCGGGATCAGTTTCTTCAACGTTCTCTTCTTCTGCTTCGGCAGTTGCTTGTTCTGCTTCAACAGTGGGGGTTCCTTCCGAAGTTACCAGTCCGGATCGTTGCATTGCTTCGGAGATGGGAACATTCTCCGAACCTTCAACTTCGCCCCCCTCACGCTCAACCCTAGCGGTAGATCGCACTCTGGCCATTTAATTCTGAGTTTGTGGAAATTGAATACTTTTTTCTTCCGAAGTCTTTCCTTCTGACGAAGCAGACTTCAAGTTGGAGCTTCGTTCGATTCCGAGAGTCAAGCTTCGGCTATGGTTAAAAATTTTGGCAGCAAAACAGTGCAAATAGCAATGAATGCTGTGGTAACTTCACACCTACCTGTCTGTTTATATAGTGCTGCAGGTAAGAAGGCGAAACGCCAGGATTTTTACACCAGGCGGACAGCCGCCTGCACTCGCTGCGTGGTGGACCGCAGAGACCAAACAGTAACTCTGTAAGGTGGGACTACTACGTCCTCGGAAACTGAATCGTTTCTCGACAACGAGCTCAGGGAAGGTGTTTTTTGGACCTTCGGCTCCCTGAAGCCTAAGAGACTTTTTTCACGGATCAAGCTCGTTACGAAAAACGATCTAGCGCTGCGAAAGGGGCTACTATTGGGGCTATGCTTCGTCGCGCCGAAGGTCTGGTAGGAAGAAGCAGCTTCGGCTGAAGCTGTCTGCAGGAGATGACCGAAGGTTCCTCTTCATGAAGCTTCGGTATTACAAACCGACTTAAAGATAGAATGACCTTTTAGTCCATAAAGGTCCGAGTCAATGTTGTAAACTTTTATGAGGGGCATAATTGTAATCCTTCACAGGCTGTGTCCTGCGTCTATAAATAGATGAACAGTACCCCTGTACTGTTCATGCTGACTTGTACACGCTCGTGCGTCACGCTTGTGTTTTTGCCTTCCACCAAGCCGAAGGTACAAATGTAATTTAATATTGTTCTTATTCTTTCATGATTATATAATAAAGACATGAAATAATGTTGTATGATTATTCACGCTATTCTCTCATGTTTCATATGCTTCTCCTTTTATCAGTATAAACTATAATGATGAAGGTATGTCCTTCATGACCTTCGTCTGAGAATCGTTATATCCTAAGGGAAATAACAATTCGGAGGACGAAGAATATTTACCATTAACTTCTTTCTGTGTTGCCTTGTTCTTAATTCATAGCAGTTGAGAACAAGTCCCCAACACCAGCAATACCCTTTGTTCTGCTATGTCTTCACATAGGAGCATAGGCTTCGGCTGATCTGCCGAAGCAGCCTTCTCTCTTTTGTGTTTATACTGCTAACAGGCTTCGGCTTCATCTATATTATGAATTGCCTTTGAATCTGTCCAGTTTCCTTCGGCCCTTCTGGCAGCTTCTTGACTCCCATGGACAGCAATGGGCCCTTGCTCCTGAAGGTATCTTCATACATAAGTATGCTGGATGGAGTATAGCTTCGAAAGCATTGAGTGTCCCTCGGCCAATGATTGCATTGTATGGGTACTCCATGTCAACAATGTCAAAAACAACTTGTTCAGTTCATGTATTGTGGACATAGCCAAAGGTAACTGGCATTGTGATTTTGCCAAGTGCCATAATTTGCCTTCCTCCGAAGCCACAAAGAGGGTGTGTAGCATCATGAATCTTGTCTTCTGGCTCTTGCATCTGTCTGAAGGCCTTAGCAAATATGATATCCGCTGCACTACCTATGTCAACCAGAACATTATGGACCAGAAACCCCTTGATGACACAAGATATGACCATAGCATCATTGTGGGGGTAATCCTTGAGCTAAAGATCCTCCTAGGAGAAGGTGATTGGAATGTGGGACCATTTGGACTTGATGAAGGGTCCCTGCACCCCAACATGCTGCACCCTTCTCTACGCTTCTTTCTTCTATTTCTTGCTGGCTGGCTCTAAGCTTGAACCACCTGTTATTGGGAGCACCAGCTTCATAGCCGAAGGTGCTACAACTTGGTTGCTGAACGAAGCCATCAGCTCAAAAGTGGAAGTGAGTTCATCGGAGGTGGGCGCCAATGCTCGGGACTTGTTCTTAAATTCTATGAATTAAGAACAAGGCAACACAAAAAGAAGTTAATGGTTAATGGCCTTCATCCTTCGAAGCATTATTTCCCTTAGGATATAATGATCTTTGGACGAAGGTCATGAAGGACATACATTCATCATCAAAGTTCATATTGATGAAAGAAGAAGCATATTAAACATGAGAAGTAGCATGAATAATTATATGACTTTATTTATATGTCCTTATTATATAATCATAAATGAATAAGGACAATATCGAATTACATTTGTACCTTCGGCTTGACAAAAGGCAAGAGTACAAACATGACGCACGAGCGAATACCAGTCAGCGTGAACAGTACAGGGGTATTGTTCATCTATTTATAGGTACAGGACGTAGCCCGGTCGAAATTACATTTATGTCCTTTACAACTAGTTACAATCATGACATCAATTATCATGGGCCGATTGGTCTTTTACTCTTTAAGTCGGTGCAGCCCTTCGTATCAAGGCACGTCGTTATGCCGAAGCTCCCTGGAAAGTAGCTTCAGCGTGTACCTTCGCGCTATGTTTGCTTCTGTGCTGATCTTCTGAAGGTGTTTCTTCTTAAAGGACCTTCGGCGACAAAGCAGACCCCCAACATAATACCTTCAGAGACAACTAGCTGAAGCTAAAGAGAACTGCACGCTCGCATAGGCTAATCAAGAGATCAGTGAATACTGGAAAAATAAGCTAGAGAAAAATGTTGAAGAACTTCGCGAATCCAAGGAAAGGTGCTTTGAGAAATCCTTGGATTGCGTGAAGAAATTAAAAACTAGCTTCGCCAAAGTGGGCTGCCTACTCTGCTGAAGAAAACTTCATACGAGGCGACCTTGAAGGCGTTGTTGAGTGGATAAGTGGAGAAGCCGAAGCCTTCGAAGAAATTTTGAGTGATCGCGGGATATTTGCGCATTTTCCGGTGCGCGGGGAATCTCAGCTATTCTGGAAAAGGTCAGATGTGATCACGTTAAGGCTGTAGCCTAGGCCGAAGCTGCCTTCTCCATAGATGATACGAAGGATCCTTCAGCCGAAGCAACTTTAATGGGCGGGAAATTTTATAACGATGTTTGGGTGAACAGTAGCCTAGATCTGGCCCATGAGATTATAAAAAAGAGTGAAAAAGACACCCACGACACCCGGGTAGAAGTAAAGCGAGCTGAAGAAGCTGCAGAACGCGAAAGGCGTATAGGTACAGTTTCTTGATTATTTAGCTTCGGTACTTGCTTTATGGCTTCGAACTAATCTATTTACCTGTTTCAGCTGAACTATCCCCGCCACAGGAGCCGTACGATCCCCTAGCTGATTCAGAGATGAAGGAATAATTAGACATCATAAACATGGTTGAATCCATTATCGACGAAGTCGTCAACAAATTACTGAACGAAGTTGCAGAGAAAGTCCTTCGAGAGGAATAAGTTTTATTGTAATAATCATTTTGAAAAGCTTGATGTATAGAACTAATGAAGGAAGATTAGACCTCTTTTGTAATGAATCTATGTAACATTTGATGTATGTAACATTAAATCGAATATGAGATCCCTTCTCATGTCAAGGCTGATAAAATTGTATTCCCCGAAGCTTATTTCGTGCCTTAGCACATTTTCATTTTGACGAAGCATTTGTCGAAGATTGGCTTCGTATTCGATTCTTGTGTCGTTAATGCAATATGATGTATGATGTCAAGTTATGCAAAATGATGTGATCATATGATGCAAAATGATGAGGATGCCAAAGACACACATCCACACACCCACACTGGTATGCACAAGCTCTGTATCCCCTTAGGAATGACTTTTGAGCTTCTTCACCTTCTATTTCGGTGATATAAGTTCTACATCCCCTTAGGAACGTCTTTTAAACTTCTTCGCCTTCTATTTCGGCGGTATAAGTTCTGTATCCCCTTAGGAACGACTTTTGAACTTCTTCGCCTTATATTTCGGCGGTATTTGGCTCTGCATTCCCTTTGGAACGACTTTTGAGCAGAAAACTTACACTGCGCTCCCTTAGGAACGACTTTTGGTAGATTCGTCAACTTTAGCTCTGCATTCCCTTAGGAACGACTTTTGAGCAAAAAACTTACGCTGCGCTCCCTTAGGAACGACTTTTGTAGCTTTGTTTATGTTGGCTCTACATTCCCTTAGGAATGACTTTTGAGCTTCGTAAATCTGTGAAAAAGATATATTTCATTCTGGTACAGGTAGAATCATTAATAGAAATTAAAACTAAGTTTTCATTGCTTGTTCCTTATACAGAAAGCAAAATGGCGTAGAAAGTAAAAGTATTTCAGAAGAAGGATATTGCTCAGTAGATGTGCTTTGATTCTGGTACGGTGTTGTTGACCGTACGAGCTTCGGACTCCTCCCTTAAGTCGTGTTGCTGTTGTGGGTGTTGGCGCCCTTCTGGCTGCTGGCTTCGGGTATAAGTAGGTTGTAATGGAGGTGGTAGTGGGAGTTGAGGCCAGGAAGCTTGTGAATGGCTTGCTAAAGCAGCAGAGGTTGCAGGTTGGTTTCCCACATATTCTGGTATGTAGGGAGAGTGGCACGAAGCAGTATGTAAGACCTGCTTCGGCTGATTCTGCCGGTCTTCTGCTTCGATAATCTCTTTTTGCTTCTGAATGGTGATTTGACACGTTCTTGTAGTGTGGCCCTTGTCTTCACCACAGAATAAGCAATAGATTTTCCTGGGCTGATCCCCATATCTTCATCCGAAGCCCCTGCCGCCTCGGCCCCTTGAAGCTGGTGGCCTGAAGGAACTTTGCTGTTGTCCTAAAGATTGTGAACTGTGTTGTGGCCTCTGAAACTGGCCTCCTTTGTCATCGTTCTGACTGGAGCTGTGGATTGATTTGACATGCCTAGGGTGGATTCTTCCTCCGAAGCCCCTAGTCATCTCAGAAAATCTATAAGCTTCCTCCCTTCTTTGGTGGAAGTCATTGTCAGCCCGGATGTACTCATCCATTTTCTGAAGAAGCTTCTCCAGAGTCCGGGGGGGTTTCCTAGCGAAGTATTGAGCCATAGGCCCTGGTCGAAGATCTTTGATCATAGCCTCAATGACGATTTCATTGGGCACTGTAGGCGCTTGTGCTCTCAGACGTAAGAACCTTCGGACATACACCTGAAGGTACTCCTCATGGTCTTGTGTGCACTGGAACAAGGCCTGAGCAGTGACTGGCTTCGTCTGAAACCCTTGAAAACTGGTGACCAGCATGTCCTTAAGCCTCTACCATGACATGATCGTCCCTGGCCGGAGAGAAGAGTACCATGTCTGGGCCACACTTTGGACTGCCATGACGAAGGATTTTGCCATGACTGCGGTATTGCCCCCGTACGAAGATATAGTTGCTTCGTAGCTCATCAGGAACTGCTTCGGATCTGAGTGTCCATCATACATGGGGAGTTGAGGTGGCTTGTATGATGGGGCCATGGGGTAGCCTACAGTTCTGCTGATAGAGGAGAAGCATCATCAAAAGCAAAATTTCCATGATGGAAATCGTCATACCAATCATCATCATTGTAGGAATTGTCTTGACGAAGCTCTCTTTGTGGAGGTCTATGGTCCTGGTCATCTTGAGTAAGATGACGTATTTCTTCAGCAGCTTCATCGATCTTCTTTTGCAGATCGAAAAGACGAAGCATCTTCTCTCTCTTCCTTTCAACCTGCTGATGGATAGCTTCGAGATCCCTTATCTCCTGGTCCAGCTCCTCCTCCTGGGGTGTTGGACTTGTAGCCTGCCTCTTTTGAGTTCGAGCTTCACGCAGTGTGTCCTGGTTGACGTTCAGTGACTGCAGTGCAGCCCTAGTCCTGAAGAAGTTTTCTTCGGTGGCATGACAAAGGTCATGGCTTGCTGAAGGTGGTCAACTGAGTTCACCGGAGGTGGGCGCCAATGTTGGGGACTTGTTCTTAAATGATATGAGTTAAGAACAAGGCAACACAAAATGTTAATGGTTAAAGTCCTTCGTCCTTCGAAGCATTATTTCCCTTGAGATATAATGATCTTCAGATGAAGGTCATGAAGGACGTACCTTCATCATAGCAGTATATATATTAATGAAAGAAGAAGCATATGAAACATGAGAAATGACATAAATAATTATATGACATCATTAATATATCTTTTATATATCCTCATGAATGAATATGAACAATATTGAATTACATTTGTACCTTCGGCTTGACAGAAGACAAAAGTCCAAGTGTGACGCACGAGTGGATACAAGTCAGCATGAACAGTACGAGGGTACTGTTCATCTATTTATAGACACAGGACGCAGCATGTGTAAAATTACATTCATGCCCTTTATGTTTACTATGGACTTAAGGACAATCTATTGAGGACTAGATAGGCTTTTCCTCTTTAAGTCGGTTCCGTCTTCCTCTGCCGAGCCGAAGCTTCCCTGTGCGTAGCTTCGGGAGTTATTCAACCTTCGTCCCGCCCATGCTTTTCATATTATGTACAGCTTCATTCCGAGTCCGAAGGTTCCTGTACATATATTATACTTGGAAAACATTGTTAGTCGTGTTTTTTAGGACCTTCGGAAGACGAAGGCCCCCAACACCATTGTTCATCTCTTTGGGGACCTATTGGGGGCCTTCTTCTTCTGAAGGTTCTCAAAACACTAACATAACAACTATTTTCTAGCTAGTTTCAAATGTTGCAGACATAATACCGAAGGTCATCTTCGGGTGAAGCTGTTAATAGACACGAATACAAAGGCATCAGCTTCGGACTAACAATGTGCATGCGTAATTAACGAAGCTGAACAAAATCATGAGAAGTCCTTGAAGCTTGTCCATCAAGACAGCAAGAGGAAATGACATCATTACCCTCAATATATTTGATAGTTCAAATGTATTATCTTGAGGGCACAATTGTAATTTCACTGAAGTTGTACCCCACACCTATAAATAGAGGAATAGTGTCATGTGTTGTTCAGTTTTTTTTTTGCTAGAGAAGAATATGTTGTCTGCCTACGAAGCTGTGTTTCTCCTTTCTTCATCTTGTATTCTTACGAAGTTGAAGGTACACACGTAATGTAATCCCTTATTAAATAATAAAAAAGAAAGGAAGTAATATCTTGTAAGGTCACATAATGTGCCTCACTTGTACATTATGTACAATTTATATTGAATGTTTTTCATATCTCCTTCATTCACTTTTTGCATCTCCATCCTTTAATCAACCTTCTCTTCAAGAAGAAATAGTTAAAGTATTAAGATGAAGCTTAATCTGATTGTGTTGCCTTGTTTTTGATATCTTGCAAGGAATCAAGAACATGTGACCAACATTGAAGGTGTTTTTCGGACCTTCGGCATGAGGCCTTCGTTTATTTTGTGGTCTAACCTCGTTATGAAAACTAAACTAGCACCACAAGGGTCTACTGTTGGAGGCCTTCTTCTTTCGAAGGTCCTCAAAACACTAACTTAACAACTATTTTCTAGCATGTTTCAAATATTGCAGGCATAATGTCGAAGGTCATCTTTGGCTGAAGCTGCTAATAGACACGAATACGAAGGCGTCAGCTTCGGACTAACAATGTGCATGTGTAATTGACAAAATTGAACAAAATCATGAGAAGTCCTTGGAGTTTGTTCATCAAGACAGCACGAGGAAAGGATAGCATTACCCTCAATATATTTGGTAATTCAAATGTATAGGCTTGAGGGCATAATTGTAATTTCACCAAAATTGTACCCTACGCATATAAATAGAGGAACAATGTCATGTGTTGTTCAGGTTTTCTGGCCAGATAAGAATACACTGCTCTGCCTACGAAGCTGTATTTCTCCTTTCTTCATCTTGTATTCTTACGAAGCTGAAGGTACACATGTAATCCCTTATTAAATAATAAAAAGAAAGGAAGTAATACCATGTAAGGTCACATGTGTCTCACTTGTACATTATGTACAATTTATATTTAATGTTTTCATATCTCCTTCATTCACTTTTTGCATCTCCATCCTTTAATCAACCTTCTCTTCGAGAAGAAAGAGTTAAAGGATGAAGATGAAGCTTAATCTGATTGTGTTGCCTTGTTTTTGATATCTTGCAACGAATAAAAAACAAGTGACCAACAGGACCAAACTTTGCTCACCTTTAATGACTTTGATTTGATTTTTGTCTAGCCATCTGTCATTTGAGTGAGTTATTCCTTCTTCCTTCATTTCTAATGGATCTTTATGTTTGTGCGGTGGTGTTAACAATGCACTCATCAAGGGAGATATTGTGAACACAAGGTTGATATATGCCCTTGTGATTTGGGTTGTGATAAGTGATTATCTACAAGTGTAGTGTCTTAGGTTGAGTCATGTGGACTAAATAGGGCATGAGTACATTCGTGTAACATGTCTCTTAGTCTATGGTGCGCATGTGTGGAATTTGAAGACAGTGGCAATAGTGAAGCTGGATGTCATGTAGATTTGTGTCGATGGACCAGGAGTGGTGAAGGACAAGCGTTGGGTCTTGATAGAGGAACTCGAGAAGTAGGGTGACTAGCCCTGGTTGCTAACACCAAGAGACGCCAACATGATTAAGGACATGGCGAAGTAGATCATGTCGCCGACACGATTGAGAACCGATAGGACATGTGTCTAGGACGTGTATGGAGTACGCTACCCAGGGGTTTGGTGGTTGAGCCTCCAAACCACCATGTGACAGTTCATGTGTTTTGCTAGGTTTAAACCTCAAAAACCATGGCATGGTTCCAAGAAAGGAATCGTAGGCAGCACATGGTGTCATCACAAAGAATGCATCAAGGCGAAGCAACTTTGTGAAGAGTGTCTAGCCATCAAATCAAAGCTTCAAGAGTTGGTCTATTTTGCCCTCATTCGAGTGGATAAGCTCTATGTATTTAGCAGTAATTTTAGAAAGAAAAATAACCCTCTATAAATAAGAGGGAATGGTTCAAACATTTAGCTCTCTCTCTAGCTTGTAATCTTCATTTTCCACCTTCATTTTGTTAGGAGATTTTTAGATAATTTGAATCTATTACATCTAAGTCCTTATGATTTTGAGGAAATGTAGTCATAACCACAACGTGATCTTCAAGCTTTTAATTCGAGTCAAAATCATATTAGTTTCTTTATCGAGTTATTACTCTTTTTGTTTCAGTTTTGAGTTGATTTTTGGCTTTGCAAGTTTGGGAAATGCTTTGGAATAATCTTGTCGGCGTTTCGGACCCGGGGGGTCCCTGGACCGACGAGTGAAATTGTCGCTGCGTGCCCCTGCCCAGATGGGTTGGCGCGGGATGGAACACAAGAGGTGGGACAAGCCTTGTATTATCCTGCACCTAGGGTGCTCGTAGTAGGGGTTACAAGCGTCACGAGAGGGAAGAAGAGAGTCGGTCCGTCAGCCCGCCGTCCCCTCTGCGTGAGAGCCCTCCTTCCCGCGAGAAGGCCCTGGACCTCCCTTTTATAGATGCAAGGAGAGGGTCCAGATGTACAATGGGGGGTGTAGCAATGCGCTAACGTGTCTGGCAGAGAAATGCCTAAGCCCTGTGTACATGCCAACGTGGCTGACGGGGGAGAGCTTGAGCCCTGTATACGTGATAGCGTGGCTGTCGCAGAAGCGCCTGAGCCCTGTAGGATGACAGCTGGCAGTGCGGCAAGGATCCTGCTGACGTCTCCTTGCTGCTGTAAGGGGCTGAGAGCCACCAGCGTCATGGTTGCACGCGGGGCACCATCATTACCCGTCGCCGGGGTAAGCCAGATGGGACGCTGGTCTTGTTTCCTTGTAGCCTGAGCTAGCTAGGGATAGGGTAATGATGTATCCCCTGTTGGCGCGGTCGGTCCGAGCCCAAGGTCGGGCGAGGCGGAGACATCTCTTGAGGCCGAGGTCGAGGTCGGGCGAGGACGAGATTCCTCTTGAGTCCGAGGTCGAGGCCGAGTCCGGAGGTCGAGCGAGGCGGAG
This sequence comes from Zea luxurians, assembly GCA_029449295.1. Taxonomy (NCBI): domain Eukaryota; kingdom Viridiplantae; phylum Streptophyta; class Magnoliopsida; order Poales; family Poaceae; genus Zea; species Zea luxurians. The sequence continues at coordinate 132,190,068 of JAOPSE010000008.1, forward strand.
ACCTCCTCCCGAGGCTGGAGCCTGAGGTCGGGCGAGGCGGAGCTTCCTGTTGCGCCCAAGGCCGAACTCGGTGGTTGATCGTGACTTGTTGTCAGCTTCGCCTGGGTGGTTGGCACAGTAGTCGGAGCGGGGCGAGCGGCGCTGTTTTCCCGTCAGATCGGACAGTAAAAGGGGGGCGAAGTGACTGCGGTCACTTCGGCCCTGCCGACTGAGGCGCGTGTGTCAGGATACGGTGTCAGACGATCCTCGCATTGAATGCGTCCTGCGATGTGGTCGGTTGGTGAGGCGATTTAGCCAAGGCTGCTTCACAACGAAGCCTGCTCGAGCCAGGCTTCGGGAGAGCCGAGGGGGTGCCTGCTGCGTGAGGAGGCCCTCGGGCGAGGCGTGAACTCGTCTGGGACTACTGCTCCAGCCCGAGGCTGGGCTCGGGCGAGGTCGCGTCCCTTGGGTAGACGAAGCCTTGACTTGAACCGCGCCCGTCAGTTGGTCTGAGGGTGTTTATCAGCCGTGATTAGGAGTGTTGGGGGTACCCCTAATTATGGTACCCGACAGTAGCCCCCGAGCCTTGAAGGGAGTGTTGGTACTCGCTTGGAGGCTTTTGCCGCATTTTCGGTGAGGGGATCGGCCTTTCTCGGTTTTGCTTTGTTCTGGTGGGTGCGCACGAGCGCACCCGTCGGGTGTAGCCCCCGAGGCCTCGGAGGAGTGGTTCGACTCCTCTGAGGTCTTAATGCTTTTCGTGGTGCCTCAGCCGGTCTGATCGTTCCCTCATGTGGCCTGGCCATAGCCTAGGTGCATGGTCAGGTTCCGAGTTATCAAGCTGATTTGTTGACGCTGTCAACAGTTTGGACGTAGCCGGGTGTGAGAGCAGCCCCCGAGCCTCTGCACGAAGCGAGAGGACGATCAAGGACTTTCCCAACTTTTATCATACGCCCCTGCGTCGCCTTTCCGCAAGGAGGAGGGGGGAAAGCGCCATGTTGCCCTCGGAGGGCGCCGAACATGGTGTTTCCAGTGAGCTGCTAACGGGTGATCTGAGTGGACGCTCGTGCCCTGTTCGTTAGGGGTCAGCAGGTGGCCCATAGGCGCGCTCCAAAAGTACCTGCGGGTGATTCGCCGGACCCGGACCCCTTCGATAGGGTCTGAGGGCTCGATGCCTCCTTCTGGTGGGATTCCGTTACAAATCGTTCCCGCCGGTCTTGGAAATGTCCTAGGGTACCTCGGGAGTGTAGCCTGAGCCTCGGCCATGTATCGGACGTATCCAGAGTCATCCCTCACTCTGCGTGCTCTGGGGCGGCTGTCGAACCCTTCCGAGGGGCCAGCCTTCGAACCCCTGATCAGTAATGGGCGCGGAGCCCGGGCGCTCTGGGGCGGATGTCGAAACCCTTCCGAGGGGCCAGCCTTTGAACCCCTGATCAGTAGGAGGGCTCGGGGCCCGCTTCCTTCGCCGAGAAGGATCCTTTCCACAACATCCCCTTTCCCGGACCCTGTAGCAAGAGAGAGAGAGAGGAGGAGGAGAGGAAGGATATGAATTTAAATAAGGTGGCGCACCTTTTTTTTACGCGGTCGTCATGGCGGAGGTGAAACGACGCCCGCCTCGCCTGCCAGAGGTGTCGCTTGCTCTGCCGGGGAGTTAATGCGACGGGACGGGCGATTCACGTGGCGCCCGTTGCGCGTGCGAGCCGTTCGAGGAATGGGACACGGGTGCGTCGTCATCACGCCGTGGGAGAGGGCTCTCCTGTCACTTCAGGAGGGGACGCGAGTCTGCAGGCGATTTGACTGCTGCTTCTGCTCGTCTGCCGCTGCAATTACTGTCGGCCCACTTTTGGCCATGCCAACCGTTGTACCTATCCCCACGGCTGACTGACCTGTGGCCGTCGCCTTTAATTGGCACTGTTGGGTCACGCGCGGGGCCGCCTCGAGTCACGGCACCGGTTCCGCAATCGAGAAGACGTGGCATTGGCGCAGGTGGTGGTGCAATTTCCTTGCACGTAGTGGGCGTCGCGCAGGTTGCATGGTAGGTGGGACCAGGCCTTCGTGCTGGTCCACCGGAAGTGGCGAAGCCGAAAGGGTGCATAACCGTGGCGCGGTTGCATGCTCCCAGCGTGGCGGTTCGCCCTTCAGTCCGCTGGTTTCTGCGAAGATGGGAGAGCGCTTGTAACCGCAGGACGGTTACATGCCTCATGTGCGGTGGTTTGCCTTCTTCGCGCCTTGGGTCAGCTCGCATGGCGTGTGGGACCCAGCCCCCGTGTTGTAGGGGGAGTACCCTAGAGCACGTCATTGGAGACTTTGCTCGTGACGCTAGGGGATGCAAGTGAGGAGGCCTGCCTATAAAAGGGGATCGATCCCCCGAGCAGTGGTCATGCCTTCGTTCTCCCCTCATGCATTGTGCCCTTCCACCTTCCGAGCCCCGGATGGCGTGCACCAGCGTCGCCTTGCTCTTGCTGTCGTTGGAGGAGCGCGGCCTCGTGGAGACCGGTGCTCTTCAGCCATCGCTCGGCTTCAAGGATTTTCGTCGTGCAGCCCGGCAGCATTCCCTCACCAATGGTCAGTTTGGTGGGGAGAAGCAAGCCGGGCTGCGGCCTCCGCCTTGCCCTCAGCTTCAAGGATCTTCGTCATCCGGGCTGAGGCGGAGGAGCGCACCAAGTGGGGGGTTGCCTCCGCGTGGGTCGGTGACCCTTTTCTTCCCCCAGCGTTTGGGGGAGAAAGGCATCCTCTAGCCCTGCGGAGGCGTCCTTCAGCCATGCGGGGGAAGGCGAACTGCTGCTCCCTGGCCAGGGTGCAGCTTTCCGTCCTTCATCTGGGCGGCGGTCGTGCCGCGCGCGGGCCGGCCACGTCTAGGTCCTCCTCGCACCGTCAGCCACGCCGGGGGGGTCGCCCAGCACGTCGTACGCCGCGAGGGCGGTACTCGTGTTCTGGGACGGCCTCAGTGAGGACGGGAGTGAGGACCTACTGGTGCGCTTTGGGGCGGCCGCTGTTCGCCGGCGCGGTGTCGGTGGGTTCGATCCCACGGACGGCGCCCTCCGACTCTTTGGCCTTAACGGCTTGTCCTCGCCCCTCGTGTGGGGACGTGGGTGAGGGCCTTTTCACAGCAGCATCTGTCCTGAGGTCATCGCTGCTGCTGTTTAGCCGCCCGAGGTGGAGGTCATTGTCTCTGCTGCTGCAGAGGTCGCCGGCGAGCCGCTTGGAGTTCGTTATCCCGCGGGCCCCCTGGTGTGGAAGTTGTTCATACCCGCGGGAATGGAACCGGAGACCCGTTTGTAAGGGGATATACTGGGTTTTTGCCTGAGCAAAATGTAACCGCTTCAAGGACTTAGACATTTGTTGTAGGTCGGGAGAACCGCCGAGGGTTCTGCCAACGTCTAAGTCTGTGTAGCATAGTTACCCCAAGTACATGTGTTTGTTCTTTGTGGCTATCAAGGCCTGAACATTTGGGTATTCGAGTATAAAGCTGCGTTTCTTGCTCATTTCGAGCACTGGGACTTGCCTGTTGGCTAGCCGAACCACTTAACCGAGCGTGAGTTGCCTTTCGCGGAAGGTGACAAGTGAGGTATCCGTATCCCGGAGGCGTAGGAGTCCCTCGGCTTGGTCGGCCTTGCCGCTCTAGGCCTCTCTTGCTCAGTTTTTTAGAACCCTCGGCTGCTCTACGATGAGCCGGAGCCGGAGGCAGCGGTGTTGGCGCGGACAGAGGCGGAGTCGGCTCGAAAAGTGACTTCGTCGGCCCAGGAGCTGGCGGCTTCCCAGGCCGAGGAAGATGTGGCAGTAGCAGCTGGAGCTTGGCAAGACATCCACGGGCGCAGTGCTGGCGTTCTCCCTTGGGTGGAGGTCCTTTCGCCCGGGTCGCCGTCCGAGGCCGGGCCAGGTTCTGCCGAGGGTGCTGCTGCTCCCCCTGCCGATGCCTGAACCTGCAGGAACAGTTTGTCTGTAGCATGCGCATGTTTTTCGTGGCCACCGAGGCCTAAACACTTTATTGTTGTGTTAAAAAAGCTGCGTTTTCTTTCCTCTCGTTTCGAGCATCACGACTTGTCTGTCAGTAGCAGAATCGTTTATCCAAGCGAGAGTTACTTTTCACGGAAGGTGATGAGTGAGGTATCCGTATCCCGGAGGCGTAGGAGTTCCTCGGCTCGGTCGGCCTTGCCGCTTACGTGCACTCTCATTTGGTCGTAGGATTCCGTTATCGATACAGTCGAGAAGGCACAAAAGTCGTTTTCTACCCAAGTGTTTGGACTTGTTCGGTAGCAGGATCGCTTATCCGAGCGTGAGTTACTTCTCGCGGAAGGTGATGAGTGAGGTATCCGTATCCCGGAGGCGTAGGAGTTCCTCGGCTCGGTCGGCCTTACCGCTTACGTGTACTCCCGTCGTTTTTAGGATCCCGCCATCGATACAGAAGTCAAAAGCACGAAGGTCATTTTGGTAGAAAATTTTTTCCGAGGAAAGTTTTGACGCAGAGGGGGTTCCCCCTTCTAGCCCCCGAGGGAGGGTCGGGCTTTGCTGAGGCAAGACCGACCCTTCCTTGATGGTTACACTTTATGTATGTAAAGAAAACGAGGTACATGAACGACTTAAAACATCTTAAGGGTAGAAGCGACGTAGTTGTTGGATGTTCCAAGCGTTGCTGTAGACCTCGCCTTGGTCGTTGGCCAGCTTGTATGTTTCGGGCTTCAAAATCTTGGCGATGATGAAGGGCCCTTCCCAGGGAGGAGTGAGCTTGTGGCGCCCTCGAGCGTCTTGTCACAGACGAAGCACCAAGTCTCCCACTTGGAAGCCTCGGGGCCGAACGCTTCGGGCGTGGTAGCGTCGCAGCGACTGCTGATACCGTGCCGAATGTAGCAAGGCAACGTCCCGAGCCTCTTCGAGCTGGTCCAGCGAGTCCTCTCGGCTGGTCTGGTTGCTTCGATCGTCGTACGGCCTGGTCCTCGGGGAGTCGTATTCTAAGTCCGTGGGGAGGACGGCCTCGGCCCCATAGACTAGAAAAAACGGCGAGAAACCCGTGGCTCGGCTCGGCGTCGTCCTCAGACTCCAGACTACCGAGGGTAGCTCTTTCATCCACCGCTAGACGAACTAGTTGAGGTTGTTGTAAATCCTCGGTTTGAGTCCCTGCAAAATCATACCGTTGGCACGCTCCACCTGCCCATTCGTCATGGAGTGAGCTACGGCGGCCTAATCCACACGGATGTGGTGGTCGTCGCAGAAGTCCAGGAACTTTTTTCCGGTGAACTGTGTGCCATTGTCGGTGATGATGGAGTTTGGGACCCCGAATTGATGGATGATGTTGGTGAAGAACGCCACCGCCTGCTCGGACCTGATGCTGGTCAAGGGTCGGACCTCGATCCACTTGGAGAATTTGTCAATGGAGACCAGCAGGTGCGAGAAGCCCCTGGGTGCCTTCTGCAAGGGACCGACAACGTCTAGACCCCACACAGCAAACGGCCAGGTGATGGGTATCGTCTGCAGGGCCTGAGCGGGCAGGCGTGTCTGCTTTGCGTAGAATTGACACCCCCGGCAGGAGCGAACAATCCTAGTGGCGTCGGCCACCACGGTTGGCCAGTAGAAACCTTGTCGGAAGGCATTCCCCATGAGGGCTCGAGGTGCTGCATGGTGGCCGCAAGCCCCCGAGTGTATTTCTTGCAATAGCTCTTGTCCTTGGGCGATGGATATGCATCGTTGGAGGATGCCCGAGGGGCTGTGGTGATAGAGCTCCTTTTCATCACCCAGAAAGACGAACGACTTGGCACGCTGAGCCAGTCGCCGAGCTTTGGCCTTGTCGAGGGGGAGCTCTCCTCAGAGGAGATATTCCAGGTACGGGGTCTGCCAGTTCGGATCTGGCGTGACCCCATTCTGTTCCCCCTCGACGGGCAAGGCCTCCTCCTCGATGGCCGAGGGTACCTCGGGCTCGGCCGAGGCCTCCTCGGGCTCGGGCGTGTCGTCGATCTTGACGGATGGTTGATGTAGGTCTCTAGAGAAGACGTCCGGGGGAACCGTCGTCCGCCCCGAGGCTATCTTCCCCAGCTCATCCCGTAGTCTCGTTGTACCGTCGGGCGATGTGGTTGAGCTCCAGCCCGTAGAACTTGTCTTCCAGGCGCCGGACTTCGTCGCAGTAGGCTTTCATCCTCCGGTCGTGGCAGTGGGAGTTCTTCATGACTTGGTCGATGACAAGCTGTGAGTCACCACGAGCGTCGAGGCGCCGGACCCCTAGCTCGACGGTGATGCGCGGCCCGTTAACCAGAGCCTCGTACTCGGCCACGTTGTTTGATGCCGGAAAATGGAGGCGTATGACGTAGCGAAGATGCTTTCCGAGGGGCAAAACGAAGAGCAAGCCAGCGCCTGCTCCTGTTTTCATGAGTGACCCATCGAAGTACATGGTCCAAAGCTTGGGTTGGATTGGAGTTGTTGGTAACTGGGTGTCAGTCCACTCAGCCAGAAAGTCTGCCAAGACCTGGAATTTTATGGCCTCCCAAGGGGCGAATGATAGTGTTTCTCCCATGAGCTCCACCGCCCACTTTGCTATCCTACCCGAGGCCTCAAGGCACTGGATGATCTCCCCTAGGGGGAAGGATGACACCACAGTCACCGGATGAGACTCGAAGTAGTGTCGCAACTTTCGTCGTGTCAGAATCACTGCGTAGAGCAGCTTCTGGATCTGCGGGTAGCGGACTTTGGTCTCAGAAAGCACTTCGCTGATGAAGTAGACTGGCCTCTGGACGAGCAGTGCATGCCCTTCTTCTCGTCTCTCGACTACGATCGCGGCGCTGACCACCTGAGTGGTCGCGGCTACGTAGATCAAGAGGGCTTCTCCTGCAGCGGGGGGCACCAGGATGGGTGCATTTGTAAGGAGCGCCTTAAGTTTTCCGAGGGCTTCCTCGGCCTCGGGGGTCCAAGTGAAGCGCTCGGCCTTCCTTAAGAGATGGTACAGAGGCAAGCCTTTCTCGCCAAGGCGTGAGATGAAGCGGCTCAGAGCCACAAGGCATCCCATGACCCTCTTTACTCCTTTCAAATCTTTGATCGGTCCCATGTTGGTGATGGCCGCGATTTTCTCCAGATTGGCCTTGATACCCCGCTCGGATACGATGAATCCCAGGAGCATGCCTCGGGGGACTCCGAAGACACACTTCTTGGGATTGAGTTTCACGCCTTTCGCTCTCAGACACTTGAATGTCGTTTCAAGGTCAGAGAGGAGGTCAGAGGCTTTCTTCGTCTTGAACAACAATGTCATCGACGTAAGCCTTGACCGTTCTGCCGATGTGTTCTCCGAACACGTGGTTCATGCACCTCTAGTAGGTGGTGCCTGCATTCCTCAAACCAAATGGCATTGTAGTGTAACAGTACATGCCAAAAGGTGTGATAAAAGAAGTCGCGAGCTGGTCGGACTCTTTCATCTTGATTTGGTGATAGCCTGAGTAGGCATCAAGGAATGACAGGGTTTCGCACCCAGCAGTGGAGTCCACAATTTGATCGATGCGAGGTAGAGGGTAGGGAACCTTCGGACATGCTTTGTTTAAACTGGTGTAGTCTACGCACATCCTCCATTTCCCATCCTTCTTCCTTACAAGAACAGGGTTAGCTAACCATTCGGGATGGAATAGCTCCTTGATGAACCCTGCCACGAGTAGCTTGTGGATCTCCTCGCCTATGGCCCAGCTCTTTTCTTCATCGAAACAGCGTAGGGTTTGCTTCACGGGTCGGGCTCTAGCTCTGATGTCCAGTGAGTGCTCGGCGACATCCCTTGGTATGCCTGGCATGTCCGAGGGACTCCACGCAAAAACTTCGGTGTTTGCGCGGAGAAAGTCGACGAGCACTACTTCCTATTTGGGGTCGAGCTCGGAGCCGACCCGGACTTTCTTGCCGACGTCGTTGCTGGGGTCAAGAGAGACGGACTTGACCGCCTCGACTGGTTCGAAGTTGCCTGGCGTGCCGCTTCGTGTCGGGCGCCTCCTTGGAGAGGCGTTCTAGGTCGGCGATGAGGGCCTCGGACTCGGCCAGGGCCTCAGCGTACTCCACGCACTCCACGTCGCATTCGTATGCGTGGCGGTACGTGGATCCGACGGTGATGATCCCGTTCAGGCCCGGCATCTTGAGCTTGAGGTAGGTGTAGTTGGGGACAGCCATGAACTTGGCGTAGCATGGTCTTCCCAACACCGCGTGGTAGGTCCCACAGAACCCAACCACCTCGAAGGTGAGGGTTTTAAGGAAATTGGAGGGAGTCCCGAAGTAGACGGGTAAGTCGATCCGTCCGAGGGGCAGGATTCGCTTTCCGGGCGCGATCCCGTGGAAGGGTGCCGCGCCGGCCCGGACCTCGGACCTATCAACCCCCAAGAGTCCCAGGGTCTCGGCGTAGATGATGTTAAGGCTGCTGCCTCCGTCCATGAGGACTTTGGAGAGCGTAACGTTGCTGATGATCGGATCGACGACGAGCGGGTACCTTCCTGGGCTTGGCACGAAGTCGGGGTGGTCGCCTCGGTCGAAGGTGATAGGCTTGTCGGACCAGTCTAGGTAGACTGGCGCTGCCACCTTCACCAAGCAGACCTCCCAGCGCTCCTGCTTGCGGTGCCGAGCCGAGGCGTTCGCCACCTGCCCGCTGTAGATCATGAAGCAGTTGTGGACCTCCGGGAACTTTTCTTCCTTGTCGCCCTCCTTCTTGTTGTTGTCATGGCCCTTGCCATCTTCCGCGGGGGCTCGACCTTGTGGAAGTAGCGCCGGAGCATGACACATTCTTCGAGGGTGTGCTTGACGGGACCCTAGTGATAGGGGCACGGCTCTTTGAGCATCTTGTCGAACGCGCCGGACCTGTCCAGGAGGTTTCCGAGGGTTCCTGTGCTCGGCCGCAGCGACGAGATTCGCGTAAGCGGCGTCGCGCTTCGCTTGTGACTTGTTCTTGGCCTTCTTCTTCGTGCCCCGCTGAGCGGATGCCTTGGGGGCGTCTTTTTTTGGCTCCCCCTGAGGCTGCTTGTCTTTCCGGAAGATGGCCTCGACCGCCTCCTGACCTGAGGCGAACTTGGTGGAGACGTCCATCAGTTCGCTCGCACGGGTGGGAGTCTTACGCCCCAGTTTGCTCACCAGGTCTCGGCAAGTGGTGCCGGCAAGGAAAGCCTCGATGACATCCGAGTCGGTAACGTTGGGCAGCTCGGTGCGCTGCTTCGAAAACCACTGGATGTACTCTCGGAGGGACTCCCCTGGCTGCTGGCGGTAGCTTCAGGAGATCCCACGAGTTCCCAGGGCGCACGTACGTGCCTTGGAAGTTTCCCATGAAAGCCTTGACCAGATCATCCCAGTCGGAGATCTGCGCAAGAGGCAGATGCTCCTAGCCAGGCTCGGGCGGCGTCGGAGAGGAAAAGGGGTAGATTACGAATGATGAGGTTGTCATCATCCGCCCCTCCCAACTGGCATGCCAGTCGGTAGTCCACGAGCCACAGCTCCGGCCTCGTCTCTCTCGAGTACTTGGTGATGGTAGTCGGGGCTCGGAAACGGGTGGGGAACGGCGCTCGTCGTATGGCCCGGCTGAAGACTTGCGGACCGGGTGGCTCGGGCGAAGGACTCTGATCCTCCTCGCTGTCGCAGCGTCCCCCGCGCCTAGGATGATAGCCTCGGCGCACCTTCTCCTTGAGGCGGGCTCGACGGTCGAGATCGTGGTGCTCGTTGTCGAGGCAATCCCGGGCGGCAGGCGCCTCATCCCGCGTGCGCTCGGGGCGGAGCGAGGCCTCCCGCATGCGTCGGGAGGACACCGCGCGATGCTCCGAGGGGTCGGCTCGCCTCCGGGAGGCAGAGCTCTCGTCTCGTAGAACTGCGGCGCCTTCCAGGAGATCCTTGAGTTCACCCTGGATACGTCGTCCCTTGGTGGTGGATGGCTCCGGCATGTCTCGAAGTAGCATCGCCGCTACGGCTAGGTCCTGGCCGGACCCACTGATGGCCGGGGGCAGCGCTGCCCTGGCATTGTCGACGATGCGGCGCTGGATGTCCCGGGGCTGATGACAGGCTCCTCCGGCGAGTGTTTGGGTTGCCCACTCCTGTTGATGTTCTGCCGGAGCTGCACAATCCGGGCCTGCATCTCACGGATTTGCTCGAGCTGTGTGTCTCGACCCCCCGCAGGGACTAGGACCATAGCTAGCTCTCGTGGGATGTCAACGCGAGATGCGGGCCCAGGGGGATCGTTAACCTCCGGCATACCGAGGTGGTTGCCTTCGTTGTGATCTCCCTAATCGACGTGGAAACATTCACGACTTGGGTCGTAACCCTCATTGTCAAGGCCGAGGCCATCGTCAGAACAACCGGAAAGGCAGTGGTCACATGCGGTCATGAAGTCCCGCATGGCACCGGGGTCATTGAGGCCAGAAAATTCCCAACCGAAGTCGGGATCGTCCTCTTCCTTGGAACCCGCCGGTCCGAAGGTTGAGACGGATGTCAGTCGGTCCCAGGTCGACCACATATGGTACCCCGGAAGGTTTGGATACGCCTTTATGAAAGCGCTCACCGTAGTGGGGTCGCTAGGTGGATCGAAGCTGAATCAAAAGGGTACAGGGTGGAATACGGACGGTACCTCTTGGTCGATGGACGGTGGTGAAGTCACGTCGGGGGCGGAGCACACCGTCATCTCAGGTACGAGGGTGACGCCCAGCAGATCCTTTGCGAGGGTGCTGACGTCATTAGTCCGCTTGGGGTTGACACGTTGCGGGGAAGTGACACCCGCCGTCGTCTCAGGTGCGAGGACAATGCCCGACATGTCCCCCGTTGGGGCGCCGACGTTGTCGACTCGCTCTGGTGCGACAGCCGATAAGGTGCCGCCTCCTGCGTGGCCATGGTTGCCCCGTCTCCGCCTCCTGCGGCGAGGAGGGTCGTGGGGACGACCGGAGTGCTCCTCTTCTGCCGCGGGGAGATGCTGTCGCTGAGCTCGCCGCCGCCGGGCGAGTCGAAAACCGTCGTTGTCGTCGCATCGCGAGGGGAGGAGTACCATGTCGTAGCTGCCGTCGAAGGACATGAACTCGAGACTCCCGAAGCGGAGCACCGTCCCGGGCTGAAGAGGTTGCTAAAGACTCCCCATCTGGAACTCAACGGGAAGGTATTCGTTAACACGCAGCAGGCCCCTAGCTGGCGCGCCAACTGTCGGCGTTTCGGACCCGGGGGGTCCCTGGACCGACGAGTGAAATTGTCGCTGCGTGCCCCTGCCTAGATGGGTTGGCACGGGATGGAACACAAGAGGTGGGACAAGCCTTGTATTATCCTGCACTAGGGTGCTCATAGTAGGGGTTACAAGCGTCGCGAGAGGGAAGAAGAGAGCCGGTCCGTCAGCCCCCCGTCCCCTCTGCGCGAGAGCCCTCCTTCCCGCGGGAAGGCCCTGGACCTCCCTTTTATAGATGCAAGGAGGGGGTCCAGATGTATAATGGGGGGGTGTAGCAATGCGCTAACGTGCCTGGCAGAGAAATGCCTAAGCCCTGTGTACGTGCCAACGTGGCTATCGGGGGAGAGCTTGAGCCCTGTATACGTGATAGCGTGGCCGTCGGAGAAGCGCCTGAGCCCTGTAGGAGCACAGCTGGCAGTGCGGCAAGGATCCTGCTGACGTCTCCTTGCTGCCGTAAGGGGCTGAGAGCCACCGGCGTCATGGTTGCACGCGGGGCACCATCATTACCCGTCGCCGGGGTAAGCCAGATGGGACGTCGGTCTTGTTCCTTGTAGCCTGAGCTAGCTAGGGATAGGGTAATGATGTATCCCCTGTTGGCGCGGTCGGTCCGAGCCCAAGGTCGGGCGAGGCGGAGACTTCTCTTGAGGCTGAGGCCGGGGTCGGGCGAGGACACGATTCCTCCCGAGACCGAGGTCGAGGTCGAGTCCAGAGGTCGGGCGAGGCGGAGACCTCCTCCCGAGGCCGGAGCCTGAGGTCGGGCGAGGCAGAGCTTCCTGTTGCGCCCGAGGCCGAACTCGGTGGTTGATCGTGACTTGTTGTCAGCTTCGCCTGGGTGGTTGGCACAATAGTCGGAGCGGGGCGAGCGGCGCTGTTTTCCCGTCAGATCGGACAGTAAAAGGGGGGGGGGGCGAAGTGACTGCGGTCACTTCGGCCCTGCCGACTGAGGCGCGTGTGTCAGGATACGGTGTCAGACGATCCTCGCATTGAATGCGCCTGCGATGTGGTCGGTTGGTGAGGCGGTTTGGCTAAGGCTGCTTCACAACGAAGCCTGCCCGAGCCGGGCTTCGGGAGAGCTGAGGGGGTGCCCGCTGCCTGAGGAGGCCCTCGGGCGAGGCGTGAACTCGTCTGGTACTACTGCTCCAGCCCGAGGCTGGGCTCGGGTGAGGTCGCGTCCCTTGGGTAGACGAAGCCTTGACTTGAACCGCGTCCGTCAGTTGGTCTGAGGGTGTTTACCAGCCGTGATTAGGAGTGTTGGGGGTACCCCTAATTATAGTACCCGACAAATCTTTAGCTTAAAAAAAGTCCTATAATCAATGCAACCACTAGTATGAGTTGATCCAACTCGTAAATAAGTTTTTTCTAACATAATTGTATTTTTTGAGAAAACATCAATTCAAGTTTGAGTTTTTTTTTATCTAGCTTCAATTTTTTTGATTTTTTTGTGCTCAAACTTCTTGAATCTTTTTTCCTTCCTCTCTTATTGTTGTCCTTAAAGTTTGAAGGCAACTAGAGCAAATTTGGTCGAGCGACACTGTCTTTTTTTCTTGAAAACGTGCAGGAGAATTGCTGTCTCATTGTATTAAGAAGAAAAAGTAATCAGGGTCTAAAGAAGGTCCGATACAAAAGACCCCTTACGGGGGCCAGAAACACGCATACAGGAAGGAATCCATCTAGAAAAATAGAAAAAACCCACACACTGCTAGGGAAGTCCCTAGGACACAGCTAAGGGGCCTGCCATGTCAGAAATGCCTTTTGCCCCCGCTATTTCCCAGTGATGCATCTCCTCTTTTGCCCAGCAAAGGATTAGAGTTATATTTGAATTCCAACCATCAAAAACACATCTATTTTAGTGATTCCAAATCGCCCAAGCACCCAAAATGATAAGGGAGTTAAGACCCTTTTTGATAAGCCCGCTTACTGCTCCTACTGTCTTTTCCCACCAGCCTAGGAAGGAGGAAGCAGCCATGTGTGGTGCAAGAGAGTGCAACCCAAACTGTCTTAGCAAAAGATACTAGAATCCTCTTGCAAAGACACATGTCATAAAGAGGTGGTTCATAGTTTCAGCCTCTTGGTCACATAAAAGACATTTCTTCGAGTGATCCAAGCCCCCTTTTGCAAGTCTATATGTTGTCCATCATCTTTTTTTAGCCAAATGAAAAACTAACATTTGGGCAGGGCCCATGATTTCCACACCATCTTATAATATGCAAAGGAGCTTGAGCCAAGGAAAAGGCCTTTGTAAGTAGATTTGGCCGAATATTTGCCATCTGAAGCTAAGCTGAAAAGGTGTTTACCATCTATGCCAAGCCGCAGCTCAAAATCTGAAAGCATATCCTAAAGATAAAGATAATCTATGAGTACACCAACTGAGAGAACTCCCTTAATATCATAGACCCATTTCTTACTCAAAATGGCATCCCGAACAATCCTTGTATTGACCAACCACTTTGGGATTGCATCAAAAAGTCTAGAAACAAGATATGTATGTCTTTCTCCATGCAGCCATCTATGTTTCCAGAACTTAGTATTGGCTTCATTTCCCACTTCAGAGATCAGAATTATAGAGAAAATACTCAAGCCTTACGTGGTACCTGGATGGGGAGATCTGTCGCGTCCCAACAATTCCAAACATTTGACTATTTGAGTGGCGCCACCGCTCTACTCTTGGGCCTCCCGTTTGGTTTTTCCTCGTACTTTCGAATGTCCAAATCAAGTTTATTTTGGCCTGATAGATCATAATCTTCCCAAGAGTTTGTTTGGAACATCCAAACGACATTTGATTGAAGTATTCTTGATTTGACCCCTTTTAGAGCTTTTGATGTCTTTGGGTTAAAATTTGGAAATCAAGTCAAGAGTGCTTCTACATAAGAATTTTTATTGTCTCTCATTCATCACCTATTCAATTATTCAACAAGTGAAATGAACTCAACCATAAATACAGACTACCCACCAAATGTACACAAAATTTCAGAGCACAGCAGAAAGAGCACATGACATTTTAAAATACAATGACAATATACATAATGAACGACAAGCTGCACAATGAGTATTGAAACCCATTACGTTTTAGAATACATAGAGAAATCACTGCAAGGCTTCACCAGAAATTCATCTGTGAAATTCTTTTACAATTGTGTCTTCACCAACAGAAGTAGTCGGAAGCAGGTGTTTATCTTCCAATTCATCTTCGTCAGAGTTATCGTTGCTGGTGGTATTGGAACCATCTAAATTCACAGACAGCAAAACGACATGAGACTGGATAACAATAGGGCATGAACACAACAAATTGGCTAACGGTACGATGTATAGACATGAAAAAATGACAGCATGGAGATATATACATGATATTTTCAGTTATAAATAGCATGAGAAACCACCACAGATGACAGAGGGGATAGAGAACAGCATATACCTGAGAAACGACAGTCTCCAAGATGCTTTGTTTCAGTTGACTCAAGCCGCAAGCCTTCTGGTAGAAGGCAGTTGCAAAAGGCACCTGAAAATAGTTTGGATTATCCTCCATTGTAAGCTATGCCAATTTCATCCCAATATGTGTGCTCTTTTGCAACAAAAAAAGTACATGTTTTGATACAAAGTTACAAACCAACCTAATAGACCCATGTGTTTCATTTGTCAATGACTCAGTTACATCCAAAAATGCAATTCAAATCATGGGAGATATTGACATCAAACATTAAGGCTTACACTTCTGATGCTTTTCACTTTTATAATGTATCGTATGTGGCAAGGAAAAACTCTGGTATTTCTGGGTATTTGCCTAATTGGTTAACATACATATTAGAATCTGGACAAGACTAGTGAGAAATGTACGTAGGTGGCAAGGATAACTAATTATCATTGATCAGAAGCGATCGTGTATGAGTTTCACAACATTCCATTGAAAAAAAAGAATTCATCTAACTTTTTGTTGGAAACTTACCAGTTTCATGGAACTGGCCCTACTTGCAAAGCTGGAGAATGGTTGAACAATTTGATTTAAAAGTTGTGTTCAAATTCAATACATTAAATAAGGTGGACACAGAACTCAGTAGCATGGAGACCCTAAATTCAGAACTGTGTGCTCTATCATAGTTGGATCAAAAGCAACATGGAGATCCTAAATTCAGAACTGTGTCATAGTTGGATCAAAAGCAATATCATTGAGATTT
Organism: Zea luxurians; assembly: GCA_029449295.1. Classification (NCBI taxonomy): domain Eukaryota; kingdom Viridiplantae; phylum Streptophyta; class Magnoliopsida; order Poales; family Poaceae; genus Zea; species Zea luxurians. Next base: position 132,205,341 of record JAOPSE010000008.1, read on the forward strand.
CCATACACATTTAGGAAGTGAATAAACATTCTTTAGTTTTATCATTGAATAATGTATGTTCATGATGCCAGCCCTTCCTTAGTTCTATACAACAACTAGTAATTATCATCCTACGAATAAAATTTTACTCTGTGTAGCCCACCTCTCTTCCTCTACAAGTCAACAGGTTTCCTCCCATTCCTGAGCAATAAAATAATCCCACACTTGCTTCTCGCATCTATATATCACAATTTCCTCCAGTCATTACATGATAACAGACACTAACTCATCCATTTCCCTACAGCATGAGTATGCCCACCTTCTAGCTAATTAAAGTTTAGCAAGCCCATATTCTACAGTTTAGCATGCCCATCTTCTCGCATTTACAGCTTCTTAACTAGGAATTTTTATTTATAATCAAGATAGTCTCGTGGTTAGAATTCGAGATACTACAAGATAAATTTCTGTGTTCCCTGAACCATCTTAAACACATACTTCTTGGTTGCAATAATTTTTTTCTCTCGAACACGCAGGAGGGCTGCATATAGTTTCATTAAAAGGAGAGAGAGGAAGCATCAACCCCCCCCCCCCCCACACACACACACACACGCACACGCACACGCACACAAACAACTCTTAAAACACACACCAAAAAAACCACCACTGCACACACGCACACAAAAACACTTAAACAGATAAAGCAAGATTACAAGACGTTGAGAGGAGAAAAGCTACACGACCTACTAGGCTACTACACATCATCTCCTAAGAAACATCACCGGTAGCAGCCAGCAAGCCCTTTAGCAGTTTAGCTCTGGCCAAAGCCCAAAACCACAATTCTTTCACCAGAAACTTTCAAAGACAATATATAGAGGAGCACCGGTTTTATTACCTAGCCTTGCAAGTCGATTGACCCAACCAGGAATTGATTTTCCTGTTAATCTGGTGCTAAGATCATCTGTAAAGTGGTTACAGTTCTTGGAAATGAGGTGGTAGGTATCTCCATGGTATTCTGAGGCCATCCTCTGAATGAATTCTCGAAATTCCAAGGGATTCAGAGTTGTGTGGCCTATGAAAACCGTACATCTGTATATGAACCCTGGGCAGCTCTTCGGTTCCACCTCAAAAACACCACTCGATGGGTGATCATGTGCTCCAAAACTGTACTCCGATCCATGAACTGTTGAACAATCAACAGAGCAACATAAAACATAAACAATTTGGACACATGCAGAGAAAATGCTCGAGTATAATGATGAACCAAATGTTCTAAATACAGGATAAATGATTTGTCAAGTTTTGGTTCTCGTCACAAAATGGTGAAAATTGCATCATAGGACACATGTGTCCAAATGTTCTCGAGTAGAAAATTGCATATTAAGGAATATCTTCTCAGGAATCTATGAAAAAAGAAAAAGTTTCCTGAACTTCAATTTTGTCATTCTAACCTTTGGTTACACAAAATCAGTAATAGAACAAAAGCTACCAACAGTTTTACAAATTTACCTTTACCAAAAGAAAGTTGCAAACATATGAACGCACTGCAAGCAGTTGAGTTGGTTGATAGATAAAGCAAAACAATAACAGTTTTCATCGCCCAAATAAATACAAACTCACTTCTCCCATCTGTCAGATGCCTGAGTCCGGTTTCTGTTCAGACAATACCTTAGTCATTGATCTTGCTTGAGTTCTTGTGCTCCATCAAGCTGAATCTCAGGTTGTTTTTACTTTGAAGTTGGATCCGTTAAGACCAAGACCTGCTAAGTGCTAACATGTAATGACGATGCCTCATCTCCTTCCTATTCCACCCATTAATTTTGTATTTATCTTGATCGCATGTCCAATGTCTTGGCCTGAGGGAGCTAATAGGGACTAGGGAGAGGACAGAAGGTCGATTTTGTCTAGATCGTGGTGTACCAGTGAACGCCCTTGATCCTGAGACGGTGCTGTTGCCTGTTGCTGATGTTCTGGCAGAGCTCTGGTGAAGATCTGGAGTGTGGTTGCTCCCCACTCTCCCTGTAGAAGTTCCTGTGTTTTTTTTACTATTTTAGAAACATTGGTCAAATATGTCCTTGTTTGACCATAGAAAAAGCTGTTGATTGTATCTTGTATTTTGTGTATTTATTACCGTCCAAAACACTACTTAATTTTTCCATATTGTATTTGTAATGAAATACAAGGTAATGCGATTGTTTGATCATAGAAAAAAATGTGATTGTGTCTTTCAACTTGTTTTTAGTTCAAGTTGGAATGGAAACACTAGGTGTTTTTGTCCTTGTTTGACTATATGGAAAGAAACTGTGGATTGTGTTTTGTGGCTTGCTTTTTAGTTCAAGTTGAACAAACTAGGGGACTTTTGTCCTTGTTTGTCTATAGAAAAAATGTTTAATGTGTCATACATTGTTATTAAAACGTCGTTTAAACGACGTTTAAACGTCGTTTAAACGAGAAAACATGTTTAAAAGTTGGAACGTCCGAACATTTAAGGTTTAGGGCGTAGAACGTCCGTTTCAAGTGTTTAAACGACGTTTAAGCGTCCAAATAGCGTTTTAGACGTTATAAGGACGTTCTACCCGTCCTGGGCCTTTAGCATTTTCTAGGTCGCTTTCCTAGGCACTGGCCAGCGCTGGACACGGCGCCGTCACTCCCTCCGCCAGCCGCCGCTCTGTTCTCCTCTCTCCTCTGCTCAGCCACAGCTGGCCACCGCCCTCCTCTTCTGCGTCGGCCGCCGCTCTGCTCTCCTCTCTCCTCTCCTCAGCCACAGCCAGCCGCTGCTCTCCTCTCCTCTCTCCTCTCCTCAGCCAGGCAGCCAGCCGCTGCTCTCTGGCGCCCACAGCAGCCTAGCCGCGCCCACAGCAGCCCAGCCAGCAGCCGCTGCTCTCCTCAGCCAGCAGACCACAGCAGACCGCCCTCGGCCCTCCACGAACTGTGGCACTGCACCCACAACAGACCATATTGGTGAGTACTGATTTTGTGCAACCATATTGCCCAACAGTGAATGAATCATTTAAGCTCTATTTGCTCAACCATATTGGTGAGTACTGATTGTGCAACCATATTGCTCACAGTGAATTTCAATGGCAACAAATAGTGAGGCAAAATGACTCCTATGACCCACTCAAAGATCAGTCATGAAGGCCAAAGTTAAATGATCCAGGATGATCTTTTTATTCTATTTGGTTTGCGAACTCAACTTATGTATGAACTTATTCTATATTTGAATTTCTATGTCAAGTCTGAAAAGACGTTTCAACATTTGTTTAAACGTTTAAGAGTTAAAAAGTTGGTTCATAACGTTTTAGCGTTTTACCGCTTTAATAACCATGGTGTCATATATTTTGTGCAAAATAGATAACTCTTTTGTTTTGTAATTGTAGGGAAACACAAGGCAACTTTGTGATTATTTGACTATACAGAAAAGATTGTGGATTGTATAAGTAATACAGTCCTTGTTTGGCTATATAAAAAATGTACAACTATAGAAAAAAAAAGGAAAACGTAGGATTCGGATATACTGAATTGCAGTCTAGTTCTGAGTTTTATGTAGTTTAGTGGTGGTACAGCTGTATAATTACAGTTTTAACTAACAGAACTTACACTAGTTGAAATGTGAACTTTTCTCTTAGGTACTGGAATATTATTTGTAACAAGGTCTCCTTAGAAATGAGCACACATGCATTGATTCTTCATTGTAATGGTCATTAATTGGAGAGGTAATGTGTTCGAATTTGTTACACATTTGTAGACTATGAGTCTCTGTTCCTCTATGCAACTGTGACTACAAAGAAATGAGATATGATGCATGCAGTTTTTTTCTGAACATTTATTATAAAACACAAATGGAACACTTATTAGTACTTCACAAACAAATGGTCCAAGTCCAATACGCATTTTAAATCCAATTTTAGCTACCAGGTGGTACATTAAAGAATAAGGGAGATGAACGAGGGAAAACAGATAACAAAACCCAAACAGTTTTCTGGTATGTTTAGCAGGCCCGTTAAGAAATATATAGTCATCGGGTTTCTAGCCGGCCTGTCAGGGCCTAAGGAGGCCAACGGAGGGGCTGCGGCAGCAGCAGCCATGGGCCCTCTAAGGGGGATTAGATAATGATAGTTAGAGATAAGATTAGAAGATTAGTTGAGAGTATTTAGGAGACTAGTTGAGATTATTTAGGAAGATTATCAGTTAGTTTGTTGAGAGTTTTAAGGAGATAAGTATCTCTAGCTAGACAGGGGCGACCAGCCGGTCAATTTATGTAATCAATGGATGAGAAATAAAGTAGCCAAGAATTAGAAGGGAGAAACCCTCCTCTTGCTCGGTCGTGGGCAGAGGCCCCCGGCCGACGTTCCTACCCATCGATACCCTTCTCCAATCCTTCACCGATCTAGCGACCATAACATCTGGTATCGGCTAGCTTGGGTTTCGATCCGATCCCATGGCTTCTGCTGCCAATTTCGTGGCATCGTCCTGACAATAGGTGTTCCCATCTCCATGGACTGCGCCGTATGTCACCTTCGTTACGTCGTACTGGCAACCGGCGTCCCCATCTCTATGGGTTGCGTCGCATGCCACCTTCGTCACGCCATCCTGGCAACCGGCGTCCCCATCTCCATGGGCTGTGCCGTATGCCACCTTCGTCACCCCATCCTGGCAACTGGCATCCCCATCTCCATGGGCAGCATCACCTGCCAATTTTGTCACCACATCCTGGACGCGACGTTCCTGCCCATCGATACCCTTCTCCAACCACAACGTCAAATTTTGTCACATCATCTTCGTTGATGGCGTCTCCGTCCCCATGGGCGACGCCACTAGGGGCAGCCATGACTCAACAATCACCATCTCCATCGATGGGGGACTTGTGGACCAACATAAGGGCTGATCTCGCAAAGATACAAGCCTCGCTCCGGATGGTTGAGGAGAGGCTGCTGCAAATCAAGGCAGCAGTGCAACATGAGCAGCAGCAGCTGGTGTTGTCCGCACGGCTCCAGACATCGGCGGCTGTGGGCATACAGGCTGCTGCCCGTGGCTTCCTTGCACGAGGGAGAGTGCGAGAGATGCGCCGGCAGATGCTCGAGGCAGCCTTGGTGACGGTTGACCTCGACACACGGGGGTGCGACCTCGCCCTGTCAGCCAGCCATCAGCAGCGGCACCGGGCTACTATCTCCAAGTGCGAGCATGGTACGTGTTCCGCTGGCGACGAACTTCAACTCTACGGCAGCGGCGGTTGGGAAGGCACTCCCCTCGTCATCGGCAAGGGCGCACTGTTTAGCGCCACCATATTCCGCTACCGGCCGCCACGAGGGCGCCTCCGCTGGTTATTGTTGCGACCTATTCCAGGTGTCCATCCATGTGCTCCCCTTTCATCCAGATGGCGTCCATGGGATCTAGGTGGCTGCACACGTGCAAGTCCAATGCGCGGAGGGTTCCGCCTTGTCTTATGGGATCAAAAAAAATCAGATTCAGAATAATAAGATAAGCCGATATATAAAAAGCTTGTCTTCTAGGGATCTGGTTTTGGGTCAAGTAGACTCGGTCTTTGAGCACCCGTCATGCTACAGCTCGAGAACGAGCTGCTTGTACAGGATGGGTGTAGTGTCAGGGCCTAAGGAGGCCCACGGAGGGGCTGCGGCAGCAGCAGCCATGGGCACTCCAAGGGGGATTAGATAATGATAGTTAGAGATAAGATTAGAAGATTAGTTGAGAGTATTTAGGAGACTAGTTGAGCTTATCTAGGAAGGTTATCAATTAGTTTGTTGAGAGTTTTTAGGAGAGTTTTAAGGAGATAAGTATCTCTAGCTAGACAGGGGCGATCAGCCGGTCTATTTATGTAATCAATGGATGAGAAATAAAGTAGCCAAGAATTAGAAGGGAGAAACCCTCCTCTTGCTCGGCCGTGGGCAGAGGCCCCCGACCGACGTTCCTGCCCATCGATACCCTTTTCCAATCCCTCACCGATCTAGCGACCATAACACGGGCTGTAACAGTTTAGCTATACAAACAGATATAGTTGATAAATCTTAATCCAACGATTAATATTGTTGCCTAAACAAATGTACTATTTTCGGCATCTGAAATATACCAATGCACAAATAAACTGGGCTGAAGATAGTAATACTTAGAGAGTGGTGCGTTTTCAAGAACTTGCACATTGACAAACAAATTACAATTTTAAATATTACTAATAAAGCATGTAAGTAGGTAGTTACACATCAAACAGGACTAATAAGATGAAATTGTGAGAACAAGAGATGAAAATAAAAGGAGGAAAGTTTTTTATCAAATGCCATATGAATGTCACAGTCTCATGTATCTGCAAGCTTCAACCAATAAATCTCATGAAGGGCGCTTCAAGTAAGTGGACTGAATTATAATCCTATATATTGATAAACCAGTAATGGTGTAGTGTATTATAAAAAAAGTTCAACTGTATAATTTACTACAGATTCATTATTGCTAAACTAGCACAAGATCACACTTCTAAACTGACTTTCTAAGAACTGCAATTCTGTATATTGCTTTAGAAACTACACTTGAGTTATCTGCAATTCTTTTTTTCTCTGCCTAATATTAAAAAGAGGCTTGTTCCGTTAGCACTCACAACCATCTGATGGATCCAATCTCTCACATGCCTATACAAGTTAGAGTAGTGTGTCTAAGGTGGTGTTTGTTTCGGCTAATCTCCAGCTTCTGGCCGTAAGAAACTGCTGCGGACTGCCAAACGCCTAGCTTTTCATCCTGCTTTTGTGAAAATCGCTTTGATGAAAACCGTCCAAAATCAAAGTGAACACAGAATTGGCCGAGTCATCGCAATAGTAGGAATCTGTCACTTTCTAGATCCTAAACCATATGACCCCCTTCATCTTTCTCCACACGTAATCCTCACGATATTTAGATTCCCCACAACCAGATTCTCAGAAAATCTCGTCAAAAAAAAAAGATGAAACAAACAGGCCCTAAGCACGGAGTAGAGTCCTATTCCAAAACGAATTAGAAAAATTGAGTGTTTCCATGGTTGCTACTCTCTCCTGTGCACTTGTTGAGTTAGAGCAAAGTGTACAGGCGCAGCATGGAGGCGGATCTCAAAAAAATTAGAACACATGATGATCATTGCTAAATCTTTATACCACATGTACACATATGAGGTAAAGCATTAGGAATCAATGCACAGGACGGCGTTCGATTCCAAGATGTATTGGAAAAGTTGACATGATTGTTACACAAATCTCCAAGCCACAAGTCATCTAATTAATCATGCAACAAGTTGTACGTTCCATTGCAACGCATAGGCATTGTTTGCTACTTTTAATAGGAAATTGTAACTGTAAAAGGATTGATCATACCATAAATTCACAAGAAATGTGATGTAATCATATAACTAAGCTAGGAAAGTAACATTTGTTTCTAAAAGAGTTGTAAAGATCTATTGCGGTAGCTTTGAACATTAACTGAAAAAGGCCCCTTAAACACAAAATAAAATATCTATTGTGCTAAGCAACAATTGATATGTCCAGTCTCATCCTTATGGATAGTTGGATACTGGGAAATCATAAAATATGTATTGTGATGTTTCTAAGGAACAATTTATATGTCCAGTCGGCCAGCTATGGATACTAGAAATAACAGGATGCGTTATCAGATTTAATCTTTCCCTTCTGAATCCTCTAAATCTGTCGTCTTGCTTAGCTTATCTCAACTGGAACAAGTGCCTAACAGCATCCAAGATCCTCTCATTTAGCTCATCGCACCCAACGGCATCCAAGATCCTCTCATTTAGCTCATCGCAACTAGAACAAGTACTCAACAGCATCCAAGATCCTGTTGTACCCACCATTCCTAGAAGCAACTTACCCAACAAAGGCACAGACTTCCAACAAAACTGCATCTAATTGTAAAGTTTAAAGTTCACATAACAGTACAACCTGACCCGAACAATTCCCTCCGAACAAAATTGCCATTTCGGACCCGCGTTTACCTTCGACGGCAGAGTGGAAGATGCCAAGCCCGCCCCAGTGGAGGTAGTTGTTGACCGGCGTCAGGTCGTACACGTTGAGAACCACCGGGTAAGTTGCCGCCCCCGCCGCATCCCCAACCGCCGCGCCACCGGAGACCGCCCCGCCCATCAGGCCCGCCGACCCTCACCGATTTTCTCCCTCCCTCTGAGGAGATCTTGCGCGCGCCCCGCACGCCGAAGACTGACTGACCGCGCGCGCAGTCGCCCCCGGCGCGCGAGGCACTACTCGAGGCGAGATCGCGAGGGACCTTCGATGGAGCAAAAGGGACGAGAGGCGGATGGAGATGAACCAGTCGACACGACGACCAACCGAGCGGATCGCGAGCGTGTTCCGGGAGAGGTTCACGGTACATTGACTGAACGATGGGGTCAGGAGAATGTGGTCCGAATAGCAATAGAATATAGGTGTGTATTTGCAAAGTGAGTCCATGGACCTGTTTGTATATAACGGTGATAAGGGTCTGCTTGTTTCTTTTAGTCCAGGACTAAAGTTTAATTAAAGAACTAAAGTTTAGTTCATATCATTTTGGTTCTATAGACTAAAAATATTTAAAATACATTAATTAAATTAATTATGAAAAAAATCAAAATACCTCTAACCATTCTCTCGTTATTAGTGTAACTAAAATAAAGAAGAGATAAAAAGTGAAATTAATATAGTTTAGTCTTTTTTAGTCACTCTTTGAGAGACTAGAAACTAAAATAGTTTAGTCTCTATTTTAGTCCCACGTTAGAGACTAGATGAGACTAAAATAGAGGGACTAAATTTTAGTCACTCAAACCAAACGGGCCTAAAGTTAATGCCTTAGAATTTTAGTAATAGATTAAAGTTTTTATAAAGTATCTAAATTTTATACCATATAATTAAAGTAAACTTCAGACCGTATGGTTCAAACAGGCCCATTCGATCCTCAGTTATATAGGATGATGAATACAAAAGAGGGCTCTGTATACCCACTATATTTGTGTTGGATTATCGGGTTCCAATATAAAACTTATTATAACTAGTATAATACTTGTACCTACGTTAGTACCTGGAAGGGGAGGGCAAGAGAGCAAGTGAGGGGCGGCGAGGTCACAGAGGGAGTGGGGAGGCAAGGGTGGTCACGGTGCGTGTGAGGGATGAGAGAGAAGGATGATTCAAATAACATTGGATATAGAATTTGAATGAATAAGAGAGTGAAGGGTTATCCAACGATTTGAACTGTTGGTTTTGATGGTGTGTTATGTGTGGGTGCAATTTTTGGTGGATTTATATAGGTTATAGGTGTGGAAGTGATTTGGTTTGGTGAGTTTTGTATATATATATATATATATATATATATATATATATATATATATATATATACTAACTATTAAGAGAGGAGTGTAGACTGCCCCCGCCTCCCTACCCCACCCGCCCGCGAATGCCCGGATTTTTGCATCCGCCATTTTCGGCGCCGGAGGGACGCCATGTCCCGCAAGGACGGGAGCGCGCCAGAGAGGCTGTTCCCCTGGAGGCTGAGGTCGCGTAGTGCCACGAGCGAGGGAGCGACGGCGGGAGCGTCCCCGTCAAGCCGGCGTTCTTGAGGTCGAGGTTGTCGACGCGACCCTCTTTCCCTAGCTCGGATCCACCTGGGCGCGCCACGGCACCGCCCTCGCTGGCCCTGCCGGCACGGTGCTCGTCCTCACCGACCTCGCCACGCTATCCTACACCCCCTCCGGATCCGCCAAGTGGATGAAGCATCCCCTCTCTCTGCTGTCCAAGCCGTGGAGCCCTATACTGGCCTCCGACGCTGTCTTCGCCGGGAAGCGGGAGGAGCACCCCGCCGGCGAAGAGCTCGTCGGCGCAGGAGGGCGAGGCGGCAGGGTTGGGATAGAGCGGCCAGAACTCGAACTCCGGGGAGGAGGACGCGGTACTCCTCGCCTCGGGGCGTCCATGGCTGCCTGGGGGTGGGAGGAGCTGGCCTCTCTCTGCTTGCTCCGATTGCTTCAGCTGCCTGCGAGAAGCAAGGTGGAAGACTGGAATGGAAGGGAGGTGAGGAGAGGGAATGGCGGAGGTGGCAGCACGCGGCTTTGGTAGTGCTGCTCCCGTGGCTCTAAATCCCCGACGACACTGTGGACGAAGATCTGGAAGCGAGAAACAGAGGAGAAGGAGGCTTACCATCTCGAAGCTGTTTGCCGTGGTACTCAAAGGAAGCATAGTGCTTCTTCTGCTTCTTCCCCTTGCCAGTGCTCTTGACTGGTTCCCCTACAGCTACGGGCACCGCCTCCGTGTTCTCCTCCTCGCGAGGATCCTCTGCCTGCGGCTCCACCTCATCGGGCTCCTCATCCTCGCTCCCCGAATCGTGGCGGCGTCTAGGCCATCCTCGGCGGCGACGGGTCTTTGTTTCGGCCACATGTTCGCAGTGCTCCACCTCCTCGCGGCGCGGCCGGGACCAATGCACGGAGGCGAGGCTCGCGGTGGCCGTGGGGGAAATAGAGGGTGGTGGAGGAGAAGGGCTGGCAGAGAAAGGGGCAATGGTGAAAGGAGCGGGCGGAGGAGGAGGAGGCCTAGAGAGTGCTCATGGCAGCTGAGCGCAGTAGAAGAGGGACGGTGTGGGAGAGAAGTGGAGAACACGGAATCGTTCAGGCACTCACAGCTCTATTGGATGAATGCTTCGGTTTCGCGATCAACTTGGCCACGCGTCGACACGGTGATGGCTGGAAGCCCGCGGAATGCGGACAGAGCTTCAAAAGGGGTCAAGTTTTAAGGAAGTAGATAGCTTCTATTTTTTCCCCTCTTGTTCTTTGTTTTCCCCAGCAGAACAGAAAAAGAAAAGTTTGTTCCTTGTACCAGTTGCTAAAGCACATGCCTTTTCGAAGGATGGCAGCAGCAGCAGTGTCACATCGATCGGGCCTTTGTAGATAAGAACAGGAAGTAGCCAGTGCCAGATTTTATTATACCAGCGGATTATATTAGTCAGTACCGTAGTGTGTAGCTTGGATTAGTTTGCACTTGTTTCTATTTTCCAGATTCGTCCAAACTTTTGTACTTCTCCTAGAAAACTGGTGAGAAGTTTTAGTCAGATTTTGCTCAATCTTAATTAAACTTCATCGAAAAAGATGATCACTTTCAAACTTTTGAACGAGAAGTAGATCTGCAAGCTTTACCAGTCCAATGGGGTCTGATAAAGACTTTAAAATGGACATCGACATCAAAAGCGTAACTAAGCCAAGAGTTCCCTTTTTTGGATGTGCTGTGTATATGAATCCAGAATGTAAGTTGTAGTTAGCACACTCGGCGATCAAGTTACTTCAGATTTGAGGGCCCCACCGTCTGATGAACTGTATGAGAGTGCCGGGGAAACAAAATTGTCAACAATGCAACTGTATGAGCTACCTGATTCAACACAAGGAATCGTTAAAAAGGACCACCGGCATCTCTTCATTCCTATTTGCAGCAACAAAACATGGCACTTCATCCTTCCTTTCTTCAATGTTGGCGCCCCTGTCTATCAGTGAAACAATGAAATCACATGTTACACAATGATCTACCAGAAATTCCAACAGCACACCTGCACCTATTTTTCCTAGGGATTTTTATTTTCTCAAGGGAAATTAGTTCATTTTTCCTTGAGAAAATAGGAATTCCTTGGAAAAATAAAGTTTCCAAACTAGCCCTTACTGGCTTTTTCTCCTCCATATTTTGGAATGGAGGGACTACCAAATAAAGACACATTAACCCATGGTCTTGTGGTGATACACAATAAAGAAGCACATGCCTATCAAAGGATGGTAATTTTCATAGATCCAGCAACACCACCAGAACAAACTCAACAGTCAACACAAATTTGCATGGTCGTTGAAATTTATCTTGCGTAGGCCTATCCAAAATGCAGAAATAACTCTTACATCAAAAGTCGTCACCCAACAAATGATACTGCATTGTTACTTATAAAACCATACTTTAATGTCATGCACAAAGCATCAATTACATGAGAGATCTGCACCAGAACAACCCTACCATTAAGAACACAGACACTAGACCTAGCCCCCTTCATACGAGAAGGTCGATCAGCTACTTTTAACACACTACACACCACTACACTAGTACCTTCCACCTCCAGCTTACATACACATGGTGATGTACTGTTGTCAGACACCCACAGAGCCAGTTTGTTATCTACTAGTCTACTACTAACGTAATCGAAGCCTAAGCAGACACCCATGTCTCAGAAACAGCTACATACTTGCAATTACCTCTAGCCCTACACAGCCACAAACCACCCAAGAACACGAACTCGGATCATTCAGATTTTCAAATCCTATTGTTACCAACCTCCCCTAAGTCAAAGAATGTGCATTGTCAGCTTCTGAGGCACTGTCCCCTGAGCTCCTCGACTCAGAACCTGTAAATGTAAAAAGTCCGCACCCTAAAGAAATTTTGGAACTACTGAAGGACTACACAATGCTAGCTTGATCATACCACTGGACGATGAAGAGCCACTGCTAGAACCACTAGAGCCTGTCGTACCTTCAGCGTCCTTCTCGATCTCCATGGATTGGTAAGTGGCTGTTGGCATTTCATCCCCAATATCAACATACTCATCCACCTGCTCAGCCACTGTAGTGCTCTTCACAGGTTCCTCGCTCTCCTACAAAAATAATAAATAAACAAACTAGCATCAGCGCCCAATTCACACGTCCACTAGCTGCAACCAAAAACAAACGTGCTGCTCTTATTGTCATTACCGCATCGTCATTGTCAACCAATGTAGGCACATCGCCCACAGGTGCAGTGTCATCCTCAGCCACAGCAGTACTGGTTACATCAGCAACGCCACCATTCATCATCGCATCATGCTGGGACTTCTTGAGTGCCTTGTTGAAGTTAGTAACAAAACAATCAAGCTCCCACTATATCTCAACATCCATCTCATCAATATCAAGCTTGATCTCACCCCTAAGCATCTTTGGGTTGTTGTTCCTCTTGCGCATAATCTAAAGCACATTGTGCATCTTCTCTTTGGGCAGGCTCACCAGCCCCAGCTTGAGCATGTTCTTCTCCTCTAGGCTCATCTCCCTCTTGTTAGGCTCCCTCGCCTTGGGCTTCTGCATCCTCACATTCCCTACTCTCGTCTTAGCCTTCGCCTCGACAGGCTCAACTGCCGGCGGAGGTGGCAGCTCAGCCGCCACTGGCCTCGGCGGCTCAAGGCGCTTGTGCTCTTCATCGAAACAAGCGAGCGCAAGTGCCTCCTTGTACATCCTCTCGAAGTAGGCGAAGAGGGTGCCAGCGAACATGTGGACCTCGTGGCCGACCGGGTTGTACCGCAGCACGTTGTTGAAGGTGAGGTGGACGGCGGCGGCGCGCGCGGCGGTAGGCCCTGCTGCTGCCAGGCGTCGATGCAGGAGAGGAGGGCGCGGACCTGGCCGAGCTCCACCATGAGGCGGTACCAGAGCGTGTGGGCCTCACGGTGGCCCAGGGACACCGGGTGGAACTTGACGTAGCCGGCCGCCGCTTGGCTCGGACTTGGACCTATCGACGCGCGGGTGGGGCTAGCTGGGGCTAGGGTTGGGGGGTATGGGCTCGAGCGGGGCGCGCGTCTCCCCCCAATTATGGTGGTGGCCCCCTCCCCGTCCGTCCAGAAGGGAGGAGGCCATCGGTGGTGCCGGCGAGGTCCCGCGAGCTCGACTGGTGTGCTGGCAATTCGGATCCTGAGGAGAGGGAGAGAGCTCGGGAGCAGGAGAGAGGGAGGATGCAGGTAGACTGATGGAGTGGAGACGACGGGAATTTTTCCCCGAGTGGCGGGCAGATCTGGTCGGCGTCGGGAGAGGAGGGATCCGCGCCATTGGTAGGATGAGTGGACGGATGGGATGGCTCAAGACTTTTGTCTCCGAGAATCGGTGCGTGGCCGTGGACTCTTGGGTTTGACCAGTCGTTGGGGCACAGATAATTGTCATGTGGGGTAACAGTGTGCGGTGGGGTCGTAGTCTTGGTGTCAGGGCCTCATGGTAGTAGAGTTAATCTCTACTAACTATTAAGATAGGAGTGTAGACTGCCCCGCCTCCCAACCCCGCCCACCCCCCGCGAACGCCAGGATTTTCGTATCCGCCATTTTCGCCGCCAGAGGGATGCCATGCCCCGGAAGGACGGGAGCGCGCCAGAGAGGCTGTTCCCCTGGAGGCTGAGTGAAGGGAGCAACGGCGGGAGCGTCCCCGCCAGGCTGGCGTTCTTGAGGTCGAGGTTGTCAACGCGGCCCTCTTTCCCCAGCTCGGATCCGCCTGGGCGCGCCACGACACCGCCCCTCGCCGGCCCCACCGGCACGGTGCTCGTCCCCACCGAGCTCGCCGCGCTATCCTACACCCCCTCTGGATCCTCCAAGTGGATGAAGCATCCCCTCTCTCTGCTGTCCAAGCCGTGGAGCCCCCCATACTGGCCTCCGATGCCGTCTTCGCACTCTATGACATCGGCATGCCGTGGCGCAGCCAGTGGAAGCTCTTCTCCTGCCCGCTTGCCATGCTCACGGGGGGCTAGGCGCCCATGGAGCGAGCGGCATGGGGAGACGTCTTCGAGGTCCTCAAGCATCCCCGACTCCTGGCTGGGGCCGGCGACCGCTGGGTCCTTATGATCGGCGGGCTCAGGTCCTCCTTCGCTATGGACGCGCCATGCTCCACGGTCTTAATACTCCACCTAGATCTGGCCACCATGGAGTGGGAGGAAGCTGGGCGCATGCCGCCCAATATGTACCGCTGCTTCACTGGCCTATGCGAGGCTGCCTCGCAGGGAGGCACCATACCGGCCGCTGCTGCCAGGGGTAACAATAAGGTCAAAGTTTTCGGAGGCGATGGGAAGGTGTGGTTCGCAGGTAAGCGAGTGCGCGGGAAGCTTGAAATGTGGGAGGAATATGAGATGGGGAGCAGTGGCAAGTGGGACTGGGTGGATGGTCTTCCTAGCTATGGTGATGTAGAGAGTTTATTTTAGTACAAATAACAACCGTATGTCCTACCTGATCTAAACCACAACACTAATTTTATTATGTGATGTTTTCCACTTATTATGTGATGTTCCATTATGCAGGTTGTTGGTATAGAATTTATGTTGTATATTTGATCAAATAATTTGTGTGTCGTTGCAGCGTATGGCCATTGTACAGGCTCTTTGGCTCGTGTGTTGCGACAGTCGTGATGGCTACTGCGCAAGTCACCAAACATGATGGCACGGTTTTTCGTTGTACCGGTAAACACTAATGACTAACCCAATGACTTAGATTACTTGATTTGTTTTGTGTGCTTTGTGTTGAAGGTGTTTCTTAATTCTAGCATGGCAGACAGGAAGTGAATGTGGAGTTGAAGAAGGAAGTTGATGTATGGGATATGATGTTGTTTGTGTGAAGTTTCCGATAGTGAGTATATTGGTAGTTTCTTGTTTTTTTTTGCTTTCTATATATGACATCTTTGCCATTTTAAATTTTCATGGATGGCTGGTAAATATAACTGGTAAAATTTCATATGTGTTCATGTCCTTATCTGATTGTGTCAGCTCTCTTAATCATGCAAATTCTAAAATGATCATATCATATAACTTTGATTCCTTTCAAATAATTTAATTTATGAAACAACTATGTTTGTAAATGGATATATTGATTCTGTAGCAACGCATGGGCATATATCTAGTATATATATATATAAGTTAAATAATAGACTAAATGATGCTTCCATCATTTGAAATTATAAGTCAATGGCTTATTTAGAATATATTTTTATTATGCATCTAAATATACACTATTTCTAAACATATAATAAAGTTTGTCTAAAAAGTCAAAACAACTTAAAACATGGACCGCAAAAGAATAGGAAATAA
The DNA here is from genome assembly GCA_029449295.1 of Zea luxurians. Classification (NCBI taxonomy): domain Eukaryota; kingdom Viridiplantae; phylum Streptophyta; class Magnoliopsida; order Poales; family Poaceae; genus Zea; species Zea luxurians. The sequence continues at coordinate 132,221,159 of JAOPSE010000008.1, forward strand.
GGATAGTGTGCGACTCGAAACATGCTCCACAATCATAGATTTTCAATGAGTATGATATGTTGTACTTTGCATTAAAGTCAATAATTCCTTTACATGAAAGTCAATAATTCCTTTATGGATATCCATACGTGAAAGGATCTAGCTAATGTGAGAGCATCGAGAGGGGGGTGAATGAGTGATCCTACAAAATATGACTTAAAACACCTAAACTTGGTCTAAAAGTTAGAGTTAGTGCAAATTAAACCAAGTTTGGGAGGAGAGAAAGAGAGAGAAGTTCCTATCACTTGATTGCGCTATCAAGATATGAGTTAAACTTAGAGAAATATCACAAGTGAGAATAGGAAACTTAGGAAGAGGAAAAATCGTAGTAAAGTAACGACACAAGAGACACATCGATTTGTATCTCGTGGTTCGACCAATCCTACCTCCACGTTGTGGTGTTCTCCTTCGGACAAGGGTTGCAGTCAATCCCTCTCAAGTGATCCAAAGATCAAACTTGAGTGCCACAGTTTCTTCTTTATATCACAATCTCGTTTGCTAGAAATATCCACAGATTGGAGTCTCTCACAGCCTTACAAGATGATCACAATAAGAGAGGAAGAAAGAACACACACGCAAGAGCAATTCACAACAACCCACGCAAGGGATACAAAGACAAGAGCACGAGAACATAGTGACAAAGTTACAACTCAAAAATATAATTAGCACACAAAATAATTGACTAAGTGTTGGGATCATACCTTTTTCATCCACTTTCTCCAGGATTTACAATTTTCCTGAAATTGAGTTTAGAAAGCACTTTCTTTGCAAAACTAAGTTAGTAGCCAAAACAAAGTGCTAGAAACATAGAGTAGGGTGTGTGCAACTTATCCAAACACTTAAACCACGTGTTTATGTTGGTTTGCTCCAAGTTGCACTTTCGGCCCTTCAATTCGGCTCATATGGACTTGTTGGCTTCAACTTGCTATTGCTAGACCTTGTGCTCATGCTCATATCAAAGTGATTAGTCCAATGTGGTGTGTTGAGCATTTAATCCCAAAACAACTAGAAATGGCCCAAGTGCACAATTCCCTTTTAATCTCTCACTTTTTGGTGATTTATGCCAACACACCTAAAGTAACTCAAAATTGACTAACTTAACCAAATATGAGATAAAGATAGCAAATTGAAGTCCAAACTAAAACAAATAGAAGATATATAGGATTTGGCATATTTGGATCATTTAGCCACCACTTCTTTTGAATTTTGCAATCAAACTCATTTTCCTAACTTCTAAGTCAACACACTTGGATTTTGCAAATCAAACCATTTTGAACCTTTAATCAAACTCCCAAAAGCGCCCCTTTCTTTCATAAGAAAACCATCCCCACAAGAGAGTAGATTTTGCGATAAGAGAGCTCTTCTTTGCAATCAAGAGGGTTTTGATCAAAAAGACAAGTTAAAAGCTTAAAATCTTTTAAAAGCCTAAGTGGTGATTGATCTAGTTGCTTTGGCCTTAATTTTTTCTCCCCTTTGGCGTTAAGCACCAAAATTTTCTCCTCCTTTGGACAAACTAGTGGCCTTTAACCTTATTGCCACACCAAAAATAGCAAATGAAGAACACAAAGGCAATGGAAACCAAGGCAATTTGGAACAAAGTACATTGATATCGTTATGCACTGGAAGCCTTCTTCTTTGTCCAAATCCACCTTTTCCCTTTCAACTCTCCTTTGAGACTACATAAGTTCAACTCAAACAAACAAATTAGTCTCAAAGGGTCAAGTTGTAGCATATTCTCCCCCTCAACATATGCATTAATGCACAAGGACTTGTAAGGTCCAGGGATGATATTCTACAACTTGAGCACACAAATAAGCAATAATGTACAATAAAGCTTAAAGAACATGATCAAAGGAATATAAATACATGTATGCTATAAATCAATCCAAGTTTTGCGAATCTAAGACATTTAGCTCAGTACATAGCTCACAAAATCTTCTCTCATCTAAAGGCTTGGTGAAGATATCGGCTAGCTGGTGATCGGTGCTAACATGGCATATATCGATATCTCTCATTTGCTGGTGGTCTGTCAAGAAGTGATGTCAGATGTCTATGTGCTTCATGTGGTCGTGTTCAATAGGATTATCCGCCAAGCGGATTGCACTCTCATTACCACATAGGAGTGGGATTTTGCTCAGATTGTAGCCAAAGTCCTGAAGGGTTTGCCTCATCCAAAGTAATTGCGTGCAACACTAGCCTGTGGCAATATACTCAGCCTCGATGGTGGATAGGGCAATGGAATTTTGTTTCTTTGAGCTCTAGGACACCAGGGACCTCCTTAGAAACTGACATGTCCCTGATGTACTCTTCCTATCTACCTTGCAACCAACATAATCAGAGTATGTGTATCCAATTAGATCAAAGGTAGACCCCTTAGGATATTAGAGCCCAAGGTGGGCGTATGAACTAAATACCTTAAAATCTGCTTCATGGCCACAAGGTGACATTCCTTGGGGTCAGATTGAAATCTAGCACACATGTAAACACTAGTAGAAAAGAGCTCTAAGGTGGCGGCACGCAGAAATTTATACTGGCGGTTTCAGTTACAACACGCCAGTGAAAAAAACAGGCGGGCCCGCCTTAACGAACCGGTAGTTTAAATATATATACACTGGCGGTTCACTTAACTGAACCGTCAGTGGAAAGGATGTATTTACACTAGCGGCTTTATTAAGTAAACCTCCAGTGGAAATATCATATACACTGGCGGTTCACTTAACTGAACCATCAGTGGAAAGGATGTATTTACACTGGCGGCTTTATTAAGTAAACCGCCAATGGAAATATCATATACACTAGTGGTTCACTTAATTGAACCGTTAGTGGAAAGGATGTATTTACACTGGCGACTGTGTTAAGTACACCGCTAGTGGAAATATATATACACTTGCGGTTCACTTAATGAAACCGTCAATACATTGCATGAATACTCGGTACCAGAGAGGAATCAGTACCCCAATACATTGCATGATTACTCAGTGATTGGTACCCCAATACATTAAATGATTTCTCAATACCAGAGAGGTGATCAATACATTGCATGATTACACAATCTATATACCCAGCAATCTGAGATACACAATATATCACTAACTACTTCATTACATCTAACTACTTTATTACATACACTACATCAATGATACTCCAGCAGTGATCCAATCTCTCAATAATGTCATTTCTTGACTTGCATTTACATTCAGCTAATCTAACACATCGTAATCAGCTTGGCCATGCGAACTACTCCCTGATCCTCCTATGTGGCCTCGGTCCAACAAATAGTTATGCAAAGCAAAACAAGCAATTATAATCTTCACTTGCATGCTTCTTTCGTAAAATGGGAGTCCTCGTAGCACATGCCACCTTGATTTGAGTAGTCCAAAAGCTCGGTCAACTACATTTCGTAAGCTTTCCAGATTGTAAGAGAAGTTTGTAAGAGAAGTTGTAGATAATTTCATAAGCTTGTTGAATCATTATTTGGAAAGAAGCATAACTAAGAGTTCTCCCATTTTACAAAAGAAGCATTGATCAGTTTCTCTATGCATGCTTGTTGAATCATTATTTGGACCGCTTTATCTTAAACAAAGTCAATGCTTAACTGGGAGTTGCTTATGTTTGTTAGTCATCTATCTCTATAATGATGTGGTTGTTGCATCAGATTGAGATTTTTTTTCATATGAATGATGGTTTGATAGATCATGTATGACTTTGAATGCATCCTGTGATATCACGGGGTACAAATTGTTCAAGTGCAGTAATAGCAGGTTTTGTTGTATGTGAGGTTAATCAAGGTAGTTTGGTTCTGTGGATTGTCTTATTGAAGTCCAATTACTCCTGTTAAGCATAATATCGTGTTATTATTTTAGTGTTGAAAGTAATATTTAAGAAGCTTTTGCATGAGTCTGTGTCAAGAAGTACATTAGTTTTTCTTGTTGTTATCCCTTCATTGCTTTATGAGTCTTGCAAATTTTATCTCTTTCGAGAGGAGAAAAAGACGTTATATGACATGAACACCATTTGCTTCATGCCAACAGAATAGTTTGAAGGTCTCTAGTAGTTGGATTCTAATGTAATAACAACCATGTTTTATAGTGCTTGAGAGCGGTATGTGAGGTGTTTCATACATTGATGATATATGGATGTTTGGCCTTAATGGCATTAACAAACGAGGTTGTTGAATTCGATGATTGTTATGCTTAGTGTTCTAACGTACTTGGTGAAGTGTTATTTAAAGACTGGGGAGCTGCATCCAAATTTGATGATGGGAAATCCTAGTGTTGATTGCACCTATGACAATGCCTTGGGTTTCATTTTATATTGTTTTATGATTGTTGTCAAGGTGTATTGTTTTCTTTGACAAATTAGTCTGAGTTAGAGGTTGTTTTGGGAAAAACTTTTTTTCAAGATGGCATCAACGCTACTAGTATATTATATGAGTCTATTTAGGGAGTTTGACTGAGTTTTACTGTTGGTGAATGTCTTGATTTGTAGAAATGGCAGAATTCGAGGATGAATTCTTTTAAGGGGGGTAGAATGTAACACCCTAAAAATTAAACCATATTTATAATCCAAATATGGTGTGTCCTATGGATGATCGGAGGCTGTAGATTTATAGATCTCATCAAGATGATTCCGATCAATCACTAGTTTGTCTTGTTTGGAGTCCGGATGAGTCTTTTCGAGTGCCGGTTGATCTGAGCCATTGGATATTAGGATTGTGGAAGTTTTCTTCTATTTATACCTCCCTAACCCTAGAAGCCATGTCCTCCCACCCCTAGCAGCCATCACCCTTTTGTGCCTTGCCCCAAGAGAAGAGAGGAAGAAAAAGGGAGAGAAGAGAGCATACCGTCGCCCATAGTCGTCGTTTTTCTCCATGAATTGGTTGGATTTCCTTTCTTCTCTCTCTTTTCTCCACTTGATGAATGTTTTCCCTTGTTTTGGATGAGTTTTAGGCCCTACAATTAGCCTTTCTTGGTTGGATTAGATGGGGGATTAGATTTTGATCTCAAAATTAGTCCCTAAAGGGTGGTAGATTCGACAGTTTCTGTTCATGCCAGTTTTTCGTGGTCTTAGTGGCCTAAAAAAAGTCTATTTATAAGTCGTATATAATTTATAGATCTTTCTGTGGCCGCAAAGAACACCTCAATCGGACATCAGATCAAAGAGTTATTGCAGTTTGATTATAGCAGTTTTTCAGTCTCATAATTCTGTGCAGAATCTGTTCTCTTAAGATTTAGGCAAATTTATCAACAGAATTAAACTTTGGGTTTTTAAGAGAAGTTGTAGATAATTTCATAAGCTTTCCAGATTGATAAAGAGTGTATTCATATGAATTTTGAAACTCTAGTTATGTTTGTTTTACTATGGCTGTTCCTGTTTGCCTGACAAAAATGAGCGGGTCTGTTCATTGGTGGGTTTCATCTAGTAAATGGCTGAGCTGGCTCTTCCAACTATGGAGAATTTTGTAGAGGGATAAAAGTTCTTACTGCCAGTAGAATTTCATAATTTTTGGTTGAGTAGTTTGGGAGATATCGAATTTTAAAGTTAACTATGCTGCTGTCTGAAACAGATTCAGTCAGTTATCTTGTCAGATGTTTTAGAACTTATAAATGGCAAAATTTAATTATCCATTGAATACCGAAGTTGTAGAGTATTTTGTGTATATAATCCTAGAGTATTTGTTTGATATCACCACTGTTATAATTTTAAATATACAAAATTAACAAACAGCGCTGCTGCTGTTTGACATGTGGTTCAGGGTGGGAGTCTTTCCACCGGGTCTTGGTTTCAAGTGTAGGAGCGATTTGTTGATTGTTGGCAAATGTTTGTGAAATATTTGTACTAAGTTTTATGCCCGCTAGCAGGTGGCTACACTCTGGATCATGCCTAGTACATTCTTCTTCTTCGATGAAGGCAAGTGAATGTAGCGGTGGTTGCTACCGACCTACCGTTTTGACTTGTTATTTTTATCGCCTGCACTCTAATATTCAGAATTATTGAATTCTTTTGTAATTGAACTCTATGATGATGCTTTACTTGATTGTATTATATTGATGCTCCATCATTTATTGATGATGATTATGGTTCGAGTATGACCCATGAGATTAATTCACACCCCTGAAGGAAGATGAAGATTTGAGGTTTGTATTGTATTAGAAGGAAGGTAAAGTATTATTTGAGGTTTGTATTGTATCTGAAGGAAGGTAAAGTATTATTTGCAGTTTGTATTGTATCTGAAGGAAGATGAAGTAATATTTGAGGTTTGTATTGTATGTGAAGGAAGTGAAGTATATTGATAAATGCAGCATGCCATATGCATTGCATGATTCATTTGTATCTGAAGTTTCGTCGTGACTTATTGTCTGACCGTACCGGTACAACTTAGCATCATACATTGCCCGAGGAGGGGTACGATGCGGCTTCATACCCTCAGAGGTATGAAGGCAGAGGACATATGCATAGCATACACATGCATTCATAGAAGTGATATTTGCAGATATTGTGGACGCAGGGAAGTGTTATACAAACTATTATGGTTGTTCGAGGAAATGAGATGGTATTGGTTATATTGGGACTATTGAGTTCTATATCTACAAGTATTTCTGATCTTACTTGTGATTCCTGTAAAATGTTGATTAATTTATCTTGTGGTTTAAATATCTCGTCAAAACATTTTGCTTGCTGAGATGTTTCATCTCACTCTTGCATTACTCAATGTAGGTGCTTGATGCTTATCAAGGGGAGTGGGAAGTAGTGACACATTGCACTCATTGCTTAAAGAACCAAATAATTATCTTGGGTTATTGACTTTTGAGGTTCATACTTAGAGTATGACGTAGTCATAAGCTGGTTCATTCGTGGTTAATTGTCCTTGATGAGAATTATATCATACTAGTATGATTCATTTTGTATTGATATTTCTCTTTTGCTTCTGCGATGCTTATAATTACAAAGGAGATGCTGCCAAATTTTATTTTGCTTAGTGTTCGTTTGTTGGTAGTGAAGTCCAGTAGCATCTCGGGGTGTCTGTGGATCCCGGGGTGTTACAATGCTTCTTTCGTAAAATGGGAGTCCTCGTAGCACATGCCACCTTGATTTGAGTAGTCCAAAAGCCCGTTCAACTACATTTCGTAGACTCGAGTGGTGGAAATTAAACTTTTCCTGCACACTCTCTACTCCTGTTTGATTAAAATCTTCTAAGTGATGTCTCTAATTCCGATATGGTGGCAAGTAACCTTCGCGAATTGAGTAACCAGCATCCACTAGATAATACCTCCCTGTACACAAACAAATAAACTCAAAAAAAGATTTACTAGATCGTAATGCATGAATACAATGTATGCAATGGCACCAACATAACATGCATGCCACCATACCTGCTGGTGGGTGTGGATAGTTCGCTTCTCCCATACAACTCCTGAGCACTGCCATGTCATGGTAAGAACCAAGCAACCCAACACCTACAAAAGTGAACTGCATATCCATGTCCACTATAGCTAATACATTGTAGCTAGACCACCCTTTTCTATTTATGTGTTCAAGCCTCAACTCATGACATACGTGAGCTGGAATGTGTGTGCCATCTAAGGCTCCTATGCACCCATCAAAGAAAGGGGCATAAGGTCTAAGCTTGTTATGCACTTTAGAAAAATGTTGGATCCTTTGGACATATAATGGTTTGTACAAAACCATACAGTGCATCTGCCACCATAGCCATTTTTCTATGGATGGTATCCAAAGACCTTTCAAATCTGTCTCTAATTTGTCGTGTTGCTTGTTGTGTCCCACATGCCCATAAGAACATCCCTAATGCTTCGCATGACTCCACCTCTTGTGTTGACTTTAACCCATGATACCTCACTAAAGTATCATGCAATTCTCTAAAAGAATCTGGAGTCATACGAAAATTGTCATGACACTTCCTGAAGTCCCTCATATTAAGTTCCACCCATTGCCGTCCTGTCACGTGCGGCAATGGAGTATGAAGATTGATCATAGGAGCAAGAGTATACGAACGAGAAGTGAAAGCAGCTAGAACCGCAGATGCACCAGCTTGTTGGAATATGTTGGAGCTATCATCACTTGCCGCGTCGCTATGGCTGGAGTCTTCTGCACTACTCATCTCAGAGTTGCCTACATTTAACAGAAATGCAATACCCACCAATTTGATTATAAACCATTCAAAATAGAAATGCAATACTTAACTTGTATGTTATAAAACTAAACTGCACAAGCACATAAATTAAACTGAACTACAATATGTTCGCAAACATCAAATAATACCAGAGTTATTACAACACACACATTCAAAACTAGACGGGAAAACTTAACAGTGTATCAAAGCATTATTACAACACCACACAAACAAGCTACTTATTAATATGATTCCATTGGAACCTAATCCAGTGGAGGCGTCCCTCTTTACTTTTCAAATGAAGAAAAAACCTCCTATTTATATCGTTTTTGCAAAGAATATTTGCCATGCAGTACAAATCAGAGTCTTTTTCAAGTCCATCTTCCTTTAAGAGTCGCACAACTTCGTCAACTTCTTCTTGTCCATGACTAAGAGTTCTCCGGTTTCTGATGCTAATGGACTCAGAAATATTAGCAATGTGATCTTCCAAACTCATCTTTTTCTTAGGGGGGCTATCCACTGTGGCTTCCCTGATCCTTTTGGACGATGATGATCTAGTATTGGAGCAACCCACACCGTCATCAGGAGTATCGTGGCTGCCATAGCTTCGCGAGGGTTCACGGACACCTCCAACACTAATCAAATTGCCCCTGTCCTGTGTGGTTCAACCAAACAAAGTGTAAAGCTCATCAAGAAAGGGTGGTGGTTTTCCTCGACTGCCCTGAGGACTAGGATCCTGCGTTTGAACATAGTGCAGATTTAGTATTGGTCCATAAAATAAAAAACTTGTAACCAATTCATGAACAATGTACCCCTTCCTAGGTCCCCCAGCACGAATCATCAGCCGCTATATCACCAGTCCTTCGAAGGTGTCCGTGAAACACTTGTTGTCATCCATATTTAGTTAAGCCCATGCTATTGAAGTTATTAAGGTTCTTCTGAATGATGCATAGGTCAATGAATATTTTAGTTGTCATCGGATCCCAGCTGGCATGGTCCGACGAACTCATCTGTGGGCAAGTTGCACATGCACGTAACTATTTGGAATAGAGGACATGTAGTAAAAGAAACAAGAACTTGTCGTGGTCAAAGAAACAAGATAAGAACTTGCTGTAGGTCAATGAATACAAAGGCACATTTAACAATTTCTGAAACAGAGGACATAAGAAACAAGATAAGTTATGCACAAAAGAACTTACCGTGGAAGTTGTTTTGGCACGCTTCTGGCGTAGGTTGTACTGAACAGGTGCAGTTCTCTTGTCACGCACAGGTTTGTCTGGGGAACAAGAATCAGTGAATGAATGTGCCAGATTGGCCAACCTTATGCAGGATCTGCGCCAAAAAAGAAGAGTGATTTAATACATTAAAATGGAGGCACGAGGGCAGATATCAACAGTAAAATGGAGGAACTAACCAGTTGACCTAGATCCACGTCTTGGTGTCTGGCATGCGGTGTGCAGAGTCGACGGTCGAGCCCGCCGCCTACTTCACTTCGGCTAGGACGACGGAGGGAGGGCGGATCCGGCAACGACAACGAAGGAGAGGCACGTCGACGGCTGGAGCGACAATGGAGAGCAGGGACAGTACTAGGAGGTCTAGAGCGGTGAAACCATTGAGGCGCATATAAGTAAAATGATTTCTACTGGCAGTTCTTTATAAGAACCGCCCGTAGAAATGGTTTACACAGGCAGTTCCTAAAGCCAGCCGCCAGTGTTAATTCAGCGTTTTCACTGGCGGTTCCTTAAGTCAGCCGCTAGTGTTATTTTTTCACTGGCGGTTCTTTAAGAGAAACCCCAGTGGAAAGTATTTTTGGGTTCTAAAAATCATCAGATTTCATCAGGAAAGTATTAGTTAACAACAATTACTTTATTCATTAAAAAGGATTGTTTTCATCCTAGTACAAACTACTACTTTTCCTACCAGAATAAGCTACCATGCAGCAGCCGACGACGCTTGCTGGGAGGCATCTCATCGCATTGGCTTGCCCCGCCATCATCATCGCCGTCATCGTCGCCACTACCGTCGTTGTCCTCGTCACTACTACCATAGTCACCGCTGCCATCATCATTCTCGTCATCTTCGTCGTCCGAGGAGACGATGCCCATCCAATGTCCAGACATCGGGTCGTTATCATTGTCGAAGGACTCCACATCCGACGATTCTCCGTCGTATGTCTAAGACCAGTCAGTGCTGGTGTCGGAGTCCAGCTCCCCGTTAACGAGGAGCTAGAGGTCGTCCCCGTCGGTGAGGTCACCGTCGGATTCTGATGCAACCTTAGAGTCCCATCCATCTGCATCCTAGTGCAAAGGTGCCTGTTTCTCATATGCCGATATAGGATCCCACTCTGGGGTTGGTTCACGGCTAGAGGAATGGGAGACAAAAGAAGCAGAGGAATCACTCGGTGATGTCGCCATGGGTGGAAAGCTGAAGCAAGATAGTTTTTCTGAGTTTGTAGGCGATGAATGGAAATGTGGCCGATGAGCATTTAAATATATTAAAATCAAGAACTAAATCGACATTTACGCGAACTTCGAGGAGCAAAGAGGCATCAAAAGTCGTCGCTTCGTGTTCGGCGAGCATAATTGCCGTTTCAATTCTACAGGGACAGTTGAAAAGACACAACTATTCAACATGAAACGATTTCCACAGGCGGCTGAGTAAAGAGAGCCGCCAGTGGAAAGAACATTTCCACTGGCGGTTCCTTAAGACAACCGCTAGTGATAGTTTTTTCACTGACGGTTTCTTAAGCAACCCGCCTGTGAACTTTGTATTATAAATACCCCCTTTCTCCCCCGACAGAAGCAAGCTCGCAGCCAACTTCCATTGGAGGCGATTTTGGAGGTCTAGATCACACAAAATCAAGGGGGGAGGTTTAATATTGATCTTCATTTTTTGGATGAAGCTATATATAGGTTGCTAAGAAAGGTTGGTTTTATTGTTCTTTGTCAATTTTTGTTCATATCAATTTTCATTTTAGCCAAATTTTGGATCTATGCTTTTATACCATGCGGTTGGAGCAGTTTGCGAGGTGGGCGCGCTACGGAGGCTCGCCCGAGGTGTCTTGGGGCGAGTCAGAGATGTGTTCACCGTCCGAGGGAGGCCTCAGACGAGTCTAGAATCCGAGCAGGGCTACCATTCTTCTGAGGCGGGGCTTGGGCGATTCGTAGTAACATGGCTAGTCGTGCGGGGCCTCAGGCAAATCGTAGCAATCACGGCTGGCCGTGCTGGCCTTGGGCAAATCGTAGCAATCACGGCTAGTCGTGCGGGGCCTCGGGCGAACTGCGATTCTTGTCCCATGTGGCTTTGGAAAGGTTGGGAATACGTTTGCTTTGTGACATAGGTATGTCATGCGTGATTAGGGACATGCTCTAGATATCCCTAATTACGGTCCCCGGCATCACAGGCTGAGGATATTCATTCATTAGGTGATGGGTATATGGAAGTTTTTTCCCCCACAGAGATGTAAATGGAAAAAATTCTCAACCGACGGTTAAACGGAGGCGAGGAAGGGGAAGCATTATTAAGATTTTATTAATTATGTTAATTGGATATTAAGATTTTTTTATATTAGTTGCTAGGAATTTATTACGTTCGGCTTATGTTAGGAAATGTTAATTGGGTATTAAGTTTCGTTCCTTGGTTGCTAGGAAATGTTAGCTTTTTTCTCTTGCCAATTTACATGTGTTCTTGTGTGTTTTCTATTACTTTTTACAGGTAGTGATGGAGAGGACATCGTGGATGTATAACTTATCAAGGCTAGATTCGTCATACATATCTGAGGTCCATAGGTTTATTGATGTCGCTATGGAACATGCTTGGAGAACAAAGACAAAGCACATATATTGTCCATGCATGAACTGCAAAAATGTTGTTGTATTTAATGACACAAACCAAATCATATCTCATCTGGTATGTCAAGGATTTGTGAAGGATTACACAGTTTGGACAAAGCATGGAGAGGGTAGTGCGGCTTATACGACTGAAGACGCTGAGGACGAAAGATTTCAGTTTGTTCACGGGACACACCAACCTCTTCCACAGAGCGAACATGTAATGCCAAATGTTACTGATCATGGTTACTGTGGAGGAAGTGAACATGATAGAACTCATGTTCTGCCAAATGTTATGGATGAGGAAGATGCAGAGTTGTTAGAGGAAATGTTGCGTCGTCATATGGATCCATCAATGTTCTTCAAGAAAGGTATGGAGTCCCTGAAGAAGGCAGCAGAAGAGCCTTTGTACGATGAGTCTAAGGGTTGTACCAAAGAGTTCACAATGCTCCGGTCTGTGTTAAAGTTGTTGATGTTAAAAGCTAGATATGGTTTGTCTGATGCTGGCTTTGATGCATTCTTGAACATCATCGCAGACATGCTTCCAAAGGAGAACAAAGTGCCTGCTAACACGTACTATGTGTAATGCCCAAAATTTTACATTAGCAAAAAAAAATATAAATAAATAAATCCATTTAGGTTAGTATTTTGGGAATTGTTCTTTTGAAACCTTTGAAGATTTATTAGTTTCCTTTTCTTTTCATAAATCAGATAAAAATAGTTAAATAACCAATAAATAAATAAAGAAAAATACATACCACACTGAAGAAATTGTTGTGATACATTTTATTGGAATAAATAATCATAGTTTAAACTTGACCTCAAAATTTCAAATGAAAACATAGAAGAGAAAATAGAAAGGAATTCCTTCCATGAGTAAATAACAAGGAAAATAATATGCAAAGAAAAATATATATGAGTGCTTATAACTCTTCCTACTGGAACATTATTTGGGAATTTAACCTGGGTTTGAAATCACAAACAAATTTGAATTCAAATACTAGAGTTTGAAATGTAGAAAGAAAAGATAAAAAGAAAAAAAAGAATAGAAGACCTACATGGGCCGACTGCCTCAGTTCTGGCCCACTTCTTCTTACCTCGCGCGGCCCAAACCACCAAACTGGCGCCGACATGTGGGGCCCATCGGTCAGCCTCGCACGCTACTTACTCGCGCGACCACTTTCTTCGCTTCATCGCTGACGCGCGGGACCCACGGGTCGGCCACTGGGCGCAGGCGCTCTGCGGGTGGACCTCGTTCCTGTCCTTCTTCTCCCACCTCCCGCGGTGCTCAACAGAACGCCGTGAGCGCCGCCGGGGAGTCCGCGCAGGAATCGCTGGCAACCAACGGAATCCGCGATTCGACCTTCTAACCAACCGGCCGAGATCCTCGTTGCCTGCCCCTATTTATGCACCAGTCGAAGCGTTGCCCTCGCTCCATCTTCAGCCGACCGAGATCCGACGTAGGATAATCTGGCCTGCTCGGTCGTTGTGTTCTCGCTTGCGGGTTTAGGAACATCCCCAAGCTTCGTGGAAACTACACAGTGGACATCGGAACTCGGGGCGTAACCAGGTCTCGGTGAATTGCTCGCCGTAGCTCAAGCACCGCCGCGGGTCCGCTCTCCACCGTGGCCAGCTACGTCGCAGCTCCTTCTCGGTGAGTAGTCGCCCCTAGGTTGTTCCCTGTCCTCTGCTCTGTGTGTTGCTCGCTTCCGGTGGGTGGATTTGGTACCGGTGCGTCGAATCGACTGCGCGCCGGTGGAACTCCGCCGTAGGGAGGTCCTGGCGCCGCCTCTGGCCGGCGTGGGAAGGGGAAAGTGCGCTAGCCGTTCGTTCTGTGATTAGTGGATAGGATTGAATCGGCAGGGTGAGCTATTCGGCGATTGAAATCTGGGCGTTCGTCTGTTGATCTACGGCCGAGAGCGGGGCATGCTATTTTAAATCGTGATCGTGGGTCTTAGATCTAACGGCCAGTAGCACATACCGGTTCGTTGGGCGCCAGATCTAATCTTGGCTCTCGGTTTTGATCCAACGGCTGTGGATCGCCCATACCCCTTCGCCATGTCATTTCGCTAAAGAGCCCCTGCAGTTTTTCTTATTCAACCCGCCGTCCATTGCTACAGCCCTCTGAGTCTCGGGGATCTTTTTAGTTTTACCCCTGCGCTTCCTAGAATTTGAGGCCCAGTCCCGAGATCAGATAAAATAGGGAAACTAATTTAAAAATAGATTTTTAGTACAAATTTAATTGCAGAAACTTGTTTTAATTGTAGAAAATTCATACTTGATCCAAATTGGACCATTCCAGTTCCTATAATTTTGTAAGATTATTCTCTATCAAATAATACCACTGTTTTTACATGAAATACACATTAAAATTTATTTCTCACTTAACCCTATATTAAATGCATAAAATCTTTAGAATTTCATAACTTAAAATGTATATCTCCAAAATTATTAATTCCAGTTCCTATGATCATATTTTAATGCCTAGTTTATTACTGTATATTCCATTTGCATGTTTGATGTGATGTTAAATTTTGCCTATACACTGTTTGTTTGTAATGCTACGACTAGCGTGAGGACACGTGTCACTCGAAGATCATCCTGGTACCTGGAATCTCAAGTCCCAGGCAAGTTGTGCCCTTGATCACTTCTTTTACCCACTCATGTTCTAATTAATCATAATGATCTGCATAGGTTAATTTGATGGGACCTAATAGGTTACCCTAGTTTGTCTATCTTTATGCCTTGTTTACCACTAAACTTTATGGGTAGTACTTGCTAGTGCTATATGTGGATTTGGGCATTGAGATACATATTATTCATACTTTTGTTATCAGTTGTTATTTACTGTTCATGATAAGATCATTATGTTAATTGGAACATGGAGCGACCACCCGGGAAAACAGTGCTACCACAAGGGTTTAATGGGACGCCCTTGGCTGATTAATTAGGAAAGCTAGTGGAAGACTACCTTACCCGAAAGGGGCAAGGGCAGTAGGGGAGTGGTCAGTGTAGGGAGGCCCTCGGGAGGATTTTGCTGCGATGGCGGTCCTGCAAGGGATTCCTGCTAGGGAGTCCCTCGGGAGGATTTTGCTGCGATGGTGGTCCTGCAAGGGATTCCTGCATTGGAACTTCCTATAAACTGTAGCGGGTTTTCTGAAGCTAGTGGAACTTTGTAAAGGCCTCGTAGTGTTACCCTGCCTCACCTCCTCGGTAGAGGTGTATGGGATTGGCCGTCTCTTGGCAGATGGGTAACACGACTTGTGGGTAAAGATGCGCAACCTCTGCAGAGTGTAAAACTGGTATACTAGCCGTGCTCACGGTCATGAGCAGCTTGGACCCTCACATGATTAAATTATGGAACTAAATTCAATTTGTCATATGCATTGCATCGCAGGTGAAGTTGTTACTTTTGTTCTACTACTTAATTGGGTTTGGTATTTACTTATACTTAGTAACGGCTAATAAAATTTTGACTAACTTTAAAAGCAATGCTCAGCTCTAACCATCCTCTTTGGTAAGCCTTACACTTCACGTGAGCTCCCACCTTTGGCGAGTTCATGCACATTATTCCCCACAACTTGTTGAGCGATGAACGTATGTGAGCTCACTCTTGCTGTCTCACACCCCCCCCACAGGTCAAGAACAGGTACCGCAGGATGATGCGCATGGAGGATGCTGCGATGTGTTCGTGAGAGGTCTAGGCCGTCGTCTCCCAGTCAACTTTGGGTTGCTGGACTGTTGTCTCCTTATATGTAATTATTTATTTTGTATAGAACTCCTATTATATAGTAAAGTTGTGACATTCGATCCTGTGCCATGATTCATCATATGTGTGAGACTTGGTCCCAGCACACCTGGTGATTATGTTCGCGCCCGGGCTTTGGACCCCTAAAACCCGGGTGTGACACTTTGCAAAGAAACTAACCAGTCCGCTAGCTCGCTATGGATGTAGAGAAGATCCACGCGTGTAGAAATCATTGTATCCTTTATCGAGGCGATGATTATAAAGACTTGGAGAGCTGCCCAAAGTGTAATGCAAGTAGGTACAAGACGAATAAAGACTATCGAGAGGATGAGTGTGTTGCATCCGTGTCTAAGGGGAAGAAGAAAGAAAGCCCAAAAGAAGACTTCAAAATCCACGAGCAAAGAAAAAGAAGTAGACTATTATGCGCTCAAAAAGATTCCTGCTTTGGTGATGTGGTACCTCCCCGTCGTCGATCGATTGAGGTGTTTGTTCGCTAACCCTGAGGATGCCAAACTTATGAGCTGGCATGCTTCTGATGAGCACAAAAACTATGGGAATCTTCGACATCCAGCCGATGGGAAGCAGTGGCAAGATTTCAATGACAACCATCGAGACTTTGCCGATGAACCAAGAAATGTTAGGTTCACACTGAGTACCGATGGAATGAATCCATTTGCTGAGAGGAGCAGTAAGCATAGCACATGGCCAGTGATCCTCACCATATACAACCTTCCTCCATGGTTGATGCAGAAACGAAAGTACATTTTGCTAACCATTCTTATTTCTGGACCTACACAACCTGCAGTTGACATGGATGTATTTTTGGAGCCCTTAATGGAGGATATGAAAATATTGTGGGAAACAGGTGTTCAAATGTTGGATGAGTATCGTAAAGATTCGTTCACACTAAGAGCAATTATTTTTGTTACGATCAACGATTACCCTACTCTCTTCACATTATCAGGACAGTTTAAGGGAAAGGTTGGTTGCACAGTATGTATTGATGAAACTGCTTACGTGTCCCTTGCTGCATCTAAGAAGATAGTGTACATGAGGCACATACGCTTTTTATTGGAAGGACACAGGTACTGCATGCGAAAGATGGATAAGTACTTCGACAATAATGGTGAACTACATTCTACTCCTCCATCGGGTAACAATAGAGGTCATAGAGTTTTTGAAATAGTTAAGAATATCAACTTTGTTTTTGGGAAGAAGACAAAAGATGGGAAAACAAGGAAGGATGCCAAACCAGCTTTGGGGGCTATATTAAAAAAGAAGTCTATTTTCTTCGAGTACTTGCCTTACTGGAAAGAGTTTGATGTGTGGCATGCGATCGATGGTATGCACGTTCAGAAAAATGTGTTTGAAACCATAATTGGCACCTTGCTAGACATAAAGGGCAAAACAAAAGAAGGGCTCAATTCACGTGTGGACTTGGTAAATTTAGGCATCAAAAGGGAACTACATCCTGTTCTTCAAGAAAATGGGAAGTACCATCTCTTGGTGCAAGCTACAATCTTAATGTAGATGAGAAACATGCGATGTGTGTTTGGCTCAAGAATTTGAGAGTCCCATCCGGATTCTGCTCTAGCATACAGAGTATTGTGTCAATGAAAGACCTGACGGTCACCAACTACAACTCACATGATTGTCATGTCATGTTAACTACATTCCTACCTATTGCCATCAGGGCTATAAATCCTCTGTTTTTAAAGATGGCAATCACACGGTTGTGCTACTTTTTCAATAGAATTTCACAGAAGGTAATTGACCATGATGAGTTGGCATCTCTTCAGGAATTCACAGTGGAGACAATATCACAGTTTGAGATGTGTTTCCCTCCATCGTTCTTTGATATTATGGTGCACCTTGTGGTGCACTTGATACCACAAATAGAGGCATTGGGTCCTATGTACTTGCACGAAATGTGGACGTATGAGTGTTTCATGTCAATACTGAATGGTTATGTATCAACTCGTGCTCGTCCCGAGGCATCCATGATAGAGGGGTACTGTACCGAAGAGGCCATTGAGTCGAGAGGTCCATTTTGCAATAGTATCCTAAAAGACCAGGTTGCAAACTTGCAATAGGTCTGCCTCCGTCACGACACGAGGGTAGACTGTATGGAAGCGGTAGGATGGGATGGAAATCCTTCATCCCACCGGATTACAATACAGTACTTGAGGCACATCACAACATCCTACATCAGCTAGAGATAATGGAGCCATTTATCCAACAACACATCAATGAGCTTCGTGAGAAAAATCCTGGGCAAACAGATGATTGGGTAATGAAGCAACATAAGCTGCGGTTCAACACATGGCTAATTGTGAAGGACATTCCACACAAAGATACAATAGAAGAACAAACCATTAAGGGGTTGGCATCTGGACCATCACACCAGGTCACGACATGGCAAACATATGACATTAGTGGATTTACATTTTGTACCAAGTCCAAGGACAAAAGGAGCACGTCACAAAATAGCGGTGTTCGATGCGAGGCCATAGACGATGAAACTGGTCATATTATTACATATTTTGGCTTTATTGAGGACATATGGGAACTAGACTATGATACATTTAATATCTTAGTTTTCCGATGTCAATAGGTTGAAGACAAACATGTCACGATAGACAAATATGGGGTTTGAGTTCTTGATCTAAATAAGTGTTGGGGACTTGTTCTCAAATGCTAGGAATCAAGAACAAGGCAACACAAAGATGTTAAATATTAATTACCCTTCGTTCGCTAAAGCATTATCTCCTCGAGGGATCAATGAACTTCGGACGAAGGTCACAAACATAACATTACGAAGGTAATAATAATAATATAAAACGATGTGGCATGTAGAATATCAAAGATAAGTATGTTGGGAAATAAATAACACCATTCACATATTTATTATCTGAATCTAAAACGTTTGAATACAATGTTTAAGGTAAACTTATACCTTCGCCTTGACAAGCAATGATTCCCGAGTGATGCTCTTGCAATTACATGAATGTCTGTGAACAGTAAAGGAATACTGTTCGCTATTTATAGACACAGGACACAGCCTGTGAGGAATTACAATCATGCCCTTCATAAAAGTTTACAACAATGACTCAGACCCCTACAGGCTAAAAGGTCATTCTATCTTTAAGTCAGTTCGACCCCTCATCTTCGGATATGTTATAACCTCGAAGCTTCACGAATGATACCTTCGTCATCACGCACGAGCAGCTTCAGCCGCAGCTCTACAGGACCTTCGGCGACGAAGCATGGTCCCAACAGTAGCCCCTTCGCGGTACTAGATCGTTTTTCATAACGAGCTTGATCCGTGAAAAAAGTCTCTCAGGCTTCAGGAAGCCGAAGGTCCGAAAAACACCTTCCCTGAGCTCGTTGTCGAGAAACGATACAGTTTTCGAACGCGTAGCGATTCCACCACGCGAGTTCACTATTCTGGTTTTTGCGGTCCACCATTCAGCGGGTGCGAGCAACCGTTTGCTTGGTGTAAAAAATCCTGACGATTCACCTTCTTTCCTGCAACACTATATAAACAGACGGGTAGGTGTGAAGTTACCACAGCATTCATTGCTATTGCACTGTTTTGCTGCCAAAATTTTTAACCATAGCCGAAGCTTGACTTTCGCATTCGAACGAAGCTCTAGTTTAGCATCTGCTTCGTCAGAAGAAGGGCTTCGGAAAAAGGTTATTAATTTCTGAGCAATTTTCAAGATATTCAAAATCAAATGGCCAGAGTGCGCTCTACTGCTAGGGCTGAGCGCGAAGAAGACGAAGCCGAAGCTGCAGAAACTGTCCCTATTTCGGAAGCAATGAGGCGAAGTGGGTTGGTGACATCGGAGAACACTCCTGCTGCCGAAGCAGAACAAGCAGATATTGAAGAGACTAATTCTGAAGATGATCACAATATCGCAATACCAAGCAAGCCTAGCCACCTAGACTTCGGAAAGTCGACTATCTCCAAGACTGATTTCCCGAAGATGGTAAAATCGGGCTACTTTAGCGAAGATGAGAAGAAGGTGGTTCGCTTCGGTGGAGAAGAAACTATCCCGAAGCCACAGAAAGATGAAATAGTGATTTTCAAAAGCTTCCTCAAAGCTGGTTTGAGATTTCCTTTGAATAGGATGATTGCCGATGTGCTGAAGAAGTTTGGTATCTATTTTCATCAACTAACTCCTAATGCTATCGTCAGACTTAGTGTTTATATTTGGGCTCTCCGAAGCCAAGGGGTGGAGCCATTTGCCGAAGGTTTCTGCCGGGTACATGAGCTGCATTATCAAACTAAGGCCAGAAAAGATGGGTTACATGAAAATTTTGGTTGTTATAATTTTGCCTATCGGAAGACTACAAAATTTCCTGTGATCAGCTACCGAAGCAAGTGGCCGGGAGGTTGGAAATCGGAATGGTTCTATGTCAAAGTTGACGATGACAAGGAGAAGTTAGTACAGAGCCCGCTTGAACTGACCTTCGAAGAGACCAGGCCCCACTGCAATATGTCACCAGAAGGTCCAACTCAAATCGCGTTGGCTGAATTCAGGACTATTGCTGAGCACATTGGCACTAGAGATCTTGTGCAGGAATTTCTGTCGTTCCAAATATTTCCAACTATGAAGGAATGGGCTATGCCAAAGCTCGAAAAAGAGAAGAAAGAGGGGGAACTTGTCCACTTGCCCTACCACTACAAGCTCAAGAAATATTTTAAAGAACCCTGCCAAGAATGGCTCGGAACAATCGAAGTAATGAGTACTGAAATTCTTGGGAATTATTCTAAAAAAGAAGATCAATTGATGACGTCAGCCTTCGGCACCCGGCCGCAACGAAGGCTGAACAGAGTGCTTGATGCTATAGGCTTTGAATACCCTAACTACGAGTGATTAGACAAGGGTGCCGAAGGGCAGAAAAGAAAACGAGTGGCTAGCACTTTAAGTAAAGACGACGAAGATCAACCAAAGAAGAAGAAAGAAAGGCTTGAACCGAAAATAGTTGTTCCAAAAAAGAGAAAAGCTGCATCTCCGAAGCCTGCGTCTCTAGAACCAGAGAGATTGGTCCGAGACGAGGAAGTGTCTGTGACACCTTCTGCTGCCGAGGTAGAAGAAATTTTGAAGGTAATGACTGAAACTTTGCCTGTCAAGCTAAGTCCGTTGGCACCGGAACTGACAAAGTTTTTTTAGAAGGACAAAAAACCTTCGGCAGTAGAAAGTCCTGTGAAGCCGAAAAAACGGAGAATCATTCAAGTGACAGGAGTGAAAACCACTGAAGCTGCCACCGGCGACGATGTCAAAAATTGCCTTTGCAGAAACTGCCGAAGCCGCAGACACTGCAGCCGAAGCTACCGGAGTGAAAACCACTGAAGCTGAAGCTGGCGAAGCCGAAGCTACCGGGGCTGAAGCCGAAGCTACCGAAGAGTCAAACCTGGAAACCACACTTGAGGTTATTGACAATATACTCCTAAAAATGGCTGAAGAAGAAGCTGTTATGGCTGCGGTGAACACGACAACTGAAAAGGGGAAAGAGCAAATTGGTGAAATTTCGGAGGAAGAAGATTTTAACTTCCAAGACTTGCTTGGACAAGAGCTAACAGACGCCGAAAAAGAAGAATTGAAAAAACATGCCATATCTTGCGGATATAAATCACGAGCTATGCTATTTGGTGGGGGTCAACGAAGGGAAGTTAAGATGCCTTCGGAACCGCACCGAGGCCAAAATTTTTAGAACCCTCTCCAAAAGCATTGGCTTGCCGAAGATAGAAGCAGACCTCTGCAGGTACCAGTGGCACCATGTCGTTGGCAGCCTGCTCTATGCTAATTTTAAGGTAAAAATATTATTACTATTTTATTATTGTTATTTTTTATATCTTCCTCTGACGAAGGTTGCTTTGGCAGAGTATGTTATTAAGTAAAGTACTGAAAATGCAACAAGATCTTGAAGAAGAGAAGAACAAAGCTATCATCAAAGATTTGGAAGAAAAAGTTGAAATCTACGAAGCTGTTCTGAAGAAGAAAGACTTCGCCATTCAGGATCTTGAAATTATGGCTAAAGAACACGAAGGTGCTTTAGAAAAGAAAGACTTTATTATTGAGTCTATGGAAGGCTCTTTGGCCGAAGTCCAAGCTGAAAATGACAGTTTAAAGAATGAACTACTCAAAAAGTCGGAAAAATATGAGCAGGAAAAAGAGAAACTTGAAGCAAACCTCAAGGCTGAGGTCGAGAAAAATTCAAATTTGCAAGAATCATTGAGAGACCTCCAAGAGAAATGTCTAAATTTCGGCAGCCGATGCGTGCAGCGGCTGAAGGACGTATTTCACTCTATCGGAGCCAGCTCTGAAAAGTTTTCACCTTCAGCCGAAAACCTGCCGAGCACCTTGGAACATATTGAAGGCGAGGTTGATGCTCTTGACGAAGTTATTGGGGGGCATGCCGATTTCTGCGCCCTGGTAGCTTCTCGAGGCACAGCTGCCGCTTTTCTGAAGGCCGACTGCACTCATGGGAAAATTGTGAATAGACCAAACTTTAGCTTGTCAGCAGCAGACTTGATTGATATCCCGAGCCTAGCCCGAAGCATCGGGAATAGATTTATGACCCAGAGTTGGGTAAATGGCGGGCGAAGGATGGCTGGTGACGAAGCTTGAAGTCACCTTAAGCCGGTAAAAAACTTATATTTGTTACTTTTACCTTCTCCTTGAAATTTGCACCTTTCTTATTCTGCTCCTTAATATGTGCAGGATGACGAAGCTGAAGTATGACGAAGCTGAAGCTTGATAATTGCTAGAATAGACCTTCCTATAAAAAATTCTGAAGGGATCTTTGTAATATCATTATGGAAAAACTTATGTAAATTTGTACATACCTTGTAATATATTCTGTCTCCTTTATTCGTGTGCAATCTGCTTTGCTGTGGACGAAACTTCTCCTTTTGAGCCGAAGGCGAAAAACACCTTCCCTTCTTTTCATACACAACGAAGCATGAAAACTTCCTCTTTTCTATAAAGTTTTCCCTGATTGCCGAAGCATCTGTTTTTTATGTGTGGTATGATGATGATTCTATATGTCTAAATGAATGTTTATGAATGCAAATGACATGATGTAATGTATCATGCAAATGAATATCGGGACACACATATATTCAAAAATCATAATCATAGACCTTCATCCCCTTAGGAATGATTCAAATCTTTCTGCCGTTTACTTTTCGGCCTCACCGTTTATTTTTCGGTGTATCAGCGTTGACTTTTCGCTGTAAGCCTCCCTTAGGAGCTTCTTCGCCTTTTACTTTCAGCGAAATCAGCGTTGACTTTTCGCTGTAAGCATCCCTTAGGAGCTTCTTCGCCTTTTACTTTCAGCGGAATCAGCGTTGACTTTTCGCTGTAAGCATCCCTTAGGAGCTTCTTCGCCTTTTACTTTCAGCGGAATCAGCGTTGACTTTTCGTTGTAAGCATCCCTTAGGAGCTTCTCCCTGTTTTCTTTTCTTTTTCCTTTGCATTTACATTTACATTTTTGGGGGATATCACTCTTATTGAAATAAAAGAAATTACATGTTGTGGCCCCATTAAAAACCTTTCTCCCCCTTTGGAAAGGAAAAGGGTGCCACAAAAAAGAATAGAAAAAATTACATCAAGCTAAACATAGTATCGCCGAAGCTCATCCGCATTCCACGATCTAGGGATGTCGTTGCCGTCCATGTCCTTTAATCTGTAAGAACCGGGTCTTGACGAAGATACTACCAAAAAAGGGCCTTCCCACTTCAGCTGTAATTTGCCTACTATGTCTGGGTTGGCCACTCTTCGAAGTACCAAATGTCCTGGCTTAATGTTCTTCAATCGAACCTTTCTATCACGCCATTTTATTGTTTCGGCTTGGTATTTATTGATGTTTTCCACAGCCTGAAGCCTGATCCCCTCTATAGCATCTTTTTCCACAGAGCAGTCAGCTTCATCTTCGCCTTTTGCCGAAGCTATTGTCCTTATTGATCCTGCTTTAGCTTCTTTCGGGGTTATTGCTTCGTCACCAAACAATAGTTTGAATGGCGTAAAGCCTGTTGATCTTGACGCCGTTGTGTTATGGCTCCACACCACTTTGGTTAATTCTTCTGGCCACTTTCCCCTGGGCTGATTGAAGATCGACTTCATTATTCCTGTCATTATGATCCCATTAGCTCTTTCGACTAGTCTATTTGATTCTGGATGTCGAACTGACGCAAAATGGATCTTCGTGCCAATTTGGTCACAAAACTCTTTAAAAACTTCGGAGTCAAAATGTGTTCCATTGTCCACAGTAATGGCCTTCGGCACTCCGAAGCGACAAACAATGTTTTGCCAGAAAAACCTTTGAACAGTGACCGAAGTTATTGTGGCTAAAGGCTTTGCCTCAATCCATTTAGAAAAATATTCCACTGCCACTACAACATATCTTAAATTTCCTTGTGCTGGTGGTAACGGACCTAACAAATCAAGGCCCCACCTTTGTAACGGCCAAGTGGGTTGTATTAACTGAGTTAGAGATGAAGGTTGTTTTTGATCTCTTGCACATTTCTGACAACCTTCGCACTTTTGCACTAATTCCGCTGCATCTGAAGCTGCTTTTGGCCAATAAAATCCTTGGCGAAAAACTTTTCCCAACAAAGGCCTAGATCCAATATGAGATCCACACAGGCCTGCATGTATTTCCTTCATCAATTCTATGCCTTCAGCTCTGGATAAACACTTGAGCAACGGGGAACAGACCCCACGCTTGTATAATTCCCCTTCTATAATGACATATGGTCGAGCTCTTGCTTCTATCCTCCTGTTATAAGCTTCGTCATCTGAAAGAAAATTACCCTGAAGAAAAGAGATGATTTCAGTTCTCCAATCTTCACTATAGACAGGGGATATGTTGAGGACCGCTCTTTCAAGAAGCTCGACCGAAGGTGCTTTTATTGTTTCGAAAAATACTTCCGAAGGTAAAGGCAGCCCCTGTGCTGCTGACTTGGCTAATAGATCAGCATATTCATTTTCTCCACGAGGAATGTTTTTAACAGAGAATCCTTCAAAGGAAGCCTCAATCCTTCGGACTGTATCTAAATATTTTTCAAGCTTCGAATCTCTTGCCTTATAGCTCTTGTCAATATGACCAGAAATAACTTGGGAATCAGTTTTAAGAATGGCCCTTCTGATTCCCATTGCCTTTAACTTCCGAAGACCCAAGAGCAAAGCTTCATACTCAGCAATATTGTTTGTGCAACTGAAATCAAGTCTTGCCGCATAACAAGTTTTAACTTTGGAAGGTGAAACCAACACAGCAGCTGCTCCTACTCCGAAGGTTCCCCAAGACCCATCGCAAAACACTGTCCATGCTTCGGCATCTTTATTCGTTTCTTCCTCCTGAGCCCCTGGTGTCCAGTCGGCAATGAAGTCTGCCAACGCTTGGGACTGGATCGAAGATCTATGCACATAATCAATACAAAATTCATTGAGCTCTGCAGCCCATTTTCCAATTCTTCCAGTAGCTTCTCGGTTTCTCATAATATCCTTCAACGGTTGTGAAGAAGGAACAATTATATTATAAGCTTGGAAATAATGCCGAAGCTTCCTGGAGGCCATCAAAACAGCATACAGTACCTTCTCCAATTCTGTATAATTTTTCTTTGATAAGCTAAGGACTTCGGATATAAAGTATATTGGGGCCTGCTTTTTGACTTGGCCTTCAAGCTTCTCCTGAACAAGTGCTGCACTTACCGCTGAGTGCGAAGCTACCACATATAATAACAAAGGAGCCCCTGGCGTTGGTGGAGTTAGTGTTGTTAGATCTATTAAATATTGCTTCAGCTCTTCGAAGGCTTTTTGCTGGACTGGTCCCCATTGAAAAACTTCGGCTGACTTGAGCACTTCGAAAAATGGCAAATTTCTCTCTGCTGATCTAGATATGAATCTGTTGAGAGATGCCAATCTTCCTGTCAATCTTTGAGCCCCCTTCTTTGTACTTGGTGGTTCCATTTGAAGGATAGCTTCGATTTTGCTTGGATTAGCCTCAATTCCTTTTGTTGAAACTAGATAACCAAGAAATTTCCCCTTCTTCACTTTGAAGACACATTTTTCTGGATTCAGCTTTAAACCAGCCTGTCTAAAACTAGCCAAGGTCTCCTGCAGATCAGCAATGTGATTATCTTGCTTCGTGCTTTTCACAATGATATCATCAACATAAGTTAGCACATTCCTGCCTATCTGAGAATGGAGAACCTTCGCTGTCATTCTGCTAAAGCTTCCTCCAGCATTTTTAAGCCCTTCAGGCATCCGAAGGTAACAATATGTACCACTAGGGGTTATGAAGCTGGTCTTCGGCTCATCCTCCTTCTTCATCCAGATTTGATGATAGCCTGAATAACAATCCAACAGACTCATGAGCTCTGATGAAGCTGCTGCATCAACTAAGGAATCTATCCTCGGCAATGGAAACTCATCCTTCGGACAAGCCTTATTAAGATCAGTAAAGTCGATACACATCCTCCATTTACCATTGGCCTTCTTTACCATAACAGTGTTAGCCAGCCATTCTGGGTACTTTACCTCTCTGATAACTCCGGCACTAAGGAGTCTTTTCACTTCATTCCGAGCCCCTTCAGCCTTATCATCAGACATCTTCCGAAGCCTCTGCTTCCTGGGTCTGAATGATGGATCAACATTAAGGGAGTGTTCAATAACATCCCTGTTAACTCCGCAGAGATCATTAGCTGACCAAGCAAAGACATCTTTATTATTGAACAAAAACCTTATCAAGGTTTTCTCTTGTTCTTCGGACAATTGAGATCCCAGTAGTACCTTCTGCTCTGCTACATCCTCACATAAGAGCATGAGCTTCGACTGATCAGCCGAAGCAGCTTTTCCCTTCTGAATTTGTACTGCTCACAAGCTTCAGTTCCATCTATGTTATGGATTGCTTTTGAATCTATCCAATTTCCTTCGGCCCTTCTGGCAGCTTCCTGACTTCCATGAATAGCAATGGGCCCTTGGTCCGAAGGTATCTTCATGCAAAGGTAAGCTGGATGAAGAATTGCTTCGAAGGCATTGAGAGTACCACGACCAATGATAGCATTGTAAGGATACTCCATGTCAACAATGTCAAACACAATTTGCTCAGTCCTTGTGTTGTTGACAAATCCGAAGGTTGCCGGCATGGTAATCTTCCCAAGTGCTACAATTTGCCGCCCTCCGAAGCCACAAAGAGGATGCATGGCATCATGGATCTTGTCTTCGGGCTCTTGCATTTGTCTAAAAGCCTTAGCAAATATGATATCTGCAGCACTGCTTGTATCAACCAAAACATTATGGACCAGAAATCCTTTGATCACACAAGAGATAACCATAGCATCATTGTATGGGTAGTCCTTGAGTTGAAGATCTTCTTGGGAGAAGGTAATTGGAATGTGAGACCATCTTGACTTGATGAAGGGTCCTTGCATCCCGACATGCTGTACCCTTCTTTGTGCCTCCTTCTTTTGCTTCTTGTTAGCTAGCTCTGAGCATGAACCGCCTGTTATGGGGAGTACCAGCTTTGGAGCCGAAGCAGCTCCAGCTTGATCGTTGAACGAAGCCATTAGCTCAAAAAACAGGGTGGAAGTGAGTTGACCGGAGGTGGGCGCCAATGTTGGGGACTTGTTCTCAAATGCTAGGAATCAAGAACAAGGCAACACAAAGATGTTAAATATTAATTACCCTTCGTCCGCTGAAGCATTATCTCCTCGAGGGATCAATGAACTTCGGACGAAGGTCACAAACATAACATTACGAAGGTAATAATAATAATATAAAACAATGTGGCATGTAGAATATCAAAGATAAGTATGTTGGGAAATAAATAACACCATTCACATATTTATTATCTGAATCTAAAACGTTTGAATACAATGTTTAAGGTAAACTTATACCTTCGCCTTGACAAGCAATGATTCCCGAGTGATGCTCTTGCAATTATAGGAATGTCTGTGAACAGTAAAGGAATACTATTAGCTATTTATAGACACAGGACACAGCCTATGAGGAATTACAATCATGCCCTTCATAAAAGTTTACAACAATGACTCAGACCCCTACAGGCTAAAAGGTCATTCTATCTTTAAGTCGGTTCGACCCCTCATCTTCGGATATGTTATAACCCCGAAGCTTCACGAATGATACCTTCGTCATCACGCACGAGCAGCTTCAGCCGCAGCTCTACAGGACCTTCGGCGACGAAGCATGGTCCCAACAATAAGGTAGGTTACAAAGATGACCCATGGATCCTTGCTAATCAGTGTTGCACAGGTCTTCTATGCCGAACAGATCATCCCTAACAATGAGAAGAAAAGCACCAACAAATTGAAGCATGTAGTTTTTCCTAGAAAACAACAAGCTATAGGAGTTGATGGTGTATCTGATATGGAGGATTTTAACCAATTCAACGACATGTCTCTTTTCATAGACCATCCAACCAAGATAAGGAACACTGAGCAAAGCATCCCACGTAAATTGTTGCCCTGGGTATGCCACGATGGACAAGGCAGAATAATAGCTCCCTAGATTATAAACTTGTCTTGTAATTGATTATTATTAGTACCATGTCTACTATAAGTTTGAGATCAATATATATATTTCTTCATTATCCAAATTTACTAGCGGTTCTCAATGACCAAGTTTCCCTTGTCGTAGAAGATATAAAATACTTAATGTAATATACTGGAAAATGGTAATCTCTTGTAAATATTTTATACTGGCGGTTCTCTAAGACAACCACCAGTGGAAAACTATCTATACTAGCGGTTCTCTAAGACAACCGCCAGTGGAAAACTATCTATACTGGTGGTTCTCTAACAAAACCGCCAGTGGAAAACTATCTATACTGGCGGTTCTCTAAGACAACTGCCAGTACAAAATGTGCCTTTATAACTAGTGGCAAGAGGGAGCCCGAAAAATTTACAAGTCCTCTGGAGCCAGTTCATCTCATTACGCCATCAGGCTGCCGGATTTCGTCCCCGAGGGTTTCTTCGCCAGCGATCCTTCGTGTCGTCCCCCTGCCACCGTCGCCACTGTCATCAGCTGCGCCGGTCGCCGTGCTCGCCGCTGGTCGTAACTAGGGCGTGCCACGCTGGTTAGTAAACCCTAGGGCAGTGCTTGCATTGGCAGCCGCCGCCAGCCTGCATCCTTTTGTGTCAACTAGGTTTATCAGTTAATCTAGACTTTTCCGTCGTCGACGCAGCCTCAAAATGGACCTAGTGGATGCCATCGCAGCGCGTCTCAAGGCACGTACACTAGCGGAGCGGCTGGCAACGGCGTGGCTCATGCATCGCCGTCACCTCAAGCTCTGGCGCCAATCGAGGCTCAATCATGAAGACATCGTACGCCGTATTTTCATGTGCACCTGCAGAGTTCTCTCGAAGTGTCGCTGTCAACGCGCCGTTGTGGGCTCCTCGGCTTCGACGAATGCACATGAGGCTGTCTCCTCGCCCGTGCATGTGGAGCCGATAGCGCCAGTCAACATCCTCTCCGACGATGAAGATGGGGAGATCGATTAGACGACACTGATGGACGGACGACGACGAGTAGAAATTACGATATATTTTCTAATCTTAGTATGATGGATGACGTACTATATCTAAGAACTTAGTATGATGGACTGCGTATTATGTAAGAACCTAGTGTGATTTTATATGTATATTGTGTTCTAATCTTCTGTTCCAAACTTTGTGTTCAATTTTTTGAATCTTAATTTGTTGCAATCTTTTATATATATATATATATAGCTCAATGAGTTCTATAAATAAGGACCAAGGGTTAATGCCCGACCACATGAACAAGGGTGTTTCTCAAGAACATTCAAGTGATGAAGGATATGAAGCGCCTACCGACCCTTGTCCTAGCATAGATAGGGCCGCTCGGCGTTAATTGCATCGTGACCCTAATTATGATCCACAAGAGTGTGAGGTAAAGTACACATTTTTAGTTTCGTGTGTGTATACCTAATTAGTTGATTTCACAATGCATGTTTTGCATTTCATTACATGAATAGGAGGTCTTGTCTCAATATCGTGCGATACTTGATGAAGCTATGGCACGATACCAAGACGCCCTGGGGCTGAACCAAGATGAAGACGTACCGATACCGACTGATACAGCCACCGAGAGGTCAAGGAAAAGGATGCAGAGTGACCGAAAAAGAGGTGACAGGGGACTGAACAAGTTTCCTAACAAAACATATAAAATCTCAGATGTGAGCCCGAAAGGTCAGCCCCTAGCTCCAGAAGAGGCACTCTCTAAGTTCTGGAATGCACTTGGGTTCTTAGTTAGGGATAATCTTGACATCACAATCCGACATTGGAAAGATGTGTCAGATGATGTCAAGAATCAAATATGGAATAAGCTATTTACGAGGTTTGTTCTACCTCCGGGTTCAGAAGAACTCGTGAAGGAATACACGATGAAGCAGCTTGCAATCAATTTTTGAAACTGGAGGTCTGAGATGAATACAAAATTTACAAAGAAAGGCCTAGACCCGACAAAAAATATAAAATCTCAGAAGGTTAGTGGGCAGTATTTTTAGAGCAGAGGAGCAGCCCTAAATTCATATCTAAGTGAGGCAAATTCAGAACTACCTAAGAAGAACAAGTACCACCACCACTTAGTCACAGGTGGTTACAAGCGTCAAGTTTCTAAATGGAGACAAGAAGACACCGAGAAGAAGGCCGCTGGGTTGCCGACGCTTTCCGAGCAACTTGGTGAAAGGACGGCTAATTGGATCCGTGCTAGAAAACCCAGGGAAACTGAGGCGGGTGTATCTTTTGATGATCCAAATGTCGAAGAAGTTGCGAAAAACATATATGCAATGGCAACTAAGCAGAGCCAAGGATCATTTAAGCCACAAAGGGAGAGAGACATCCTAACGGCTGGTCTCGGTAACCCTGAGCATCCAGACCGTGTACGAGGAATCTCGTCTAAGGAAGGATGGAAGGAAGGATTCAGACCATAGTGGGAAGGTTTGTACAAGAAACGTGATCGATACAAAGAAGAGTTGTCAGATTATTTTAAGCAGGAGGCAAAGAAAGAGTTCAAAGACCTAATGTCTCAAATGCTATCAAATCCTCCACCAGAATTGATGCAACAGTTGGCAAGTGTGATGTCTGTTCAACAGATGACCACTCCACAGCTGCAAATAATTCCAGTAGCTCAACCGCCGGCTTCCACCGATTGTACCGTCCCAAGATCTATCACGTCAATGGGAAATAAGGTCTGTTATCCAGTTGATGACATAACAAGGCCAGTGACGTGCACACTGGTTATAAGATATGGTATTAACAATAATCACACAAAGAAAGTAGGAACAGGCATTGCGATCCCAGGACGCAATTTTCATGGAAGCGACATACCAGATGATTATTGCAGGGTATAAGTGACGATGGTCATCCAAGGTCTGAGGACGACATGCTAGACATCCCTGGGCCCGAAGGAATCGAGACACTTGGACAAGCCATCAAAAATTTCATCCTTTGGCCTCGAAGGGATGTCGAATTGGTTGATCCACCAATGTCGTCGTCGTTTCATCCCCAACCATCTCTGCCTCCTCAAACTTTAGTACCTTTACATCCATCATCACCTCCACAATCTTCCCATGCTGCTCCTCATCCTCTTTCTAATCCACCGTCTCCGCCACAAGCATCAACATTTAGGACACCACCACCTTCTCCACTAGCCATCAAGGGATTCACGACAATCAAAGAAATCTAAATTCCCTCTACCAAAATTGGTATCCACATTCGAGAAAAAGAAGAGTAAAGCTACTACTGCTGGCACAGCTCAATTTTTGAAAGGGATTGGACGGGACCTCACGTCACGTACTATTGATTTGGCCGAGAACGAGGAGTCTACTGAAAAGGCTAAGGCAATGGCCGCAAAGATAAAGATCCCAACTAAGGCAGATTATAAAAATGTGCCTAAACATTATGTGCCTCTACTAACTTTTGAGAAACTGAGGAAGGTCCCTGCTGGTATTAAAAGGTTGCATGACTGGTACATGCGTGCATCATCAGTTGGCATTGACGCCATTAGTGTGCATATACCAGACCATGCTTTTATTAGTTCGGACCAAAATGCCTTTCTTGCATTCGAGGATATGTGGTTAATGATGAACCTTCAGAAACTCGACGTGCAACTTGTGACTCTGTTTGCACTGTAAGTGTCGCTCGTATTTCCACATCTATGTGTTATTATTATTAGTGAGCCATATAAATTTTCAATATCTGACACATGCACGTGTGACTTGTAGAATGCAACATGACCAACAAGAGATCCTTTATGGTACCAAGCCCGATGCTAATGCCGGTAAAAGGATTGGGTATCTGAACCCAATACTGATATGTGAGGAAAGCCACACTTTCAGAATTGGCAAAGACAATGAAGATTTAAAGGGAAAGACGGACGAAGAAGTTGAGCATCGCATAAATACTATGAAGAAGGATTTTGAAGCAAGATACGCCACCTACAAAGCAAATGCAATGCTTAAATTTCAAGACAGGGAAGCTATAATGGCCTCGTACAACTTTAAGTAAGTGTGATTTTGCATAAAAATAATAATTTCCATAACACCCCTGGTGTTACTATCACTAAAACTTGAGCATAACTATCATCAACATTAGCATTTCATATGTTTGATACACCTAGAATGCATTCACTAGGCAAAAATTTCAAACAAGTTGTATTGATATGGTGTTTTGCAAATAAAACCCTAGAGTATGGTACTTAACCCTAAATGGGGTTCAGAAAGGTAAAACAAAATCCAAATAGAAAAAACCCTAAAGCCAAAGTGAATGTTGGGGACTTGTTCTCAAATGCTATGAATTAAGAACAAGGCAACACAGAGAGAGGTCAATGATAAATACCCCTCGTCCTTCGAAGCGTTATTTCCCTTAGGATATAACGATCTTTAGACGAAGGTCATGAAGGACATACCTTCATCATTGCAGTTTATATTGATAAAAGGAGAAGCATATGAAACATGAGAGAATGATATGAATAATCACATAACATTATTACATGTTCTTATTAAATAATTATGGAAGAATAAAAACAATGTTGAATTACATTTGTACCTTCGGCTTGACAGGAAGCAAAGGTACAAGCGTGATGCACGAGCGAGTACAAGTCAGCATGTCCAGTACAGGGGTACTGTTCATCTATTTATAGACACAGGACACAGCCTGTGACGAATTACAATTATGCCCCTCATAAAAGTTTACAACATTGACTCAGACCTTTATGGATTAAAAGGTCATTCTACTTCTAAGTCGGTTTGTAATGCCGAAGCTTCATGAAGAGGAACCTTCGGTCATCTCCTGGGGACAACTTCAGCCGAAGCTTCTTCCTCCTACAAGACCTTCGGCGCAACGAAGCATGGTCCCAACAGTAGCCCCTTTCGCGGCGCTAGATCGTTTTTCGTAACGAGCTTGATCCGTGAAAAAACCTCTTAAGCTTCGGGAAGCCGAAGGTCCAAAAAACACCTTCCCTGAGCTCGTTGTCGAGAAACGATTCAGTTTCCGAGCGCGTGTCGGGCCCACATTGCAGAGTTACTGTTTGGTCTTTGCGGTCCACCGCGCAGCGAGTGCAAGTGACTGTCCGCCTGGTGTAAAAATCCTGGCGTTTCGCCTTCTTACCTGCAGCACTATAAAAACAGACGGGTAGGTGTGAAGTTACCACAAGCATTCATTGCTATTTGCACTGTTTTGCTGCCAAAATTTTTAACCATAGCCGAAGCTTGACTCTCGGAATTGAACGAAGGTCCAACTCGAAGTCTGCTTCGTCAGAAGGAAAGGCTTCGGGAGAAAAAAGTATTCAATTTCCACAAACTCAGAATCAAATGGCCAGAGTGCGATCTACCGCCAGGGTTGAGCGTGAAGGAGACGAAGCTGAAGGTTCGGAGACTGTTCCCATCTCCGAAGCAATGCAACGATCCGGACTGGTAACTGCGGAAGAAATCCCCACTGTTGAAGCAGAACAAGCAACTGCCGAAGTAGAAGAGGAGAACATTGAAGAAACTGATCCCGAAGATGATTATCGCATTGCCATGCCAAGTAAGCCCAGCCACTTGGACTTCGGAAAGTCGACCGTTTCGAAGGCTGATCTCTCCAAGATGGTAAAATCAGGTTATTTCAGTGAAAATCAGAAGAAGCTACTTCGCTTCGGGAGGGAAGAAACTACCCCGAAGCCAGAGAAGGATGAAATAGTCATTTTCAAGAGCTTTCTAAAGGCTGGGCTGAGATTCCCCCTTCATGGGATTATTGCAGATGTATTGAAGAAGTTTGGTATTTACTTTCATCAGTTGACTCCTAACGCTATCGTTAGGCTTAGTGTCTATATCTGGGCCCTCCGAAGCCAGGCGGTGGAGCCGTTTGCCGACAGCTTTTGTCGAGTCCATGAGCTACATTACCAGACGAAAGCCAGAAAAGATGGATTACATGATAACTTTGGTTGCTACAATTTTGCCTACCGGAAAACCACAAAGTTTCCTGTTATTAGCTACCGAAGCAAATGGCCGGCAGGCTGGAAGTCAGAGTGGTTTTATGTGAAAGTTGACGAAGACAAAGAGAAGTTGGTGCAGAGCCCACTTGAATTGATGTTCGGAGAAACAAGACCGCGATGTCACATGACATTAGAAGGTCCCACCTGGGCTGCACTGGGTGAGTTTAAAATTATTTCAGAGCATATCAGTACCAGGGACCTGGTTCAAGAGTTTTTGGCCTTCAGGATTTTCCCTACTTTAAAAGAATGGGAAATGCCGAAGCTAGAGAGGGAGAAGAAGGAAGGGGAACTTGTCCGGCTTCCTTACCATTTCAAGTTCAAGAAATACTTTAAAAAACCTTGCCAAGAGTGGCTGGACACAGTTGAAGTAATGTGCAATGAAATTCTTGGAAATTATTCGAAAAAAGAGGATCAATTGATGACCGCGGCCTTCGGCACCCGTCCGAAGCGAAGGCTGAACCGAGTGTTTGATGCCCTGGGATTTGAGTACCCTGACTATGAACAGCTAAATAAGGGTGCTGAGGGCCAAAAAAGGAAAAGGGTGGCCAAAACTTTAAACAAAGATGAAGAAGAACCATCAAAGAAGAATATTCCGAAGAAAAGAAGAATATCATCTCCGAAGCGAAAATTATCCGATGAAGAGAGGACTCCTGCATCGCCCTCTACCACCGATATGGAGGAAATCTTAAAGGTAATGACTGAACCCCTGCCTGCGAAGCTAAGTCCATTAAGGCCTCAACTGACGAAGCTTTTTCGAAAGGTGGAGGAGCCGGAAAAAACGAGGAAGATAAGCAAAACAAAGAAACAAAGAATTATTGCAGTGATCGAAGTTATTGACAAGACGCCACCGAGGGCTTCAACTCAGAAAACGCCAGCGGTTGAGGGCACAACAAATGTCGAAGTCGAACCTTCGGAGGTTGCGGCTACCGAAGCCGCTTCGGCCGAAGATTTGAACTTGGAAACTACAATTGAAGACATCGACAAAATTCTGCTAGACATGGCCGCAGAAGAAGCTACCACTGCTGCTGAAAAAACCATGGCCACAGTGCCTGGAAAGGGAAAAGAAATAGCCGAAGATACTTTGGAAGACGAAGCCTACATATTTCAAAATTTAGTTGGGCAAGAACTGTCGAAGGCCGAAATAGAAGAGCTTAAAGAATATGCCAAATCTTGCGGATATAAGCCAGGAGCTCTTCTTTTCGGAGGTATTGACGACGAAAAGTTAGGCTGCATCTGGGATCAAACTGGAGCTAAGGTCATCGGTACTCTATCAAAGAGTATCGGTTTTCCGAAGCTGGAAACGGATATCAGCCGCTACCGACGACAACATATCGTTGGTAGCTTATTTTACTCCAATTTCAAGGTAAACAACTTTTCGCTGAATTCTATTGTTTTTAATAATGAGAGTGCTCCTGACGAAGGTTGTTTATGTGCAGAGCATGCTACTGAGCAAAGCTTTGAAGATGCAACAAGATCTAGAGGATAAGAAACACGAAGCTATAATTGAAAATCTAGAGAGCAAGATAAAAGAGCAATCAGCTATTATTGAAAAGAAAGACTTCGAACTCCAAACAACTGAAGGCTTATTGGCAGAAACTGAAGCTAAAGTAGCAGAATTGAATTCGAAGCTTCTCTGCCAATCAAAACAATTTGAACAAGAGAAGCTAGAGCTTAATTCAAAACTTGAGGCCGAAGTCCTAAACCAGCTCAGATTTGAAGAAATCATTAACAAGCCTTCAAGACAAATGTTTGAAATTTAGTAACAACTGTATTCAACAATTAAAAAAGATCTTTTATTCAGTTGGAGCCAGCAGTGGAAAGTTCACCCCTTCAGCTGAAAATTTGCCAAGAACCTTCGAACATATTGAAGCTGAAATTGATGAGCTTGACGAAGTTATAGTCGGGCACGGTGACTTCTGTGCCTGGGTAGCTTCTCGGGGCACTGCTGCAGCGTTCCTGAAGGCCGGCTGTGATCATGGAAAAATCGTCAACAGGCCCAATTTCACTCTGTCTCCATCAATTCTAGACGATATTCCTGACCTCGCCCGAAGTATTTCAAACAGATTTATAAAAATGATATGGACAAAAGGCGGGCGAGAGAAGGCTGGAGACGAAGCTCGAAGTCATCTTGAACCAGTAAGAAATCATACCTTGTGCTTACCTTCTCCTTCAGACTTGATTTTTACTTGCAATACCTTGATTCATGTAGGATGACGAAGCTGATAGCGATGCTTAGAAAATATACCGCCGAAGCTGAAGCCCGGTGAAGATCAGTAGGAGTACATTGTAGAAAAAACCTAAGAGACTTTTGTAATAACTTATGTAAATACAGCTAAACTGTTCTTAATGAACTTTGTACATACCTTGTAATCTATTCTTACCCTTCCATTGAGGTGCTTTGATGTGGACGAAATTAGTATTTTGAGCCAGAGGCGAAAAAACACCTTCCCTTCTTTTCGTACACAACGAAGCATAAAAGACCACTTCTTCTTTTTGCCGAAACCTTTCTTTTTTGCACTCAACGAAGCATAAAAGACCGCTTCTTCTTTTTGCCGAAACCTTTCTTTTTTGCACTCAACGAAGCATAAAAGACCGCTTCTTCTTTTTGCCGAAACCTTTCTTTTTTGCACTCAACGAAGCATAAAAGACTGCTTCTTCTTTTATGTCGAAACAACCACTTATGTCATGATGATGATTATCCTATATATGCCTGAATGAATGTTTATGAATGCAAATGCTATGATGTAATGTGATGTGCGAATGATTGTCCGAAACACATATCCGAAGCCATACGCTTAGCCATTATTTCCTTAGAAACAATCACACATCAGCTCTGCATTCCCTTAGGAACGACTTTGGAGCTTCTTCGCCTTTTACTTTCGGCGGAATCAGCGTTGACTTTTCGCTGTAAGCTCTGCATTCCCTTAGGAACGTCTTTGGAGCTTCTTCGCTTTTTCAGTTTCGGCACTCGATGGTGTGTTCTCAGCTTTTACATTTACATTCTTTGGGGGATTTTGCTCTTATAGAACTAAAAAGGAAATTACATATGATGGCCCCATTAAAAACCTTTCTCCCCCTTTAGAAAGGAAAAGGGTGCCATGAAAAAGAAAAAACATAAAAGAGTTACATCAAGTTACACATAATATCGCCGAAGCTCATCCGCATTCCAAGACCTTGGAATGTCGTTGCCGTCCATGTCCTTCAATCTGTACGAACCAGGTCTTGACGAAGATGCTACTAAGAAAGGTCCTTCCCATTTCAACTGTAACTTGCCCACTGTGTCTGGGTTGGCCACTCTCCGAAGCACCAAGTGTCCCGGCACAATATTTTTTAGCCAGACCTTTCTATCTCGCCATTTGACTGTTTCAGCTTGGTATTTATTGATATTCTCCACAGCTTGAAGCCTGATCCCTTCTAAAGCATCTTTTTCCACAAGGCAAGCATCTTCAGGACCTGATTCTGCCGAAGCTACTACTCTTATTGATCCAGCTTTAGCTTCTTCGGAGTTATTGCTTCGTCACCGAATAATAACTTGAATGGAGTAAAGCCTGTAGACCTTGATGTTGTTGTATTGTGGCTCCACACCACTTTGGTTAACTGATCTGGCCACTTTCCCCTGGGTTGATTGAAGATTAACTTCATTATTCCTGTCATTATAATGCCGTTGGCTCTTTCAACGAGCCCATTTGACTCCGGATGCCTGACTGATGCAAAATGGATCTTCGTACCAATTTGATCACAAAAATTTCTGAAAGCTTCGGAGTCGAACTGTGTTCCATTATCTACAGTGATGGCCTTCGGTACCCCGAAGCGACAGACAATATTCTGCCAGAAAAACTTTTGGACAGTGGCCGAAGTTATTGTGGCTAATGGCTTTGCCTCAATCCATTTAGAAAAATACTCCACAGCTACTATAACATATCTTAAATTCCCTTGAGCCGGTGGTAATGGACCTAACAAGTCAAGGCCCCACCTTTGCAATGGCCAAATGGGCTGTATGAGCTGTGTTAAAGACGAAGGCTGTTTTTGATCTCTTGCACATTTCTGACAGCCTTCGCACTTTTGAACTAACTCCGCTGCATCCGAAGCTGCCTTCGGCCAATAAAACCCTTGGCGGAAGACTTTTCCAAGTAACGGCCTAGATCCAATGTGGGATCCACACATGCCTGCATGTATTTCTTTCATCAACTCTATACCTTCGGTTCTAGATAAACACTTGAGTAACGGAGCACAAACTCCATGCTTGTACAACTCCCCTTCTATCATGACATATGGACGAGCTCTTGCCTCTATTCTCCTGTTATAAGCTTCGTCATCTGAAAGGAACTTACCCTGAAGGTAAGAGATGATCTTAGTTCTCCAATCTTCGCTATAAACAGGAGATATGTTGAGGACTGCTCTTTCAAGGAGCTCCACTGAAGGTGCCTTTATTGTTTTGAAGAACACATCCGAAGGTAACGGCAGCCCCTGTGCTGCTGACTTAGCTATCAAATCAGCATGCTCATTTTGTCCTCGAGGGATATTTTTGACAGAAAATCCTTCGAAGGAAGCTTC
Organism: Zea luxurians; assembly: GCA_029449295.1. Taxonomy (NCBI): domain Eukaryota; kingdom Viridiplantae; phylum Streptophyta; class Magnoliopsida; order Poales; family Poaceae; genus Zea; species Zea luxurians. The sequence continues at coordinate 132,259,985 of JAOPSE010000008.1, forward strand.
GATTCTTCGGACCGTGTCTAGATATTTTTCAAGCCTCGGATCTTTAGCCTTGCAACTTTTGTCGATATGACCCGAAACAACCTGGGAATCAGTTTTAAGAATCGCCCTTCTGATTCCCATTGCCTTTAATTTCCGAAGGCCCAGGAGCAGGGCTTCGTACTCAGTAATATTGTTTGTACAGCTGAAATCAAGTCTTGCCGCATAACAAGTTTTAACCTTGGATGGTGAGACCAACACAGCGGCTGCACCTGCTCCGAAGGTTCCCCAAGAGCCATCACAAAACACTGTCCACACTTCGGCATCTTTGTTTGCTTCTTCATCCTGAGCCCCTGGCGTCCAATCGGCAATGAAATCTGCCAACGCTTGAGACTGGATCGAGGATCTATGCACATAATCAATGCAAAATTCATTGAGCTCTGCAGCCCATTTTCCAATCCGTCCTGTAGCTTCTCTATTTCTCATAATATCCTTCAACGGCTGCGAAGAAGGAACAACAATATTGTATGCTTGAAAATAATGCCGAAGCTTCCTGGATGCCATCAAAACGGCATATAATACCTTCTCCAGTTCTGTATAGTTTTTCTTTGATACACTAAGGACTTCAGATACAAAATACACTGGAACCTGCTTCTTGACTTGGCCAACAAGCTTCTCCTGGACAAGTGCTGCACTTACTGCCGAGTGCGAAGCTGCCACATATAACAACAAAGGAGCCCCTGGCGTTGGTGGAGTTAATGTTGTTAGATCTATCAAATATTGCTTCAGCTCTTCGAAGGCTTTTTGTTGGCTTGGACCCCATTGAAAGACTTCAGCTGACTTCAGCACCTCGAAGAATGGTAAATTTCTTTCTGCTGATCTGGATATGAATCTATTGAGAGATGCCAGCCTTCCTGTCAATCTTTGGGCCCCCTTTCTTGTAGTTGGTGGCTCCATTCGAAGTATAGCTTCAATTTTATTTGGATTAGCTTCAATTCCCTTTGTTGAAACCAAGCATCCAAGAAATTTCCCCTTCTTTACTCCGAAGACACATTTTTCTGGATTCAGCTTTAAACCAGCTTGTCTAAAACTGGCGAAGGTCTCCTGCAAATCAGCAATATGATTTTCTTGCTTCGTGCTTTTTACAATGATGTCATCAACATAAGTTAGTACATTTCTGCCTATCTGAGACTGGAGGACCTTCGCAGTCATTCTGCTGAAACTTCCTCCAGCGTTTTTGAGCCCCTCAGGCATCCGAAGATAGCAATATGTGCCACTTGGGGTTATGAAGCTAGTCTTCGGCTCATCTTCCTTCTTCATCCAGATTTGGTGATAGCCTGAGTAACAATCTAGCAGACTCATGAGCTCTGAAGAAGCTGCTGCATCAACTAAAGAGTCTATCCTTGGCAATGGGAATTCGTCCTTCGGACAAGCCTTGTTGAGATCTGTGAAATCGATACACATCTCCACTTGCCGTTGGCCTTCTTTACCATAACAGTGTTAGCTAGCCATTCTGGGTACTTTACTTCTCTGATAACTCCTGCACTGAGGAGTCTTTTTACTTCATTGCGAGCCCCTTCGGCCTTGTCATCAGACATTTTCCGAAGCCTCTGCTTTCGGGGTCTGAAGGATGGGTCAACATTGAGCGAGTGTTCAATAACATCCCGATTTACTCCGCAGAGGTCACTGGCTGACCATGCAAAAACATCTTTATTGTTAAACAAAAACCTTATCAAGGTTTTTTCCTGCTCTTCGGATAATTGAGAACCCAACAGCACCTTCTGCTCTGCTATGTCCTCACATAAGAGCATGGGCTTCGGCTGATCTGCTGAAGCTGCTTTCTCCCTTCTGAATTTGTACTGTTCACAAGCTTCAGCTCCATCTATGTTATGGATTGCTTTGGAGTCAGTCCAGCTTCCTTCGGCCCTTCTAGCAGCTTCCTGGCTTCCATGAATAGCAATAGGCCCTTGGTCCGAAGGTATCTTCATGCAGAGGTAAGCTGGGTGAAGAATTGCTTCGAAGGCATTGAGAGTACCGCGACCAATGATAGCATTGTAAGGATGCTCCATGTCAACAATATCAAACACAATTTGCTCAGTCCTTGTGTTGTAAACAAATCCGAAGGTTACTGGCATGGTAATCTTCCCAAGTGCTACAATCTGCCGCCCTCCAAAGCCACAAAGAGGGTGCGTAGCATCATGGATCTTATCTTCTGGCTCTTGCATTTGCCTGAAGGCCTTAGCAAATATGATGTCAGCTGCACTGCCTGTATCAACCAAGACATTGTGAACCAGAAATCCTTTGATAACACAAGAGATAACCATGGCATCGTTGTGTGGGTAATCTTTGAGTTGAAGGTCCTCTTGGGAGAAGGTAATAGGAATGTGAGACCATCTCGACTTGATGAAGGGTCCTTGCACCCCAACATGTTGTACCCTTCTCTGCGCTTCTTTCTTCTGCTTCTTGTTGGCTGGCTCTGAACATGAACCGCCTGTTATCGGGAACAGCAGCTTCGGAGCTGAGGCAGCTCCAGCTTGGTCGTTGAACGAAGCCATCAGCTCAAAAAAGTGGAAGTGAGTTCACCGGAGGTGGGCGCCAATGTTGGGGACTTGTTCTCAAATGCTATGAATTAAGAACAAGGCAACACAGAGAGAGGTCAATGATAAATACCCCTCGTCCTTCGAAGCGTTATTTCCCTTAGGATATAACGATCTTTAGACGAAGGTCATGAAGGACATACCTTCATCATTGCAGTTTATATTGATAAAAGGAGAAGCATATGAAACATGAGAGAATGATATGAATAATCACATAACATTATTACATGTTCTTATTAAATAATTATGGAAGAATAAAAACAATGTTGAATTACATTTGTACCTTCGGCTTGACAGGAAGCAAAGGTACAAGCGTGATGCACGAGCGAGTACAAGTCAGCGTGTCCAGTACAGGGGTACTGTTCATCTATTTATAGACACAGGACACAGCCTGTGACGAATTACAATTATGCCCCTCATAAAAGTTTACAACATTGACTCAGACCTTTATGTATTAAAAGGTCATTCTACTTCTAAGTCGGTTTGTAATGCCGAAGCTTCATGAAGAGGAACCTTCGGTCATCTCCTGGGGACAACTTCAGCCGAAGCTTCTTCCTCCTACAAGACCTTCGGCGCAACGAAGCATGGTCCCAACAGTGAAATAGTCATAAAATGTTACTAAGAATGGACCTACATTACATTCACCCCCTTGAAATACCAAAAACCCTAAAAAGGACCCTGGAAACCCTAAACCTAAACCCTAGGGGGTTAAATGCAAAATTAGTCCACTTTTGGACTAAAGTGCAAAAACTAGTAAAGTAAGGTGTTTAAGTCATATGGTTCACAAATATGTGAATTTGCAAGTTAAACCCTAAGTTTTGGGCCTATTTGCAAAAAGCACCACTTAAACCCTATAAACCTAAGTCTGAAAATCAGTGTTTGGGCTCAACTTTGGAGCTTTGTAATTTTCAAATTATAAGGTTTTTGCCCCAGGTCACCACATCAATTTTGTAGACCTACTATAGGAGAACAACTTTGATGCAGACACCCCCTTTGGTTGTTACACAAAAATTGGAGAAAATCAAGCCCAAAGTTGCTCTGTTAGACTTGTGTCAAATGGCTGAAACTGAATCTGAAGATAGAAATGGTCACAGTGGAATGGAGTCATTTTGGACACACTATATCTATGAATCCATTCGGTTTTGATCCAAGAATTCTATAGTAAGGTTGTGGACTGATGTATAGTGAACAAACTCTATTAAGGGAAATAGCTCTGTTCTTAACAAAGATCCAGAGATAAAGAGGGTGGAAGGTGGTAGGTTCAGACAACTATTGAAGATCAAACACTGAAAAAGATCTGAAGAACATGGAGGGAAAAGATCTGCCGCACTGTGGAATTGGATGAGCTCGGGTGAATCAGCAGGGGAATTGGTCGCAGGAGAAGATAATCTCGGACGTGGCACAATCCCGCTGAACCTAGCCGCAGGAGACCGGAGTTATCTCACCGGCGGTCGCCGTGACTCAGTGTTGTCCGCCGCACTGTCACCCATGCTTCGATTTCCCTCACTGTATATCTCCTCTACGTGGTAGACATGCGCTTGCCATGCTATCCGCGACCGTCGATCATTAGCCGACTCGCCGTGGCTATAAATGGCACCATGGACCACGGCGAGGTGTTTACATCTCCACCAGTGAAGCTCAGTCGAAGTCCAAATTCGCGGAATTCTCTCCACCTTTCCCAAATTGGTAGAGCATGGTGAAAATATAGTCCTTTACGGATGTGTAGCCTTAATCTCGCCTCCCAATTCCACCCGAAACCGTTGCGGCGCCATTTTCCCCTTTTCTATCACCAGCAAGCCAAGATCCTCTGCGCCCCATGGTCAGCTCGTCCCAGGTCTGCTCATTCTTGTTTTAATCATGTTTCAGCACCTATATGCACTAGTGATACTCATCGGCCTTGCCCTTTTTGCTTAGTCACAACCAATCACCCGGAACACATGAACTCGTGTTCGGTATTTTTTCGCCACCGTGGTCAGACTAAGCCAGGGCCATAACTACGCGATTGAAGCCTGTTCTAGGGTTGTCTCATGTTCGTAGCACTCACCCAGTAATTAAAATGGGTAGCCACCACCAATCTTGGCCAGTCTGCGCAGCAGGATTATCGATGATGAGCGTGTCGTAGATTTGGACCCCTTCGGAGAAGAAGTAGAACTAGAGGGGCATGGTTGCATAATGTCAGTGACTCTGGAAATAGTCCCGGGAACGTTTTCTGAATTATTTGAAGAAGCGAGGGCCTTTTTGCAAAGTCAGCACCACGGATGCGGGCGCGCGCGCTTCTGCTGGCAGTAGGCCGACCTGGGCCAGATTCAGCCCAGTACTATTCACAAGTTTTTCCTTTTTCTTTTTCTACCAGAGCTAAAACAATTCTAGAAAATTGTAGAGAAATGGTAAAAATGCCAAACCAATTTTGCTAGGTTCCTAACTTTCCACACAATACAATAAAAATAGTTTCATGATTTTTAGGTCAAATAGGGAATTTTGGAGCATTTAAAATGGCCTAAAACATTGTTTCTAGATTTTTAGAAAAATCAATAATAATTCCAAAAATCCCCAAACTTTTTATGTGAACTCTAAACATTATTTAGAAGCATTGGGTAGGTTTTGGCATGATTTGGACCTTGTTTCATACTTAGAGCTCAAAACCCTACCCTGCCCTTTGAATTCCTTTACTAACTCCAGAAACCCTAGTTTCTCGGAGAACCGTGAAGGAAAATTGTATTCAAGACCTTAGATAATAAACTCTTATTATCTTTGCATTCTCATGAGCATTACATGGGCATTCATTATTATGTATGGTTATCTTTAGAAAACGAAGAAGAAGTTGAAGTAGAAGGAGAGAAGACTTCACCACCACCACCTCAGGAACATCAGGCAGACAGCTGTTTTTATTTTGACATCTGTGGAACTGAGCCTGAATCACCTGTAAACCAAGGCAAGCCCTGGTGCATTTGCCACCTCCTTGATTCTTTTAAACTCTTTCTCACTTGCTTGATGCATTAAGTGATAGGAGTTTATTGCTAAAACAATTCCTGCATTAACTTCCTTGAATATGATTACCTTCCTTTGAATCCCTGTTTTACAAAGGTTTTTCCTATACTTAGTCTTGCTTTAGCAAACAAAATGTTTTGTTTTTACAAAAGATGATGTTGCAAAGTGGGAGGGATGTTTTTGAAAATATAATTTGATGGTGGATCCATCATGGCCATGATGGGTTCAACATCGGAAAAGATGTACCTCTGCCAGGTACCAAACTCTGGGATTCAAATGATTAAGCTGAGACCGGGCGGGTGACTTGCACGAGAAGAGAGAGTCTCAGTGTAGTGTCTCCGTCTGAGTCAATTAAGGATCGTCTCGATGTAGGCTTGATGACCGAGGACCCTTTAACTGGTCACATGCCTCGTCATGGGTAAGCTTTGCCTCAGGCAGACTAAGGCCAGAATAAGATACCACGCAATGGGAGTGGAGAGATGGCGAGAGTAGCGTGTACCCTCCGTGGCAAGAGGCTGGACGGTGGTGTATCTATGCTCTCGGTTGGCGTGAACCTGATCTGGTCTTAAGAACCCCGGTGGCGGGTTGACATATGCAAGGGTTAGGTGCTACATATGTCGTGTGATTGGAGATCCTCAGCTGAGTATAATCGATTCGGATCGCCGTACCTTCGCGGTTATGAAGACTTGGTCACTGCCCTATACGTAGAACTCCAGTAAAGAGTAAGGGTTGTTAAGAAATTGGCTAGTGCAGGTCAAGTGAATGAACTAGGGTAGAAAGAACTCTAGTGCAGGTAATTTCACTTAACTTGCCAAATAAAACTGGATTTTTAAGGATCCACTTTTAGTAAGCATTTCTGCAAACAGTCTTTGATTATTGAGAAACCTTACCTTGACTCCCTTATAACCAGCTTACCCTTGAGAGTCTTTTCTTTAGTTGGGTAAGTCTTGCTGAGTAATTCCATGCTCAGGGTTTTATTCCCTATTGTTTTTAGGTGAAGAAGCGACAAACTTTTGTTGTTTCTGTTCCAAGGTTTTCTCAAAAGAAGAAAACCAAGAGTAAAGCTGCGGGAGGAAGGTTTCCTCCATAAAAACTTTTGTTTGATACTTATCGGGAGGGGTTTTTGCCTCCCTTGGCTTGTAATAATATTACTCTGCACTCGTATGTTATATTCTGGTCTGTAATAATATAACTCTGTCCTACTTTTAAATAAAGGTAAATTTATGTAACCGCTTTCGCATTTCCGTGTCTCCGATGATTTGTAATGTCTGCGTGACGGGTAAAACGCTCTTGGGAAAGGTAAGAAAAGCAGATACCGAACTTGTCAAGTGATTCAGGAACACCTACAGGGTTGTCTGAGGTCTATTGGACAAGGACAACTGTAGGTGGGCCTAATGACTTGGGAGGTTCCGTCACAGCTGGTATCGGAGCGAAGCCCATCTCTGCAGATATTATGAGGCATCTTCAAAAAGAATTTTCTAAGACTCATCTAAAAAAGTTCTTCCCTTCTTACCTAAGTATCTCCGAAGAGTTTATTTTAAAGACCAGATAGGAAGAGTGCAATGTATAGAAGGTTGAATCAACTATGGTTGATTCTGTAATTATATATGCATCATGCTAAAACTATGCTAATAAGATTTCTCCCTTAGCAAAAATGTCGCCACACACGAGAAAGACTGCGCGCAAGTCAACTGGGCCAATCGGTGTACCCCGTCATCAACTTGCCCCACGGCATGAAGATAGCAGTAGTGGGAGCAATGATCTGATTGGATATCTGGAAGCACAAGTTAATCAGCTTCGAACTGAACTCCGACGTAGGAACGAAATATGGGTCGCGGATGGCGAAAGAATCAATGAATTGAGAAGAGACATCCGCCAACTGCAAGACCAGCTAGCGGATCGGGATCTAGCGCTCGACTGGGCTGTGAACTCTCGTTCACTAGCTTGGGCAAAGGAAGCTAGAGCTCGAGCCCGAGTGGAAGAGCTTAGCTCAACTGTGGATAGCTTGCAGGTTTATTGCAATACACTACATGAAGAGGTTCATGTACTGTACTTGCAACTGCACCCGAACGTCCCTACGGATCCTGTCAGGATGGAAGCCGGACCTTCTCAAGTAGCGGGAGAAGCTTTTGGTGGTGAGCTGGACCTTTTCAGGCCCCCTCCCTCTATGAAGCTGGTCGATGAATGGTCTCCGATGCCTGACAGCGAGGCTAACCAGAGTGACAAAAAGTAGGAATAGTATAGTATAGAAGTGGTACTATTGTGTAATAGGGGATGTAATCCTATTGTAAAGTATGAGTCTGTAACATTACCTTTTTAAGTAATGTGAAATGGATGGTTTGTATGGCATATCATATTGCTTCAAATGTTTTTTTGCCTCAGATGCCATCCAGGACTCGCACTCAGGATGGGGCTGGTACCTCCCGTGGGGAGGGAAGCGACCCCAAATCCACCTCCAGTACCCTCGACACTTGCCGAGGCCATCGCTGCCTTGGTAAACGCTACAGCAGGCAATACCCGCTTCCTGCGGGAGATGGCAGGTCAACAACTCCAACAACAAGGCGAGCGGGCATATCCGCAAGGCCCCCGGGAGACATCTTATCTGGACTTCTCTGAGACGCGCCCTCCATTGTTCGTCAAAGCAGAAGATCCTTTAGAGGCGGATGAATGGATCCGCGTCATTGAACAAAAATTTGGGCTTCTTCGGTGTTCAGAAACTCAAAAGCCCCTGTTTGCAGCCCAACAACTCCGAGGCCCTACCAGTACGTGGTGGGGAAACTTTGTGGCCGTTCAGCCGGCCGGTCATCAGATCACTTGGGATGAATTCAAGTTGGCCTTCAGAGAGCATTATATACCTGAGGGAGTTCTTCACATGAAGCAAGAGGAGTTCATGAAATTGAAGCAAGGCAGAGATACTGTCACCCAGTATCTCAATAAATTCAATCACTTATCTCAATATGCAATCGACCAAGTCAACACAAATGTGAAGAAAAAGAATTGTTTCATGAGAGGCTTGAATGATCGGATGCAAAGAAAGATGGCCACTTGCATCGACCTTACTTATGGAAGGGCTGTCAGCACAGCGCTGACAGTCGAGGCTAAATATACAAGTTCCGGAAAATCCAAGGGGAATGGAGGCAACAGGCCCAATCAGGGCCCCGAGAAAAGGCAAAGGTTGATTATCCGACCTTTCAATCAGAATCGTTCTTCATCGCGCCCACCCTCCTTCCCATTCAAGCAACCAGTGTTTATCCGTCCTACCCCTGCCCCCACTGCTACAAATCAGCCGGGTGCCCCTGGCACTCGTTTCCCTGCTCTTCCAAGCTCATCAACCGGCTGCTTCAACTGTGGAAAGTCCGGGCATTTCATTAAGGACTGTACATATCTGAGGCAGACTCAATCAATTAATCAGCAAAGCTCTGGAGGTTCTAAGGGAAATGCGGCATCCAATACCGCGGGCAAGAATTCAAGGAAAACTGGACGGATTTATTACACCCAAGTGGCTACAACACCGGAAGGTGAACCGGTGATGATGGGTACGTTCCTCGTAGCCAACCACCCTGCACCTATTCTCTTTGATTCTGGTGCTTCACATATGTTCATAAGCAAAAAGTTTATGGAAAAACACTGCATTCCTTATGCTGAATCAAGGGAAGGGTTTAAAATACATTCGCCTGGGGGACAAATATTTACCAAAGAAGTGGCTTACCAAATGCCCGTAACCTTAGCTGGACGGGACTTTCCTACTAGTATGATTGTTCTGAAAGGCCAAGACATAGATGTGATTCTGGGCATGAATTGGTTGGCCCAGCATAAAGCAATCCTCAACACTGATCTAAGAACTATCAGGTTGAGTTATGGCCAAGAAGAAATTCTTTTGTCTATCCCCATAGCCATTCCCGCTAAACCAATTGGCAGAATTAATGAAGCCATTATGCCGGAGATCAAAGATATTCCGGTAGTATGTGAGTTCCTAGATGTCTTTCCAGAAGATTTGCCTGGATTGCCACCTGAAAGAGATGTAGAGTTTGTAATTGAGTTGAAGCCCGGTACGGCTCCCATTTCTAGAAGATCGTACCGAATGCCTCCAAATGAACTGGCAGAGCTCAAGATTCAATTACAAGATTTACTTGAGAAGGGATTCATCCAGCCAAGCTCGTCACAATGGGGATGTCCAGCCATATTCATCAAGAAGAAGGATCAAACATTGCAGATGTGCGTGGATTATCGACCCCTTAATGAGGTCACTATCAAGAATAAGTACCCTCTTCCACAAATTGACATTCTATTTGATCAACTGACTGGAGCAAGGGTTTTCTCTAAGATTGACCTTAGATTGGGCTATCATCAGATCCGTATTCGGCCCGAGGATATACCAAAGACTGCATTCACTACGCGGTATGGTTTATTTGAATACTTGGTAATGTCTTTCGGACTGACGAATGCTCCTGCCCACTTCACTTATCTGATGAACTCGATATTCATGCCCGAGTTGGACAAGTTTGTGGTGGTCTTCATAGATGATATCTTGATATACTCCAAGAATGAAGAGGAGCATGCTCAACACTTATGGATCATATTGACGCGCTTAAGGGAACATCAATTATATGCTAAGTTCAGTAAATGCGCGTTCTGGCTGGAAGAAATCCAATTTCTGGAACATGTGTTATCTGCCAAGGGGATTGCGGTGGATCCCAGCAAGGTCAAGGATATTTTGGAGTGGAAACCCCCAACCACTGTTCATCAAGTCCGAAGTTTCCTTAGACTAGCTGGCTATTACCGTCGATTCATTCCGGATTTTTCTAAGCTTGTGAAGCCAATCACAAGTCTGTTGAAGAATGATATTAAATTCAATTGGTCTTCAGAATGTAATGAAGCCTTTGAAAATTTGAAAGTATTATTAACCACTGCTCCGGTATTGGCTCAACCAGATATTAATAAGCCCTTTGATGTGTATTGTGACGCATCAGGTAGTGGTCTCGGCTGTGTATTAATGCAAGAAGGCCGAGTAATAGCGTATGCTTCAAGGTAGTTGCATCAGCATGAGGAGCATTATCCAACTCATGATCTGGAGCTAGCTGTAGTGGTTCATGCCCTAAAGATATGGCGTCATTATCTGCTGGGGAATGTCTGTCAAATTTATACAGACCATAAAAGTTTGAAGTATATCTTTACCCAGTCCGAGCTCAATATGAGACAAAGGAGATGGCTCAAGCTTATTAAGGATTATGAACTAGGAAATCCATTATCACCCAGGCAAAGCTAATGTAGTGGCAGATGCACTCAGTCGCAAGGCCTCCTGCCATTGTTTAACAATGAGTACTTCTGACATTACATTATGCCAGGAGATGGAGAATCTGAACCTGGGAATGATTCAGCATGGAACTTCAAATCACTTGAAGCTTGAGTCTGTCATCTTACAAAGGATAATTGACGCACAAAAGAATGATGAGGGTATGAAACATATCCATGAAAAGATAGAGGCTAGAAAAGCCAACTGCTTCCGAAGAGATGATCAAGGTGTTGTATGGTTTAACAACCGCATAGTGGTGCCTAAAAATGAAGGGATCCGCCAGCAAATCTTAGATGAAGCACATCTTAGTCGTTATTCTATTCATCCCAGAAGCACTAAGATGTATCAAGATCTAAAACAACATTATTGGTGGACGAAGATGAAGATTGAAATTGCACGCTATGTGGCTAGATGTGACACATGTAAACGTGTCAAGGCCATACACCTGAAAGCTGCCGGTCCATTACAATCTTTACCAATACCAACATGGAAATGGGAAGGTATTAGTATGGACTTCATTGTGGGATTACCCAGAACGGCAAAAGGCTTTGACTCCATTTGGGTTATCATTGATCGACTTACCAAGGTTGCCCATTTTATTCCAGTCAAAGTAAAATGTCCAGCCATCGCATATGCGGAACTGTATATTGTTCGTATTCTCAGTTTGCACGGTGTTCCAAAGACTATAGTGTTGGATCGTGGACCTCAATTCGTATCCAAATTCTAGGAAGAACTTCATAAATCCCTGGGTACTAAATTGCTCCATAGTTCGGCCTATCATCCTCAAACCAGTGGTCAAACTGAGAAGGTAAACCAAATACTTGAAGATATGCTGCGGGCATGTGTTCTGGAATTCCCACAAAAATGGGATGATTGTTTACCATTAGCTGAGTTCTCATATAATAGTAGCTATCAAGCAAGCATTAAAATGGCACCCTTTGAAGCTTTATATGGACGACGATGTCGTACTCCGCTAAATTGGTCTGAACCAGGTGAAAGTTACTTCTTCAGGCCTGATATGGTGAAAGAGACCGAAGAAAAGGTTCAGAGAATAATTCATAATCTGAAGAAAGCTCAAGCTCGTCAGAAGAATTATGCAGACAAGCGACGACAACCCTTGTACTTTCTTGTGGGAGATTATGTCTACCTGAAAGTTTCACCAATGAAGGGTGTATCGCGTTTCGGAGTTAAAGGGAAGCTTGCACCCCGGTATATTGGTCCTTTTCCTATCCTTGAAAGATATGGACCGGTAGCGTACCGACTTTAGTTACCCGAAACCTTGTCTGCTGTACATAATGTGTTCCACGTATATCAGCTGAAGAAATGTCTTCGGGTTCCAGATCGAACCATCGAAGTAACAGATGTTGTCCTAGAGCCAGACTTGACATATTCAGAACATCCTATTCGAGTCTTGGATCAAAAGGACAGGGTTACCTAGAGAAAAACTCTCAAGTTTTACAAAATACAGTGGAACCAACATTCCGAAGATGAGGCTACATGGGAAACTCAAGACTTTTTAGAAAGGAATTTCCTAGGCTTTCTAGCCTCATGTAAATTGTGATATGTATATAATTGTTGTAATAAAAGAGTGAGCCCCAAACCACCCCTGCCTTGTACCAAAAATCAGAAAATAAAAATGTGAAGCATTTCCTTTTCCACTACTTACCCTAGGACTTTTAATCTCGGGACGAGATTCTTTTATGGGGGGGAAGGATGTAACACCCCTGGTGTTACTATCACTAAAACTTGAGCATAACATCATCAGCATTAGCATTTCATATGTTTGATACACCTAGAATGCATTCACTAGGCAAAAATTTCAAACAAGTTGTATTGATATGGTGTTTTGCAAATAAAACCCTGGAGTATGGTACTTAACCCTAAATGGGGTTCAGAAAGGTAAAACAAAATCCAAATAGAGAAAACGCTAAAGCTAAAGTGAAATTGTCATAAAATATTACTAAGAATGGACCTACATTACATTCACCCCCTTGAAATACCAAAAACCCTAAAAAGGACCCTGGAAAACCCTAAACCTAAACCCTAGGGGGTTAAGTGCAAAATTAGTCCACTTCTGGACTAAAGTGCAAAAACTAGTAAAGTAAGGTGTTTTAAGTCATATGGTTCACAAATATGTGAATTTGCAAGTTAAACCCTAAGTTTTGGGCCTATTTGCAAAAAGCACCACTTAAACCCTATAAACCTAAGTCTAAAAATCAGTGTTTGGGCTCAACTTTGGAGCTTTGTAATTTTCAAATTATAAGGTTTTTGCCCTAGGTCACCACATCAATTTTGTAGACCTACTATAGGAGAACAACTTTGATGCAGACACCCCCTTTGGTTGTTAAACAAAAATTGGAGAAAATCAAGCCTAAAGTTGCTCTGTCAGACTTGTGTCAAATGGCTGAAACTGAATCTGAAGACAGAAATGGTCACAGTGGAATGGAGTCATTTTGGACACACTATATCTGTGAATCCATTCGGTTTTGATCCAAGAATTATGTAGTAAGGTTGTAGACTGATGTATAGTGAACAAACTCTATTAAGGGAAATAGCTCTGTTCTTAACAAAGATCTAGAGATAAAGAGGGTGGAAGGTGGTAGGTTCAGACAACTATTGAAGATCAAACACTGAAAAAGATCTGAAGAACACGAGGGGAAAAGATCTGCCGCACTGTGGAATTGGATGAGCTCGGGTGAATCAGCAGGGGAATTGATCGCAGGAGAAGATAATCTCGGACGTGGCACAATCCCGCGAACCTAGCCGCAGGAGACCGGAGTTATCTCACCGGTGGTCGCCGTGACTCAGTGTTGTCTGCTGCGCTGTCACCCATGCTTCGATTTCCCTCACTGTATATCTCCTCTACGTGGTAGACATGCGCTTGCCATGCTATCCGTGGCCGCCGATCATTAGCCGACTCGCCGTGGCTATAAATGGCACCATGGACCATGGCGAGGTGTTTACATCTCCACCAGTGAAGCTCAGTCGAAGTCCAAATTCACGGAATTCTCTCCACCTTTCCCAAAATTGGTAGTGCACGGTGAAAATATAGTCCTTTACGGACGTGTAGCCTTAATCTCGCCTCCCAATTCCACCCGAGACCGTTGCGGCGCCGTTTTTCCCCTTTTCTATCACCAGCAAGCCAAGATCCTCTGTGCCCCGTGGTCAGCTCGTCCTAGGTCTGCTCCTGCTTGTTTTAATCATGTTTCAGCACCTATATGCACTAGTGATACTCATCGGCCATGCCCTTTTTGCTTAGTCACTACCAATCACCCGGAACACATGAACTCGTGTTCGGTATTTTCCGCCACCGTGGTCAGACTAAGCCAGGGCCATAACTACGCGATTGAAGCCCGTTCTAGGGTTGTCTCATGTCCGTAGCACTCACCCAGTAATTAAATTGGGCAGCCACCACCAATCTTGGCCAGTCCGCACAGCAGGATTATCGATGATGAGCGCGTCGTAGATTTGGACCTCTTCGGAGAAGAAGTAGAACTAGAGGGGCATGGTTGCATAATGTCAGTGACTCTGGAAATAGTCCCGGGAACGTTTTCCGAATTATTTGAAGAAGTGAGGGCCTTTTTGCAAAGTCAGCACCGCGGACGAGGGTGCGCGCGCTTCTGCTGGCAGTAGGCCGACCTGGGCCAGATTCAGCCCAGTACTATTCACAAGTTTTTCCTTTTTCTTTTTCTACCAGAGCTAAAACAATTCTAGAAAATTGTAGAAAAATGGTAAAAATGCCAAATGCTAGTTTCCTAATTTTCCACACAATTTAATAAAAATAGTTTCATGATTTTTAGGTCAAATAGGGAATTTTGGAGCATTTAAAATAGCCTAAAACATTGTTTCTGGATTTTTAGAAAAATCAATAATAATTCCAAAAATCCCCAAATTTTTTATGTGAACTCTAAACATTATTTAGAAGCTTTGGGTAGGTTTTGGCATGATTTGGACCTTGTTTGATACTTAGAGCTCAAAACCCTACCCTGCCCTTTGAATTCCTTTACTAACTCCAGAAACCCTAGTTTCTCGGAGAACCGTGAAGGAAAATTGTATTCAAGACCTTAGATAATAAACTCTTATTATCTTTGCATTCTCATGAGCATTACATGGGCATTCATTATTATGTATGGTTATCTTTAGAAAACGAAGAAGTTGAAGTAGAAGGAGAGAAGACTTCACCACCACCACCTGAGGAACATCAGGCAGACAGCTGTTTTTATTTTGACATCTGTGGAACTGAGCCTGAATCACCTATAAACCAAGGCAAGCCCCGGTGCATTTGCCACCTCCTTGATTCTTTTAAACTCTTTCTCACTTGCTTGATGCATTAAGTGATAGGAGTTGATTGCTAAAACAATTCCTGCATTTCCTTCCTTGAATATGATTACCTTCCTTTGAATCCCTGTTTTACAAAGGTTTTTCCTATGCTTAGTCTTGCTTTAGCAAACAAAATGTTTTGTTTTTACAAAAGATGACGTTGCAAAGTGGGAGGGATGTTTTTGAAAAGAAAATTTGATGGTGGATCCATCATGGCCATGATGGGTTCAACATCAGAAAAGATTGTACCTCTGCCAGGTACCGAACTCTGGGATTGAAATGATTAAGCTGAGACCGAGTGGGTGACTTGCACGAGAAGAGAGAGTCTCGGTGTAGTGTCTTCGTCTGAGTCAATTAAGGACAGTCTCGATGTAGGCTTGATGACCGAGGACCCTTTAACTGGTCACATGCCTCGTCATGGGTAAGCTTTGCCTCGGGCAGACTAAGGCTAGAATAAGATACCACACAATGAGAGTGGAGAGATGGCTAGAGTAGCGTGTACCCTCCGTGGCAAGAGGCTAGACGATGGTGTATCTGTGCTCTCAGGTTGGCGTGAACCTGATCTGGTCTTAAGAACCCTGGTGGCGGGTTGACATATGCAAGGGTTAAGTGCTACATATATCATGTGATTGGAGATCCTGAGCTGAGTATAATCGATTCAGATCACCGTACCTTCGCAGTTATGAAGACTTGGTCACTGCCCTATACATAGAACTCCAGTAAAGAGTAAGGGTTGTTAAGAAATTGGCTAGTGCAGGTCAAGTGAATGAACTAGGGAAGAAAGAACTCTAGTGCAGGTAATTTCACTTAACTTGCCAAATAAAACTGGATTTTTAAGGATCCACTTTTAGTAAGCATTTCTGCAAACATAGTCTTTGTTTATTGAGAAACCTTACCTTGACTCCCTTATAACTAGCATACCCTTGAGAGTCTTTTCTTTAGTCGGGTAAGTCTTGCTGAGTAATTCCATGCTCAAGGTTTTATTCCCTATTGTTTTTAGGTGAAGAAGCGACAAACTTTTGTTGTCTCTGTTCCCAGGTGGTCTCAAAAGAAGAAAACCAAGAGTAAAGCTGCGGGAGGAAGGTTTCCTCCATAAAAACTTTTGTTTGATACTTATTGGGAGGGGTTTTTGCCTCCCTTGGCTTGTAATAATATTACTCTGCACTCGTATGTTATATTCTGGTCTGTAATAATATAACTCTGTCCTACTTTTAAATAAAGGTAAATTTATGTAACCGCTTCCGCATTTCCGTGTCTCCGATGATTTGTAATGTCTGCGTAACGGGTAAAACGCTCTTGGGAAAGGTAAGAAAAGCAGATACCGAACTTGTCAAGTGATTTAGGAACACCTGCAGGGTTGTCTGAGGTCTGTTGGACAAGGAAAACTATAGGTGGGCCTAATGACTTGGGAGGTTCCGTCACAATTTCAATACACATGCATCACAAATTAATTTGATTCGTACAGGGACCACTGGATATGCTTCCTCATTTATCCTAAGGTTGGATAGGTGTTGGTGCTCGACTCCTTGAACTTTGACCCTTCAACCTATGCAAAATTCCTTAGTATCTTAGAGCAGTAAGTCTTTTCTATGCATGCATGCATACTTATATTGTTGAGAATTTTAAAATAACATGGAGATTCTACTTGAGATCACAGAGCATTTAGGTTCTATAAGTTTAAAGGTGGAAAGTATGACAAGACCAAAAAATGTGTTCCACTAGACATCTATCATCACTGGCCGGTAACTATGTGAATTTATGAATACATATCATACACAATGCTGCAACTAAATAACCAATCTCTCCTATTATGTATGTAGTGCCACAAGCAACCACAAGGATCGGTCCTATGTGGGTTCTATGCGTGCGAGTTTATGAGAATGAACGGACGATACATCACAAACCCTAGCAAGGTATTATTAGTAATAGTCATGTTTGTATTTGTCAATTAAATATGCAAATGTGAATAGATGATGTTTATAAACTTCCTTTACAGGAATTTCAAAAAGGAAATCCGGAGAACTTGAGTGAAGCTGCATTGTATGGTATAGTTGAAGACCTATGCACATTCATATTAAAAGAGGTCATTTCAGCTGAAAGGAAATATCACGACGCTTCCAGTACATTAGCTATGCCAGAGTTTAGAATATTAACAGAAGTTAGTAGACTATCTCTTATACGAGATAGTTACTAGCTAGAGCATAGGTGAAAACTTATATGTCCAATTTTGATGTATAGAATGTATCGAATTTAATTCAGTTTTGATTGATTGAAAATTTATAGTTGTAAACAGAAAATATGTGTTGTAAACAATATATTGTAAACAGATTTGTGTAAATAAATATAAAATTCAGTTTTGTTTGAAAATTTGAAAAAAGGCATGAAAACTTATACTGGCAGGAAATGGTAAGTAGACTGCCAGTTTTAATGTTATTTTCCACTGGCGAGCTGCTAAAGAAAACCGCCAGTGATAATAATGTTTCCACAGGCATTTTCTTAAGCAGCCCGCCACTGAAAATCATGTTTCCACATGCGGTTTCTTAAGGAAACCGCTAGTGCTAATGTTATTTACACTGGCGGACTGCTAAAGAAAATCGCCAGTGATAATAATGTTTCCACAGGCGGTGTCTTAAGTAGCCTGCCAGTGAAAATCATGTTTCCACATGTGGTTTCTTAAGCAAACCGCCAGTGCTAATGTTATTTACACTGGCGGGCTGCTAAAGGAAACTGCCAGTGATAATAATGTTTCCACATGCGGTTTCTTAAGCAGCCCGCCAGTGAAAATCATGTTTCCACATGCGGTTTCTTAAGCAAACCGCTAGTGCTAATGTTATTTACACTGGCGGTTGGCAAACAACCGCCGGTGAAAAAGGTCGATTTCTACTGGCCCCTAGCACTCGCGGCAATAAAAAATGCCAGTGCAAATAGCTCTAGGACCACCAATATAGAGCTTCTGTGTACTAGTGAAATAGAAAGCATAATGTTCGGTCTACTTGCACATAAATAAAGCAAAGATCCTATCATATACTAGTATTCCTTTTGATCTACGGACTTACGTCCCATGTTGAGGCCCAAGTGCATGTTTGTTCCCATCGGCGTCTTGATGGGCTTTGTGTCCTTAATCCCAAACTTCTTGAGATGATCTTGCATATACTTTGTTTGGGAGATGAAGATTCCTTCCTTGAGTTGTTTTACTT
Organism: Zea luxurians; assembly: GCA_029449295.1. Classification (NCBI taxonomy): domain Eukaryota; kingdom Viridiplantae; phylum Streptophyta; class Magnoliopsida; order Poales; family Poaceae; genus Zea; species Zea luxurians. The sequence goes on from JAOPSE010000008.1 coordinate 132,278,356, forward strand.
GGAATCCTAGAAAGTATGTCAGCTCAGCCATCATCGACATCTCGAACTTTTGCATCATTACCCTGATAAACTCCTCACAAGACTTTTGATTAGTAGTACCAAATATTTTGTCATCGACATGTACTTGGCATATAAACAAATCATCATCACATGTCTTAATGAAAAGAGTAGGATCAGCTTTCCCGATCTTGAAAGCATTCAAAATAAGAAAATCTCTAAGGATTTCATACCATGCTCGTGGAGCTTTCTTAAGCCCATAGAGTGCCTTAGAGAGCTTATATACATGGTCGGGATACCTGTCATCCTTGAAGCTAGGGGGTTGCTCCATGTACACCTCCTCCTTGATTGGCCCATTTAGGAAAGCGCTCTTCACGTCCATTTGAAAGAGCTTAAAGGACTGGTGAGCAGCATAGGCCAATAAAATGCGAATAGACTCTAGCCTAGCTACATGTCACACTCGGGTTTAAGAGCAAACCCAGGTGCGTCTCATATGTGCGCTAAACGAGATCAACAAATACAATGACTCAGTGTATAGAGACGAATGTCACAATCTTTATTATATAACAAAAATGTCTTACAAATAACTGATAATAAATAAATCAAACTAAGATTATTCCTCGGCGCCAACAGCTGACTGGGAGAAGACACCTAGATCTCATCAAACTCATCGTAGTAGTCGTCCTCCAGGGGTACCTGCTCTTCACCTGGGGGTTATTGCAAGGGTGAGCTCACAGATGTTCATCGCTCAACAAGTGTCACACCTGATTTTTTTGGAAGGCAAACCCAATGCGAACCATGTACGTGCTAGGATCAGAAACTCACGTACAGAGCAATTACATAATTGGACATCATCACACAATGCTCAGGAAAAGGTACTTTATTACAATAAGATGTTTGAGACATCCATAGAGTCTAATACATAGCCATAGTCATTAACATTAATATCAAAGTGCGGAATATGAAACGTAGAAGATAAGGCCTTCACAGGCAGCTGACTGGGGGTTTGCCACTAAGAAAAACTAGAACTCGTCGTAGTTCTGGAACTCCTCAAAGTCCTCCATGTTGCCAGTATCTCCTCCTGAGCACTAAATACAGTGGGGACAACATAGGGTGGGGTGGTTTGTAAAGAGGAAAGTGGAAATAAAGGGATTACCCAACTAAATAACTGACTTTATTAATAACTACACCAAGTTGCAGGGGATACCCACACCTTGATGACAATCATTACAAAGAGCCAACCTCATTACATGTTCATCACGATAAGCATCAAACATATGATAAGCAAACTAACTCTAACTAAGACTGACTAAGACTAAGATACTGAATTAAGCATTATTACAGACTCCAACTCTATCGATCTATAGATCCAAATCTATCTGGGTATTGCAGTCAGGGGGTACCATACTCGAAGTGACCACGGGGCAGTGAACAATAAGGGTGCTGAATTCTGACAGGGGTGGGAGAACCACCATCCAGATAGTGGCGTGCTGCGCACTCAGCACGCAATTCCGCAACCTCCGCCCGAACCTTGCCCAACTTATCAAGGGCGTGGTCCAGCTCGGGGTTGAGCACGACGGCCAGGTTGACCATGATGTTCAGCCTGGGATTTCTCTCACCAACTAGCGAGACAATCACACCCCAGCATTGCTGGTCGAACGACGAGGGTAGTACTTCAGGTCAAGGCTATCAACTACCCTGCTGAACAACGAGCAATACTGAGAAACTGCACGTCGTGCTGCATCTTGCATGGCTGCCTTGGCAGTATCCCTCTCAGTAATAGAATACTGCTCTGAGAAGGCCTCTTGCACCCCGGAGATCATCGTCCGGACGGCGCACCAAGAAAGTAGCCTCCCACTGGCCTGGGTATAACTCGTGACGGTGCTGGTAGACTATACAATAGTACTCGATATACCAAGTGTGTCAGTCGAAGGCCCGACATAGCAAGGTGTCGAGAGCATCGTGGAAGTGACACCTGCGAGCAGGCGTCATGAGTGATGGGTCTAGCGTTCCACCCCTCCTGGCTCTGGCTCCTCCGAGAGCTCCGTGCCATGGCTCGAACTGCCACCGGTGTCGTCGTCATCTCCGTCTCCATCAGGGTCTCCTCCAGCAGCCGGGATGCCCTGTGGTGGTGCAGGGGGCATCTCTGGCTGAGGTGCAGGGCAAGGCGGCCTCCCAGACTCCACCTCCTGCTGAGGCGAGGGGGAAGAGTCCTGCTGCTCCTGCTCCTGCTACTGGCGTCAGTGTTCCTGCTCCTCGTGCAGGCGATGATGCCGTCTCTCTAGGTGACTAGACTGACCTAGCACCGTGCGATGTAGTGGACGCTCTGCCAAGCGAGAAGGCAAAAAGAGGATCACTGACTTACGTGCCGTACATCTAATATGAGCCATCTACAAAACATCTAAGCATAAGAGTGAGATTAGAACTATAAGACCAGAAAATAAACAGAAAGAAAAGTGAGACAAAAATTTTTGTGAGATAAGTAGATAACATAGAATTGGTCAAGATGACCAACTTTTGAAAGGACTCTACGGTCAAGGTAAGGGTAGAGGTCTATAGTCCTTAGGGCGACCATTCTAGTCTAGGTTAGCGGTCCTACAGTCAACAAGGCTTTGATACCACTTATGTCACATCCGGTTTTTTTGGAAGGCAAACCGAATGCGAACCATGTACGTGCTAGGATCAGAAACTCATGTACACAGCGATTACATAATTGGACATCATCACACAATGCTCAGAGTAAATAGCGGAAAGGTACTTTGTTACAATAAGATGTCCAAGACATCCACATAGTCTAATAGATAGCCATAATCATTAACATTAATATCAAAGTGCAGAATACGAAATGTAGAAGATAAGGCCTTCAAAGGCAGCTGACTGCGGGTTTGCCACTAAGAAAGCTAGAACTCGTCATAGTCCTGGAACTCCTCAAAGTCCTCCATGTTGCCAGTATCTCCTTCTGAGCACTGAATACAGTGGGGACAATCTAGGGTGGGGGTGGTTTGTAAAGCAAGGGTGAGTACACATCAACGTACTCAACAAATGTCCTGTTTGGCTAAAGTGGACTAGCTATATGTGGGGTTGAGGTTAAGCAGTTGCTTTTAGTTGGTCAAACATCTATTACTATTAGTAGAGCCAAGTTTTAGTAATAAACTCAGTTATTACCCAAAAGTACTCCCTCCTAGAGAAAATATGAGAGATCAGAATTATAACCAACATTGTTAACCATCATCATAAAGTAATCAAAGTTGTTCTAATCAAAGAGGGATCCCAAGGCTGCTCTTAACCGTGAGCTCAACTGATATACCAGTTTCTAACACTCTGCAGAGGTTGCACACTTTACCTATGAGTCGTGATCCCTTCCCAGCCTGGGTTGTACAGACCCAATCTTCACTACCGAGGTGAATGGCCAGGGATACACTACGTAGCCTTTACAAAGGCTCCCATGGTGCATAGCTGCTCGTTAGGTTTCGCTAGTCGTACAAACGCAGTACACCTGCCCAAGGTGGGTGACTAACAAAACCAAATCGAATGAACCTCTACACCCCCCTTGGCAAAGCGAGCACCACGACCTAGCCCCCATTGACGGCCCTCAGGCAAAGCCAGTTACACCCCCAGGTTCATCTAATTAATCAGCTAAGGGCGTCCCATTTCACCCTCATGGTTGCACTTTTATCCTGAGTGGTCACTCCACGAACAGGTCCTTATGGAGAGGTACTCAGGAAAATGGCCTGAGTCCCCTAGAGTATCACAATATCATCATCGGGATAACATCATCGTATCATAAATAATCACATCATGTTCATTGATTAAGTTAAAGCAATAGCATAAAGCTAACCATGATAACCCAAAAAGGTAAACAAGGATAAGGTAAATACAGACTAGTCAATCCTTAAGTTTCAATAATGTAATGCGGGACAGTGAATTATGGAGTAAATAGGACATAATAGGTCAGAGGACACTTGCCTTCACTAGGTTGTTGCTCAGGAAGATCTTCGGCAACACACTCAGGAACCACGGACTGCTTGTTGTCTAAATAAAGCGATCATGCATTCAATACATTTGGTAAATGACAAATAAACAACACATCAATCATGTACAAACATGGGAACACATCTCAAAAAGAAAAGTATAAACTCAAAAGGGAGTTTAACTTACAGGGTAGACTAATCTCACTAAGTAGTTGATTATTCTTTAAATGTTGTCCATGATTACGTAATCTGATTCTATTTCTTTTAATGAGACATAAGAGTTACACCAGAGATAAATTCATACATCACATGTTATTATCTTTCCAATATTAAACATCTATTTACCACTAGGGTTTCCCTTTTTATTTATTTTATTAAGTGAATAAATCAGTACATATATTAATTCATAGTTAGACATAAAAAATAGAGTGTGCAGATTGGGAATGGAACTAATTTATTTAAACAGAGAATATTCCTATGAACATTTTGCAATTTGAATCACTAAATTTGGAGTTCATATGCAAAAGATATGAAATAAACAAGTTTGGGAGTTTAAAATATGAAAATAGGTCTAATTCTGTAATTATTTAAAAGGATAAGGGTATGTTTGTAATAACTCAGGGGCCTGCGCGTAAAGTCTAAGGACGACAGGTTGATTCCCAACAAACCGAGGGTCTCTTTAACAAAATTACCGCACGAAGGGGTACGGGGTCTGCTCAACCATTAGATCTAAAATCAACAGCCAAGATTAGATCCGCGGGCGAGCGCGCGAACGCGAGTGCGGGCGAGCGCGCGGACGCGAGTGCGGGCGCGCACTGACCAGTGGGCCAGGGCGGTCAGTGATAGAGGTGGGGAGGCGGACTGACCGGTCGGTCGGTGCCAGGGGCACAGGCGACCGACAAGTGGGTCCAGACGTAGGGCATGCGTGCGCGAAGCGTTATCCCGTGATCTGGGCCGTGCGATAGAGATCGGACGGTGCAGATCAACACTGGGAGGGCTAATGGCTGCGGGCGGTGCCGCTCCTTCTTACGACGGTGAAGTCGCCGAAGTTGGGGCAGGTGCGGCCTACGACGGTTTCGGGGTCACTGGGGTTGGCTAGAAACGAAGAGGAAGATGCGGCGAACTCACTGGTGGGGATTTGACCATGAGAACGGGGTCAGAGAGGGAGAATGGTGGAGGGAGAACTCTGGGCGTGTCAAGGTCGTTTCGGTGAGGAATTCCGGCTGCGGGGAGGGGGTCTGAGGCACGCTAGGGCCTAAACTAGCTTCAGTAGAGCGAGGGGAACATTAGGGACCGACGCGGGGGCACTAGACCGGACTAATTTGGCCGGTCACCGCGCGGGCGCGGCAGACCGCCACGGCAGAACTTCGGCGAAGCCAAAATTGGCCGACGACAAAGCATAATTGGGGAACTGAGTATGGGAACGGGTGTCTCACCTCGAGGCGAAGCTCGGGGTCGCTTGGCGTGGCTTCTGGCGAGCTAGGTGACCAGCACGGCGGGCGAGGGTCTCCGGTGAGGTTGAGCGGCGAGGGCAGAGCGCGAGAGAGGGCGAGCTTGCGCAAAATGGGATGGGGGAGCGGGTGCGGGTGTGGGCGGTGCTCAAAAGGGAGCTAGGGTGCGTGGGCGGGTGTCGTGGCCGGGGATCTCGGCGTGCGTGCGCAAGTGCGCGCGTGCTGGTCCACGGCATGACGCGAGGAAGGCGGAGATGACAGGGGGTCCCACGACGCAGCGGGAGGGAACGAGCGTGTGGTGGAAACGGTTCGGCGCGCTGATGAGGCGGCCCACGAGGCTGAGAGGGAGAGGAGCGCACGGGCGAGGGCAACTAGCGCTGACAGAGCAGCCCCACTAGGCAGAGGGAGACGGGGAGAAGGCACGGGCTGAGGGGAAACGCCTGACAGGTGGAGCCCACCTGTCAGGTGGCGCGGGCGCGCGCGCGGCCCCACTGGGCTAGACTAGGCCGGTTTGGGCTGCTTTGGGATTTTCTATTTTCCTGGAATTTCTAATTGCTTTTCTATTTCTTTTTCTCTAGGGTTTTCAATTCAAATTCAAACTAATTCAAACATGTGCAACAATTCAAAGAATATTTAAGCTCAGCATGATGCAACATTTCATGACTCATAATGTTTTGGCAAAAATAAATAATTAATCCCTCCCTAATTAAGCTAAATCTACTCAAAAGGAAAAGAGAGAGAAGCTAGAGAGAGATTACAAGAGTAACACCTGAATTTGGTAGGTACTTAGAAAGAAATTTTATACCCCCAAATTCAGGGTGTTACAACAAGTTTGGGGAATAATGTGCATGAACTCACTTACGGTGGGGGCTCATGCATACTGTAAGGCTGATCAACAAATATTGGTTAAGGCTGAGCATTGCTTTTAATAAATTGGTCAAAATTTTATTAGTAGTTACTAAGTATAAGTGTATACCAACCCAATTAAATAAGATATCACAATTAATAATAAATCCCATAGTGCAATGCAAATGATAGATTAAGTTTAATTCCATAAGTTACTCATGTGAGGTTCTGAGCCGCTCATGACCGTGAGCACGACTGATATACCAGTTTTACACTTTGTAGAGCTTGCACATCTTTACCCACAAGATGTGTTCCCTTTGTCGCCTCAGGTTGATCGGACCCTTAAACACTGCCAAGGTGAGTAGGCGAGGGTACACTGCGAGACCTTTACAAAGTTCCACTAGAGGAGAGAACCCGCTACGGATTCTGGACCGAATGCGATATAGGAATCTCTCATTCGAAAAGCTAAAAGATAGTCCGACTCGAGGACCTACCTACACCTGCACTCCTCCACCCCACTTGCCCCTTCTGTGAAAGGATTAACTCACACTAGCTTTTCTAATTATTCAGCCAAGGGCGTCTCATTCCACCCTTGTGGTAGCACTATTTTGCTGGGTGGTTATCCATGTTCCAATTAACACAATAACCTTATCATGAACAATAAATAATCCATTGGCAGTAAATAGCATGATCATGAATAATATGTATCATAACACCCAAAACCACATAGAGCAATAGCAGATACTACACAATAGTTCAGTGGTAAGCAAGGTGTAAAGTAAACCAAACTAGTTTAACCTATTAGGTCCATAAAATTAACCTGAGCATGTCACAGTGATTAACATGAACATTATTGGGTACAAAAGAGTGATCAAGGGCACAACTTGCCTTCAGCGAGCTCCTGCTCAGGATCTTAACGTGCTGTGCTCCGAGCTCCTCGGTCACTTGCTCACCTACTTGCAACAATACAAACAAATATTGCATAGAAGAAATTAACATCACACCAAACCTGAGAACAAACTATGTAATAATGTTCTATGTGTTGCTACGAAATCGTAGATTTGAGAATCACTAAAATCAAAGTTATGGTTGAAGAGATATGATATTCCAAAGATTTATTTGGCTAAATAATAAAACTATGTTATTTTGATCATGTGAGAAAGATGTTCAAGATAAACAACTAATTCAATTACAACTTGTTTAAAAGTACTATTTTAATATAGTTATGGATGAAAGATATTAATTTCATTAGAAAAGTAAATCTAATGAGCACAAGTTAAACCATCTTTTAATTATCCCTGAAAACATGATAAAATAATATTTTTAATGTGTAGATAATTTTAATACGAAACTAGCGCAATTTAAACTGAATCAAAACGGAGTTATAATGGATGGGTTATGATTTTTCTAAGTTTATTGCACTAATTTTCACTCTAAAAATCAATTTTAGGGAATTTTCTTGATTTTATAATTTATTTCATTTAATTTAAAGTGACCAGGGATGGCGTGCATTATTTCTGAGAAGAGCAAGGTTTTAATTAGCTTTGAATTGATCCGGACTGCGAGTTTGATTACTAGAAACCCAAGGGCTTTTTCGAAAACATGCCTGCTGCTATAACGTCAAGCGAGCATGAGCCGATAGATCATGACCCGATGGCAAGATTCAATTGGAATTATAACGAACCGGTACGCAATCCCCTATCGTTGGATCCCAATCCCATGGCCCAAAATCTTCCACGTCTCCCTTCAATCTCTACCTCTGGATTCCTGATCAGTTGTGCGAATCTAATTGGCCGAACCGTTACCAGTTGATCTAATCATAACCGTTAGTCACTAGATCTACAACCACGACGATCCCATCAACCCCCAGACACCAGCCACAGTGGCGGCAAACGCACACCACCCTACGCCGACGCCATTGCCGCGCTCGGCCTATCGACGAGTGCTCGACTTCTAATACCAACCTTAGAGAAGTATTGTGAAGGCGACAACGGAGTGGTTTCCGAGGACTTATATGTGAGCCGCGCCACAGGATCCCCCGACCACGGCACGGAGCGGATGGATGGCGAAGCTTGCCTCCTAGCGAGGAATCCGGCCACCGTGCGTCCACGCGCTCTGGAATTCCTCCGTGCACAAGTTCTACCTGCCTCGATGATCTCCCAGAACTTGCTCTCGGCTTCGATTGGTGTCGAGGATGAAGAGCAGTGGCGGTGGTGTCTTCTTATACCCCTCCCGACTCTCCCCTCCCATCGACAGCTCCTGGCTATGGTGGAACGCTGCGCCCTGTGGCTAGCTTTTATAGGCGTAGAGAAGAGGAGCGGGTGCCACCGAATCATAACAGAATTCTAGGATCGTAACAACCCTGGTGATCCGCTGGCTTGTGACGAACTCAGCCACGGAAGGGAGAAGGGAGACTGGCGACACGACCCCACATGGCGGTCGCACGTGCTGACACCAGCACTTGCGTCAGCGTTACGCAAGCGGTTTTGTTTATTATTATCACTTCGGCTCGCAATTGTGCTGTGCGGTGAGGGACGGCCGTGTGGGCCCCAACGGCAGCGCGCGTGAGGATGGCTCTATCTGAGTGAGCTCACACGTCAGTGATCCAAGCAGAGATCGGAGTAGTGAGGCCAATAGGGTGTGGGGGGATGTGCCGGTTTGGGCTGAGAGTTTAGCTGGGCCAAGGCATGGGAAACGGCCTAGGGCGCGATTTCTCCTTTTTTATTTCCTTTTATATTTTTATTTCTAAGTTTTCAAACTCAGATCTGAATAAAAATTTGAATTAGATGCTCAATCAATATAACTCCAACATGATGCACAAATTTATTTGGTTTATCATTCATTAATTAAGTTATTTTCTTAAACATGGGAATTTATATGGTAAATAAATATGGAAACACATCACATATAATTTTATAACTATTTTCCTTTACTCACCAATTTTGGGTATTACAAATCCTACCCCCCTAAAAAGAACTTTGACCTCGAGATCACAATGAACTAGAAAAAAGACGGGGAAATTCTACTCGCAATTCATTTTATCGCTCCCAGGTGGCTTCATCTTCTGCAGGATGACTCCATTGCACCTTGCACATTTTGATCACTTTGTTCCTAGTGACACAAGTCAGGGTATCGATGATCTTGATAGGATACTCCGTATAGGGTTGACCACCCTGCACACTCAGTTCTTCCATTGGCAACTGTTCTTCTGGGACTCTGAGACACTTCTTCAACTAGGACACATGAAACACATCATGTTCATCTGCCAGGTGACTAGGTAACTCTAGTTGGTAGTCCACTTCCCCAAGTCGCTTTAGGATTTTGAAGGGTCCAATAAAGCAAGGGGACAACTTCCCTTTAACCTCAAATCTTCTCATACCCCGAATTGGTGACACTTTCAGGTACACATGATCACCTTCCTCAAACTCCAACTGTCTTCTTCGGGTAAATGTTCTACCTTGATTATGTGGTTCTCAGGTTCCCTTTAACCTCAACTTCCCTTTAACCTCAAATCATCATGGACTAATTGGTCTTTTCCTCTTTAAGTCGGTGCAGCCTTCGTCTCAAGGCATGTCGTTATGCCGAAGCTCCCTGGATCGTAGCTTTGGCGTATACCTTCGTGCTGTGTTTGATTATACACTGATCTTTCGAAGGTGCTTCTTCTTAAAGGACCTTCGGCGACGAAGCAGACCACCAACCATGCTTTTCATATTGTGTACAGCTTCATTACAAGTTCGAAGGTTCCTGTACATACATAATACTTGGGAAACATTGTTAATCATGTTTTTGAGGACCTTCGGAAGACGAAGGCCCCCAACAGTAGCCCCTTGCAGTATTAATTTGTTTAAATAATGAATTTAGACTGCGACGTGAATGAAGGCCTTAAGCCGAAGGTCCGAAAAAACACCTTCCCTTTGCTAGAATAGCAACAGTCGATGACAAACGGGGCCCACCAAGTTGCAAGGCACTCGGCGTATAAATATAAACGACAGCGGCAGCACTTGATACACCGTTTCCACCATTTGCATTATTGTCTCAAACTTTTTAGCTCTTTCTCACTAGCTCTTGCCTGATATTCAAGCTTTTTCGAGCTTCGGTTTAAGAACGTGCTTTCACCATGTCTGGGGAGAAGACGACTGAGGAAAAGAAAATGACTGCGGAAATGAAGGTAGCTGAGGAAACGAAGTTGTTTGAAGAAAAGAAGACCATGGATCCTTTTATCGCCGGGTTTGTTGAGTCTATGTCAAAAACAAACACAGAGAAGATTACTAAAGAGATTCTAGAATTTTTGTCTGAAGATACTGATGATAGTGATGGTTAAGATGTGGAGAGTGGAGACGAAGATTCTGAAGACCGGCCCTGGTGACCAAGCCATACTATCTTCGGAAAATCAATTATTAAATAGAGTCATCTTGACAACATGAGAGGGAGGTACTTTCGTGATATGTCTATCATGAGAGTTGGCGGAGACAACACTGCCCCTGCCCCTAAGGAAAATGAAGTTGTTATCTACTGAAGCTTTTTTAAGGCTGGTCTTCGGTTCCCTTTGAGCAAGTTTGTGGTTGAAGTGCTGAAGATATATCAGATCTTCCTTCATCAGATCACCCCCGAAGCCATTATTAGGATGGGGATTTTCGTCTAGGCTATAAGAAGTCAGGGGCTGGAGCCAAGCGCAAAGTGCTTCTATAGTATGCACGAGCTTTTATATGAGACAAAGGCTACTGGTAAAGAACAGTACCACAACAACTTCGGTTGTTATGGATTTGTTGCTCGTCCCAACGCAAGCCACCCGGTGCCAACATTTCGGAAGAGATGGCCCGGACCCTGGATGGAGGAGTGGTTTTATGTTAAAAATGATTTCAAGGCAAGGAAAGACATCAAAGAAATCATCCAGCGCCCCATCTGGTCTCGCTTCGGTCTCTAAAGGCCGAAGGTGGAAATTGATGACGCTGTTGAAGCATGCCAGAGGGCTTTTAGCACTGTTTGTGCCTTCATTGGTACAAGGGATTTGATTCAAGAGCATATAGCCTTCAGGGTATGGCCACTTGTGGAGAATTGGGATATGCCGAAGGAGACCACCGCCGATTCCAGTGAAGGTGGTCTGGTCCGACTGAAGTATACCTTCAGATTTAGGGAAAGGTTAGTTGAGCCAGACGATGATTGGCTGAAGTGTATTGATGCCACCAGCAATGATCTAGTCGGATCATACTCCAAGGCTAAAGATAATGCTTTGTCCGCAGCTTTCGGGGGTCGAGGAAAGAAGAGATTGAACAGGGTATTTGATACAATTGGCTTCGTATACCCTGACTACCATTACCCTCTTTGAGGGCAAGGGAAAAAGAAAAAAGGCTTGCCGCTTCGGCCACCCCAACTGAGCCGAAGAGTAAAAAGGTGAAGGTTCTGACTCATCCACTGCGATACATTGAACCAGCCGCGGTGCCTGAATTTGGCAGGGGAACTTCTTCAGCTGCCGAAGCAGAACAAACTGCTCCGATTGCGCAGAGTGTTGAAGAGCCGATTGTAGTGCCGAAGGTGCATATAGTCGAATCAAGTAAAGCTAAAGATGATAAGGTCGAAAAGCCACAGGTGGAAGAAGTGATACAAGTGCCAGAAATCCTGAGCCCACCGACAAAGGCAGATTTGCCGAAGATACAAAAAACTTCTGCCACAACTCCTAAGAGGAGGAGGATGGCCAGCGTGCTAGACGCTGTGCTGGAGACTACAAAGGCCTTGAGCCCTACTCCTACAAAGAAAATTGCTGAAGCTACCAAAACGCAAGCCAAAGTCGAACTGGGCAAGCAGAAACTGAAGCTACACAAGCTCAGGCTAAAGCCGAAGCTGGGCCTTTAGTGCCCACCGAGATGAAGCCTGCCGCACCTGAGGAAAGATCAACAGAACAGATTGCACCTGAAAAGTTCGAAGCTTCTGCTCCCAAAGCTTCGAACAAAAATGCTAACTACATCATTCTTCATGCTTCGGGAAAGAAACTATCCCAAGAAAAAAATACTAGAAGCCAGACACTATGCCCAAAGATTGAAATATCCGAAGGGGGCCTTAGTGTTCAACGGTAGTAACGAAGAAGATTTTCTGTACTGTCTCCTGGAAAACAAAGAAATATCCGTTTGCCAGGAGATAGGTAAGAGCATAGGATTCTCGAAGCTGGAAGACGACCTTTCGATTTTGTCGAAGGATGAACTTGCTGACAGCCTAGTGTACAACAGTATAAAGGTATATAAGTTAACTTTGAATTTTCGAACGGAGTATTTTATTTCCCATGCTTAATTGTTTCCACTTTTTTGCAGGGCTTAATTCTTAGTAATGCCCTGAGGGCACAAAAGAACATTGAAGACGAAAGCTATACAATGGCCCTTAATAACCTTCGTTCAGAGGTGATTGAATTGAGAAATGAAGGTCTTGAAAAAGACAAAATCTTAATTTCATTGGTAAACAAAGTGAAGGAAGCCAAAGCTAGTTTCAAAGCTCAAGTCGAAGCCCAAAAAACTGAAATTGAAGACCTTCGGAGGCAACTGGCCGAAGCTAAGGAAAGCTGCGCACTCGCACAAGCTAACCAAGAAATTAGCTAATATTGGAAAAATCATCTAGAGAAAAATGTTGAAGAACTTTGCACATCCAAGGAAAGGTGCTTTGAGAAATACTTGGATTGCATGAAGAAAATAAAAGCTAGCTTCGCCAAAGTAGGTGCCTATTCTGCTGAAGAAAACTTCATACGAGGCGACCCCGACAGCGTTGTTGAATGGATAAGTGGAGAAGCCGAAACCTTCGAAGAAATTTTGAGTGATCACGGGGATGTCTGTGTGTTTTCCGGTGTACGGGGGATTTCATCCATCTTGGAGAAGGCTGGATGCGATCATATTAAATCCATAGCCCGGGCCGAAGCCACCTTTTCTGTGGACGATATGAAGGATCCTTTAGCTAAAGCAATCTTGATGGGTGGGAAATTCTACAATGATGTCTGGGTGAATGGTGGCCGAGAGATGACCCATGAAATTATAAAAAAGAGTGAAAAAGACACCCATGACGCCTGGGCAGAAGCAAAGTGAGCTGAAGAAGCTGCAGAACGTGAAAGGCGTATAGGTATTATATCTTGATTATCTAGCTTCGTTACTTTCTTTAAGGCTTCGAACTTACGTGTTTACCTATTTCAGCTAAACTATCCCTGCCACTGGAGCCGTATGATCCCCTAGCTGATTCAGAGATGAAGGAATCATTGGATATCATAAGCACGACTGAATCCATCATTGACGAAGTCGTCAACAAATTAATGAACGAAATTGCCGAAAAAGTCCTTAAAGAGGAATATATTTTATTGCAATAATCATTTTGAGAAGCTTGATGTGTAAAACGATAGAAGGAAGATTAGATCTCTTTGGTAACAAAACTATGTAATGTCTGAAGCATGTAATATTGAAACAAATATGTAAACTTTTTGTAATTTATTTCTTTGCGATGCATGAAATTTACGCACATACCATTTTTGAGCCTTCGACGAAAAAACACCTTCCCTTCTTTTCATGCTTCATAAAGAAAAAGATCCCTTCTTATGACAAGGCTCTTGAAACTATATTTCCCGAAGCTTACTTCGTGCCTTAGCACATTTTCAATTTGATGAAGCATTTGCTGAAGATTGGCTTTGTATTCGATTCTTGTGTCGGTAATGCAATATGATGTATGATGTAATGCTATGCAAAATGATGTGATGATATGATGCAAAATGATGAGGATGCCGAAGATATACAGCCACACACTCACACTAGAACACACAAGCTCTACATCCCCTTAGGAACGTCTTTTGAGCTTCTTCACCTTCTATTTCGGTGATATAAGTTTTGCATCCCCTTAGGAACGTCTTTTGAACTTCTTCGCCTTCTATTTTGGCGGTATAAGTTCTGCATCCCCTTAGCAACGTCTTTTGAACTTTTTCGCCTTATATTTCGGCGGTATTTGGCTCTGCATTCCCTTTGGAACGACTTTTGAGCAGAAAACTTACGCTACGTTCCCTTAGGAACGACTTTTGTAGCTTTGGCAAATTTGGCTCTACATTCCCTTAGGAACGACTTTTGAGCACAATACTTAAGTTGCGCTCCCTTAGGAACGACTTTTGTAGCTTCGTCAATTTTGGCTTTGCGTTCCCTTGGGAACGACTTTTGTAGCTTCGTCAATTTTGGCTCTGCGTTCCCTTAGGAACGACTTTTGTAGCTTCGTAAATCTGTGAAGAAGATATATTTCATTCTGATAGAAACAAAATCATTACAAGAAATTAAATCTATGTTTTCATTACTTGTTCCTTATTCAAAAAAGCAAAATTAAGCTAGAAGATAGAAGTATTTAGGACGATATTGGTCAGTATATGTGCTTTGATTCTGGTACAATACTGTTGACTGTATGAGCTTCGGACTCCTCCCTGAAGTCATGTTGTTGTTGTTGGCACCCTTCTAGCTGCTGGCTTTGGGAATAAGTAGGTTCTAGTGGAGGTGGCGGTGGAAGCTAAGGCCAAGAAGCCTGTGAATGGCTTGCCGAAGCGACAGAGGCTGCAGGTTGATTGCCCACGTATTCTGGTAAGTAAGGAGAGTGGCACGAAGCACTGTGTAAGACCTGCTTTGGCTGATTCTGCCGAGCTTCTGCTTCGGCAATCTCCTTTTGCTTCAGAATGGTGATTTGGCACGTTCTTGTAGTATGGCCCTTATTCTCACCATAGAATAAACAATAAATTTTCCTAAGTTGATCCCCATATCTGCCTCAGAAGCCCCTGTCGCCTCTACCCCTTGGAGCTAGTGGACTGAAGGAGCTTTGCTGCTGTCCCGAAGACTTGTGGCCTCTGAAGCTGGCTTCCTTTGTCATCATTCTGACTAGAGCTATGGATTGATCTGACATGCCTAGGGTGGATTCTTCCTTCGAAGCCCCTAGTCATCTCAGAGAATCTGTAAACTTCCTCCCTTCTTTGGCGGAAGTCGTTGTCAGCCCGGATGTACTCATCCATTATCTGAAGCAGCTTCTCCAGAGTCTAGGGGGCTTCCCGACGAAGTATTGAGCCGTAGGCCCTGGCCGAAGACCTTTTATCATGGCTTCAATGACTATTTCATTGGGCACTGTAAGCGCTTGTGCTCTCAGGCGCAGGAACCTTCGGACATATGCCTGAAGGTATTCCTCATGGTCTTGAGTGCACTGGAACAAGGCCTGAGTAGTGACTGGCTTTGTCTGAAACCCTTGAAAACTGGTGACCAGCATATCCTTAAGCTTATGCCATGACGTGATTGTCCCTGGCCAGAGAGAGGAGTACCATGTCTGGGCCACACTCCGAACTGCCATGATGAAGGACTTCGCCATGACTGCAGTATTGCCCCCGTACAAAGATATAGTTGCTTCGTAGCTCATCAGGAACTACTTCGGATCTGAGTGCCCATCATTCATGGGGAGCTAAGGGGGCTTGTATGATGAGGGCCATGGGGTAGCCTGCAGTTCTGCTGATAGAGGAGAAGCATCATCAAAAGAAAAATTTCCATGATGGAAATCGTCATACCAATCATCATAATTGTAGGAATTGTCCTAACGAAGCTCTCTCTGTGGAGGTCTTTGGTCCTGGTCATCTTGAGTAAGATGACGTATTTCTTCAGCAGCTTCATCGATCTTCTTCTGAAGAATGAAAAGACAAAGCATCTTCTCTCTCTTCCTTTCGACCTCCTGATGGATAGCTTCGAGATCCCTTATCTCCTGGTCCAGCTCCTCCTCTTGGGGGGTTGGACTTGTAGCCTTCCTCTTTTGAGTTCGGGCTTCGCGCAGCATATCCTGGTTGACATCTAGTGGCTGCAGTGTAGCCCCTATCCCTGAAGCTTTCTTTGGCGGCATGACGAAGGTCACAGCTTGCCGAAGGTGGTCGAATGAGTTCACCGGAGGTGGGCGCCAATGTTGGGGGCTTGTTCTCAAATGCTATGAGTTAAGAACAAGGCAACATAAAATGTTAAAGGTTAATGCCCTTCTCCTTCGAAGCATTATTTTCCTTAGTATATAATGATCTTCAGACGAAGGTCATGAAGGACATACCTTCATCATTGCAATGTATGTTAATGAAAGGAGAAGCGTATGAAATGTAAAAGACAACATGAATAGTCATATGACATTATTAATATATCTTCTTTTGATTATCATGGTTAAACAGAAATAATATTGAATTACATTTATACCTTCGGCTTGACAGAAGGTAAAAGTCAAAGCATGACGCACGAACACATATAAGTCAGCATGAATAGTACGGGAGTACTGTTCACCTATTTATAGGCACGGGACGCAACCCGATCAGAATTACATGTATGCCCTTGATGACTAGTTACAATCATGACACAAATCATCATGGAGTGATCGGTCTTTTCCTCTTTAAGTTGGTGCAGCCCTTCGTCTCAAGGCATGTCGTTATGCCGAAGCTCCCTAGATCATAGCTTCGACGTATACCTTCGCGTTGTGTTTGATTATACACTGATCTTTCGAAGGTGCTTCTTCTTAAAGGACCTTCGGCGATGAAGTAGGCCACCAACCATGCTTTTCATATTGTGTACAGCTTCATTACAAGTTCGAAGGTTCCTGTACATACATAATACTTGGGAAACATTGTTAATCATGTTTTTGAGGACCTTCGGAAGACGAAGGCCCCCAACAGGCGCCATCAAGCTGGCTGGGAGACGACACCTAGACCTTGTCAAACTCGTCGTAGTAGTCTTCCTCTGGTGGCACCTGCTCTTCACCCGTGAAGGGGTTTATTCGCAAGAGTGAGCTCACAAAAGTTCATCGTGCAACAAGTGTGGGAAATAATGTGCATGAGCTCACTTATTGTGGGGGCTCATGTGTAGTGCAAAGCTGATCAACAAATAATGGTAAACTGAGCATTACTTTTAATAAGTTGGTTAAATTTTATTTGCAATTACTAAGTATAAGTGTATACCATCCCAAATAAAATAAGAGATCACAATTGATAAATAATCCCATAATGCAATGCATATGACAGATTGAGTTTAGTTCCATAATTTACTCATGTGAGTGTCCGAGCCATTCATGACCATGAGCACGACTGATATAGCAATTTTACACTCTATAGAGGTTGCACATCTTTACCCACAAGCCGTGTTACCCATCTATCAAGGGTCTAGAAATCCCATTCATCTCTACCGAGGAGACGAGGCAGGGAAGCACTACTAGGTCTTTCAAAAGTTCACCTAGTTTGAGAAAACCCGCTACGGTTCAGGAAGAAGAAAGAATAGCAATCCCTCATTCAAAAAGCTTTATAGATAGTCTGACCCGAGGACCTCCCTGTACTCTACAACGACATGCTCCTGCTTTCCCCTTTCGGGTAAGGTAGACTCTCCTTGCTTTCCTAATTACTTGGCCAAGGGTGTCCCATTCCACCCTTGTGGTAACACTATTTTCCCGGGTGGTTCTCCATGTTCTAGTTAACATAATAATCTTATCATGAATAATAAATAATCTAGCAGTAATAATAAAGCATGATCATGTGTCAATAGTATTACTTCCCAAAAACCAGGTAGAGCATAGCCAACTACCCAATAATTCATTTGCATGTGATGTGTGAGGTAAACAAAACTAGGGTAACCTATTAGGTCCCATCAAATTTAACCTGAGCATCTCACGGTGACTATAGAGAACATTATTAGGTAAAGAAGAGTGGTCAAGGGCACAACTTGCCTTTAGCGAGCTCCTGCTCAGTATCCTCAACCTGTTGTGCTCCGGGCTCCTCGGTCACTTGCTCATCTACTCACAACAATATAAACAAACACTGCATAGGATAAAATATCATCACACCAAACATGAGAACACACTGCATAATAATGTTTTACGCGTTGCAACGAGATTGTAGATTCGAGAACCACTAAAATCGGAGTAACGGTTATAATTAAAGCTATGACTTTCTAAAGCTTTATGAGATTAAACAGTGCTAATATACATATTTGATGTTATTTAATATAATTCATGTGAGACAAGGTTATAAAATAGATAAATCAACTTTAAACTCAGATATAACTTGGTCAGAAGTCATCTTTTGGTCAAAGCCTAGTTATGGGAGTAGAGTATTATTTCCTTTTAATTAGAAGGTAAATCTAGTGAGCACAAGTTAGACCACTATTTTATTATTTCTAAATACAAGTGAAAATAATGGTATTTAACATGTAGGTAATTTTAGTACGGAGCTAACGCAACTGGAATGGATCAATTCGGAGTTAAAACAGTTAAATTATGAATTTTCTAAGATTTTTAGGTTTGTTTCTACACTAAAAATCAATTTTAGAATTAATTTGTCACTAAACTCAGGGTTTAATTTGTAAGAAAACGGACCCTGGTGTAATGATCTAGCAATACCTGTGGACGGCGGGTTGATATACCTATTTCTGAGGGTCTCTTTAACAAGTGTTCCTTGGCCGAAGGGGTACCAGTGTGTTTCAACCATTCGATCAAACTCCTACGGCTTAGATTAAATGGCTTTATAAATCGAATCGGTATGCGACAAGTACCGCAAGATCAAAGATCTATGGTTCAAAAGATATCTCCTGCTTTTCTGTGCTCCAAACCTCGGAACACAAACCAACCGCTCAGATTTTAAACCATAGAGATCAACTCCGGCTCACCTGATCCTGATCCAATGGTCACTTCTCTCAAATGAGTCGTTTCACCCCCTTCTAATCCCATCTGCCCATCGATAGATCAACGGATCACGTCAACTCTCCTCTCTCCCACCAGCCGCGGCGGCGCAGCGCATACACGGTGGCGCTCTTGCCAGAGTCTGCCTAATCAGCCCTCCAGAACCCCAACCCCAAATGGAAAGCGTGCTACACGTAGAGGAGATTATGGAGTATTGGAAGTAACAGTTCTCACTAAGAGTTGAGGCTGTGTCGTGGCCGGTCGTTGATGCCGAGCGGATTCGAAGCCGAGCTCCGCCTCCGGCGAGCAATCAGGATAATCCTAGTCAATGTCGAACCAAACTAGTCGAGAGACCGGTTGTACATGCCTTCGCGAGTCCTTCCAAAGTGTTGGACAAGGCATGGGCTATGGCAAGGCGCGAAGCTTGTGTGGAGGCTCACGGCTATGCCTCGACGGAACCATGGCACATCTAATCACTCCGGTCTAGGGACGAAAGGAATGGAGGAGAGGGGAGCAGCGGCTTGGGCTTTATTGGCATGAGAGAGGGGAGATTGTTATGGACCCCAGCTGGCACGAATCATAGAAGTACGTGGTTACTGCGCCGGAGTTGCGCTCGTGTTCGAAGAAGGGGTTGACCCCCTAGGTCCACCCATCGGTGACATGAGAATCATTGTGGAGATAGCGCTGCTCTGTCGCATGGGCCCGCGTGGTGGTGGCACCACCTAAGACCGCACTCTCCCGCTAGAGGCCTAGGAAGTGGTCCCCACCTGTCGGCGCAAAGGTCCCACGACTAACGAGCAAGGGAAGTTGGGTAGGGTTGTTGGGCCAAGGGGGAGAGTTTAGGCCCAAAGCAAGGTCTAGCTTTTCTCTTTTTTTCTTTTTGTTTCTTTTCTTTTCTTCCTTCTCTATTTTGAATTTATATTCTCAATTTCAAATTTGTTTGTGAGTTTCACACAGAGTTCAAATGCACAAGCAAAAGTATCAGCAGGATGAAATATTTTATTTTAGTTTCTTATTTATTAAGGAATTTATCCATGTTAACTTGTATATGTGTATATATATGTATGTGCTAAATGAAAGAAAGAATTCCACATAATATACATTCAAAATTATATCTCCTTTATTTACTATAATTTGGGTATTATAATCACAATATATATCAAATCCCTTTTGCAGATCCGACATGACTAACACTGGGAGTGACATCAACTTCAACCTCTGCTGATTGAAACTGTCCTGGCAGGCCTGAGTCCACTTAAATTCCTTTCCCTTTTCTAACAGCGAGTGTCCCTTTTCTAACAGCGATGTCATCAGTTTTTCTATTTTAGAAAATCCCTCGATGAAACAGTGGTAATATCCCACGAGTCCCAAGAAACTCCGGATTTCAGTGACCGACTCTGGTATCTTCCATTCCACTATCTCTTTCACTTTGGCTAGATCTACGGCGATTCCTCCATTGGAGATAATATGCCCATGGAAAGGTATTTGATCCAACCAGAACTCACATTTACTGTATTTGACATAGAGCTAGTTATTTCTCAATTTCTGCAATATTAGCCGCAATTGTTCGTCATGTTCTCCATCATCCTTGGAATAATCAGAATGTCATCGATGAATACCACTACAAACTTATCAAGATATTCCATAAACACCTTGTTCATCAAATTCATGAAGTAGCCTGGTGCATTGGTCAAGCCAAACGACATGACAGTGAACTCATATAGCCCATATCGAGTAGAGAAAGCCGTCTTGAGAATATCATAAGGCCTAACCTTAATCTAATGATAACCGGACCTGAGATCAATCTTGGAGAATACACTAACACCTCTCATTTGATCAAACAAATCTTCAATATGGGTAAGGGGTATTTATTTTTAATGGTAACGTCATTAAGAGACCGGTAATCAACGCACATCCTCTGGGAACCATCCTTCTTTTGAACAAATAGGATAGGCACTCCCCAAGGTGAGGAACTAGGATGAATATACCCTAAATCCTGTAAATCCTTCAACTGTTTCTTGAGTTATTTTAATTCTTCTATAGACATTCTATAGGGTCTTTTAGAAATAGGGGGCGGTTCCAGGTAAGAGGTCAATAACGAACTCCACATCTCTATCTGGTGGCATTCTGGGCAACTTCTCTAGAAACACATCCGAGAAATCCCTAACAACTTGGATATGGTCACCTACAAATTTGCCATCTTGTTTAGTGGATGGTGACAAGGTGAGTGCGACCTCAAATCTATCTCTGTTCAGACTAGTGAGTTCAATTGTTCCCTTAGCATAGTGTATAACCGCATTGCATTCTTTTAACCATTTCATACCAAGGATCAGATCTATGTCACTTTCCTCAAGTACTACAGGTGTGGACCAAAAATTTCTTCCCAAAATGGTTATGTCTATTTTGTAGCATGTAAAATTTCCTTCAATAGGCCCCTTAGGTGTGATAACTACCATGGGTTTACGCATAATTATATAAGGTAAATCATGCAGATTAGCATACCGAGCAGAGATGAACGAATGTGAAGCTCTAGAATCAAACAATATGGATGCTGGTATAGAATTAATAAGGAACATACCAATGGTGATGTCAGATCCATCAGTGGTAGCTTCAACACTGATCTAATTAACCCTGACAATACTGAATCCACGGTTGTTAGCTGGAGTCTGATTCTGCTTATTGCCTCAAGCTGAAGTATTGGTGTTCCTATTAGGACAGACATTGGCATAGTGCCCAACTTCACTAAATTTGAAGCATGAATTGCTAGTAGTGGTGTTCTGGCCAATAGGTCTCGCCGGGGTGACAGCTCGGGTAGCCTGATGAGGGTGTGGTGTCTGAGGTGTGGCCTACGGTGTCTGCTGAACAAGGCGCTGGTATGAATGTTGCCCTCCTCCTAATTGAACTGGTGTACACTAAGGTTGAGTGTAATGAGGACAACTATTGCTACCTCCCTGTCCCTGAGTGATAGCCTTCCTATTCATCTCACATAGCTACACACGTTTGTGATCAACAGCTATGGCCTTGTCCAGAAGCCTCTAGAAAGACGAGAAGGATCGAGGCATCAGCTGGTATTGGAGTGGCCCGATGAGTCCCTCCAAGAACAACTTGTAATACCCAATTTATAAGAGATAATATAAAAGGGAGAAAAAAAGTTATTTTCCTTTAGTCATGTGTGTGTAATGTATTTATTTACCATCACATGTGAACACCATATTTAAAACAAATAATTAATAAAAGATATGCCACTAAATTATGCATCATGTTGAGTTTTATATTGTGTGTATTTTGTGACAATATAAAACAATGTTGATAGAAATATATTAGTAGCCAAGTTGGAAATAAATATCAAATCGGAGACACTAGAATTTGAGGTGAAGCACTAGCCATCACCAAATAAATTTCTTAAAAATAAATCAATTCATCTCATGCCATATTCAAGTGAACATTTAATTTGGAGGCAAGTTTTCAACTGAATTCGAATTTAAATTCAAATTGGAGTTTGAATTGGGAAAGAAGAGAAAAAGGGAAAATAAATCAGAAAAAGAAAAGAATAAATGGCACCTGGGCCAATTCCTTGCCATCCGGCCCATCTAAGCTTCTTTCCTCTGCGTAGCCCACTACCTAACCCGCGTGCGCGCCGCACTGATGGGCGGGACCGTTGCTCAGCCACCACCTCACGCCCACGTTGACGCAGCCACTCACTGCTCCGCGGGACCCACGTGCTACCTTCACCACTCGTCTACGCCGCACTCTCATGAGTCACTGACCGTGGCCCCCCACGCGTCAGATCCACCCCAACGGCTTCATCGTGCATGGCGGGCACGCTGCTGGCGAGGATTCCGGGCCACACGCTCCATGCCGCCTCGCGGGGAAATAAAGCCGTAACCGCCATCGCATCTCTGCCCTCCCTTGTCCATTGCAACCGCGCCGACCTAGCAACACAGAGCCGCCTCGCTAACGGAGAGCAGAGAGAAACCCGAATCCAGGCTTACCGACGACCGTGCTCGAGGTGTGGCACCCAAAGGCCCTCTCAGCCGTGAGGAAGGCGTCCGCGACCGTATTGCGGAGGATTAGCCACCGACGTCGCTGGAATTCGTCGCTGAACTTCGGTTTCCGCCATGCGCCGTGGGAAGCTTGGTTCACCTCTTCAAATCACGGTGAGTAGCATCCTACGCAAATCCATGTCGTTATCGCTTCATGCTGCTACGTTTGGAGTAGAGCTTAGGGTCGACAATCGCCGATGGCACGTGCTCCGGCCATGTCGCCGCCGTGCGTAGGAGTGTCGCCGCCGTGGGCAGGGAAGGGAGAGGCACGGGCCACGTCGTCCGTTGATCGGACGAGGAACGGCTCTGATTAGGCCAAGGGTGCTAAGTGGGGGGATAGATTTAGGTCGTCCGATTTGGATCGGTCGGGCGAGGATTGGATCAGGGTTCATTAAATCTGTGCGCTCAGTTCGGGATCGAACGGATCCGCGCGGTCGAGATCGGCACCATCGGTTTTGGATCCTAGGGTTATTAGTGTGTACCGGTTCATCACGTCGCGGATATAATCTGGACCATAGGATGTTGATCGGGCGGCCGAGAAGTAGGAATACCTCTTCGCGGATATGTTTTACAAAAAATACCTTATGCTTTTAGAAAATAGAACCCGCCATCCACTAGCGCGTTAGGATTGAGTCTTTGGGGTTTTTGCGAGAAAGCCCCTGGCCTTTCTGGAATTTGGCGCCCAGTCCAGAGAGGAATAGAAATAGGGAAATAATTATAGAAATTGGTTTTTAACACAAAAATAATCCTAGGAACTTGGGAAATTCATACTTAATTCATTTTTAGTCCAAATTGATCCATTCTAGTTTCTAAAATTTTGTAATATTATTGTTTATCACCTAGAGTCTCTGTTTTGACATGAAAACAGTAGTAAAATTAATTCCTCACTTAATCATATATCAAGCACATTAAACCTTTGGAAATTCGTAATTTAAAATCCGTAACTCCAAATTTAATGATTCCTGTTCCTATGATCTTATTTTAATGTGTAGATTATTATTATTTATTTTGTTTACATGTTTGGTGTGATGTTAATTTTTGCTATACTATGTATGTTTGTATTGATGCGAGTAGACGAGCAAGCTACTGAGGATCCTGGTGTTCAGCAGATAGAAGTAGCTGAGTAGGAGCTCGTTGAAGGCAAGTTGTGCCCTTGAACATTTCTTTTACCCAGTCATGTTCTTATTAATCATAATGATCTGCATAGGTTAATTTTGATGGGATCCTTTTGGGTTATCCTAGTTTGATTATCTTTATACCTTGATTCCACTTAACTTTTTGGGTAGTACTTGCTATTGCTTTATGTGGTTTTGGGTATGGAGATACATTATTCATGATTACATTTTATTATTTATTTATTATTTACTTTTCATGTTAAGATCATTATGTTAATTGGAACATAGAGCGACCACTCGGGAAAACAGTGCTACCACAAGGGTTTAATGGGACGCCCTTGGCTGATTAATTAGGAAAGCTAGTGGATGTCTACCTTACCGAAAAGGGGCAAGGGCAGTAGGAGAGTGGTCAATGTAGGGAGGTCCTTGGGTTGATTTTGCTGCGATGGCGGTCAGGCAAGGGATTCCTGCACTGGAGCTTCCTATAAACTATAGCGGGTTTTTGAAGCTAGTGGAACTTTGTAAAGGCCTCGTAGTATTACCCTACCTCACTTCCTTGGTAGAGGTGTATGGGGCCCGTACAACCCCGTGGCAGATGGGTAACATAACTTGTGGGTAAAGATGCACAACCTCTGCAGAGTGTAAAACTGGTATATCAGTCGTGCTCACGGTCATGAGCAACTCAGACCCTCACATGATTAACTTATGGAATTAAATTCAATTTGTCATTTGCATCACATTGGGATTATTGTATTATTACCTTTATTATTATGGTTTGGTATTTACTTACACTTAGTAACTGCTAATAAAATTTTGACCAACTTATAAAAGCAATGCTCAACTTCAACCCTTATTTTGTTGATCAGCCTTACACTTCACATGAACTCCCACCTTTGGTGAGTTCATGCACACTGTTTCCCCACAACTTATTGAGCTATGATCATGTGTGAGCTCACCCTTGCTGTCTCACACCCCCCACAGGAGAAGAACAGGTGGTCGAAGAGGAGCCGACAAACGAGGAGTTTGACTTAATCTAGGTGTCGTCTCCTAGTCAGCTTTGTGGCGCCAGGGAAATAAGATTTAGTTTGTTTTATATTTATCATTTATTTTTGTAAGACTTCCGCTATGTAATAAGTACATTTATGTTATTTATGACATTTATCTCTATGCACTCTGTTATTGTATGTGTTGTTCTTTCTTGGCGCACATATGAGATGCACCCGGCTTTATCCCTTAAAACTCGGGTGTTACAGAAGTGGTATCAGAGCAAATGTTGACTGTAGGAGAAAACCTAGATAGAAATGGACAAACCCTTACCTACTTACCTTACTCTGATTCTTTCTATACTTATCTTGATCATGTCTCACCTTCTACTGTTCTACTCTGATTATTCTTACCTTTTCTATTCTAAGACAAGGAGGATTTCACACCTTGGAATCCTACATTTATGACCTTTTAAGAGATAAGAGGCCTAAGACAAAATTAAAATTGTTTTCTATATTTAAAATGTTGGATGATTGTTCTGATGATAATGTCTGATTTGCTTCTTTGATTGATTGAAACATTATAGTTGGGCATCTTAGCATATACCACCATAAGGTAATGTATTAGATTTAGTAGGTGACACACTTAGCTAATAAATCCCCTAAAGTAACATGCTTCATAATTACATGCCTTGTCTACAATCCTTTCTTTCTTACCATATGTTTCTAACTCAGATGGTCAATACCAGGAAGGGTGGTGGAATTGATCTACCTCCCAATCGACACATTCAAAGGATATTCAGAACCATAGCAACAACCTGAGATGGATCCTCCACAGCCTCCACCAGCCGGAGCTAATCCCGCAGTGACTGCCCAGATGCGGATAATGCAGTAGATGGCAAATACTATGGCAGATATGCATGCATAGATGCGGCAGGAACGCTAAGAGATGCACTAGGAGAGAGAGGATATACGCCGGGAGATGCGCCATGAGCGAGAGGAGATACGCTAGGAGAGGAGGGTGCAACAGCAGCAAGCACCACCGCCACCACCACCACCTCCACTTCCACGCCGGGACAAGCACCGGGAATTTATGAGTCACAAGCCGCCTACCTTCGCCAGCTCGCCAGATCCACTCCATGCTGATGATTGGTTGAAGTCAATTGAGAAGATGCTCAACATCGCCCAATGCTCTGACCGGGAGAAGGTTCTATATGCTTCTGGTCATCTGACTAGTCTTGCTACTGACTGGTGGGATTCTTATGTTGCTGCCCATGATGCTGCTGACACTATTACTTGGGCGGAATTCACAACTCAGTTTGGAAACTACCACATTCCTACTGGATTGATGAAGATCAAGAAGAAGGAGTTTCTGTCATTGAAGCAAGGCAACATGTCTGTCAGCGAGTGCCATGACAAATTCATTCAGCTGTTAAGATATGCTCCTGATGAGGTAGTTGATGATGAGAGGAAGCAGGAACATTTCATCGAGGGACTCAATGGACCACTACAGTATGCATTGGATGCCCATACATTTCCATCGTTCCAGAGGTTGCTAGATAAAGCTATCGCTATTGAATACAAGCATGTTCAACTAGGAGATCTGAAGAGGAAGGCTATTACACAGGGACAGGGTAGCAGCAATGTTCGTCCTCGCTACATTCCGCCTCAGGGTACCCCAGCTCGTCCAGGAGGAGGACCACGTCCAGCTCAGTATGCTCCTCAGGGGCCTCCACAGACACCCCACACTCGTCAGGCTACCCCCACTGGCACCCCGGCGAGGCCTATAGGACAGAAGACTGGCCCTACATGCTTCAAGTGTAGTCAGATTAGGCCCTATGCTAATGCTTGTCCGGTGGGGAATTCTGGTACATTAGCTCAGAATAAGTAATAGACTCCTGGCAAGGGATACTCTATTACCAGGGTTAATCAAGTTAGCGCTGATGCTACTCCTGATGGTGCTGACATCGCACTTGGTATGTTTTATATTAATGCAATTCCTGCCACCATATTATTTGATTCTGGTGCTACACATTCATTTATGTCTGCTCGATATGCCAACACAAATGAGATAACACTGAAAAATATGAAAACACCAATGCTAGTAATTACACCTAAAGGGCCTATTGAGGCAAATCATATGACACATAAATTGACATGGACAATTATGGGAAGAGAATTCTGGGCTACCGCTATAATATTAGAGGCAAGCAGTATAGATCTGATCCTTGGTATGTCATGGCTAAGAAAGGCAAAGGCCATTATACAATGTGGTAGGGGTACTGTAGAACTCACCAGCCCTAAAGGAGAAAGGTTTCAAGTTGAAATTGCAGTGACTACTTCTACCCAACGTGCGGTATTCTTTATAGATGAGGAGTTTGTTGGTGACAACATCTGTGTGGTTAGGGATTTTCCAGATGTCTTTCTAGAGGAGTTACCAGGGATGCCGCTACAGAGGGAAGTTGAGTTTGTCATTGATCTCTTACATGGGACTGCTCCTATTTCTAAATGTCCCTACTGAATGTCCGTAGAGGAGTTACAAGAACTTAAGAAGTAGTTAATGGAGTTGCAGGAGGCATGGTACATTCGTCCGAGTTCCTCACCTTGAGGAGCACCGGTACTGTTTGTACAGAAGAAGGATGGTTCGCAACAGATGTGTGTGGACTATAAATCACTTAATGATGTCACCATTAAGAACAAATACCTGTTACCTTGTATTGATGACTTATTTGATCAGATGAGAGGTGCTAGGGTGTTCTCTAAGATTGACCTCAGGTCGGGCTACCATCAAATGAAGATTAGGCCATCTGATATTCCCAATATGGCTTTTTCTACCCGATATGGTCTATATGAATTCACAGTCATGTCATTTGGCTTAACCAATGCACCAGCGTATTTTCTGAATTTGATGAATAAGGTGTTCATGGAGTATCTCGATAAATTCGTCGTAGTATTCATCGATGACATTCTTATTTATTCCAAAAATGATAGTGAGCACGAGGAGCATTTGCGGATGGTGCTACATAAGTTACGGGATAATTAGCTTTATGTTAAATTTACGAAGTGTGATTTTTGGCTTGATGAAGTACATTTTCTCGAGCATATCATCTCCAAAGGAGGAATTGCTGTGGATCTGACTAATGTAACAGCGATAAATGATTGGAAGATACTAATTACAGTCTTGGAGATCTAGAGTTTCTTGGGACTCACAGGCTATTACCTGCGATTCATTGAAGGGTTCTCCAAGATTGCTAAGCCTATGACCTCATTGTTAGAGAAGGGCAAGGAGTTTAAGTGGACTGTGGAATGCCAAGAGAGTTTCGACCAACTGAGATCTAAGTTGATGGCAGCCCCAGTGTTGGACGTACATAAGAATTTTGATATATATTGTGATGCAAGTCGCCAAGGCCTGGGATGTGTGCTGATGCAAGAAGGACACATCATTGCCTACGTGTCTCGTCAGTTGCGGAAACATGAGTTGAATTACCGCACTCATGACTTAGAACTGGCAGCCGTTGTGCATGCTCTCAAGATTTGGAGACACTATATTATAGGAACCAAGTGCTGAATCTACACTGATCACAAGAGCTTAAAATACATTTTCACTCAGAAGGATCTTAACCTTAGGCAACACTGATGGTTGGAGCTCATCAAGGATTATGACCTGGAAATTCACTATCATCCGGGCAAGGCAAATTCGGTTGTGGATGTTTTGAGTCAGAAGGGGCAGGTCCATGCAGCTATTGTCACCCAGTTACCCGATTAGTTAGTAGAAGATTTTGAGAGGCTCAGTCTGGGGATAGTTGCTCATACTAAAGGAATTACCATCGAAGTGGAACCTACCTTAGAGCAAGAAATACGAAAAGGTCGGATTGGTGATGCCAAAATTCAGGAGATCAAGGATCTGATAACAGAAGGTAGAGGCCTAGATTTCATGGAGGATGAGTAGGGCACGATATGGTTCAATAATCGGATTTGTGTTCCTGATATCGATAGTCTTCATGAAACCATATTGAAGGAGGCACATGACTCAGTTTACTCCATCCACCCTGGTAGTACTAAGATGTACCAGGACCTGAAGCAGAAGTATTGGTGGTATGGACTAAAGAAGGATGTTGCTTCACATGTTGCACTATGTGATGCTTGCTAGAGTGTGAAAGCGAAACATCAAAGACCTGCTGGTTTACTGCACCCGCTTAAGATACCTGAGTGGAAATTGGAAGAGATTGGCATAGACTTCATTGTGGGATTACCCTACACATCTGCTGGGTATGACTCTATATGGGTGATTGTGGACAGGCTAACTAAAGTAGCCCACTTTATTCTAGTGAAGACCACGTATTCAGGTGCCAAGCTAGCAGAGTTGTACATGGCACGGATTGTCTGCCTACATGGTGTGCCTAAGAAGATTGTGTCAGACCGAGGATCACAGTTTACTTCTCGGTATTGGAAGAAGTTGCACGAGTGCTTGGATACAAGATTGAATTTTAGTTCGGCTTACCATCCTCAAACTGATCGGCAGATTGAGAGAACCAACCAAGTACTAGAGGATATGTTAAGAGCTTGTGCTCTTAAGCATGGTGGTAGTTGGGATAAGAGTTTGCCCTATGCAGAGTTCTCCTACAATAATAGCTACCAGGCCAGTTTGAAGATGTCCCCGTTTGAGGCTTTGTATGGCAGAAAGTGCAGGACTCCACTATATTGGGATCAAACTGGTGAAAGGCAGTTCTTTGGACCTAAGATTATACAAGAGGCAGAAGAACAAGTCCACCAAATTAGGGAGAATTTGAGAACTACGCAGTCAAGGTATAAAAGCTATGCTGATACCCAGAGAAGACTGCTAGAGTTTAAGGAGGGTGATCATGTATATTTGAAGGTGTCACCACTCCGGGGTATATGGAGATTTAAAGTCAAAGGAAAGTTGTCCCCTCGCTTCATTGGACCTTCTTAATCCTAAAGCGAGTGGGAGAAGTTGCATATCAACTGGAGCTACCAGATCATCTTGCGGATGTACATGATGTCTTCCATGTATCTGTAACGCCCTGAATTTGGGGGTAGAATTTTTTCTTCTTTTCTCTCACCAAATTCGGGCGTTACTCTCTTTTCTCTTCCTGTTTCGCTCCTTCCTCCCAATTTCAAACCAGTATAGTGACAGGTGTCCATGTCATGTATAAACCAAAATCTAAGTGTCATGGGTGTTGCATCATGCCGAAGCGCATTTCTTTGTCTGATGTCGCGTGTTCGTCTAGTCCTGTTTCGGATTTCGGTTCGCGATTGGATTCCGTTTAATGGTCGTGCGTGTCGTGGGTTTCGACCCGCGAAGTGGCTCGGCCCCAACCCAGCCCAGCCCGGCCCAGTCCGGCCCGACCCGGCCCTGCGCGCCCCTGGCGCCCACACCCCCCCATGCGCCCCCTCCTCTCCTCTCTCTCTCTCATTTGGATTTCCCGCGCAGCAACCTCCCTCTCCCTCTTCCACCTCTCTCTCCCCGTGGTGCCCTAGGGATTGGAGACGGCGATCACCGGAATTTGGACCCCGAGGTGAGCTCCCCTCCCCTCCCCTTCCCTTCTCCTCTCTCTCCCTCTCCCTCCCCTTCTCTTCCCTGCACGCGCCTCCCCCCCTCTCTCTCCCCTGCACGCGTGCCCCTGTCCATGGCGGCGCCCGCGCCCTGCCCCTCTCTCCCCTCCCCTTCCCTTCTCCTCTCTCTCCCTCTCCCTCCCCTTCTCTTCCCTGCGCCCCCCTCTCTCTCTCCCCTGCGCGCGTGCCCCTGCCCCTCCCCCGGCGCGACGGCGCTCGCCCGCCCCTGCCCCCTCCAGCTATGTACGTGAATTGCTGATCCTGGCACGTACATGGTTCGCATTCGGTTTGCCTTCTAAAACCGGGTGTGACAGTATCACAGTTGAAGAAGTGTCTCAGGGTACCTGAAGAACATCTACCACTAGAGGACCTTAGCGTTCAAGATGATCTGAATTATGCAAAATATCCTATCAAGATTCTCGATACCTTGACTCGTGTCACAAGGAGCAAAGTGATTAAAATGTGCAAAGTACAATGGAGTCACCATGGAGAAGATGAAGCTACATGGGAAAGGGAAGAAGAACTACGCATAGACTTTCCCCATCTCTTTCCTAGTCCTTCCTAAATCTCGAGGACGAGATTCTTGTTAAGGGGGGTAGGATTTGTAATACCCAATTTGTAAGAGATAATATAAAAGGGAGAAAAAAGTTATTTTCCTTTAGTCATGTGTGTGTAATGTATTTACTTACCATCACATGTGAACACCATAATTAAAAACAAATAATTAATAAAAGATATGCCACTAAATTATGCATCATGCTGGGTTTTATCTTATGTGTATTTTATGACAATATAAAATAATGTTGATAGAAATATATTAGTAGCCAAGTTGGAAATAAATATCAAATCGGAAACACTAGAATTTGAGGAGGAGAAGAACTAGCCATCACCAAATAAATTTCTTAAAAATAAATCAATTCATCTCATGCCATATTCAAGTGAACATTTAATTTGGAGACAAGTTTGCAACTGAATTCGAATTTAAATTCAAATTGGAGTTTGAATTGGGAAAGAAGAGAAAAGGGAAAAGAAATTAGAAAAAGAAAAGAATAAATGGCGCCTGGGCCAATTCCTCGCCATCCGACCCATCTAAGCTTCTTTCCTCTGTGTGGCCCACTATCTAACCTGCGTGCACGCCACACTGATGGGTGGGCCCGTTGCTCAGCCACCACCTTGCGCCCATGTAGACGCAGCCACTCACTGCTTCGTGGGACCCACGTGCTACCTTCACCACTCGTCTGTGCCGCACTCTCACGAGTCACTGACTGTGGCCCCCACGCGTCAGATCCACCCCAACGGCTTCACCGTGCATGGCGGGCACGCCGCTGGCGAGGATTCCAGGCCACGTGCTCCATGCCGCTTCGCGGGGAAATAAAGCAGCAGCCGCCATCGCATCTTTGCCCTCCCTTGTCCATTGCAACCGCGCCGACCTAGCAACATAGAGCCGCCTCGCTAATGGAGAGCAGAGAGAAACCCGCCACAGAGGGAATCTAGGCTTACCGACGACCGTGCTCGAGGTATGGCACCCAAAGGCCCTTTCGGCCGTGAGGAAGGCGTCCGCGACCGTATTGCGGAGGATTAGCCACCGACGTCGCCGGAATTCATCGCCGGACTTCGGTTTCCGCCGTGCGCCGTGGGAAGCTTGGTTCACCTCTTCAAATCATGGTGAGTACATCCTACGCAAATCCCTGCCTTTACCGCTTCATGCTGCTGCGTTCGCAGTAGAGCTTAGGGTCGGCAATCGCCGGTGGCGCGTGCTCCGGCCATGTCGTCGCCATGCGTAGGACTATCGCCACCGTGGGCAGGGAAGGGAGAGGCATGGGCCACATCATCCGTTGATCGGACAATGAACGACTCTGATTAGGCCAAGGGCGCTCAGTGAGGGGGATAGATCTGGGTTGTCCGATTTGGAACAGGTCGGGTGAGGAATGGATCGGGGTTCATTAAATCTATGCGCTCGGTTCGGGATCGGATGGATCCACGCGGTCGAGATCGGCACCGTCGGTTTCAGATCCTAGGGTTATTAGCGCGTACCGGTTCATCACGGCGCTGATATAATCTGGACCGCAGGTGTTGATTGGGCGACCGAGACGTAGGGATACCTCTTCGCGAATATGTTTTACAAAAAAGACCTTATGCTTTTAGAAAATAGAACCTGCCGTCCACCAGCGCGTTAGGATTGAGTCTGTGGGGTTTTTGTGAGAAAGCCCCTGGCCTTTCTGGAATTTGGCGCCCAGTCCAGAGAGGAATACAAATAGGGAAGTAATTATAGAAATTAGTTTTTAACACAAAAATAATCCTAGGAACTTGGGAAATTCATACTTAATTCATTTTTAGTCTAAATTGATCCATTCCAGTTTCTAAAATTTTGTAATATTAGTGTTTATCACCTAGAGTCTCTGTTTTGACATGAAAACAGTAGTAAAATTAATTCCTCACTTAATCATATATCAAGCACATTAAACCTTTGGAAATTCATAATTTAAAATCCATAACTCCAAATTTAATGATTCCTATTCCTATGATCTTATTTTAATGTGTAGATTATTATTATGTATTTTGTTTACATGTTTGGTGTGATGTTAATTTTTGCTATACTATGTATGTTTGTATTGATGCGAGTAGACGAGTAAGCTACTGAGGATCCTGGTGTTCAGCAGATAGAAGTAGCTGAGCAGGAGCTCGTTGAAGGCAAGTTGTGCCCTTGAACACTTCTTTTACCCAATCATGTTCTTATTAATCATAATGATCTGCATAGGTTAATTTTGATGGGACCCTTTAGGTTATCCTAGTTTGATTATCTTTATACCTTGATTCCTCTAAACTTTTTGGGTAGTACTTGCTATTGCTTTATGTGGTTTTGGGTATGGAGATACATTATTCATGATTACATTTTATTATCTGTTTATTATTTACTTTTCATGTTAAGATCATTATGTTAATTGGAACATGGAGCGACCACCCGAGAAAATAGTGCTACCACAAGGGTTTAATGGGACGCCCTTGGCTGATTAATTAGGAAAGCTAGTGGATGTCTACCTTACTCAAAAGGGGCAAGGGCAGTAGGAGAGTGGTCAGTGTAGGGAGGTCCTTGGGTTGATTTTGCTGCGATGGCGGTCAGGCGAGGGATTCCTGCACTGGAGCTTCCTATAAACTGTAGCGGGTTTTCTGAAGCTAGTGGAACTTTGTAAAGGCCTCGTAGTGTTACCCTGCCTCGCTTCCTTGGTAGAGGTGTATGGGGCCCATAGAACCCCGTGGCAGATGGGTGACATGACTTGTGGGTAAAGATGCGCAACCTCTGCAGAGTGTAAAACTGGTATATCAGCCGTGCTCACGGCCATGAGCAACTCGGACCCTCACATGATTAACTTATAGAATTAAATTCAATTTGTCATTTGCATCACATTGGGATTATTGTATTATTACTTTTATTATTATGGTTTGGTTTTTACTTACACTTATTAACTGCTAATAAAATTTTGACCAACTTATAAAAGCAATGCTCAACTTCAACCCTTATTTTGTTGATCAGCCTTACACTTCACATGAACTCACACCTTTGGTGAGTTCATGCACACTGTTTCCCCACAACTTGTTGAGCTATGGTCATGTGTGAGCTCACCCTTGCTATCTCACACCCCGCATAGGAGAAGAACAGATGGTCGAAGAGGAGCGGACCAACGAGGAGTTCGACTTAATCTAAATGGCGTCTCCCAGTCTGCTTTGTGACGCCAGGGAAATAAGATTTAGTTCGTTTTATATTTATCATTTATTTTTTTAAGACTTCCGCTATGTAATAAGTACATTTATGTTATTTATGACATTTATCTCTATGCTCTTATTGTATGTGTTGTTTTTCCTTGGCGCACATATGAGATGCACCCGGCTTTATCCCTTAAACCCGTGTGTTACACAACTCGTGCTTCTTTTCATCTTCAGCAACCTCCTTAGGAGAATATCTGGACAGCTGGATGAACTTATCTCTGTACTCACTCACTAACATGCTTCCTTGTCTGAGTGAAAGGAACTCCTCCTTCTTAATCTTTATCAAACCAACAGAAATATGATAGTTTCTGAAATTGGCTGAGAATTCTGCCTAGGTGATGGTGTCAGCAGTGGCATGTGCAACACAGTAAGAATCCCACCAGTTAGCAATGAGGCTAGTAAGGTGACTCGATGCGTATAGTACCTTCTCCATGTTGGTGGATTGGGCAATATTGAGCATCTTCTCCACTGACTTCAATCAATCAACAACTTGTAGCGGATCTAGGGAGCTCAAAAAAGTGGGTGGCTTATGACTCATGAATTCGCGATGCTTATCTCTGGGTGGCGGTGGTGGTAGTGGGTGTTGGTGATTATTGTGGAGCTGAGCTTGCATGTCGGCCATGGTGTTGGACATCTATTGCAGCAGCTGGATTTGGGCAGCGAAAAAGGCTTCCGACCCAGCAGGTGGAGTATTTGGGGGATTCATCCCCGGTTCAAGATTAGCTACTGCCCTTCTTCAGCGTATGCGTGCAGGTAGATCGACACCTCCCTTATTGGTATTGACCATCTGTGTTAGAGACATAAGGTAGGATAGATTTGTAGATAAGACAAATAAGCAAATATGGAACACTTGACTTCTAGTTAATGATCTTTTGGGTCACACTAGCTCAATAGATTAGAGTGCCACCTACTTGTCATAACTACACTACCTTTATGTTGGTACAAGCTAGAATGTACCCACTATACTAGTTTTCATTGCGAATATAACCCCACAAATATTTCAATCAATCGAAGAAGCGAATCAACAGTTATCATAAGGGCAAGAAGAACAAGCATTCAAGTGCCTAAATACCGATAAAATATGTATTATTTTTTAGGTCTCCTATCTCTTTGGGAATTCGTGGAAATAGGGTTCCAAGGTGTGAAATCCTTTCTGTCATGAATAGATAAGAGTAATCAGAGTAGAACAACAAAAAATGAGATAGGACCAAGGAAAGTATAGAAAGAATCAGAGTAAAGGTAAGTAGGTAAGGGTTTTGTCTAGGTCTATCTAGGTTACGTCATACAGTCAACATTGCCTCTGATACCACTTCTATCACATCCGGATTTAAGAGCAAACCCGTGTGCGTCTCATATGTGTGCCAAATGAGATCAACAGATACAATGACTCAGTGTATAGAGACAAATGTCATAATCTTTATTATATAACTAAAATGTCTTGCAAAATAACTGATAATAAATAAATTGAACTAAGATTATTCCTTGGTGCCAACAGCTGACTGGGAGACGACACCTAGATCTCATCGAACTCGTCGTAGTACTCCTCCTCCGAGGGTACCTGCTCTTCACCTAGGGAGTTTATTGCAAGGGTGAGCTCACATATGTTCATCACTCAACAAGTGTGGGGAATAATGTGCGTGAGCTCACTTATGTTAGGGGCTCATGTATAGTGTAAGGCTGATCAACAAATAATGGTTAAGGCTGAGCACTGGTTTTAATAAGTTGGTCAAAATTTTATTAGCAATTACTAAGTATAAGTGTATACCAACCCAATTAAATAAAAGATCACAATTAATAATAAATCCCACATTGCAATGCAAATGACATATTAAGTTTAATTCCATAAGTTACTCATGTGAGGGTACGAGCCGCTCATGACCGTGAGCACGATAGATATACCAGTTTTACACTCTATTGAGGTTGCAGATTTTTACCCATAAGTCGTGTTCCCTTTGTCACCTTGGGTTGATTGGACCCTTAAACACTGCTAAGGTGAGTAGGTGAGGGTACACTACTAAGCCTTTACAAAGTTCCACTAGAGGAGAGAACCCGCTACGGATTCCGGACCGAAGGCGATATAGAAATTCCTCGTCCAAAAAGCTAAAAAGATTGTCCGACTTGATGGCCTCCCTAAACCTGCACTCCACCCCGCTTGCCCCTTCTAAAAAAGGATTAACTCACACTAGCTTTCCTAATTATTCAGCCAAGGGCATCCCATTCCACCCTTGTGGTAGCACTATTTTCCCGGGTGATTTTCCATGTTCCAATTAACACAATAATCTTATCATGAACAATAAATAATGCATTGGCAGTAAATAGCATGATCATGAATAATATGTATCATAACACCCAAAACCACATAGAGAAATAGCAGATACTACCCAGTAGCTCTAAACCAAACTAGAGTAACCTATTTGGTCCCATCAAATTAACCTGAGCATGTCACAGTAATTAACAGGAACATTATTGGGTATAGAAGAGTGATCCAGGACACAACTTGCCTTCAGCGAGCTCCTGCTTAGGATCTTCAACCTGCTGTGCTCCGGGCTCCTCGGTCACTTGCGTACAAACTGCATAATAATGTTCTATACGTTGCTAAAATCAGAGTTATGGTTGAAGAGATATAATTTTCCAAAGATTTATTTGGATAAATAATAAAAATATGTTGTTTTGATCATGTAAGAAAGATGTTCAAGATAAACAACTAATTCAATTATAACTTGTTTTGAAGTACTCTTTTAATATAGTTATGGATGACAGATATTAACTTTTAATTAGAAAACTAAATCTAATGAGCACAAGTTAAACCATCATTTAATTATCCTTGAAAACACGATAAAATAATATTTTTAGTGTGTAGATAATTTTAGTATGAAGCTAACACAACTTGGATCAAAACAGAGTTATAATGGATGCGTTATGATTTTCCAAAGTTTATTGCACTAATTTTCACTCTAAAAATCATTTTCCAGGGAATTTTCTTGATTTTATAATTTATTTCATTTAATTTAAAGCGATCAGGGATGGTGGACATTATTTCTGAGAAGAGCAAGGTTTTGTTTTAAAGAAACTGGACCTGGTTTTAATTAGCTTTGAATTGATTCGGACCGCCGTTTGATCCCGATCCCATGGCCTGAAATCTTCAACGTCTCCATTCAATCGCTCGGTGTGCATCTAATTGGCCGAACCGTTACTGGTTGATCTAATCACAACCTTCAGTTACTAGATCTACGGCCACGGCAATCCCGTCAACCCCCAGTCACCAGCCACGGCGGCGGCAAATGCACACCGCCACACGGTGGCGCCATTGCGGCGCTCGGCCTATCGACGCACCAGTGCTCAACTTCTAACGCTAACCTTAGAGAAGTATCGCGAAGGCTACAACGGAGTGGTTTCCAAGGACTTACCGGTGAGCCACGCCATATGATCCCCCGACCACGGCATGGAGCAGATGGATGGCGAAAGCTTGCCTCCCGGCCGGTGAGGAATCCAGCCACCGTGCGTCCACATGCTCTGGAATTCCTCCATGCATAGGTTCTGCCTGCCTCGATGATCTCCTAGAATTTGCTCTCAGCTCCAATCAGTGTCGAGGATGAAGAGCGGATGCGATGGTTTCTTCTTCTACCCATCCCGACTCTCCCCTCCCAGCGACGGATCCTGGCTATGGTGGAATGCAGCGACCTACGTCCGGCTTTTACAGGCGTAGAGAGGAGGAGCGGGTCCCACCGAATCGTAATGGAATTCTAGGATCATAACAACCCCGGTGATCCACACGGCTCGCAACGAACTCAGCCACGGAAGGGAGGAGGGAGACTGGCAACATGGCCCCACATGACGGTCGCACGTGCTAATGCCAGCACTTGCGTCAGCGTGACACAAGCGGTTTTGTTTATTATTATCACTTTGGCTTGCGACTGGGCTGCGTGGTGAGGGATGGCCGTCCGGGCCCTAATGGCAGCAGTGGAGAGAGGCAGCACACGCGAGGATGGCTTTGTCCGAGCGGGCCCACGCGTTAGTGATCCAGACAAATATCGGAGTGGTGAGGCTGGTAGGGGGGGGGGGGGGTGTGCCAGTTTGGGCCGAGAGTTTAGCTGGGCTGAGGCGTGGGAAACGACCCAGGGCGCGATTTCTCCTTTTTTATTTCCTTTTGAATTTCTATTTCTAAGTTTCCAAACTTAGATTTAAATAAAAATTTGAATTAGATGCTCAACCAAAATAACTCAAGCATGATGCACAAATTTATTTGGTTTATCATTCATTAATTAAGTTATTTGCTTAAACATGGGAATTTATATGGTAAATAAATATGGGAACACATCACATATGATTTTAGAACTATTTCCCTTTACTCACCAATTTTAGGTATTACACTACAGGAGCGAAAGTCTCCTCAAAATCAAAACCTGCGACTTGGGCATAACCTTTTGCCACAAGTCGAGCCTTGTTTCTTGTCATCACCCCATACTCGTCTTTCTTTTTGTGGAACACCCATTTGGTTCTCACAACATTTTGCTTTAGATGTGGCACCAGGCTCCAGACTTCACTTCTCTTGAAGTTGTTGAGCTCTTCCTGCATGGCCATCACCCAGTCCAGATCCTACAAAGCTTCTTCTTCCCTGAAAGGCTCAATAGAAGAAACAAAGGAGTAGTGCTCACAAAATATGGCAATACGTGAGCGAGTAGTTACTCCCTTGCTGATGTCACCTTAAAATTTGGTCCACCAGATGATCTCTTTGAATGGTGGCTCGGACTTGTGTTGGAGGTGCATGTGGTATGTCTTCTTTCTCCTTGTCTTCTTGTTCATGCACTCTCCCTTGATCCATGCTATCATTTTGAGGTACTTGTTCCTCACTTTGACTTAGGGGTTGTGCCATATTGTTGAGGAAGAGTGTTGATCTTGTTCCTGTGGTAGCACATATCATATCGCCATAGTTCTCATTGCGGCCATCGAAACCTCATTCTCATCTAAATCATCAAGATCAACTTGGTCGCTTGGAGAGCCATTAGTTTCATCAAATACAACATCGCTAGTGACTTCAACAAGTCTAGTAGATTCGTTGAAGACCCTATTTGCTTTTGTATTTGGATCATAACCTAGTAAAAACCCTTCAACGGCTTTAGGAGCAAATTTTGAATGCCTACCTCTTTTAACCAAAATGTAGTTTTTGCTCCCAAATACTCAAAAATAAGAGACACTGGGTTTGTTACCTGTTAGGAGCTCGTATGTCGTTGTCACACCCGGTTTTTAGAAGGTAAACCGAATGCGAACCATGTACGTGCCAGGATCAGTTATTCACGTACACAGCAGTTACATAACATGGACATCATCACACAGTGCTCAAATAGTATTAGAAAGGGAAATAGTAGTCGATTACATCATACGTCTGAGACGTCCATATAGTTCTTACAATAAATCAAAGTGCGGAAAAGAAACGTAGATAACGCGGCCTTCACAGGCAGCCGACTGGGGGTTGCCGCTAACCCACGCCTAGAACTCGTCGTAGTCTTGGAACTCCTGGAAGTCTCCTTCCACAGCTTCATCTTCTCCTGAGCAATGGTTGCAATGCTGACAACCTGGGGGGGGATTGGTGTGTAGAGCAAGGGTGAGTACACATCAACATACTCAGCAAGTATCCTGTTTGGCTGTAGTGGACTAGCTTTATGTGGGGATAAGTCAAGCAGTTGCTTTTAGTTGGTCAGGTTATTACTTACTAGTAGAAAGCCAGGTTTTAACATTAACCCAAGTTATTAGCCCAATGTATCCTTTCCAAACGGAAAGAATACCACTTACCAGCACCATAATCATAATCAGAACCATCAGTCTCATTGCCACCTGTACCAAAATGTCTCTGATCAAGTATCACTAATCTCTGGAGCTCCCTTGGCCGCTCATAACCGCGAGCACGGCTGATATATCAGTTTCATAACACTCTGCAGAGGTTGCGCACTTTACCCATAAGTCGTGATTCCCTCTCTAGCCCGGGCTTGCAAGACCCTTATTCACTCCCGAGGTGAATGGCTAGGGATTCACTACGAAGCCTTTACAAAGATTCCCCGGGGCTGTAGCCACCCGTTAGGTTTCCTAAATGTACCGCACTCCTCCCCAAGGGACAAATCAACCTTGGCAGAGCGAGCCGCATACACCGAGCCCCATTGACGGCACAACGGCTAAGCGATCTACACCCCGGTTCCTCTAATTATTCAGCTAAGGGCGTCCCATTCCACCCTCATGGTTGCACTGTTTTCCCGGGCGGTCATCCATTGAACAGGTCCTTACGGAGAGGCACTCGAGAAACCGCTCGAGTCCCCTTAAATGCCACAAGTATGATCATAAATAAGAAGGGAAAACAGCGTATCATAGATAATCACATCATGTTCATTGATTAGAGTTGAGCAATAGCATCAAACTAAGCAGTAATAATCCGACCCAAATAGGTAAACAAGGACATGGATAACAAAAGCTAGTAAATCCTTAGGTATAAATGTGTAATGCGGGAGGTGAATTAAAGAATGAATAGGACAGAGATAGGTCAAAGGACACTTGCCTCCACCAACCGACTGCTGCTCAGGGGCTTCTCCTGCGAATTCCTCGGGCTCTTCGACCGGATCGTTCTCTATGCGAGCGCAAACATACATACATCCACATATTTAATACAAAAGAACAGTACACCATACAAGGGAACAAGTAAAGCGAGTATGCATCAAGTATGACATTCGATATCGCATTTGTTATGGTTAGAAGGAAACGGAAAAAGGGTTTCGCAGGGGGTTAAAGTTTATGCACTAATGATCAGTTACAATTGGTTCTTAACAAAAGAATTCTGTTATATATATACTAATGGAAACCTAATCATTTTTTTAGTTGATCAACATTGAATGAGATAAACAATTAACTACGTGAATCAACTAGCATAACGGAATTTTAAATTGAGCTTCCTATTTCAATAGCATGAACAATGATTAGCCTACCTGAAATAAAATAACTATGATCACAGAAAGTAAAGTAAAATAAAATAAAATAATAAAAAAAATAAAATAATAAAAAAACAGGGGGGGGCGGTTGAACCGGCCCTAGGGCGGTTGAACCGGCCCTAGGCAGGGCGGCCGAGCTGGGCGCGGGCGCGGGCGCAGGCGGCCGAGCTGGGCGGCCGGGGCGGCCGAACCGGCGGCCAGGGCGGCTGAGCCAGCCGAGCTGCCAAGGGGTCGCGGCCAGGGCGCGCGCGGCCAAGGGCCAGGCGGCCAAGCGGCCAGGGGGCGCGGCTGGGGGCTGGCCGGGGCCGGCCAGGGCGCGGCCGAGGCTGGCCAGGCGCGGCTGGGGCCAGGGCGCGGCCGGCGGCTTAGGGCAGGGGGTAGGGGCAGCGGTGGGGAGAGAATGGGAGAAAATGAG
Organism: Zea luxurians; assembly: GCA_029449295.1. Classification (NCBI taxonomy): domain Eukaryota; kingdom Viridiplantae; phylum Streptophyta; class Magnoliopsida; order Poales; family Poaceae; genus Zea; species Zea luxurians. The sequence continues at coordinate 132,320,147 of JAOPSE010000008.1, forward strand.
AGGGAGGGAGAGAGGATTGGGGGAAAAAGGGAGGGGGTGGGGGGCGGCTGGGCCTACCAAGGCCTAAGAGGGGGCGCAGGGGGCGGCTGGGCCGGCCAGAGACGGCCCACGACGCGGGAGAGAGAGAAAAAGAGGAGAGAGAGAAAGAAAAAGAAAGAAAGAAAAGGTTTTCTCCTTATTTTCGAAATCCGATCTTTCTAGATGAATGCATTTGCACTTTCAAACAATCAAAGAATGCATAGTTCGGCATGGTGCATCAAACAACATAAAACAACTCTAGGGTTTTTCTTTACACGGGAATTCCAAACCGAATCCCGCTAGCTTTGGAAAAGATCAAGGTCTAGCGAGGGAAAAAAGAAAAAGAAAAGGTAACGCCCGAATTTGGCGAGTAAAGAAAAGAAAAAATTCAACTGCAAAATTCGGGGCGTTACAAACCTATCCCCCTTAAAAGAATCTCGCCCTCGAGATTTAGGGCTGGCTAGCAAAGAGCTCTGGGTACTTAGCCATCAAATCATCTTCACGCTCCCAGGTTGCTTCTTCCTCAGAGTGGTGATTCCACCTGACTTTGCACATTTTGATGGTCTTCCTTCGGGTGACTCTATCTGCAACCTCAAGGATCTGAGCTGGCTTCTCAACATAGGTCAAGTCCTCCTGGACTTCCAGACCTTCCACTGGCAACTGCCCTTCTGGCACACGCAAGCACTTCTTCAACTGAGACACATGAAAGACATCATGCACAGCGGACAAATTCTCTGGCAAACTGAGCTGATAGGCCACTTCTCCACGCTTTGAGAGGATCTGGTACGGACCAATGTAGCGGGGTGCTAGCTTGCCTTTGATTCCGAACCTTCTGACTCCTCTGATCGGTGACACTTTCAGATAGACAAAGTCTCCGACTTCAAAACTCAGCTCTCTTCTTCTTGTGTCTGCATAGCTTCGCTGCCTTGATTGTGCTATCTTCAGATTCTCTCGGACCATCTTGATGTTCTCTTCGGCTTCAAGCAGAATGTCTGGCCCAAACACTTGCTTCTCTCCAGGCTGATCCCATTGCAACGGAGTTCTACAACTCCTTCCATAGAGCGCTTGAAATGGTGACATCTTCAAACTGGCCTGGTAACTGTTGTTATAGGAAAACTCTGCATAGGGCAATCGCTTATCCCATCCGGACTGATCTTGCAACGCACAGGCTCTCAACATGTCTTCGAGAATTTGATTGGTCCTTTCGGTCTGGCCATCTGTCTGTGGATGAAAGCTGAACTGAAATTCAGATGGGTGCCCAAGGCTTCATGCAACTGCTGCCAGAAATGGGAGGTGAACTGCGTTCCTCTGTCTGACACTATCTTCTTTGGCACACCATGAAGACAAACGATCCGAGACATATACAGTTCTGCCAACACTGCACTACTGTAGGTGGTCTTGACAGGTATGAAGTGGGCTGACTTGGTTAAACGGTCCACTACTACCCAAATGGAATCGTAGCCGGCTCGAGTGCGAGGCAATCCGACTATGAAATCCATACCAATTTCATCCCATTTCCACTGAGGGATCTGCAACGGTTGCAACAATCCAGCAGGTCTCTGGTGTTCGGCCTTAATTCTTCGGCAACTATCGCACTTAGCCACATGCTCTGCGATTTCCCTCTTCATTCCATACCACCAGAATTTCTTCTTCAGGTCCTGATACATCTTCTCACTGCCAGGGTGAATCGAATAAGCTATCTCATGAGCTTCCTTGAGAATCAACTCCCGAATGGACTGGACATTGGGAACACACAAGCGGTCCTTGAACCATATCACGCCTTCTGCATCTTCTCGAAAATCTTTGCCTCTGCCATCTAGAATCAGTCGCCGGATCTCACTGATCTTCTCATCATTCTTCTGCGCTTCTTTGATTTCTCGCTCCAAGGTAGGTTCCAATTCAACTGTGACTCCTCGCGAATTGTTCAGAAATCCGAGACTCAACCTGTCGAACTCCTTGGCCAACTCATAAGGCATCGGACGAGCGACCATCAGATTGACTTGACTCTTTCTGCTCAAAGCATCTGCCACTACGTTTGCTTTGCCTGGATGGTAATGGATCTCCAACTCATAGTCTTTGATCAGCTCTAACCATCTTCGCTGCCTCATATTCAATTCTGACTGAGTGAATATGTACTTCAGACTCTTGTGATCTGTGTAAACATCGCATTTCTGTCCATACAGATAGTGCCTCCATGTCTTCAGTGCGGGAACCACTGCTGCCAACTCTAGATCATGGATTGGGTAGTTCTTCTCATGAACCTTCAGCTGTCGGGATGAGTAAGCCACAACTCTTCCCTCTTGCATCAACACGCATCCCAAACCTGTGTAACAAGCATCGCAATACACAGAAAAGGGCTTGTGCACATCAGGCAAGACTAGGACAGGCGCTGTTGTCAACTTCTCTTTCAGCGCTTCGAAGGCCTCTTGGCATTTCTGGGTCCACTTGAACTCAACCTTGTTGCCTAGCAATGCTGTCATTGGTTTCGCAATCTTTGAAAACCCTTCAATGAATCGCCGATAATATCCGGCCATTCCAATGAAGCTCTTGATTCCTCGAGCATCCGTTGGCGCTTCCCAGTTCAGAATGTCTGCCACTTTCTTCGGATCCACAGCCAATCCTTCTTTGTTGATTATGTGACCCAAGAACAGGACTTCACTGATCCAGAACTCACACTTGCTCAACTTTGCATACAACTAGTGCTCTCGCAATCTCTGCAATACCATCCTCAAATGATCTGCATGCTCTTCTTCGCTTTGAGAATAAATCAGAATGTCATCAATGAATACCACCACAAACTTATCAAGGTAATCCATGAATACACTGTTCATCAGATTCATAAAGAACGCTGGTGCATTGGTCAAACCAAAAGACATCACTGTGAACTCATATAACCCATACTTGGTAATGAATGCCGTCTTCGGAATGTCCGAGGGTCGGATCCTGAGCTGATGATAACCTGACCTCAGATCAATCTTGGAGAACACACTGGCTCCTCTCAACTGGTCAAACAGATCTTCTATTCTGGGCAAAGGATATTTGTTCTTGATCGTGACTTCATTCAAAGCTCGATAATCGATACACATCCTCTTTGTGCCATCTTTCTTCTCCACAAACAAGACAGGGGCGGCCCAAGGCGAGGTGCTTGGCCGGATGTAACCTTTCTCTGACAGCTCATCAATCTGCTTCTTAAGCTCAACCAACTCTGGTCCAGATATTCTGTAAGCTCTCTTAAAGATAGGGGCGGTTCCAGGAAGAAGCTATATGGCAAACTCAACTTTCCGCTCTGGTGGCATACCCGGTAAGTCCTTTGGAAACACATCTGGGAATTCAGACACCACCTTGATACTCTCAATTGGGTCTGCTTCACTGCTATCGACAGCCATCTGATAACAACTTCCTTTCTTTGGCTCAGGCGGGACTAACTCGGTCACCACTTCCTCTCCTAGTGGGGACACCAACTTGATTGTCCTTTTATCACAACTGATAACTGCCTGATACTTATCTAGCCAATTCATCCCTAGGATGACATCTATTCCCTGAGTACCCATTACTATAAGGTTAGCGGGAAACGCTATCCCCCTTATTTCCACACTTATATTCAAACATATGCTATCAGCTCGAATTCTACCACCGGCTGAGTCAATTTGAATGGGGGTTGACATGGTAGTAATTGGAAGATTATGTGCTTCTACCCATGATGCAGTAATGAAAGAATGCGTTGCTCCAGTATCAAATAACACTTCTGCAATATGGGAGTCGACTGGGAACATACCTACTGTCATGCCGGGAGTCTCCTGAACTGCTTCAGCCTCCAAGTGGTTCAGTCTTCCATGATTGTAACGCTGCTGAGGGCGGTTGCCTGCTACAGGCTGAGACGCATTCTGCTTTGCTGGGGCATTGGGGCCTGACTGCTGCTGGGCTGCCTTCTTCGGACATTGCATCACCCAATGGCCTTGCTCTCCACAGTGGAAACATGCTCTGTTTCCAACCTGAGCTGGTGCTGCCTGATTGTTCTGCTGAGTTGCGGGGGCAGGAAGACGAGGTGCCTGCTGACTCTGCCTCTGAAACTGACCTCCTGACTGATTGCTCTGACGGTTCTGATACTGATGCTGAGGATACTGCCTTTGGAACTGCTGATACTGCTGACGCTGCTGATGCTGCTGAGGTGGACGCTGGTTCTGCCTGAACTGCTGAGGTTGATTGCCTGAAAAACGGGGACGACTGCTGCTTCCAAGCTGGGGTCCACTGATCTTGCGCTTACGATCCTCCATCTCCTTACGCTTCCTTTCTGTCATGATTGCTCTGTCAATCAAGTGCTGGAATGTCGGGAAGGTGTGATTCATCAACTGATACTGCAGGGGGTCAACCAAGCCTCTCAAGAAACGGTACTGTCGTTTGGCGTCAGTGTTGACATCTTCAGGAGCATAGCGAGACAGCTGCAGGAACCTGTCCCGGTACTCACTGACAGATGTTGACCCTTGCTTAAGGGCCAGGAACTCCTCCTTCTTCACTGTCATCAAACCTGCGGGCACATGGTACTGACGAAAGCTACCTCTAAACTCTTCCCAGGTGATGGCATCGGGGTCGGCATGGGTGGCAAGGTAAGACTCCCACCATGATTGGGCTGCTCCTCTCAACAGACGGGGACCATACAAGACTTTCTCCCTGTCATCACACTGAGCGGTATGCAACTCCCGCTCCACAGTGCGCAGCCAATCTTCAGCATCCATGGGGTCAGAGGAGTGAGCGAACGTTGGGGGATGACCTCTCATGAATTCAGCACGCTTGTCTCTAGGCATCTGAGGCATCTGAGGCTGGGGTGGTGCCTGCTGCTGCTGCTGCTGAATGGCGGCCAGAGTCTGACCGATGGCCTGAACTGCCTGAGTCTGCATCAGAAACATCTGCTCGATCGACATCGGGGGCGGGGGTGGCAGCTGCTGCTGCTGGGGCGCCACATCTTGCTGACCGGCTTGCTCCTGCTGAGCACGCCTTCCTCCTCTGCGCCTGTTCTCTGACATCTGCAGAACGCAACCACACATCAGAACTGATCTGGCAAATCTTGCAGCATAAGAAAAGAGTATAGAATTCTCCAACAGCACTGAACAGATGAGCATCTTCACTGATCTCCAACACAGACCACACAGCTTCTCAGATAAAGAGGAAAGTAGAATAAAGGGTTTCCCAACTATATAACTAACTCCATTAACATAATAGGTAAACCAAAATGCAGGGGATACCCACACTCTGGTGACAGTCATTACAAAGATCCAAACCAAACATAGTTCATCATGACAAACATAAATGCACAGGATATAGCAAACTACCCTGTCTAACTAAGACTAACTAAAACCGAGACTAACGCTAAGACTGAAGCTTCTATGTATATATATTTCGTATTAATTACAAGATCCAACTCTAACGATCTATGGTTCTAGATTTATCTTGGTCTTGCAGTCGGGATTGCCATAAGACTGGAGTCCACGCCGAGGTGAGCGATACGAGTGCTGAGTCCCAACGGGAGCGGGGGAACCATCATCCAAGTGACGACGTTCTGCACGCTCAGCCCGCAGCAGGGCGATCTCAGCACGAGCCCTACTCAGCTCATCTAATGCATGGTCCAGCTCCGTGTTTAGCACGGCGGCTAGGTTGACTGTGCTGCTCAACCTAGGATTGTCCTCACCAGCAGGTGAAACAATCACGCCTCCTGTGCTGCCAGATGGACGGCGGGGGTAATACTTCAGATCGAGACCGTCAGCTACCCCACCGAGAACCGAGCAGTAGTGCGAAAGCGCACGCCGTGCAGCATCCTGCATGGCTGCCTCAGCTGAGTCCCGCTCAGAGATAGAATAGTGCTCTGAGCAAGCCTCCGCGCCCTGGAGACTGTTCTCCGGACGGCGCACCAAACAGGTCGCCTCCCAGCGGTCCGGGTAGACCCCGCGAACTATGCTGGTAGACCACACAGCGATACTCGATGGACCAAGTACGCCGGTCAAGTGCCCGACGTAGCAGGGTGTCGAGCGCGTCGTGGAAGTGACACCCGCGAGCAGCGTCGCGAGTGATGGGTCGAGCAACCCATCCTTCCGGCTCATGGTCAGCAGAGAAGTCGATGTCGTGGCTTCAAGCTGTCGTCGCCACCTCTGTCGTCTGGGTCTCCTCCAGCAGCTACTCCAGAAGCTGGGGCGCCCAGTGGTGGTGCAGGGGGCGCCTCCAGAGGAAGCACAGGAGAGCAGCTCCTCACAGACTCTATCTCCTGCTGGAGCGAGAAGGAAGAGCCCTGCTGCTCCTGTCGTCGACGTTCCTGCTCCTCATGCAGGCGGTGGTGCAGTCTCTCCAAGTGGCTGGACTGTCCGGCCACGGGACGGCGAAGCGGACGCTCAGCAAGGCGGGAGGGTAAGAAGGGGATGACGGACTTTCGTGCAGTGTGTCTAAGTCGAGCTATCTACAAAAGACATCGCAAGCAAAAGAGTGAGAACAGAATTAATATGACCAGCAAGTAATGAATCATAAATAAATGAAGGATCAGAATAAAACATAATTTTCAGCAAGGTATAATATATAGTAGAACGTAGGTTTGGTTAGTAGGACCAACTTTTGAAGGGATACCAAAGTCAAGGCAAGGACAGAGGTCTATAATCCTTAGAACGACCATTCTACTCTAGGTTAGCGGTCCTACAGTCAGCACGGCTCTGATACCACTTATGTCACACCCAGTTTTTAGAAGGTAAACCGAATGCGAACCATGTACGTGCCAGGATCAGTTATTCACGTACACAGCAGTTACATAACATGGACATCATCACACAGTGCTCAAATAGTATTAGAAAGGGAAATAGTAGTCGATTACATCATACGTCTGAGACGTCCATATAGTTCTTACAATAAATCAAAGTGCGGAAAAGAAACGTAGATAACGCGGCCTTCACAGGCAGCCGACTGGGGGTTGCCGCTAACCCACGCCTAGAACTCGTCGTAGTCTTGGAACTCCTGGAAGTCTCCTTCCACAGCTTCATCTTCTCCTGAGCAGTGGTTGCAATGCTGACAACCTGGGGGGGATTGGTGTGTAGAGCAAGGGTGAGTACACATCAACATACTCAGCAAGTATCCTGTTTGGCTGTAGTGGACTAGCTTTATGTGGGGATAAGTCAAGCAGTTGCTTTTAGTTGGTCAGGTTATTACTTACTAGTAGAAAGCCAGGTTTTAACATTAACCCAAGTTATTAGCCCAATGTATCCTTTCCAAACGGAAAGAATACCACTTACCAGCACCATAATCATAATCAGAACCATCAGTCTCATTGCCACCTGTACCAAAATGTCTCTGATCAAGTATCACTAATCTCTGGAGCTCCCTTGGCCGCTCATAACCACGAGCACGGCTGATATATCAGTTTCATAACACTCTGCAGAGGTTGCGCACTTTACCCATAAGCCGTGATTCCCTCTCTAGCCCGGGCTTGCAAGACCCTTATTCACTCCCGAGGTGAATGGCTAGGGATTCACTACGAAGCCTTTACAAAGATTCCCCGGGGCTGTAGCCACCCGTTAGGTTTCCTAAATGTACCGCACTCCTCCCCAAGGGACAAATCAACCTTGGCAGAGCGAGCCGCATACACCGAGCCCCATTGACGGCACAACGGCTAAGCGATCTACACCCCGGTTCCTCTAATTATTCAGCTAAGGGCGTCCCATTCCACCCTCATGGTTGCACTGTTTTCCCGGGCGGTCATCCATTGAACAGGTCCTTACGGAGAGGCACTCGAGAAACCGCTCGAGTCCCCTTAAATGCCACAAGTATGATCATAAATAAGAAGGGAAAACAGCGTATCATAGATAATCACATCATGTTCATTGATTAGAGTTGAGCAATAGCATCAAACTAAGCAGTAATAATCCGACCCAAATAGGTAAACAAGGACATGGATAACAAAAGCTAGTAAATCCTTAGGTATAAATGTGTAATGCGGGAGGTGAATTAAAGAATGAATAGGACAGAGATAGGTCAAAGGACACTTGCCTCCACCAACCGACTGCTGCTCAGGGGCTTCTCCTGCGAATTCCTCGGGCTCTTCGACCGGATCGTTCTCTATGCGAGCGCAAACATACATACATCCACATATTTAATACAAAAGAACAGTACACCATACAAGGGAACAAGTAAAGCGAGTATGCATCAAGTATGACATTCGATATCGCATTTGTTATGGTTAGAAGGAAACGGAAAAAGGGTCTCGCAGGGGGTTAAAGTTTATGCACTAATGATCAGTTACAATTGGTTCTTAACAAAAGAATTCTGTTATATATATACTAATGGAAACCTAATCATTTTTTTAGTTGATCAACATTGAATGAGATAAACAATTAACTACGTGAATCAACTAGCATAACGGAATTTTAAATTGAGCTTCCTATTTCAATAGCATGAACAATGATTAGCCTACCTGAAATAAAATAACTATGATCACAGAAAGTAAAATAAAATAAAATAAAATAATAAAAAAAATAAAATAAAAAAAAACAGGGGGGGGGCGGTTGAACCGGCCCTAGGGCAGGGCGGCCGAGCTGGGCGCGGGCGCGGGCGCAGGCGGCCGAGCTGGGCGGCCGGGGCGGCCGAACCGGCGGCCAGGGCGGCTGAGCCGGCCGAGCTGCCAAGGGGGCGCGGCCAGGGCGCACGCGGCCAAGGGCCAGGGCGCAGGCCGGGCGCCAGGCGGCCAAGCGGCCAGGGGGCGCGGCTGGGGGCTGGCCGGGGCCGGCCAGGGCGTGGCCGAGGCTAGCCAGGCGCGGCTGGGGCCAGGGCGCGGCCGGCGGCTTAGGGCAGGGGGTAGGGGCGGCGGTGGGGAGAGAATGGGAGAAAATGAGAGGGAGGGAGAGAGGATTGGGGGAAAAAGGGAGGGGGTGGGGGGCGGCTGGGCCTACCAAGGCCCAAGAGGGGGCGCAGGGGGCGGCTGGGCCGGCCAGAGACGGCCCACGACGCAGGAGAGAGAGAAAAAGAGGAGAGAGAGAAAGAAAAAGAAAGAAAGAAAAGGTTTTCTCCTTATTTTCGAAATCCGATCTTTCTAGATGAATGCATTTGCACTTTCAAACAATCAAAGAATGCATAGTTCGGCATGGTGCATCAAACAACATAAAACAACTCTAGGGTTTTTCTTTACACGGGAATTCCAAACCGAATCCCGCTAGCTTTGGAAAAGATCAAGGTCTAGCGAGGGAAAAAAGAAAAAGAAAAGGTAACACCCGAATTTGGCGAGTAAAGAAAAGAAAAAATTCAACTGCAAAATTCGGGGCGTTACAGTCGTCTTCTTGAGGAGGCGATGAAGATAGAACCGATTTATGGTGTGCCAAGTCGTGTTCACAGATTTCAACCAAAACTATTTCGGCGTCTTGTATTCTCCAAGCATTGTTCTTGCCATGTCGATGAGCATCCTGTTCTTCCTCTCCACTACACCATTTCGTTGTGGAGTGTAAGGGGCGGAGAACTCATGCTTGATGCCTTCCTCCTCAAGGTACTCCTGCACCTGTAGGTTCTCGAACTTAAAACCATTGTCGCTTCTTATCTTCTTCACCGTTAATTCGAACTCATTTTGAGCCTGCTTTAGGAAGCGCTTGAGGTTTCCTTGGGTTTCAGATTTATCATGCAAAAAGAATACCCAAGTGAAGCGGGAATAGTCATCAACAATAACTAGACCATAATTACTTCCCTTGATGCTAAGATAAGCAACGGGTTCGAAGATATCCATATGTAGTAGCTCCAATGATCTTGATGTCGTCATTATATTCTTGCTCGAATGACCTGTTCCCACCTATTTCCCTGCTTGACAAGCTGCACGGGTCTGTCTTTCTTAAAACAGACATCAGTTAGTCCTAACACATGTTCTCTCTTTAGAAGCTTATGAAGGTTTTCATCCCAACATATGCTAGACGGTGATGCCACAACTAGCCCATGTTAGTCTTAGCAAGCAAACATGCATCTAGATTGGCATTCTCTTTAGTGAAATCAACCAAATAAAACTTGTCGTCTAATACACCTTTAAATGCTAATGAACCATCACTTCTTCTAAATATAGTTACATCAACATTTGTAAATAAACAATTATAACCCATATGACATAATTGGCTAACAGAAAGCAAATTGTAACCAAGAGATTCTACCAAAAAGACATTAGAAATCAAATGCTCGGTAGTAATTGGTATTTACCTAACTCCTTTACCTTGCCTTGGTTCCCATCTCCAAAGATGATCGTGTCCTGGGAATCCTTATTCTTGACGAAGGAAGTGAACATCTTCTTCTCCCCCATCATGTGCTTTGTGCATCCGCTTTCGATAATCCAACTTGAGCCCCCGAATGCATAAACCTGTAAGGAATTTAGGCTTGGGAATTAGGTCATGTCAAGTTAGTTACATAAGGCTTTGGCACCCAAATGCAGGTTTTACTCTCCTTGCATTTAGGTCCACATTTGAAGAAACAACTTTATCATTCTTGTAATACAACACATAGGAAGCATCAAATGTGCGAAATAGCATAGAAGGACCATGATATGCATTCTTATCTTTAGGTGCATGAGAAACTGCATGAGTGCGGCACCTAGGTCTACCATGAGCATGTGAAGAACTAAACGATGCAGTCATGGTATATGAAGAGTAAACAACATCATGACGCATAACAGGCATAGCATGATCAAAACAAGCATCATGATGAACATTACGAGAAACGTTCTTAATATGAGCATTTAGATAGGCATGGTTCTTTCTATCATGTGAAGAATGTGAACTACTAGCCATAGTGTAACACTCAATTATGTACATCATATGATAAGAAGTTATTCCCTTGAATATTTTGTCTCTACTTAATGGAGCATGTGAACACCACATTTAAAAACAAGTAATTAATAAAAAGACATACCACTAAATTGTGCATCATGCCGCAGTTTCTTTGATTGTGCATTTTGTGACAATATAATGAGACAAGAAATATATTCATTCAAAAAGGAAATCTAGGATCTAAAAGAAATTTTATAATTTGGGAAAGAAAAGAAAATAAATATTATGTGGATAAAATAAGGGGATAAAAATATATTATATATATTATTCTACACTAAAGTGTGAATTTGTATAATTTACGCAGGAGTGAAACCCATGAGGGGATTCAAATTCAAATTTGGGATTCAAAATAAAAAGGAGACATAATAGGAAAATAAAAATATAAAAAGAAAAAGAAAAAGTCCACTGTTGGGCCCCAAACCATCAATTTGGCCCATTTGGCCAACTCCACCGTGCAGCCCAGGAAAGGACTACTGCATGCGCTGTGAGCCACTTCCATGCGGGCCCCACCGGCCAGTCGACCGCGCGCGCTCGATCTCCTCCCTCCCTTTCACTGCCGCGCGGGCCCCGCTTCGCCAGATACTCCGTCCTCAACCGAACGCCGAGCTTGGCGGGTGGGCGCGCCCATGCCGCGGCGACAGTTGCGGTGGCCCGACCCTCCGCGTGCCTATATGGTAGTGCGGTGGTGCTTCGGCTTTGCCCTCCTCCCTCCCTCCACCTTTCTACGCTCGCGACCTCGTCACACCGCTCGCACCGCATTTCGCCGCCGCCGCCGTGACGAAGAACGCCGCTGTGGCGATTGCGCCCAAGTGGAGGAAACCGGCCACAATTGTGACCTGGACCGCCTTCGAAGCTTTGCGGGCGCGTCCGGGACGGATTCGGGAGCTTTGCGCTCGAATTGCGGGGTGGATTCCTCATCGGCGCGCGTCTCTCACCTCGCGGCCGCCATTCCTCGTCGGGGAAGCTCCGCGCTGCGCAATCCACGGTAATAATACCCCCAGTGCATTGAATGTGTCGCGGAGATCGTGTTGGTACCTCGGGTGCGCTTTTGGGGCATTGTAGGACCAGATGGCATCTCGCCGGCGATGGCACCGCCGCGGGCACTCCTGTGCGCCGCCGCGTTCCTCTGTCCGCGGGGGAAAAGGTTTTCTGACCGTCGATGTGCGATGGGCGGTTCAGATCTAACCTGGCGTACCGATTGGGTGAGACTCACCATGGCCATTGATCAACGGATGGGCGCTTGTGATCAAACCGTAGGGCTTTAAATCAGAACCGTAGGCCTGTAACGGATGGCTGTGATCGCACGATAGTTTATAAGGATGAGGGTCTAATCCGTAGCGTTCTCTTTTGATCGGGCGGCCGAGATCTGTCAATACCCCTTCGCGTATCCACTTTGCAGAAAACCCCTCATAGTGTTTAAGAATAAACCCGCAGTCCACCCTATGCTATTCCCTGTGTCTCGGGATTTTTACCTAGGCGCCCCTGCGCTTTCTAGAATTTGAGGCCCGACCCAGAGAGTATTAAAAAAATCAGAAATTGAATTCAGAAATTCATTTTTAGTGCAAAAATAAATGTTAAACTTGTTTAATTCATAGTAAATGCATATGAACTCCAAATTAGACCATTCCAGTTCCTAAATTTTCATAAAATTATTGTCTATCTATTAGTGCCTCTGTTCTGACATGACAAATACATTAAAATTATTCTTTCACTTAATCTTGTATTAAGCACATAAAACATTAGAAAATCCATAACTTAAAATATATAACTCCAAATTTAATGATTCCAGTTCCTGTGATCTTATTTTAATATCTAGTTTATTACTGTATATTTTATTTGCATGTTTGATGTGATGTTAATTTATGCTATGCCATGTATGTATTGTATTGATGCGAGTAGACGAGCAACCCACTGTGGAACCTGAGCTTCAACAAGTTGAAGTAGCTGAGCAGGAGCTCGTTGAAGGCAAGTTGTGCCCTTGATCACTTCTTTTACCCATTCATGTTCTTATTATTCATAATGATCTGCATAGGATAATTTTGCTGGGACCCAATAGGATGCCCTAGATTTTGACCATCTTTATACCTTGTTTTACCACTGGTTTTACTACTAAAGTTTTGGGTAGTACATGCTATTGCTTTATGTGGATTTGGGTATAGAGATATTCATCACTTATTGTTATACTTTTTATTATCTGTGTTATTCTTTATTGTTCATGTTAAGATCATTATGTTAATGGGAACATGGAGAACCACCCGGGAAAACAGTGCTACCACAAGGGTGGAATGGGACGCCCTTGGCTGATTAACTAGGAAAGCTAGGGGAGGGCTACCTTACCCGAAAGGGGCAAGGGCAGTAGGGGAGAGGTCAGTGCGGGGAGGTCCCTGGTTGATTTTGCTGCGATGGCGGTCAGTCAGGAACCCTTTACTGGATCTTCCCATAAACTGTAGCGGGTAGTCTGAAGCTAGTGGAACTTTGTAAAGGCCTCGTAGTGGTACCCTGCCTCGCTTCCTAGGTAGAGGTGTATGGAGTCTGATCAACTCTGTGGCAAATGGGTAACACGACTTGTGGGTAAAGATGCGCAACCTCTGCAGAGTGTAAAACTGGTATACTAGCCGTGCTCACGGTCAAGAGCGGCTCGGACACTCACATGATTAAATTATGGAACTTAAACTTAACCTGTCATTTCATTGCATTTGGGATTATTTTGTTATTACTTTTACTTATTATTATAATGGTTTGGTATTTACTTACACTTAGTAATTGCTAATAAAATTTTGACCAACTTCTAAAAGCAATGCTCAGCTTCAGCCTTTATTTCATTGATCAGCCTTACACTTCATGAACTCCCACCTTTGGTGAGTTCATGCCACATTATTCCCCACGACTTGTTGAGCTATGATCGTATGTGAGCTCACTCTTGCTGTCTCACACCCCCCCCACAGGAGAAGAGCAGGTGGTTCAGGAGGAGCCGCTTAACACTGAGGAGTTCGATCTGATCTAGGTGGCGTTTCCCAGTCGACATCTGCGCCGTCGATCCTTAGTTTGTTTTATCGTTATTACTTTATTTTGTAATAAGTCTTCCGCTATGTAATAAATACTCTGATGTTAATGACATTTATCTCTATACACTCTGTTATTATATATGTTGTCTTCTTGGCGCATGTATGAGATGCACCCGGCTTTGCCTTTTAAAACCGGGTGTTACAGAAGTGGTATCAGAGGAAATGTTGACTGTAGGACGAAACCTAGATAGACTGGACAAACCCTTACCTACTTATCTCATTCTGATTCTTTCTACACTTATCTTGATCCTGTCTCACCTTCTACTGTTCTACTCTGATCATTCTTACCTTTTCTACTCTGAGACAAGATGGATTTCAAACCTTGGAATCCCTACCCCTATGACATTTTAAGAGATAGGGAACCTAAGACAAAGTTAAAACTATTTTCTCTATTAAAAATGTTGTTTGATTGTGCTGATGCTAAATGCTTGATTTGCTTCTTCGATTGATTGAATTACTATAGATGGACATCTTAGCATGTACCACTATAAGGTATCGAATTAGCTATAGTAGGTGAAATATTAATCTGCTTCGCTAATAAATTCCCCAAAGTAACATGATTGTAATTACTGCCTTGTCTACTGCTCTTTCTTACCATATGTATCTAACTCAGATGGTCAATACCAGGCGGGGTGGTGGAATTGACTTGCCTCCTAACCAACACACTCGAAGACAACCTCAGCCACAACCTGCTGGGATGAATCCTCCCAATCCTCCACCAGGCGGAGTTGACCCACTGGTTGCTGCTCAGATGGCGGTGATGCAGCAGATGGCAGACACCATGGCGGATATGCGTGCTCAGATGCAGCAAGAACGCCAGGAGATGCGTCAAGAAAGAGAGGACATACGCCAGGAGTTGCGCCAGGAGCGAGATGAGATACGCCAGGAAAGGAGAGCGCAACAACAGCAGCTACAACAACAGCTTCAGCAACAGCAACAGCAGCAACAAGTGCCACTGCCTCCACCACCACCACCAGTTCCACCTCGTGATAAGCACCGGGAGTTTATGAGTCACAAGCCACCAACCTTCGCCAGCTCGCCAGATCCACTGGACGCGGATGATTGGTTGAAGTCAATTGAGAAGATGCTGAATATTGCACAATGCACTGATCGGGAGAAGGTCTTATATGCTTCTGGACGTCTGACGGGTCCTGCTGCTGACTGGTGGGATTCTTATACTGCTGCCCATGATGCTGCGGATACTATCACTTGGGCAGAGTTCGGCACACAGTTCAGGAACTATCATATTCCAGCTGGGATGATAAAGATCAAGAAGAAGGAGTTTCTGTCGCTGAAGCAAGGGAGTATGTCAGTCAGCGAGTACCGCGACAAGTTTATTCAGCTATCCAGATATGCCCCTGAAGAAGTTGCTGAGGATGAAAGGAAGCAGGAGCATTTTATTGAAGGACTTAATGGACCGCTGCAGTATGCTCTAGTGGCACACACTTTCCCATCATTTCAGAGGCTACTGGATAAGGCTCTTGCTATTGAACACAAGCGTGTTCAATTGGGTGATTTGAAGAGGAAGGCTATCTCGCAAGGACAGGGTAGCAGCAGTGTTCGTCCTCGCTACAGTTCACCACAGGGTACACCGACTCGACCCGGAGGACCACGCCCAGTTCAGCAATCACCACTGAGGACACCTACTCGACAGGCTACTCCCACTGGCACCCCGACGAAGTTTGCAGGACAGAGTCCGGGCACTCAATGTTTCAAGTGTGGGAAGTTTGGTCATTATGCAAATGTCTGCCCACAGAGGATTGCGACTACTCCAGCCCAGAACAAGCAACAGACCCCTGGCAAGGGATATTCTATAGCCAGGGTGAATCAAGTCAGTGTTGATGATACTCCGGATGGAGGGGACCTCGTAATTGGTATGTTTTATGTTAATGCAATTCCTGCAACAATATTATTTGATTCTGGTGCTACCCATTCATTCATGTCTGCTCGTTATGCCAACACAAATGAAATACCCCTGCTAAATATGAGAAAACCCCTGATAGTAATTACACCTAAAGGGCCTGTTGAGGCGAATCAAATGACACGTAGATTGACAATAACCATTATGGGTAGAGACTTTGGAGCTACTGCTATAATATTGGAGTCAAGCAGTATAGATTTGATCCTGGGTATGTCATGGCTAAGAAAGGCAAAGGCCGTTATAGCATGTGGTAGAGGTACCGTAGAACTCACTACTACTAAAGGAGAAAGGTTTCAAGTTAATATTGCAGTAACCTCCTCATCCATGCGTGCAATGTTCTTTATGCCTGAGGAGTTTGTTGGTGACAACATCCGGGTGGTTAGAGATTTTCCGGATGTCTTTCCAGAGGAGTTACCAGGGATGCCACCTGATAGAGAAGTCGAGTTTGTTATTGATCTCTTACCTGGAACCGCCCCTATTTCTAAACGGCCATATAGAATGTCCGTAGAGGAGTTGAAGGAACTGAAGAAGCAGTTGACGGAGTTACAAGAGGCTGGTTACATTCGTCCAAGTTCCTCACCTTGGGGAGCACCGGTGTTATTTGTGCAGAAGAAGGATGGATCGCAACGGATGTGTGTGGATTATAGATCTCTTAATGATGTTACGGTGAAGAACAAGTATCCGTTGCCCCGTATTGAGGATTTATTTGATCAGATGAGAGGAGCCAGGGTATTCTCGAAGATTGATCTCCGATCGGGATACCATCAGATGAAGATTAGACCATCGGATATTCCCAAGACGGCTTTCTCAACTCGATATGGACTATATGAGTTCACTGTTATGTCGTTTGGATTGACCAATGCACCGGCATATTTCATGAATTTGATGAATAAGGTGTTTATGGAGTACTTGGACAGATTCGTCGTGGTGTTCATCGACGATATCCTTATCTATTCTAGGAATGAAAGTGATCATGAACAACATCTGAGATTGGTGCTGCAGAAGTTGCGAGATAATGAGCTCTACGCCAAGTTTAGCAAGTGTGAGTTTTGGATTGACAAGGTGCCATTCCTTGGTCATATTATTTCTAATGGAGGAATAGCAGTGGATCCTGCTAAGGTTAAGGAGATAATGGAGTGGAGAGTACCCACTACAGTTACTGAGATTCGGAGTTTCTTGGGACTCGCAGGATATTATCGGAGATTTATTGAGGGATTCTCTAAGATTGCCAAGCCTATGACATCGCTTTTGGAGAAAGGAAGAGAATTCCAGTGGGATGAGAAATGTCAAGAGAGCTTTGATCAATTGAAGGAAAGATTGATGTCACCTCCAGTATTGGTTATGCCAGACTTGCAGAAAGGATTTGATATTTATTGTGATGCATGTGGCCAAGGACTTGGATGTGTGCTTATGCAAGAAGGTCACGTGATTGCCTATGCATCTCGTCAGTTGCGGAAGCATGAACTGAACTACCCCACCCATGACTTAGAGCTGGCTGCAGTTGTGCATGCACTGAAGATTTGGAGACACTACATCATGGGAGCTAAGTGCCAAGTATATACGGATCATAAGAGTTTGAAGTATATATTCACACAAAAGGATCTCAACCTTAGGCAACGCCGTTGGTTGGAGCTCATCAAGGATTATGATTTGGAGATTCACTATCATCCAGGCAAGGCAAATTTGGTTGCAGATGCCTTGAGTCGGAAGGAGCATGTTTACTCCGCTTTCGTTGTCCAACTACCTGATGAATTAGCAAAAGACTTTGAGAGACTCAATTTGGGAATTGTTACTCATACTGAAGGAGTTACCATTGAGTTGGAACCTACCTTGGAGCAAGAGATTCGTAAAGGTCAGGTTGGTGATGCTAAGATTCAAGAGATTAAGGATCTTATTACTGAAGGAAGAGTTCCGGAGTTCACGGAGGATGAGCAAGGTACCATATGGTTCAAAGATCGGATATGTGTTCCAGAGATTGATAGCCTCCGGGAGACTATATTGAAAGAAGCTCATGATTCTGATTACTCCATCCACCCTGGAAGCACTAAGATGTATCAAGATTTGAAGCGAAAGTATTGGTGGTATGGACTGAAAAGAGATGTGGCTGCTCATGTGGCTAAGTGTGATGTATGTCAAAGAGTTAAGGCTGAACATCAAAGACCCGCTGGATTATTGCACCCATTGAAGATACCTGAGTGGAAATGGGAAGAAATTGGTATGGATTTTATTGTTGGACTACCCCGCACTCCAGCAGGATATGACTCTATTTGGGTAATTGTGGACAGATTGACAAAGGTGGCTCATTTTATACCTGTGAGGACTAATTACACGGGAGCCAAGTTAGCAGAGTTGTATATGACTCGGATAGTTTGTCTACATGGTGTGCCTAAGAAGATCGTGTCTGATCGAGGATCACAATTTACTTCTCGATTTTGGAAGAAGTTGCATGAGAGTTTGGATACAAAGTTGAATTTTAGTTCAGCCTACCATCCCCAGACTGATGGACAGACAGAGAGAACCAATCAAGTGTTGGAGGATATGTTAAGAGCTTGTGCTCTTAAACATGGTGGCAGTTGGGAGAAGAGTTTACCATATGCTGAGTTTTCTTATAATAATAGCTATCAGGCTAGTTTGAAGATGTCACCATTTGAGGCTCTATATGGCAGAAAGTGCAGGACTCCTCTGTATTGGGATCAAACTGGAGAAAGACAGTTCTTTGGACCTGAACTTATACAAGAGGCAGAAGAACAAGTTCGAATGATAAGAGAAAATTTGAGAATTGCACAATCAAGGCAAAAGAGCTATGCTGATAATAGGAGAAGACTCCTGGAGTTTAAGGAGGGTGATCATGTCTACTTGAAGGTGTCACCGCTTCGTGGTATGAGGAGATTTAAAGTTAAGGGAAAGTTGTCCCCTCGCTTTATTGGACCTTTCTTGATCTTAAAGCGAGTGGGTGAGGTTGCATATCAACTGGGGTTACCCGATCATCTGTCAGATGTACATGATGTGTTCCATGTGTCTCAGCTAAAGAAGTGCCTCAGGGTACCTGAGGAGCAACTACCAATGGAAGACCTTAGTGTTCAAGAGGATTTGACTTATGCTGAGTACCCCATCAAGATTCTGGACACTTTGACTCGAGTTACAAGAAACAAGGTGATAAAGATGTGCAAAGTTCAATGGAGCCACCACGGTGAAGATGAAGCAACTTGGGAAAGAGAAGAAGAGCTTCGTATAGATTTTCCCCACCTTTTCCCTAGTTCTTCTTAAATCTCGAGGACGAGATTATTTTTAAGGGGGGTAGGATTTGTAACACTCAATTATGTACATCATATGATAAGAAGTTATTCCCTTGAATATTTTGTCTCTACTTAATGGAGCATGTGAACACCACATTTAAAAACAAGTAATTAATAAAAAGACATACCACTAAATTGTGCATCATGCCGCAGTTTCTTTGATTGTGCATTTTGTGACAATATAATGAGACAAGAAATATATTCATTCAAAAAGGAAATCTAGGATCTAAAAGAAATTTTATAATTTGGGAAAGAAAAGAAAATAAATATTATGTGGATAAAATAAGGGGATAAAAATATATTATATATATTATTCTACACTAAAGTGTGAATTTGTATAATTTACGCAGGAGTGAAACCCATGAGGGGATTCAAATTCAAATTTGGGATTCAAAATAAAAAGGAGACATAATAGGAAAATAAAAATATAAAAAGAAAAAGAAAAAGTCCACTGTTGGGCCCCAAACCATCAATTTGGCCCATTTGGCCAACTCCACCGTGCAGCCCAGGAAAGGACTACTGCATGCGCTGTGAGCCACTTCCATGCGGGCCCCACCGGCCAGTCGACCGCGCGCGCTCGATCTCCTCCCTCCCTTTCACTGCCGCGCGGGCCCCGCTTCGCCAGATACTCCGTCCTCAACCGAACGCCGAGCTTGGCGGGTGGGCGCGCCCATGCCGCGGCGACAGTTGCGGTGGCCCGACCCTCCGCGTGCCTATATGGTAGTGCGGTGGTGCTTCGGCTTTGCCCTCCTCCCTCCCTCCACCTTTCTACGCTCGCGACCTCGTCACACCGCTCGCACCGCATTTCGCCGCCGCCGCCGTGACGAAGAACGCCGCTGTGGCGATTGCGCCCAAGTGGAGGAAACCGGCCACAATTGTGACCTGGACCGCCTTCGAAGCTTTGCGGGCGCGTCCGGGACGGATTCGGGAGCTTTGCGCTCGAATTGCGGGGTGGATTCCTCATCGGCGCGCGTCTCTCACCTCGCGGCCGCCATTCCTCGTCGGGGAAGCTCCGCGCTGCGCAATCCACGGTAATAATACCCCCAGTGCATTGAATGTGTCGCGGAGATCGTGTTGGTACCTCGGGTGCGCTTTTGGGGCATTGTAGGACCAGATGGCATCTCGCCGGCGATGGCACCGCCGCGGGCACTCCTGTGCGCCGCCGCGTTCCTCTGTCCGCGGGGGAAAAGGTTTTCTGACCGTCGATGTGCGATGGGCGGTTCAGATCTAACCTGGCGTACCGATTGGGTGAGACTCACCATGGCCATTGATCAACGGATGGGCGCTTGTGATCAAACCGTAGGGCTTTAAATCAGAACCGTAGGCCTGTAACGGATGGCTGTGATCGCACGATAGTTTATAAGGATGAGGGTCTAATCCGTAGCGTTCTCTTTTGATCGGGCGGCCGAGATCTGTCAATACCCCTTCGCGTATCCACTTTGCAGAAAACCCCTCATAGTGTTTAAGAATAAACCCGCAGTCCACCCTATGCTATTCCCTGTGTCTCGGGATTTTTACCTAGGCGCCCCTGCGCTTTCTAGAATTTGAGGCCCGACCCAGAGAGTATTAAAAAAATCAGAAATTGAATTCAGAAATTCATTTTTAGTGCAAAAATAAATGTTAAACTTGTTTAATTCATAGTAAATGCATATGAACTCCAAATTAGACCATTCCAGTTCCTAAATTTTCATAAAATTATTGTCTATCTATTAGTGCCTCTGTTCTGACATGACAAATACATTAAAATTATTCTTTCACTTAATCTTGTATTAAGCACATAAAACATTAGAAAATCCATAACTTAAAATATATAACTCCAAATTTAATGATTCCAGTTCCTGTGATCTTATTTTAATATCTAGTTTATTACTGTATATTTTATTTGCATGTTTGATGTGATGTTAATTTATGCTATGCCATGTATGTATTGTATTGATGCGAGTAGACGAGCAACCCACTGTGGAACCTGAGCTTCAACAAGTTGAAGTAGCTGAGCAGGAGCTCGTTGAAGGCAAGTTGTGCCCTTGATCACTTCTTTTACCCATTCATGTTCTTATTATTCATAATGATCTGCATAGGATAATTTTGCTGGGACCCAATAGGATGCCCTAGATTTTGACCATCTTTATACCTTGTTTTACCACTGGTTTTACTACTAAAGTTTTGGGTAGTACATGCTATTGCTTTATGTGGATTTGGGTATAGAGATATTCATCACTTATTGTTATACTTTTTATTATCTGTGTTATTCTTTATTGTTCATGTTAAGATCATTATGTTAATGGGAACATGGAGAACCACCCGGGAAAACAGTGCTACCACAAGGGTGGAATGGGACGCCCTTGGCTGATTAACTAGGAAAGCTAGGGGAGGGCTACCTTACCCGAAAGGGGCAAGGGCAGTAGGGGAGAGGTCAGTGCGGGGAGGTCCCTGGTTGATTTTGCTGCGATGGCGGTCAGTCAGGAACCCTTTACTGGATCTTCCCATAAACTGTAGCGGGTAGTCTGAAGCTAGTGGAACTTTGTAAAGGCCTCGTAGTGGTACCCTGCCTCGCTTCCTAGGTAGAGGTGTATGGAGTCTGATCAACTCTGTGGCAAATGGGTAACACGACTTGTGGGTAAAGATGCGCAACCTCTGCAGAGTGTAAAACTGGTATACTAGCCGTGCTCACGGTCAAGAGCGGCTCGGACACTCACATGATTAAATTATGGAACTTAAACTTAACCTGTCATTTCATTGCATTTGGGATTATTTTGTTATTACTTTTACTTATTATTATAATGGTTTGGTATTTACTTACACTTAGTAATTGCTAATAAAATTTTGACCAACTTCTAAAAGCAATGCTCAGCTTCAGCCTTTATTTCATTGATCAGCCTTACACTTCATGAACTCCCACCTTTGGTGAGTTCATGCCACATTATTCCCCACGACTTGTTGAGCTATGATCGTATGTGAGCTCACTCTTGCTGTCTCACACCCCCCCCACAGGAGAAGAGCAGGTGGTTCAGGAGGAGCCGCTTAACACTGAGGAGTTCGATCTGATCTAGGTGGCGTTTCCCAGTCGACATCTGCGCCGTCGATCCTTAGTTTGTTTTATCGTTATTACTTTATTTTGTAATAAGTCTTCCGCTATGTAATAAATACTCTGATGTTAATGACATTTATCTCTATACACTCTGTTATTATATATGTTGTCTTCTTGGCGCATGTATGAGATGCACCCGGCTTTGCCTTTTAAAACCGGGTGTTACACATAGGCGCCTTCTCCTTCTCCTTAATGAAGTTGGGGGCATTATGGCTCTTTGTGTCCTTGGATCCCCCATGGAAGCCAAGTCCATCCTTAATGGACGGATGTATACCAATGGTGTAGGCATCCCTAGCAAATTTTATCTTATCACATTCATCTTTGCAATTTTTAAATTGACCATGAAGTCTAGCAATATCATCATTCAATTTTAAAATCATATAGACATGATCATTGCAAGCATCAATATCAACATCCTTACATCTATTGCAAATACATGGTCCAAAGATGAACTAGCAACATTCAACTTTTCTATTCTATCATTTAAATCAACATTTGTAATTTGAAAGCTAGAAATAGAAGCATGCATGAAGATAACTCTGAATATAGCGATTCATTTTTCTTCATGGCTAAAGCAAGGGATTTTTCTACTTCTACAAATTTATCATGTTCCTCATAAAGCAAATCCTCTTGCTTTTCTGGCAATCTATCCTTCTCATTCAAAGCATCAATTAATTCATTAATTTTATCTACTTTGGATCTATCTAAGCCCTTAAAAAGATCATTATAATCTATCTCATCATCAGAATCCTCATTACTAGAAGAAGTATACTTGGGAGTGTCACATACACACACATTCTTCTCCTTAGCCATGAGGCATGTGTGGCGCTCATTGGGGAAGAGAGACGACTTTGAAGGTGGAGGCAATGAGTCCCTCATCGTCAAAGTCAAAGTATGAGCAATCCGAGTCCCATTCCTTGCCGATGTGTGCCTCGCCCTCCTTCTTGTAAAATTTATTCTTTTTTCTTCCCCTTCTTATCTTGGTCCTGTTCATTTTCATTATCAAGACATCATGTAATAAAATGACCAGACTTACCGCACTTGAAGCACACACGCTTTCACCTTGATTTGTTCTTGTTGGGGTACTCCTTGTGTCCCTTCAATGCGGTCTTGAAGTGCCTGATCACAAGCGCCATTTCCTCCTCATTAAGACCGACCACCTCAAGTTCTGCTACCTTGTCGGGGAGCAGTTACTTGTTGGCCATCGCTTTGAGAGCAACATGTTGCAGATGGTAGTATTGAGGAAGAGGTCTGTTGGTGATGTCATCGACGCACCTAGCTCCTTGGCCATCATTCGCCTGCTCACAAATTTGCCTAGAATTTCCTCACGCGATATCTTTGTGTACTTAGGGTTCTCACGAATAAGGTTCACAAGATTAGGATCAACAACAGTAAATGACCTTAGCATTAGTCGCATGACGTTGTGATCCATCCATCTTGTGCTCCCATAGCTTCGAATCTTGTTCAGCAGGGTCTTGAGCCTTTTGTACGTTTCAGTTGGCTCTTCACCCCTGTAACACCCAAAATCTTATTGTGGAAGTTTAGTAAAAAAGTTCTCCAAATATTTTGAGTTAAATTATATTTTTCATAAGAATTGTGTGACCTTTGAAACTGCTTTTCCTAAAACAATGTTTTTTAATAGAAAAGGTAAATAAAGAAAGGATCTCAATAATAATTATTTGTTCCTTTGACAAATCCTATATTTCTAAAGTTTTCTCTTAAGGATTTTATAAACTAAAACTATCTTTCTTAAAATACATATTTGGTGTGTGTACATTTAAAAGCAGGTGCATAAATAAATGAGATGGTAAATAACTAAATAATAGAAAATTATATTTTTCTTGTTGGGGTTTTTATTATAATTGTGCATATGAATTTGAATCCTGAACCTAGATTTGAATTTTAAATTCAAAATAGAAATATGAAAAAGGAAATAGAAATTTAAAGAAAAGGGGAAGAGAAACACTCTAATCAGGCCTTTTCCTTTGAAGTAGCCCACTCCCCACCTTCATTCTCCGTCGCCCCAACTTCTATTCCCTTAAATGCATGTGATATCCTGGCCCCTAGGATGGTGATATCCTGGCCCAAGGCTTAATAGAATTAATAGAGTATCCACACCAACAAGGTGCATCTTCTTTTTTGGAAGCCTATCTCGAAGGAACCTCCAAGTTAAGCGTGCTTGGCTTGGTGCAATTTGTGATGGGTGACCGACTGGGAAGTTTTCTCAGGTGTGCATGAGTGAGGACAAAGTGCGCACAAAAGACCCGTGTTGGTCTGTGGGGACAATATATGATCCTAGCGAGCTGCCAGGAGTAAGTACCGCCGATCTAGGGATTAGACGGGGTGTTACAAGTGGTATCAGAGCCGACCGTCACGGTTTCACGGGTGTGTGTGGGTTAGGGGTTCGGGTATATGACGCATGGCGGATGTGGGCCCAAAGTGGTCACATGGCATGGCAGATGACGACATTAGACACATAGACGTGGCTAAGAGGGGAGGTTCCTGTTTTGGGGTTGACTGACGAGGATGTCGGTCTTCTAAGGGGAGGATTATGATATCCTAGCCCCTGGGATGGTGATATCCTGGCCCAAGGCTTAATAGAAGTAATAGAGTATCCATACCAACAAGGTGCATCTTCTTTTTTGGAAGCCTATCTCGAAGGAACCTCCAAGTTAAGCGTGCTTGGCTTGGAGCAATTTGAGATGGGTGACCGACCAGGAAGTTTTCTCGGGTGTGCATGAGTGAGGACAAAGTGCACACAAAAGACCCGTGTTGGTCTGTGGGGACAATATATGATCCTAGCGAGCTACCCGGAGTAAGTATCGCCGGTCCAGGGATTGGACGGGGTGTTACAAGTGGTATCAGAGCTGACCCTCGAGGTTTCACGGGCATGTGTGGGCTAGGGGGTTCGGGTATATGGCTCATGGCGCATGTGGGCCTAGAGTGGTCACATGGCTTGGCATATGATGACACTAGACACACAGACGTGGCTAAGAGGGAAGGTTCCTAGATTGGGGTTGACCGATGAGGACATCGGTCTTCTAAGGGGGTGGATTGTGATATCCTGGCCCTTGGGATGTGATATCCTGGCCCAAGGCTTAATAGAATTAATAGAGTAACCATAACAACAAGATGCATCTTCTTTTTCGGAAGCCTATCTCGAAAGAACCTCCAAGTTAAGTGTGCTTGGCTTGGAGCAATTTGGGATAGGTGACCGACCGGGAAGTTTTCTCGGGTGTGCATGAATGAGGACAAAGTGCGCACAAAAGACCCGTGTTGGTCTGTGGGGACGATATATGATCCTAGAGAGCTGTTAGGAGTAAGTACCGCCGGTCCAGGGATTGGACGGGGTGTTACAATGCATGTGCAGCCCAGCCAAACCTGTTACACAAGCGTAGCCCACCGAAGCCAGCCCTTCTGCACGCACTTGTGTCCCATTAAGCAAACACTGCTGAGTGGACCCACTTGGCCTACCGTTCTCACGCATGGGTTCACGGTCACTTGCGTGTGGGGCCATTGTGCCAGCTATCTCCTCCACCGTATCAATCCAAAATTCGATGCTGAGCTCATGTCAACCGTGCAACGACCTCCACCGCACGGACCTCCTCATGTTGTTATGCCACAGCCTCTTCTTTTTCTTTGTTCATGTGTTTTGAAATTCGTTGGGTCTTCAATTAGGCTTTCTTTCTCTTCTTCCCTTTAGACATAGGTGCAACACACTCTTCCTCTCGATTGTATTTATTCGTCTTGTACCCACTTACACCACACTTTGAACAACTCTCCAAGTCTTTATAATCATAACCTCTATAAAGGATACAAATATTTCTACACGCGTGGATCTTTTCCATACCTATAGTGAGTGGACTAATTAGTTTCTTTGCAAAGTACGTGTTAGCAGGCATTTTGTTCTCCTTTGGAAGCATGTCTGCGATAATACTTAAGAACACATCAAAGCCAACATCAAATAGACCATATCTAGCGAGCTTTTAACATCAACAACTTTAGCACAGACTACAACGTCGTGAACTCTTTAGTACAACCCTTAGACTCATCGTACAAAGGCTCTTCCGCTGCCTTCATTAAGGCCTCCATATCTCTCTTGAACAACATTGATGTATCCATATGACGATGTGATATTGTTACTAAGAATTTTTCATCTTACTCATCCATATCATTTGGCAGAATATGAGTTATAGCATGTTCATTTCCTCTAGTGAAACCATGATCAGTAACATTTGACACTACATATTGGCTCTATGGAAGAGGTTGTTGTGTCTCGTGAATGAACTAAAATCTATCATCGATGTTCACATGGTTTTCAATTGTATAAGGTGAAGCGCTACGCTCTCCATGCTTTGTCCAAATCATGTAATCCTTCATAAATACTCGACATACCAGATGTGAAATGATTTGTTCTGTGTCATCAAATACAACAACATTTTGTCCATGCATGGACAACATATGTGCTTTGCCTTTGTTCTCCAAGTGTCACACCCGGTTTTGGAAGGTAAACTGAATGCGAACCATGTACGTGCTAGGATCGGAAATTCACGTACACAACGATTACATAATTGGACATCATCACACATTGCTCAAAATAATAGCGGAAATAGTACTTTCTTACATCACGATGTCCAAGACATCCATAGAATCATTAACTTAAGTCATAAACATAATCAAAGTGTGGATATAAAACATAGTACGATAAGGCCTTCACAGGCAGCTAACTGGGGGTTTGCCACTAATCTAATCTAGAACTCGTCAACGTCCTGAAACTCCTAAAAGTCCTCCATGTTGCCTTCATCTTCTCCTGAGCATTGATTGCAATGGGGACAACCTGGGTGGGGTGGTTTTAAAGCAAGGGTGAGTACACATCAACGTATTCTGTAAATATCCCGTTTGGCTAAAGTGGACTTGCTGTATGTGGGGTTAAGCTTAAAGCAGATGCTTTTAGTTGGTCAGGTATTTATTACTAGTAGAAAGCCAAGTTTTATCAATAATCCCAAGTGATTACCCAAGTGGCACTCCCTCCAAGTGGAAATACCAAAATACCATAAAGATAGCCATCATCATTAATCATCATAAAAGTATCTAGAGTAACTCTAATCAAAGGAGCTCTCAAGACTGCTCATAACCACGAGCATGACTGATATACCACTTTCTAACACTCTACATAGGTTACACACTTACCCACGAGTCGTGATCCCTTTTTGCCTCGAGTCAATCAAACCCTCAAACACTACCAAGGTGAGTTGTCAAGGTTTCACTACGTAGCCTTTACAAAGATTCTCATGGTCTCGTTAGGTTTCCCCAGTCGTACAAACACAATACTCCTCCCTAAGGTGGGTGACTAACAAAACCAAATTGAATGAACCTCGGCACCCACCCTTAGCAGAGCAAGCACTATGCCTCGACCCCCATTGACGGCACTACGACAAAGCCAACTACACCCCCAAGTTCATCTAATTAATCAGCTAAGGGCGTCCCATTCCACCCTCATGATTGTATTGTTTTCCCGGGTGGTCATCCAACGAACAGGTCCTTACGGAGAGGTACTCGGGAAACAGCCCAACTCCCCTATAGTATCATAAGATCACCATCATAATCAAGATAGTATCATTGTATCATAAATGTTCACATCATGATCATTGATTAAAGTAAAGCAATAGCATGAAGCTAACCATAGTAACCCAAAAGGTAATCAAGGATAAGGTAAATAGAAAGCTAGTCAATCCTTAGGTTGATCATGGTATGCAGAACAATGAATTATAAAGTAAAAGGACATAATGGGTTAGAGGACACTTGCCTTCACCAGGTTGCTGCTCAGGGAAGCCTCCTGCAACACACTCAGAAACCTCGGACTGCTCGTTGTCTACGCAAAGTAATCATTCATTAAACACATTTGGAAAATGACAAAAGAACAGTACACCACACACAAGCAACAGAGTGAACACAAGTTCAATAGAAAAGTATAAACACAAAAGTGAAATCTAGGTTCTAGGGTGGATTAATATACCTAGAGGCTTGTGGTTTTCCAACTACTTTCTATCACTTTGAATTAACCTATAGTCTAGCCATAAAATTAAGACATGCAAACAGTGAATGATTATAATTTAAACACATAGAGAATAACATTATGAACATTTTGCAATTTGAACCACCCAATTTGGAGTTCATATGCAAAAGATATGAAATAAGCAAGTTTCAGAATTCAAAAACACTAAATTAAACCTATTTCTATGATTAAACTAAAGACCAGGGGCTTCTCTACAAGAAAAACCAGGGGCCTGAGCATAAGAAACAGGATTGCGGGTTCTATTTCCAGGAAATTGAGGGGCCTTTTAACAAGTTTTCCAAACAAACGGGTATCGGGTGTTCTCAGCCATCCGATCATAGGTCAACGGATGAGATTTGATCTGAGCGAGCACGCGAGCGAGCACTAACAAGCAGGCCAAGGTGGCCAGCGACTAGGGGCGAAGGCAACTGACGGGTGGGGCCCAAGGGCAGAGCGCGCTCACGCGAAGCGGTATCCAGAG
Organism: Zea luxurians; assembly: GCA_029449295.1. Classification (NCBI taxonomy): domain Eukaryota; kingdom Viridiplantae; phylum Streptophyta; class Magnoliopsida; order Poales; family Poaceae; genus Zea; species Zea luxurians. The sequence continues at coordinate 132,348,888 of JAOPSE010000008.1, forward strand.
ATCTAGACCGCTAGATCAGTTCTGAACGGTTGAGATGAGGTGCGAAAGGGTTAACAGCACGGTGACCGACGTTGTTCCTGTCTGTGGCGGCACGGTCACTGGAGACAGGGCAGACGCGGCCTCCGAGGGTCACCGAGGTTGGCCAAGACTCGCGAGGAGGGCTCGACGAACTCACTGGCGGGGCTCCGGTCGCGAGAACTAGACCGGGAACGACGGAGGGAGCGCTCCGGGCGGATCAGGGTAACTCCGGCGAGCAATCCCAGCTGCGGGGAAGGGAAATCGGGCACGCTAAGGCTAGGGCTAGCTCCAGAGAGGGAGGGGGAATGCTAAGGACCAAAGCAGGGGTTTGGGACAAGGCTAAATCGACCAGTCGTCGCGCGGGCATGGTGAACCGGTGCGACCGAACTCTGGCTAGCACAAATCAACTAAGGCATGGCAAAATTAAGGTAACCGGAGCACGAGAGCAAATTTCTCACTTTGGGACGACGCTCGAGAAATCTTGGCGCGGCGTCTGGCGCTTTGGACGGCCGACTCGACGGGAGCTTTACTCTAGCGAGCACTAGCGGCGATAGCAGAGCGCGAGAGAGGGCAAGCATGGGCGAAATGAGGCCGAGGAGAGAGAGCTGGTGTGGGCGGGGCTCAAAAGGGAGCTGGGGTGCCTAGGCAGGCGACGTGGTCGGGGTTCTCGGCGTGCGTGCGCGCTGGTCAATGGTGGTTCGTGGGGAAGGTGGAGTTGATAGTGCAGGCCTACGGCACAGTGAGAGAGAGGGAGCGGAGTGAATGATTCGCGGCGCTGATAGGCGGGGCTCGCCGCGCAGAGAGAGGACGGGGCACGCGTGAGGGTAAACGGCATCGATAGGTCGGCCCCACCGTGCAGAGGGAGAGAGGGAGCCAGGACGCTCGAGCGTGGGCTGGCGCCGACAGGCAGGGTCCGCCTGTTAGAGGGGGGAGTGCGGGCGCACGCGAGTGCGCGGAGAAGGGCCATGCTGGGTCGACTAGCTTAAGGTGACTGAAATGGTTTTTCCTTTTTCTTTTGAATTTCTAATTCTTTTTCTTTTTATTTTCTCTATGGAATTCAAATCAAATAAAACCACAATTTCAAATTCAAATATTTCAAACATGTGCATCAACAAAAAACAATACATCTCCCTAGGTTTTAATATTTTAAAGAAAATAATATATCTCTCACATAATTAACCCAAAATTCTATTAAAGAGAAGGGAAAGAAAAATATATAGGGGTGAGAAAAGGTGTAACACCTGAATTTGGTAGGTAATAGAGAAGAAATTTTATACCCCCAAATTAAAGGCATTACAAACCTATCCCCCTTAAAAAGAATCTTGCCCTCGAGATTCAGGGTTGGCTAACAAAGAGTTCGAGATATTTGGCTTTTAGATCATCTTGTCTTTCCCAATTTGCTTCTTCCTCTAAATCGTGGCCCCACTTGATTTTGCACATTCTGATGGTGCTTCTTCGAGTGAATCTGTCTGCTGTCTCTAGAATCTGAGTTGGCTTCTCGATATATGTTAGGTCTTCTTGGACTTCGAGATCCTCGGTTGGCAGTTGCTCTTCTGGCACTCGCAAACACTTCTTCAGCTAAGACACATGGAACACATCATGCACCGCTGACAGACTTTCTGGTAGGCTGAGTTGGTATGCCACTGTTGGGGACTTGTTCTCAAAGGCTATGAATTAAGAACAAGGCAACATAAAAATGTTAAATGATAATACCCTTTGTCCGTTGAAGCATTGTCTCCCCAAGGATTCAATGAACTTCGGACGAAGGTTGCAGATTATATATCACGAAGGTCATACCTTCGTGTTCAGGTTTATAGAATATTGAAAAATGAAGAATAAAATACAAAACATGTGTTAGAAGAAGATAACTTTTTCCTTATATTTCATTATATCGATCTGAATATTAAAACATGACATTTGAATACATTTATACCTTTTTCCTGATGGAAAACAACAATTCCAGTGTGATGCGTCAACAATTACAAGATTGCATGAACACTATAGGGGCACTGTTCATCTATTTATAGGCACAGGACACAGCCTATGTGAAATTACATCTATCCCCTTTATAATCAATTACAACATTGACACAAAACATCATGGGTTTTTGAGTCATTTGATCTTTAAGTCGGTTTGCCCCCTTCGTCTTGGGACTTGCCACTGTGCCGAAGCTCTATCGATGGTAGCTTCGGCACTGTTTCTTGAAAGGATCTTGTCGAAGGTGTTTTCCTCTTTTAGGATCTTCGGCTATGAAGCATACCCCCAACAGTAGCCCCTTCGCGGTGCTAGATCGTTTTTCGTGACGAGCTTGATCCGTGAAAAAAATCTTCTAGGCTTCGGGATGCCGAAGATCCGAAAAAAACACCTTCCCTGAGCTTGTTGACGAGAAACGATTAATATAATCCGCGCGCGAGGTGGCTCCATCTTGCAGCAGTTGCGCGCGCCCTGGCGATTCACGTTTGCGGACCTTGTGGCCCACCGGTCAATGAGTGTGGGTGACTGTTTTTCCGGTGCGAAAGACCTTGGCGATTTACCTTCCCACCTGCGGCACTATATAAACAGACGGGTAGGTGTGAAGTTACCACATCATTCATTGCTATTGTACTGTTGTGCTGTCAAAAATTTAACCATAGCCGAAGCTTGATCATCGTGCTCAAGCGAAGCACCGCTTTCGATTCTGCTTCGTCACCAGAGAAAGAGCTTCGGAGAAATCGAGAAAATCAACAACTTCAAAAAATTTCAAAAAATTCATAATCAGATGGCGAGATTGCGTTCTACTGCCAGGATTGACCGTGAGGGAGATGAGGCCGAAGCTACTGGAACTGTTCCAATTTCCGAAGCAATGAGGCGGTCTGGGCTGGTAACATCAGAGGATATTCCTGTCGCCGAAGCAGGACAAGCTGATGCTGAAAAAACTGATTCCGAAGATGATTACAGCAGCGCAGTACCGAGCAAACCTAGCCACCTGGACTTTGGAAAGTCCACCATCTCCGAAGCTGATTTTCCTAAGATGGTGAAGTTAGGCTATCTTAGTGAAGTGAAGAGGAGTTGATTCGTTTTGGTGGAAAAGAAACTACCCCGAAGCCGGGAAAGAACGAAGTAGTGGTTTTCAAAAGCCTTTTTAAAGCTGGTTTAAGATTCCCTTTGAACAAGATGATTGCTGAAGTGCTGAAGAAATTTGGGATCTATCTTCATCAGCTAACCCCTAACGCTATCGTTAGGCTAAATGTTTATATCTGGGCTCTCCGAAGCCAGGGGGTGGAACCATTTGCTGAAGGTTTCTGCCGAGTACACGAACTGCATTACCAGACCAAGGCTAGGGGAGATGGTCTTCATGAAAATTTTGGCTGCTACAACTTTGCTTACCGTAAGACTACAAAGTTCCCAGTGATCAGTTACCGAAGCAAATGGCCAGCTGGATGGAAATCTGAATGGTTCTACGTGAGAGTTGACGAAGATGAAGATAAGTTAGTCCAGAGTCCGTTGGAATTGATCTTCGGAGAGACCCGACCCCCATGCAACATGTTACTAGGGAGTCCAAGTCAGATTGCTCTAGCTGAATTTAGAGTGATTACAGATCATATTGGCACTAGGGACTTGGTGCAGGAATTTCTAGGCTTCAGAGTATTCCCGACTTTGAAGGAGTGGGAAATGCCGAAGCTAGAGGGGAAGAAGAAGAAATGGGAACTTGTTCGGTTGCCCTACCATTTCAAATTCAAGAAACTTTTCAAGGTACCTTGCCAAGAGTGGCTGGACACAATCGAAGTGATGTGTAATGAAATACTTGGAAATTATTCTAAGAAAGAAGACCAATTGATGACTGCAGCCTTCGGCACCCGTCCGAAGCGGAGGCTAAACCGTGTAATGGATGCCCTGGGTTTTGAATATCCTGACTACGAGCGGCTAGATAAGGGTGCTGAAGGCCAAAAGAGAAAAAGAGTAGCTGATGTTCTAAACAAAGATGACGAAGAACAAACAAAAAAGAAAAAACCAGAGTCTGAGCCAAAAATAAGTGTTTCGAAGAAGAGAAAAGCTTCGTCTCCGAAGCAAAAAGCAATTGAAGAAGAAGGAACTCCTACAACACCCTCTACTACCGAAGTAGAGGAAATCTTAAAGGTAATGACTGAATCTTTGCCTGTCAAGCTAAGTCCACTGGGGCTACAACTGACGAAGCTTTTACAGAAGGAAAAGGAACCCGTAAAACCGAGGGAAGCAGTTAAAGCAAAGAAGCAACGAATCATCATGGTGACAGAGGTCATTGAAAAGACACCACCATGAGCTTCATCTCCAAAGGCGCCAGTTGCTAAAAGTTCGACAGCTACTGAAGTTGCGCCTTCGGAGGCCTACGGATGCCGAAGCTACTGGAGCCGAAGATATTAATTTAGAAAGCATGGTCGCTGATATAGATAAAATTTTGGTAGACCTGGCCGCAGAAGAAGCTGTTGGGGCCACCGAAGAAGCTTCGGCCCCAGAACCCGGGAAAAAGAAAGAAGTTGCCGAAGAAGCATCGGAAAATGAAATTTTCAATTTTCAAAACTTGATTGGGCAAGAACTGACGAAAGCCAAAAAAGAAGAACTAAAAGAGTATGCCATATCTTGCGGTTATCTGCCGGGGGCGATTCTCTTTGGGGGTGTTGATGATGAGAAGCTGGGATGCATTCGAGATCAGGCCGGAGCGAAGGTTATTGGTTCTCTATCAAAGAGTATCGGTTTCCCGAAGCTCGAAGCCGATATTAGCCGCTACCGGCGACATCACATCGTAGGTAGTTTGTTTTATTCCAATTTTAAGGTAAAAAAATTTCTGTCTAACTTTTTATTTTTCATAACAAAAATGTTTCCTAATGAAAGTTGTTCACGTATAGAGTATGCTACTGAGCAAAGCTTTGAAGATGCAACAGGATCTGGAAGATAAAAAGCACGAGGTTATAATTGATAACTTGGAAAACAAAATAAAAGAACAATCAGTTGCTTTTGAAAAGAAAGAGTTCGAACTCCAGACAGCTAAAGGCTTATTAGCAGAAGCTGAAGCTAAAATAACAGAACTGAACACAAGGCTTCTCTGCCAATCAAAAAGTTTCGAACAGGAAAGGCTAAAGCTTAATGAAAAACTTGAGGCCGAAGTCCAAAAGGGTTTAGATTTGAAAAAATCATTGAACGACCTTCAAAGTAAATGTTTGGAATTCAGCAATCAATGTATTCAACGGCTGAAGAAAGTATTTTATTCGTTCGGGGCCAGCAGTGAAAAATTTACTCCTTCAGCTGAAGATCTACTAGGAGCCTTCGAACACATCGAAGGTGAGATCGATGACCTCGATGATGTTATTGCCGGACACGGTGACTTCTGCGCCCTGGTAGCTTCTCGGGGCACTGCTGTTGCATTCCTGAAATCTGGCTGTGAACACGAAAAAATTATCAACAGACCCAATTTCAGCCTATCACCAACAATTCTGGATGATATTCCCAGCCTTGCCCGAAGCATTGGGAACAAATTTATAAAGGTGGTATGGACAAAGGGTGGGCGAGAGAAGGCTGGTGACAAAGCTCGGAGTCATCTCAAGCCGGTAACAAAATTATACCTTCGTGCTTACCTCCTCCTTCGAAATTGAATTTCGCTTATAATACTTTTAATTCGTGTAGGATGATGAAGCCAAAACTGAAGCTTGAGGAGCAGGAAGATGATGCCGAAGCTTTTATTGGATAACAACGCCGAAGCTGAAGCTCAGTGAATATTGATGAAGCTTAGACGAATGACTGTAGAAGAGATTCTAAAAACTTTCTGTAGTAACTTTTACAAATGTAATTAATTGTATTCTGTGAACTATGTCCATACCTTGTAATATATTCTTACCTTTCTGTCAATGTATGGAATGCTTTGGTGTGGACAAAATTATCATTTTTGAGCCGAAGGCGAAAAAACACCTTCCCTTCTTTTCGTACGCAGCGAAGCAAAAGAAACTGCTTCTTTTTCCTCCTTTGCCAAAGCATGATCTTTAGAGCCGGAGCGATTACTTGTGTTATGATGATAATGAACCTACGTATGTCTAAATGAATGTTTATGAATGCAAATGCTATGATGTGATGTATCATGCAAATGAGTGTTCAAACGCATATCCGAAGCCCTAACCATAGTCTTCATTCCCTTAGGAATAGACAGTCTCTTTGCCGTTTATTTTTTGGCTTCACCATTTACTTTTCGGTGTATCTGCGCTGACTTCTCGCTGTAAGCCCCCCTTAGGAGCTTCTTCGCCTTTTACTTCGGCAGAACCAGCATTTATTTTTCGCTGCAAGCCTCCCTTAGGAGCTTCTTCGCCTTTTACTTCGGCGGAACCAGCGTTTATTTTTCGCTGCAAGCTCTGCATTCCCTTAGGAACGACTTTTGAGCAGAAAAACTTACGCTGCGCTCTCTTAGGAACGGCTTTTTGTAGCTTCATCGTGCTCTGCATCCCCTTAGGGATGTCTTTTGAGTTTCTCTCTGTTTTCTTTTCTTTTTTCTTTGCACTCGATGGTGCGTGCTCAGCTTTTACATTTACATCTTTGGGGGATATTGCTCTTATAGAGCTGAAATAAGAAAAAGAAAATTTACATGTTATGGCCCCATTAAAAACCTTTCTCCCCCTTTAGAAAGGAAAAGGGTGCCATAGGAAAAAACAGAAAAAATTACATCAAGCTAGACATAATATCGCCGAAGCTCATCCTCATTCCATGATCTAGGAATGTTGTTGCCATCCATATCCTTTAATCTCTAAGAACCGGGTCTTGACGAAGATACTACTAGAAAAGGTCCTTCCCATTTCAGCTGTAACTTGCCTACTGTATCTGGGTTGGCCACTCTGCGAAGCACCAAATGTCCTGGCTTAATGTTCTTTAGCCGAACCTTTCTATCACGCCATTTTATTGTTTCGGCTTGATATTTATTAATATTTTCCATAGCCTGAAGCCTGATCCCTTCTATAGCATCTTTCTCCATAGAGTAATCAGCTTCGTCCTCTGTCGAAGCCACTGTTCTTATTGATCCCTCTTTTGCTTCTTCTGGTGTTATTGCTTCGTCACCAAATAATAACTTGAATGGTGTGAAGCCTGTTGTCCTTGATGCTGTTGTATTGTGGCTCCACACCACTTTAATTAATTCATCTGGCCATTTTCCTCTGGGCTGATTGAAGATTGATTTCATTATTCCCATCATTATGATGCCGTTGGCTCTTTCGACAAGTCCATTTGACTCTGGATGCCTAACTGATGCAAAATGGATCTTTGTGCCAATTTGTCCATAGAACTCTTTAAAAGTTTCAGCATCAAACTGTGTTCCATTATCCACAGTAATGGCCTTCGGCACTCCGAAGCGACAAACAATATTCTGCCAGAAGAATTTCTGAATGGTAACCGAAGTTATTGTGGCTAGAGGCTTCGCCTCAATCCACTTAGAAAAATATTCTACTGCCACCACAACATATTTTAAATTTCCTTGTGCTGGTGGTAGGGGACCTAACAAATCAAGGCCCCACCTTTGCAATGGCCAAGTTGGTTGTATTAACTGAGTCATAGACGAAGGTTGTTTTTGATCTCTTGCGCATTTCTAACAGCTTTCGCATTTTTGAACTAGTTCTGCTGCATCTGAAGCTGCCTTCGGCCAATAAAATCCTTGACGAAAAACTTTTCCCAGCAAGGGCCTAGATCCAATGTGAGATCCACATAGGCCCGCGTGTGTTTCCTTCATCAATTCTATACCTTTAGCTCTGGATAAACATTTGAGCAATGGAGAACAAACTCCATGCTTTTATAGCTCCCCTTCTATTATGACATATGGCCGAGCTCTTGCCTCTATTCTCTTATTATAAGCTTCGTCATCTAAAAGGAAATTACCCTGGAGGAAAGACATAATCTCAGTTCTCCAATCTTCACTATGAACATGAGATATATTGAGTACTGCTCTTTCAAGAAGTTCCACCGAAGGTGCTTTTATTGTTTCAAAGAATACTTCCGAAGGTAAGGGCAGCCCCTGTGCCACTGACTTGGCTAGCAAATCAGCATGTTCATTTCTCCTCGAGGATTATTCTTGACAGAAAACCCTTCGAAGGAGGATTCAATGCTTCGAACCATGTCCAGGTATTTCTCAAGCTTCGGGTCTCTTGCTTTACAACTCTTGTCAATATGACCAGAAATAACTTGGGAATCGGTTTTGAGAACCGCCCTTCTAATCCCCATTGCCTTTAACTTCCGAAGCCCCAAAAGCAAAGCTTCGTACTCAACAATATTATTTGTGCAGCTAAAACCAAGTTTTACTGCGTAGCAAGTTCTAATTTTAGAAGGTGCAACTAACACAGCAGCTGCTCCTGCCCCGAAGGTTCCCCAAGAACCGTCGCAAAATACTGTCCAAACTTCGACATCTTTAGTTGTTTCTTCTCCCTGAGCCCCTGGCGTCCAATCAGCGATGAAGTCTGCTAACGCCTGAGACTGTATTGAGGATCTATGCACATAATCAATGCTGAACTCGTTGAGTTCCACAGCCCACTTTCCAATTCTTCCAGTAGCTTCTTTGTTCCTCATGATATCCTTCAAAGGTTGTGACGAAGGAACAATTATATGATATGCTTGAAAGTAATGCCGAAGCTTCCTGGAGGCCATTAAGACAGCATATAACACCTTGTCCAATTCTGTATAGTTCTTCTTTGATAGACTGAGGACTTCGGAAACAAAGTATATTGGGGCTTGCTTCTTGGTTTGTCCTTCAAGATTTTCTGGAACAAGTGCCACACTCACTGCCGAGTGCGAAGCTGCCACATACAACAACAGAGGAGCCTCTGGCGCTGGTGGAGTTAGGGTCGTTAGTTCTATCAGATACTGCTTTAGCTCTTCGAAGACTTTCTGCTGGGCTGATCCCCATTGAAAGACTTCGGCTGACTTCAGCACTTCAAAGAATGGTAAATTTCTCTCTGCTGATCTAGATATGAATCGATTTAGAGATGCTAATCTTCCTGTCAGTCGTTGAGCCCCCTTTTTTGTACTTGGCGGCTCCATCCGAAGGATAGCTTCAATTTTATTTGGATTAGCTTCGATTCCTTTTGTTGAAACCAGACAACCAAGGAATTTCCCCTTCTTCACTCCGAAGACACATTTCTCTGGATTCAGCTTCAGCCCAGCTTGTCTAAAATTAGCAAATGTCTCCTGCAGATCAGCAATGTGATTTTGTTGCTTCGTGCTTTTCACTATAATATCATCAACATAGGTTAGCACATTTCTGCCTATCTAAGAATGGAGAACCTTCACTGTCATTCTACTGAAGCTTCCTCCAACATTCTTAAGCCCCTCAGGCATCCGAAGGTAACAATATGTTCCACTAGGGGTTATGAAGCTAGTTTTTGGCTCATCTTCTTTCTTCATCCAAATTTGATGATAGCCTAAATAACAATCTAGCAGACTCATAAGTTCTGACAAAGCTGCTGCGTCTACTAGAGAATCTATCCTTGGTAATGGAAACTCGTCCTTCGGGCAAGCCTTGTTGAGATCAGTAAAATCGATACACATCCTCCATTTACCGTTGGATTTCTTCACCATAACAGTGTTGGCTAGCCATTCTAGGTATTTCACTTCTCTAATGACTCCATCACTAAGGAGTCTTTTCACTTCATTCCGAGCACCTTCGGCTTTGTCATCAGACATTTTCTGAAGCCTCTGCTTTCTGGGTCTGAAGGATGGATCAACATTCAGCGAGTGCTCAATGACATCCCTGTTAACACCATAGAGATCATTGGCTGACCACGCAAAGACATCTTTGTTGTTGAACAAAAACCTTATCAAGGTTTTCTCCTGTTCTTCAGACAATTGAGATCCCAGCAGCACCTTCTGCTCTGCAATATCTTCACATAAAAGCATGGGTTTTGGCTGATCGGCCGAAGCAGCCTTCTCCCTTCTGTACTTGTACTGCTCACAAGCTTCGTTTCCATCTATATTATGGATTGCCTTTGAATCTGTCCAGTTCCCTTCAGCTTTTCTGGCAGCTTCCTGACTCCCATGAATAGCAATAGGTCCTTGATCCAAAGGTATCTTCATGCAAAGATATGCTGGATGAAGAATTGCTTCGAAAGCATTAAATGTTCCACGACCAATGATTGCATTATAGGGGTACTCCATGTCGACAATATCAAACACAGCTTGCTCAGTTCTAGTATTGTTAACAAATCCGAAGGTCACTTGCATGGTGATCTTGCCAAGTGCTACAATCTGTCTTCCTCCGAAGCTGCAGAGAGGGTGTGTAGCATCATGAATCTTGTCTTCTGGCTCTTGCATTTGTCTGAAGGCCTTAGCAAATATGATATCAGCTGCACTGCCTATATCAACCAGAACATTGTGGGCCAGAAACCCTTTGATAACACAAGAAATAACCATAGCATCATTATGAGGGAAATTCTTGAGCTGAAGGTCCTCTTGGGAGAAGGTAATTGGGATATGAGACCATCTTGACATGATGAAGGGTCCCTGCACCCCGATATGCTGTACCCTTCTCTGTGCCTCCTTCTTTTGTTTCTTGTTGGCCGGTTCTAAGCATCAACCGCCTGTGATCGGGAGGACCAGCTTCGAAGTCGAAGCAGTTGCAGCCTGGTTCTTGAACGAAGCCATCAACTCAAAAAGTGGAAGTGAGTTCACCGGAGGTGGGTGCCAATGTTGGGGACTTGTTCTCAAAGGCTATGAATTAAGAACAAGGCAACATAAAAATGTTAAATGATAGTACCCTTGGCTCCCCTGATCGGTGACATCTTTAGGCACTTTGAAACTCAACTCTCTTCTTTTGGTGTCGGCATAACTTCGCTGCCTACACTGTGCTGTCTTCAGATTCTCTCAAACCATTCGAATATTCTCCTCAGCTTCAAGCAAAATGTCTAGACCGAACACCTGCCTTTCGCCGGGATGGTCCCAGTGCAACGGAGTTCGACAATTTCTTCCATAGAGTGCTTGGAATGGTGACATCTTCAAACTGGCCTTATATCTGTCGTTGTAGAAGAATTCTGCATAAGGTAGCCTTTTATCCCAACCTGACTTATCCTGCAAAGCACAAGCCCTCAACATATCTTCTAGGATCTGGTTGGTTCTCTCAGTCTGACCATCTGTCTGCGGGTGATAAGCTGAACTGAACTTGAAGTGTGTGCCCAAAGCTTCCTATAGCTGCTACAAAAAATGAGAAGTAAACTGGGTTCCTCGATCGGACACTATCTTCTTTAAAAAACCATGCAAGCATACAATCTGGGACATATATAACTATGCCAACACTGCACTATTGTAGCTAGTCTTGACTGGTATGAAATGAGCCGTCTTTGGTAAGCGATCCACCACTACCCAGATGGAGTCATAACCGGCTCGAGTGCGAGGCAAACCAACTATAAAGTCTATCCCAATCTCATCCCACTTTCACTGAGGAATCTGTAATGACTACAACAAACCCGCGAGCCTTTGATGCTCTGCCTTAATTCTCTGACAATCGACTGCATATGGCCACATACTCTATGATCTCCCTTTTCATACGTACCACCAGAATCTTTTCTTCAGGTCTTGGTACATTTTCTCACTGCTAGGGTGTATGGAATATGTTGTCTCATGGGCTTCTTTGAGAATCAATTCCCAAATCGATTTGATGTCAGGAACACATAGTCTATCTTTAAACCATACTACACCTTGCGCGTCTTCCCGAAAATCCTTGCCCTTTCCGTCTAAGATCACCTACGGAATTTCATTGATCTTCTCATCATTTTTCTACCCATCCTTTATATCTTGTTCTAGAATGGGTTCTAGCTCAACTGTCACTCCTTGGGTGTTGTTTAAAAATCCGAGATTCAGCCTGTCGAATTCCTTTGCTAGCTCGTATGGCATCGGATGAGCAGCCATCACATTGACTTGGCTTTTCCTGCTCGAAGCATCTGCAACCACGTATAACACCTCAAATCCATCAACTAAGAGTGATCTATTTTAATTCACCTGCATTAAGGAGAAAAATATTTTTTAATAATTAAAGATGTGATATAAATGAGCTCAACAAATTTTTATGAATGATTAAAATCTACAAGCGATTGATGCATTCATTATCAGTGCATGATTTCTTTGTTTGTTAATGAATTGTAACAAAGTTATTTTAATTTATTCTATTTTGTGAGGCCTAATTTATATAAATAATAGAAATTTGCCTAAAGATTATTTACTATGAATTTTATTATTAGATTTATTATAGTTTTTGGAATATTTAAAGTATATTTATTAATGAATAACCTGTTGGGGGCCTTCGGCTTCCGAAGGTCCTCAAAAACATGATTTAACAATGTTTGTAGAGTATAATACATGAACATGTACCTTCGGGCTCGGATCGCAACTACAGTGTGAAGAAGCACAAAGAATACGAAGGTTAGCACAGAGCCTGAAGCTATGTGCAGGAGAGCTTCGGCATGATAGCAGAAAAGGAAACCGACTTAAAAAGGAAAAGGCTATTTAGACCTCGATGAGTCACTATAGAGCCATTAGTAAATGTAAAGGGCATGGGTGTAATTTTACATGGGCTGCGTCCCGTGCCTATAAATAGATGAACAGTGCTCCCGTACTGTTCACGCTGACTTGGCATTTTGCTTTTGTGTCACGCTTGTACTTTTACCATTCTTTCAAGCCGAAGGTACATTTGTAATTTGATATCATTTATATTTTCCATAATAATAAAATAGAAATGAGATAGAAATGAGTTGGTAATAATACATGATTGTTTATGTTATTTTATATTTCATATGATTCCTTCTTCATCATTATATGTTATGCTGCTGAAGGTATGTCCTTCAAAACCTTCGTCCGAAGATCATTATATCCCAAGGGAAATAATGTTTCGAAGGACGAAGGACTTTAACGTTTAACATTTCCTGTGTTGCCTTGTTCTTAATTCATAGCACTTGAGAACAAGTCCCCAACATTGGCGCCCACCTCTGGTGAACTCTTTTCGACCACCTTCGGCAAGCATTGACCTTAGTCATGCCACCGAAGAAAGCTTCAGCGACAGGGGCTGCCGCTCTGCAGCCGCTGGACCCAAACCAGGAGACCTTTTCTCTTCGAGAGGCCCGAAGCCAGAAGAGGAAGGCCACTAGTCCAACACCCCAGGAGGATGAGTTGGACCAAGAAATCAGGAATATGGAGATGCTTCATCAACAAGTACAAATGAAGAAGGAGAAGATGGCTCGACTAGCTGACCTTCAGAGTTAGATTGACGAAGCTACTGAAGAAGTACGCCATCTTGCTCAAGATGAGTAAGAGCGAAGGCCTCAACATAGGGGGCTTCATCAAGAAGGCTTCTTCAACGAGGATGAATGGTACGAGGATTTCCATCATGGAAATTTTGCTTTTGATGATGCTTCTCCTCTGTCAGCAGAACTACAGGCTACACCTTGGCCCCCATCTTACAAGCCTCCCCAGCTCCCCATGTATGATGGGCACTCAGATCCAAAGCTGTTTCTGATGAGTTACAAAGCAACCATATCTTCATATGGAGGCAATACTGCAGTCATGGCGAAATCTTTCGCCATGGCAGTCAAGAATGTTGCGCAAACCTGGTACTCCTCTCTTCGGCCAGGAACAATTACATCATGGCAGAAGCTGAAGGACATGCTGATCACCAGTTTCCAAGGGTTTCAAACGAAGCTGGTTACCGCTCAAGCTTTGTTGTAGTGCACGCAAGATCATGAAGAATACCTTCAGGCGTATGTCCGAAGGTTCTTGCGTCTGAGGGCACAAGCACCAACAATGCCCAATGAAATTGTCATTGAGGCCATGATCAAGGGGCTTCGGCCAGGACCTACAGCCCAATACTTCGCCAGGAGACCCCCTTAGACCCTGGAGAAATTGCTTCAAAAGATGGATGAATACATCCGCGCTGATAATGACTTTCGTCAAAGAAGGGAGGAAGGCTACAGGTTCTCCGAGATGACCAGGGGCTTCGGAGGGAGAATCCACCCAAGGCACGTCAGATCAATTCATTCCACCCAGAATGACGAAAGAGGAAGTCAGCAACAGAGGCTGCAATATTCCTCGCAAGCTTCGGGGCAGCAACAAAGCTATCCTCGGCCATCAGCTCCAAGGGGCAGAGGCGCCAGGGGCTTCGGAGGAAGGTTTGGGGATCAGCCTAGGAAAATTTATTGCTTATTCTGCGGTGAGGACAAGGGCCATAATACATGGATGTGCCATGTCACCATTCAGAAACAGAAGGAAATAGCAGAAGCTGTAGCTCAGCAGAACCAGCCGAAGCAGGTCATGCATACTGCTTCGTATCACTCACCCTACATACCAGAGTATGTAGGTAACCATCCTGCAGCGTCTGTTGCTTCGGCTAGTCAGCCACAGGCATCCTGGCCACAGCTTCCACCTCCGCCACCACTACAACCTGCATATTCACGCGGCCAACAGCCAGAATGGAGTCAGCAGACCCATCAGCAGAGAGACTTCAGGGAGGAGTCCGAAGCTCGCACAGTCAACAGTACTGTGCCAGAATCGAAGCATATCTACTAAGAGATATCCTACCCCTGAATCAGTTTTTACATTCATTGTCGTTCTCTTTCTTACTAAGGAACAGTTGTTGAAAACTTAGTTTTCTTATTGTTTTTAATTCCTTGTAATAGCTTCGTTTTTTCCATAGTGAATATATATCTTCTCCACAGACTTACGGAGTCCAAAAAGTCGCCGAGGCACAAAAAGCCGTTCCTAAGTTACAAGTGTCTTTGAAGCTATAAAAAGTCGTTCTACTGAACGCAGCGTAAGTTCGCCGAAGCTACAAAAAGTCGTTCATAAAGGAGCGCAGTGTAAGTTTTCTGCTCAAAAGTCGTTCCAAAGGGAATGCAGAGCTTACAGCGAAAAGTCAACGCTGATTTCCGCCGAAATATAAGGCGAAGCGCGAAAAGTCAACGCGAATACCACCGAAACAGAAGGCGAAGAAGTTCAAAAGACGTTCCTAAGGGAATACAGAACTTACAGCGAAAAGTCAACGCTGATACACCGAAAAATAAGCGGTGAAGCGAAAAAATAAACGACAAAGAGATTGTGTATCCTACAGCAGGGATGTGTGTGTATCTTCGGCACAAATATTATTCTGCATAAGCATAACATCATCACATCATTTGCATAACATAACATCATACATCATATTGCATCAATGGCACAAGAAGGGGATACAACGTTGACCTTCGGAGAATGCTTCGAAAAAGTGAAATTATGCTAAGGCACAAAATAAGTTTCGAGGAGATACAACTTTGTCAGCTCTAAAGTGGAGGAAAAAGTTTATTGTTGATGAAGCATTAATGTTTCTGCAACGATTGGAGGATTTTTCATGAAGCATAAAAATTCTTCTTTATGACGCATGAAAAGAAGGGAAGGTGTTTTTTTGCTAAAGGCTCAAAAACGGTATGTACAATAAAAGTTTCATGCATCGCAAAGAAATGAATTACAAAGCCATTTATACATTACATTAAAAACTCATGAGCGCCAAATATTACAAGCATAGTCCAGCAAATGTTACATTGGTAGTCTAACAATGTTTTTACAATATCTATTATTCTTCCTTCAAAACTTCGTCCGCAGCTTCGGTCAGTAGTTGAGTAACGACTTCGTCCAATATGCTTTCGGCCATATTAATGATTTTTGCTGGTTCCTTTGCCTCTGGCTTGATCAATGGCTCGAAGGGCTCTGGAGGAGGAGATAGTTCGGCTGCAGTAGAAAACGTAAATAAGATTAGAAGTCGCAAAAATAAAAAATAAAGTTAAAAGCTATTAAGCAATACCTATCTGCTTTTCGAGTTCCGCAACCTTTTCAGCTGCCTTCGTTGCTTCCCTTTCATCGTGAGTATCTTTTTCGCTCTTTTTTATTATTTCGTGGGCCATCCCTCGACCGCCATTTTCCCAGATGTCAGTAAAGAATTTTCCACCAACTAAGCTTGCTTCGGCCGAGGGGTCCTTCGTATCATCAATAGATAAAGTAGCTTCGGCTTGGGCCAGAATTTTCACATGTTCGCAACCTGATTTCTCCAAGATAGCCGCAATTCCCCTTGCACCTGAGAAGGCGCAGACGTCCCCATGGCCATTTAAAATCTCCTCAAAGGCTTCGGCCTCGCTACTGATCCAATCAATTGGCCCCTCGGGATTGCCCCGTACGAAGTTGTCTTCACTTGAATATGCGCCAACATTGGCGAAGCTAGTTTTTATTTTTTCCACACATTCTATGGATTTTTCATAACATTTTTCTTTCGAAGAGCGAAGTTCTACAACTGTTTTTTCCCAGTAATTTTTCCAGTAATCACTGGCATCTCGTTCAGCTTCGGCAACAGCGCATTTAACTTTGCTTCAGCTAGCTATTTCTGAAGGTCCTCAATTTCGCATTTCTGGGCTTCAGCTCGGGCTTTGGAAGTAGCCTCATCTTCTTTTATTTTGCTCACTAATGAATTTAATATTTTATTTTTCTCAAGACCTTCGTTCCTTAGTTCAATTACTTCGGAACGAAGGTTGTTCAAAGCTATAGTGCATCCTTCGTCTTCGGCATTTTTCTGCGCCCTAAGGGCGTTGCTAAGAATTAGGCCCTGCAAAAGGAGTGCGGTATTAAGTACAAGCAAATAAAAAGTTTTTTTTGTTTTTAAGTGCAAAAAACTCATTTTCACACCTTTAAACTATTATATGCTAAGCTGTCGGCCAATTCATCTTTTGATAGCGCCGAAAGCCCGACTTCTAGTGTCGGGAATCCGAAGCTTTTGCTCATCTCCCGGCAGACAGAAATCTCCTTGTTGTCTGGGAGACAATATAAGAAATCTTCTTCTCCGCTGCCGTTGAATACCAATGCCCCCTTTGAATATTTCAGTTTCTAGACATAGTATTGAGCTTCTCGTTTTTCTTCTTCAGACAATCTCTTTCCCAAAGCATGTCGTACAATATAATCAAGAACTTCAGAGGATGCTTTGGGAGTAGGAGTGGCAGTTTTTTCAGGCAGAATTTGTTCTGCAGCTTCTTTTTCCGTTTCTTCTTCTCCAGTTTCCAAGGATTTCTCCTTGACGGGCTCTGAAGGCCCAGCTTCGGTCTCGACCTGCCTCATTGCAGCTTCGGCATCGGTTAGTTTTGTCTCAGACTGCGCTTTTGAAGCTTCGGTAGTTTTCTTTGGAGCAGAACTTGAAGTCTTTATCGTCTCCAATGCATCTAGTACGTTGACCATCCTTTTCCTTTTGGGGGTCGCTGTAAGACCTTTTTGAGCCTTCGACACTGTCACTTCTGCCGAAGGGCTTGTAATTTCTGATATCTTTGTTCCTTCGACCCCCATAATATCGGCCTTCGGCTCAGCTAATTTGGATGAGGATGTCTTCGGCATTGCAGCCGGCTCTTCAATCTTCTGCGTAGGCGCAGGTTTTTTGGCTTCAGTAGCCGAAGAGGTCTCACCGCCAAATTCGGGCACTACGGCCGGTTCAATATATCGAGGCCGGTGAGTAAGAACCTTCACCTTTTTCCTCTTCGGTGCGGGCTCACTTGGAGCAGCTGAAGCAGCGTCTTTCCCGGAAGTTGCACTTTTCTCTTCGGCCCTCGTGGCGGGTAGCGGTAATCAGGGTACATGAACCCAATAGCATCAAAAACTCTATTTAGCCTTTTCTTTTTCCAGCTCCCGAAGGCCGCAGATAACGCATTATCCTCCGCTTTGGAGTACGGCCCAAGCAGATCATCACTTGTAGCTTTGATGCACTTCAGCTAGTCATCGTCTGGTTCAATAAATTGGTCTCCAAATCTGAAAGTATATTTCAGTCGAACCAAATCACCTTCAGTTAGTGTTGCTGATGGTTTCTTTTGGCATCTCCCAGTTGTCTAGCAGTGGCCATATCCTATAGGCCACGTGCTCTTAGACTAAGTCCCTTATCCCGATGAAAGAACAAACTATGCCAAAGGCCCTTCGGCATTCTTTAGCTGCTTCATCAATCTACTACCTTCGGTTTCCGAAGGCCGAAGCGGGACCAGATGGGGCGCATGATGATCTCTTTGATATCTTCTCTCGCTTTTAAATCATTTTTCACATAGAACCATTCTTTCATCCAGTCTCCAGGCCACCTCTTCCGAAAGGTTGGCACTAGGCAGCTTGAGCCTAAACGCTCAACGAAGCTGTAGCAACCAAAATTATTGTGATACTGCTCCTTACCCCAGGGTTTCGTCTCATATAAAAGTTCATGTATACTGCAGAAACTTTTTGCACTCGGTTCCAAACCTTGACTCCTCACAGCCCATAAGAAGATTCCCATTCTTATGATGGCTTCGAGAGTAATCTAGTGAAGAAAAATCTGGTATATCTTTAAAACTTCAACAACAAAACTGCTTAGGGGGAATCAAAGCCCAGCCTTGAAGAAGCTTCGATAGATTACAACTTCATTCTCTTCAGGAGCAGGAGCAGTCCGGTCTCCGTTGTCAGCCCTCACGATGGATATATCTCGAAAATACCTTCCTCTCATGTTATCAAGATGACTTTGCCTGATAGTCAATTTTCTGAAGACTGTGTGACTTGGTCGCCACGGCCGATCTTCAGAGTCTTCGCCCCCACTTTCCACATCATAACTATCGCTGTCATCGGTATCTTCAGATAAGCCTTCTAGAATTTCTTTTGTAATCTTCTCTGTGTTGGTCTTTGCAATTGACTCGATGAATCCAGCGGTTTTTTCCTTAAGAAGCTTCTCCTCCTCGCTCAGCTTCATTTCAGCAGCAGCTTTCTTGTCTTGAGACATCTCTTCGGAAATGGTGAAAATGTGCTCATAAAGCCAAAGCTTAGAAAATCTAAAAACCAAGAAAGCGTTGGTAGGCAAGAGCTAAAAATTGAGCAAGCAGAGTAGATGGCTAAAAGCGTACCAAATGAGCTCGTGGTGTGCTCTTATTTATACGCCTAGTGCGTTGCAGGGTGGAGGGCCCCGCTTGTCATTGACTGTTGCTATTCTAGCAAAGGGAAGGTGTTTTTTCGGACCTTCAGCTTTAGGGCCTTCATCCATATCGCAATCTGAATTTATTATTCTAACAAATTAATATTGCGAGGGGCTACTGTTGGGGGCCTTCGGCTTCCGAAGTTCCTCAAAAACATGATTTAACAATGTTTCTAGAGTATAATACATGAACAGGTACCTTCGGGCTCGGATCGGAACTACAGTGTGAAGAAGCACAAAGAATACGAAGGTTAGCGCAGAGCCGAAGCTATGTGCAGGAGAGATTTGGCATGATAGCAGAAAAGGAAACTGACTTAAAAAGGAAAAGGCTATTCAGACCTCGATGAGTCAATATAGAGCCATTAGCAAATGTAAAGGGCATGGGTGTAATTTTACATGGGCTGCGTCCCGTGCCTATAAATAGATGAACAGTGCTCCCGTACTGTTCACGCTGACTTGGCATTTTGCTTTTGCGTCACGCTTGTACTTTTACCATTCTTTCAAGCCGAAGGTACATTTGTAATTTGATATCATTTATATTTTCCATAATAATAAAATAGAAATGAGATAGAAATGAGTTGGTAATAATACATGATTGTTTATGTTATTTTATATTTCATATGATTCCTTCTTCATCATTATATGTTATGCTGTTGAAGGTATGTCCTTCATAACCTTCGTCCGAAGATCATTATATCCCAAGGGAAATAATGTTTCGAAGGACGAAGGACTTTAACGTTTAACATTTTCTGTGTTGCCTTGTTCTTATTTCATAACACTTGAGAACAAGTCCCCAACATAACCTATTTAAGAAAATAAAAGAAAATGAATTTCGAAATTAACAAAAAGAAAAAAAAGAAAAAAACAACAAGACTCACTAACGCATGGCCTAGACTTCCTCTCTTTAACTTACGTGGGCCCTCCTTTTCTTTTACCCTCTCAATGACGTGTTGGACCCACCATAGGATGCTCTCTTCTCCCCCACGGCTCTCTCTTTGCAGTGCCCAGAACAGCGCCTCATTTGTAGCCGCCGCCGGCCGTTTCTGTTGTTTGGACGCTGCATGTCCTTGCGCCGAGCCGACTGCCCAACCGCTCGCCTCCCCGCCTGACTCCCTGCCTCTTCGTCTGCCATAGTACTCTACAGCCATGTCCGACCCTCTCTCTCACCACACTCAAACGTCCGTTCTTCTCCCAGAAAACTGCCACTGCCATTATCACCGGTCGCCATCAATGGTGAGCCTCCACGGCGCTTCCTCGCCAAGCCCTATAAAGAGCCACCGAGCACTGGCCTTCCCTCCCCCCGCTCTCACAGCCCCTGGTCATGGAGCAGTGCCACCACACGCCGTTTGACGCTGTCGCCTCTATTTGTCGTCGCCAGAGGCCGCTGCTTCTCCCCTGTCGCCGGCGAGGGTGCCCGCTCATTCCCCGTCGTCTCCCCTCCGCTTTCCTCTGCTCAGCGCTGTCCCGGTTCGCCTCGACATCGCCAGGTGTGCTCCCATTCACTCTCAACAAGATGAACGCGATTCAATCTAGCACCTAATAATGTGTAAAAGTTATTTAGACAAATTGTTCCAGGTCAAAAGAAAGTGAAAATAAGCCCATGTGATTTCATGTGCTATCACAACCTAATTTCTGTATCGTTATAGTAATTTTAGTTATATATTTTTGAATTTGAAATCATATATATACTAAACGATTAATTTCATGTGTATGTGATAATCTATTTTAATTAATGTTGTTGGGAACTTGTTCTCAAGTGCTATGAATTAAGAACAAGGCAATACAAAATGTTAAATGTTAATGCCCTTCGTCCTTCGAAACATTATTTTCCTTAGGATATAATGATCTTCAGACGAAGGTCATGAAGGACATACCTTCTTCATCGTGGTATAAATTAATAAAAGGAGAAGCATATGAAATGCAGGAGATAACATGAACAATTATATAACATTATCAATTTGTTCTCATTATATTATCATGAAAAATAGAAACAAAATTAAATTACATATGTACCTTCGGTTTGACAGAAGGTAAAAGTACAAGTGTGATGCACGAGCAAGTATCAGTCAACGTGAACAGTACGGAGGAACTGTTCATCTATTTATAGGCACAGGACGCAGCCTGTGAGAAATTACATTCATGCCCTTTACAATTCTATGAGGACTAGATAGCCTTTTCCCCTTTAAGTCGGTTCCTCTCTTTGCCATTTAGCCGAAGCTTCCCTGCACGTAGCTTCGGAGCAACTCCAACCTTCGTCACGATCATGCTTTTTATGTCGTACATGCTTTTAGCCCGAGTCCAAAGGAACCTGTTCACATATCACACTTGAAGATTTTGTTAAATCACGTTTTTTCAGGACCTTCAGAGGACGAAGGCCCCCAATAGTAGCCCCTCAGCACTATCAATTTGTTTAAGATAATGAATTCAGACTGCGACATGGACAAAGGTCCTTAAGCCGAAGGTCCAAAAAAACACCTTCCCTTTGCTAGAATAGCAACAGTCAATGACCGACGGGGCCCCCCAATTTGGAGCATGCCGAGCGTATAAATAAGAACTCGTGTCAACCACATTTGGTACGCTGCTTGAGCCACTTGCTTTATTTTATCAATTTTCATAGCTCTTGCTCACTAACGCTTGCTGGTTTTCAAGCTTTCTGAGCTTCAGTTAGAAAGACATTTTCATCATCTCCGAAGGAAAAGACGACTCAAGACAAGAAGGTTGCTGCTGAGACGAAGCTTGCTGAAGAGGAGAAGCTTTTTGAGAAGAAGGCTGTGAATCCTTACATTACTGGATTTATCGAGTCAATGGCAAAATCAAATACAGATAAGATTACTAAGGAGATATTGGAAGGCCTGTTTGAAGATACTGGTGACAGTGATAGTTATGATGTAGAAAGTGGGGGCGAAAATTCTGAGGATCGACCCTAGAGACCAAGCCATACAATTTTCGGAAAATCTACCATCAAACAAAGTCACCTTGAAAACATGAGGGGAAGGTACTTTCGGGATATGTCTATTGTGAGGGCTGGCGGAGACAACAACGTCCCGGCCCCTGAGGGGAACGAAGTTGTGATTTTCCAAAGCTTCTTCAAAGCTGGGCTTCGGTTTCCACTGAGCAAGTTTGTAGTTGAAGTGTTGAAAACCTACCAAGTTTTCCTTCACCAGTTGACCCCCAAAGCCATATTGAGGATGGGAATCTTCATCTGGGCAACAAGAAGCCAAGGGATAGAACCTAGTGCGAAGTGCTTCTGCAGCATGCATGAACTTTTGTATGAGACGAAGGCCATGGGGAAAGAACAATATCATAACAACTTTGGTTGTTATGGGTTTATCGCCCGTCCCAACGCCAGTCACCCTGTGCCAACATTTCGGAAGAGATGGCCCGGAAATTGGATGGAAGAATGGTTTTATGTGAAGAACGACTTGTCAGCGAGGGAGGACATCAAGGATGTTATCATGCGCCCCATATGGTCCCGCTTTAGCCTCCGAAGGCCAAAGGTTGAAATTGATGAAGCCACCGAAGCGTGCCAAAGGGCGTTTGGTACTGTCTACTTCTTCATTGGCACCAGAGATTTAATTCAAGAGCATATAGCATTTAGAGTATGGCCGCTTGCAGAGAGCTGGGAAATGCCGAAAGAAACTATTACCAAGTCTAGTGAAGGTGAACTGGTTCGGTTGAAATATATATTCAGATATGGGGATAAATTCGATGAACCAAACGATGATTGGTTGAAATGCATCGAAGTTACAAGTGATGAACTACTTGGATCATACTCCAAGGCAGCAGATAATGCGCTATCTATATGTCGGCGTCTCGACCCCGGGGGGTCCCTGGACCGACGAGTGAATTGTCGCTGCGTGTCCCTGCCCAGATGGGTTGGCGTAAGATGGAACACAAGAGGTGGGACAAGCCTTGTATTATCCTGCACCAGGGGTGCCGCTCGCAGTAGGGGTTACAAGCGCGTCGCGTGAGAGAGGGAGAGGACACAGAGCTCGTCCGCCGCTTCCCTCGCGCGAACCCCCCTCAGGGTGGCCCTGGATCTCCCTTTTATAGAGGCAAGGAGAGAGTCCAGACGTACAACGGGGGGCGTAGCTATGCGCTAACGTGTCCGGCAGTGGAGTGCCTAAGCCCTATGTACATGCCAACGTGGCCGTTGGGGGAGAGCTTGGGCCCTGTACATGTGATGGCATGGCCGCCGGAGGAGCGCCTGAGTCCTGTAGGAGCACAGCTGGCAGCACGGCGAGGATCCTGCTGACATCTCCTTGCTGTCATAAGGGGCCGAGAGCCACCAGCGTCATGGTGCACGCGGGGCACCATCATTACCCGTCGCCGGGGTAAGCCAGATGGGACGCCGGTCTTGTTCCTTGTAGCCTGAGCAGGCTAGGAATAGGGAAATGATGTATCCCCTATTAGCGCGGTCAGTCCGAGCCCAGGGTCGGTCAAGGCGGAGACTTCTCTTGAGGCCGAAGCCGGTGTCGGGCGAGGACACGATTCCTCTCGAGACCGGGGTCGAGGCCGAGTCCGGGGGTCGGGCGAGGCAGATATCTCCTCCCGAGGCCAGAGCCTGAGGTCGGGCGAGTCAGAGACCTCCTCCCGAGGCCGGAGCATGAGGTCGGGCGAGGCGGAGCTTCCTGTTGTGCCCGAGGCTGAACTCAGTGGTTGATCGTGACTTGTTGTCAGTCGTTGCCGGGGTGGCTGACACGGCAGTCAGAGCGGAGCAAGCGGTGCTGTTTTCCTGTCACATCGGATAGTAAAGAAGAGGGGTGAAGTGACTGCGGTCACTTTGGCCTGCCCGACTGAGGCGCGTGTGTCAGGATACGGTGTCAGGCATCCCCTGCATTTAATGCGCCTGCGAAGTGGTCGGTTGGTGAGGCGGTCTGGCAAGGTTGCTTCACAATGAAGCCTGCCTGAGCCGGGCCTTGGGAGTGCCGAGGGGGCGCCCGCTGCCTAAGGAGGCCCTCGAGCGAGGCGTGAACTCGTCTGGGACTACTGTTCCAACCCGAGGCTGGGCTCGGGTGAGATCGTGTCCCTCGGGTAGACGAAGTCTTGGCTTGAACCGCACCCGTCAGTGGGTCTGAGGGTGTTTACCAGCCATGATTAGGAGCGTTGGGGGTACACCTAATTATGGTACCCGACAGTAGCCCCTGAGCCTCGAACGGAGTGATGGTACTCGCTTGGTGGCTTTTGCCGCGTTTTCGGTGAGGGGACCGGCCTTTCTCGATTTTTGCCTTATTCTGGTGGGTGTAGCCCCCGAGGCCTCGGAGGAGTGGTTTGACTCCTCTGAGGTCTGAATGCTTTTCGTGGTGCTTCGGCCGGTCTGATCATTGCCTCATGCGGCCCGGCCATAGCCCGGGTGCGTGGTCAGGTTCCAAGTTATCAAGCTGGTTTGTTGACGCTGTTAACAGTTTTGGCCGTAGCCGGGTGCGAGAGCAGCCCCCGAGCCTCTGCACGGAGCGAGAGGACGATCAAGGACTTTCCTGACTTTTATTATACGCCCCTGCGTCGCCTTTCCGCAAGGAGGGGGGAAGCGCCATGTTGCCCTTGGAGGGCGCCGAACATGGTGTTTCCAGTGAGCTGCTAACGGGTGATCCGAGTGGACGACTGTGCCCCGTTCATTAGGGGTCGGCTGGTGGGCCAGAGGCGCGCTCCAAAAGTACCTGCGGGTGATTCGCCGGACCCAGACCCCTTCGACAGGGTCCAAGGGCTCGATGCCTCCCTCCGGTGGGATTCCGTTACAAATCGTTCCCGCCGGTCTCGGAAATGTCCTAGGGTACCTTGGGAGCGTAGCCCGAGCCTCGGCTATGTATCGAACGTACCCAGAGTCATCCCTCACTCTACGTGCTCTAGGGAGACTGTCGAACCCTTCCGAGGGGCCAGCCTACGAACCCCTGATCAGTAGTGGGCACGGAGCCCGGGCGCTCTGGGGTGGCTGTCGAACCCTTCCGAGGGGCCAGCCTTCGAACCCCTGATCAGTAATGGGCTTGAAGTCTGAGTGCTCTGGGGCGACTGTCGAAACCCTTCCGAGGGGCCAGCCTTCGAACCCCTGATCAGTAGGAGGGCTCGGGGCCCGCTTCCTCCGCCGAGAAGGATCCTTTCCACAACATCCCCTTTCCTGGTCCCTGTAGCAAGAGAGAGAGAGAGAGAGAGAGAGAGAGAGAGAGAGAGAGAGAAGGAGGGGAAGGATATGAATTTAAATAAGGTGGCACACCTTTTTTAACGCGGTCATTATGGCAAAGGCGAAGCGACGCCCGCCTCGCCTGCCAGAGGTGTTGCCTGCTCCGTCGGGGAGTTAATGCGACGGGACGGGCGATTCGCGTGGCGCCTGTTGCTCGTGCGAGCCATTCGAGGAACGGGGCATGGGCGCGTCGTCTTCACGCCGTGGGAGAGGGCTCTCTCGTCGCCTTAGGAGGGGACACGAGCCTGCAGGCGACTCGACCGCTGCCTCCGCTCGTCTGCCGCTACAATTACTGCTGGCCCGCTTTTGACCATGCCAACCGTCGTGCCTACCCCGCAGCTGACCGGCCATTGGCTGTCACCTTTAACTGGCACTATTGGGTCCTGCGCAGGGCTACCTCGAGTCGCGGTACTGGTTCCGCAGTCGAGGAAGCGCAGCATTGGCGCGAGTGGCGGTGTAACTTCTTGCACATCGTAACCGGCGCACTGGTTTCATGACATGCGGGCCCGCTTCCTTTGCGCTGGTCCACCGGATGTGGACAGAGCCGAAGGGGCGCACAGTTGCGGTGCAGTTGGATGTCTGTCGCGTGGCGGTCCACCCTTTCGACCACCGGTTTCTGCGAAGATGGGAGAGCGCTTGTAACCGCGGGACGGTTACATGCCTCGCGTGCAGCGGTTTGCCTTCTTCGTGCTTCGGATCAGCTCATAGTGACGTGTGGGTCCCAGCCCCCATGTCGTAGGGGGAGAACCCTGGAGGATGTCAGTGGGGATTTCGCCCGTGACGCTAAGGGGTGCAAGCGAGGAGGTCTGCCTATAAAAGGGGGATCGATCCCCTGGGCAGTGGCCATGCCTTCGTTCTCCCCTCATGCATCGCTCCCTTCCACCTTTTGAGCCCCCGGATGGGGTGCTCCAGCGTCGCCTTGCTCTTGCTGTCGTTGGAGGAGCGCGACCTCATGGAGATCGGCACCTTTCAGCCATTGCTCGGCTTCAAGGATTTTTGTCGTGCAGCTCGGCTGCATTCCCTCACCAATGGGCAGTTTGGTGGGGAGAAGCAAGCCGGGCTGCGGCCTCCGCCCCGCCCTCAGCTTCAAGGATCTTCATCATCCTTGCTGAGGTGGAGGGAGAGCTAAGCCGGGGTTCTACCTCCCGCATGGGCCGGCAGGCCGTCTCCACCTTCAGCATTCAGGGGAGAAGGCGCTCACCGACCTTGCGGAGGGGCGAACTTCGGCAACACAGGACCGGTCGGCCGCAAGCGTCGTCAGCTCCAGCATGCCTGGCTCGCTGGCTCTGTCGCGGCCTCCGACGCTGCCTCCTGCCGCTTGATCTGGGCTCGGGCGTTCGTTGCGCCGTGCGCACCGATGGACCGTCCAAGACATGTACGCCGCATGGGCGGCGTTCATGTTCTTGAGTTGTCTTGTCCTCACTCCGGCACGCCGCCTCCGCGCGGAGGTCGGGGCCTGCCCATCCACGAGGACCTGAGTGGGGATCTGCCGGTGCAGACTGGGGTGTCCGCCATTCGTCGGCGTGGCGCTGGCGCGCAGGTGGCCGCTGTCGTCGGTGCTGAGGTGGTGGCAGCCGGAGAAGGTTTCTCTGCCGACGAGACCATCGGCACCAGCTGCGGCCGGACCCCCGGCTCTTTGGCTTTGATGGCTTGTCCTCGCCCCTCGAGCAGAGACGTGGGCGAGGGCCTCGTCATAGCAGCGTCGGCCCTGAGGTCATCGCTGCTGCTGTTTAGCCACCCGAAGCGGGGGTCGTTGTCGCTGCTGGTGTAGTGGTCGCCGGCAAGCCGCTTGGAGTTCGTCATCCCGTGGGCCCCCTGGTGTGGAGGTTGTTCATACCCGCGGGAGCGGAACCAGAGTCCCGTTTGTAAGGAGATATATCGGGTTTTTGCCGGAGCAAAATGTAACCGCTTCAAGTACTTAGACATTTGTCGTAGGTCGGGAGAACCACCGAGGGTTCTGCCGACGTCTAAGTCTGTGTAGCATAGTTACCCCAGGTATATGTGTTTGTTCTTTGTGGCTGTCGAGGCCTGAACATTTGGGTATTCGAGAATGAAGCTGTGCGTCTTCCTCATTCCGAGCGCTGGGACTTGTCTGTTGGCTAGCCGAACCACTTAACCGAGCGTTGGTTGCCTTTCGCGGAAGGTGACGAGTGAGGTGTCCGTATCCCGGAGGCATAGGAGTCCCTCGGCTCTGTCGGCCTTGCCGCTCTAGGCTTCCCTCTGCGATGAGCCGGAGCCGGAGGTAGCGGTGTTAGCGCGGACAGACACGGAGTCGGCTCGGAAAGAGACTTCGTCGGCCCAAGAGATGGCGGCTTCCCAGGCCGAGGAAGATGTGGTAGCAGCCCTGGAGCTTGGCCAAGACATCTGCTAGCGCGGTGTTGGCGTCCTCCCTTAGGTGGAGGCCCTTTTGCCCGGGTCGCCGTCCGAGGCCGGGCCTGGTTCCGCCGAGGGTGGAAACAACACCGAGGGTGCTGCTGCTCCCCCTGCCGATGCCCGAACCTGCAGGAACAGTTTGTCTGTAGCATGCACATGCTTTTTCGTGGCCGCCGAGGCCTAAACACTTTATCGTCGTGTTTAAAAAAGCTGCGTCTTCCCTCCTCTTGTTTCGAGCATCACGACTTGTCTATCAATAGCAGAATCGTTTATCTGAACGAGAGTTAGTTTTCGCGGAAGGTGATGAGTGAGGTATCCATATCCCGGAGGCGTAGGAGTCCCTCGGCTCGGTCGGCCTTGCCGCTTACGTGCGCTATCATTTGGTCGAAGGATTCCATATTGGTACAGTCGAGAAGACACAAAAGTCGTTTTCTACCCGAGTGTTAGGACTTGTTCGGTAGGAGGATCGCTTATCCGAGCGTGAGTTACTTCTCGCGGAAGGTGATGAGTGAGGTATCCGTATCCCGGAGGCGTAGGAGTTCCTCGGCTCGGTCGGCCTTGCCGCTTACGTGTACTCTCGTCGTTCTCAGGATCCCGCTATCGATACGGAAGTCGAAAGCACGAAGGTTGTTTTGGTAGAAAATTTTTCCGAGGAGAATTTTGACGCAGAGGGGCTTCCCCCCTTCTAGCCCCCGAGGGAGGGTCGGGCTTTGCTGAGGCAAGGCCGACCCTTCCTTGACGGTTAGACTTCGTGTATGTAAACTGAGGTACATGAACGAATTAAAACATCTTAAAGTAGAAGCGACGTAGCTGTTGGATGTTCCAAGCGTTGCTGTAGACCTCGCCTTGGTCATTGGCCAGCTTGTATGTTCTAGGCTTCAAGATCTTAGCGATGATGAAGGGCCCTTCCCAGGGAGGAGTGAGCTTGTGGCGCCCTCGGGCGTCCTGTCGCAGGCGAAGCACCAAGCTCCCACTTGGAAGCCTCGGGACCGAATGCTTCGGGCGTGGTAGCGCCGCAGCGACTGCTGGTACCGTGCCGAATATAGTAAGGCAACATCCCGAGCCTCCTCAAGTTGGTCCAGCGAGTCTTCTCGGCTGGTCTGGTTGCTTCGGTCGTTGTACGCTTTGGTCCTTGGGGACCCGTATTCTAAGTCCGTGGGGAGGATGGCCTCGGCCCCATAGACTAGAAAGAACAGCGTAAAACCCATGGCGCGGCTCGGCGTCGTCCTCAGACTCCAGACTACCGAGGCTAGCTCTTTCATCCACCGCTTGTCGAACTTGTTGAGGTCGTTGTAGATCCTTGGTTTGAGCCCCTGCAAAACCATACCGTTGGCACGCTCCACCTGCCCATTCGTCATGGGATGAGCTACAACGGCCCAGTCCACACGGATGTGGTGGTCGTCGCAGAAGTCCAGGAACTTTTTTCCGGTGAACTACGTGCCATTGTCGGTGATGATTGAGTTTGAGACCCCGAAGCGATGGATGATGTTGGTGAAGAATGCCACCGCCTGCTCAGACCTGATGCTGTTTAGGGGTCGGACCTCGATCCACTTGGAGAATTTGTCGATAGCGACCAGTAGGTGCGTGAAGCCCCGGGTGCCTTCTGCAAGGGACCGACGAGGTCTAGACCCCACATAGCAAATGGCCAGGTGATGGGTATCGTCTGCAAGGCCTGAGCGGGCAGATGCGTCTTCTTTGCATAGAATTGACACCCCCGGCAGGAGCGCACAATCCTAGTGGCGTCGGCCACCGCAGTTGGCCAGTAGAAACCTTGTCGGAAGGCATTCCCCACGAGGGCTCGAGGCGCTGCATGGTGGCCCCAAGCCCCCGAGTGTATTTCTTGCAATAGTTTTTGTCCTTGGGCGATAGATATGCATCATTGGAGGATGCCCGAGGGGCTGCGGTGATAGAGCTCTTTTTCATCACCCAGCAAGACGAATGACTTGGTGCACCGAGCCAGCCGCCGAGCTTTGGTCTTGTCGATGGGAAGCTCTCCTCGGGGGAGATATTCCAGGTACGGGGTCTGCCAGTTCGGATCTGGCATGACCCCCTTCTGTTCCTCCTCGACGGGCAAGGCCTCTTCCTCGATGGTCGAGGGTGCCTCGGGTCTGGCCGAGGGTACCTCAGGCTCGGCCGAGGGTACCTTGGGCTGGGCCGAGGCTTCCCCAGGCTCGGGCGTGTCGTCGATCTTGACGGATGGTTGATGTAGGTCTCTGGAGAAGACGTCTGGGGGAACCGTCGTTCGCCCCAAGGCTATTTTCGCCAGCTCGTCCGCAGTCTCGTTGTATCGTCGGGCGATGTGGTTGAGCTCCAGCCCGTAGAACTTGTTTTCCAGGTGCCAGACTTCATCGCAGTAGGCTTCCATTCTCCGGTCACGGCAGTGGGAGTTCTTCATGACTTGGTCAATGACAAGCTGCGAGTCGCCCCGAGCATCGAGGCGTCAGACCCCTAGCTCGATGGTGGTGCGTAGCCCATGAACCAGTGCCTCGTACTCGGCCACGTTGTTTGATGCGGGAAAATGGAGGCGAATGACGTAGCAGAGATGCTTTCCGAGGGGTGAAACGAAGAGCAGGCCAGCGCCTGCTCCTGTTTTCATGAGTGACCCATCGAAGTACATGGTCCAGAGCTCAGGCTGGATTGGAGTTGTCGGTAACTGGGTGTCAGTCCACTCAGCCAGGAAGTCTGCCAAGACCTAGGATTTTATGGCCTTCCGAGGAGCAACTGATAGCGTTTTGCCCATAAGCTCCACCGCCCGCTTTGCTATCCTATCTGAGGCCTCGCGGCACTGGATGATCTTCCGCAAGGGGAAGGATGACACCACAGTTACCGGATGAGACTCGAAGTAGTGTCGCAACTTTCGCCGTGTCAGGATCACTGCGTAGAGCAACTTCTGGATCTGTGGGTAGCGGACTTTGGTCTCGGAAAGCACTTCACTGATGAAGTAGACTGGCCTCTGAACGGGCAGTGCATGCCCTTCTTCTCGTCTCTCGACTACGATTGTGGCGCTGACCACCTGAGTAGTCGCGGCTACGTAGATCAAGAGGGCTTCTCCTGCAATGGGAGGCACCAGGATGGGTGTGTTCGTAAGGAGCGCCTTAAGGTTTCCAAGGGCTTCCTCGGCCTCGGGGGTCCAAGTGAAGCACTCGGCCTTCCTTAAGAGGCGGTACAGGGGCAAGCCTTTCTCGCCAAGGCGTGAGATGAAGCGGCTCAGAGCCGGAAGGCATCCCTTGACCCTCTGTACTCCTTTCAAATCTTTGATCGGTCCCATGTTGGTGATGGCCGTGATTTTCTCCGTGTTGGCCTCGATGCCCCGCTCGGAGACGATGAATCCAAGGAGCATGCCTCGAGGGACTCCAAAGACACACTTCTCGGGATTGGGTTTCACGCCTTTCGCTCTCAGACACTTAATGTCGTTTCAAGGTCAGCGAGGAGGTCGGAGGCTCTCTTCGTCTTGACAACGATGTCGTCGACCTAAGCCTCGACCGTTCTGCCGATGTGCTCTCCGAACACGTGGTTCATGCACCTCTGGTAAGTGGCGCCTGCATTCCTCAACCCAAATGGCATTGTAGTGTAACAGTACATGCTAAAAGGTGTGATGAACAAAGTCGCGAGCTGGTCGTACTCTTTCATCTTGATTTGGTGATAGCCTGAGTAGGCATCGAGGAATGACAGGGTTTCGCACCCAGAAGTGGAGTCCATGATTTGATCGATGCGAGGTAGAGGGTAGGGAACTTTCGGACATGCTTTGTTTAGACCAGTGTAGTCTACACACATCCTCCATTTCCCATCCTTCTTCCTTACAAGAACAGGGTTAGCTAACCATTCGGGATGGAATACCTCTTTGATAAACCCTGCCGCGAGTAGCTTGTGGATCTCCTCGCCTATGGCCCTGCACTTTTCTTCGTCAAAACGGCGCAGGGTTTGCTTCACGGGTCGAGCTCCAGCTCCGATGTCCAGTGAGTGCTCGGCAACATCCCTCGGTATGTCGGGCATGTCCGAGGGACTCCACGCAAAGACTTCGGCGTTTGCGCGGAGAAAGTCGACGAGCACTGCTTCCTATTTGGGGTCGAGCTCGGAGCCGATCCGAACTTGCTTGCTGGCGTCGTTGCTGGGGTCGAGAGAGACGGACTTGACCACCTCAACTGGTTCAAAGTTGCCGGCGTGCCGCTTCGCGTCAGGTGCCTCCTAGGAGAGGCGTTCCAGGTCGGCGATGAGGGCCTTGGACTCAGCGAGAGCCTCAGCGTACTCCACGCACTCCACGTCGCATTCGTACATGTGGCGGTACGTGGATCCGACAGTGATGATCCCATTCGGGCCCGACATCTTGAGCTTGAGGTAGGTGTAGTTGGGGACGGCCATGAACTTGGCGTAGCATGGTCTTCCCAACACTGCATGGTAGGTTCCTCGGAACCCGACGACCTCAAAGGTGAGAGCTTCCTTTCGGAAGTTAGAGGGAGTTCCAAAGCAAAAGGGTAAGTCAATCCGTCCAAGGGGTAGGATTCACTTCCTGGACGCGATCCCGTGGAAGGGTGCCGCACCGACCCGGACTTCGGACCGATTAACCCCTAAGAGTTCTAGGGTCTCGGCGTAGATGATGTTAAGGCTGCTGCCTCCGTCCATGAGCACCTTGGAGAGCCTAACATTGCCGATGATCGGATCGACGACGAGCGGGTACCTTCCCGGGCTTGGCACGACGTCGGGGTGGTCGCCTCGGTCGAAGGTGATAGGCTTGTCGGACCAGTCTAGGTAGACTGGCGCCGCCACCTTCACCAAGAAGACTTCCCAGCGCTCCTGCTTGCGGTGCCGAGTCGAGGCATTCGCCGCCTACCCGCCGTAGATCATGAAGCAGTTATGGACTTCCAGGAATCCCTCTTCCTTGCCGCCCTCCTTCTTGTCGTTGTCATGGCCCTTGCCATCCTCCACCAGGGGCCCGGTCTTATGGAAGTAGCGCCAGGAGCATGACACATTCTTCGAGGGTGTGCTTGACGGGCCCCTAGTGATAGGGGCACGACTCTTTGAGCATCTTGTTGAACACGCCGGCCCCTCCAGGAGGTTTCCGAGGGTTCCTGTGCTCGGCCGTAGCGACGAGATGCGCGTCCACAACGTCGCACTTCGCTCGCGACTTGTTTTTAGCCTTCTTCTTCGTGCCTCGCTGGGCGGATGCCTCAGGGGCGTCTGTCTTCGGCTCTCCCTGAGGCTGCTTGTCCTTTCTGAAGATGGCTTCGACCACCTCTTGACCCGAGGCGAACTTGGTGGCGACGTCCATCAGTTCGCCCGCACGGGTGGGAGTCTTGTGCCCCAGTTTGCTCACCAGGTCTCGGCAAGTGGTGCCGGCGAGGAAAGCCCCGATGACATCCGAGTCGGTAATGTTGGGCAGCTCGGTGCGCTGCTTTGAAAACCGCTGGATGTACTCTCGGAGGGACTCCCCTAGCTGCTGGCGGTAGCTTCGGAGGTCCCACGAGTTCCCAGGGCGCACGTACGTGCCTTGGAAGTTTCCCGCGAAAGCTTTGACCAGATCGTCCCAGTCGGAGATCTGCGCAGGAGGCAGATGCTCCAGCCAGGCTCGGGCAGCGTCAGAGAGGAAAAGGGATAGATTACGGATGATGAGGTTGTCATCATCCGCCCCTCCCAACTGGCATGCCAGTCGGTAGTCTGCGAGCCACAGCTCCGGCCTCGTCTCCCCCGAGTACTTGGTGATAGTAGTCGAGGCTCGGAAACGGGCAGGGAACGGTGCTCGTCGTATGGCCCGGCTGAAGACTCGCGGACCGGGTGGTTCGGGCGAAGGACTGTGATCCTCCTCACTGTTGCAGCGTCCCCCACGCCTAGGATGGTAGCCTCGGCGCACCTTCTCATCGAGGCGGGCTCGATGGTCGAGATGGTGGTGCTCGTTGCCGAGGCATTCCCGGGCGGCGGGCGCCTCGTCCCGCTTATGCTCGGGATGTGTAACACCCTAAATTTGGGGGTATAAAATTTCTTTTCTAATATCCACCAAATTCAGGTGTTACTCTCTCAGTTTTTCGCTTTCCTTTCTCTTTTTCCTAAAACAATGGAGAATTATTTTATTTTATATTAGCGTAAACCTAGTGGAATGAGCCCTAGGGGCACTTTGGTTGTTGCTTTCATGCCGTTGCATGGTGTTTCTAAATGCAAAATGTGTTTGAAGCATGTTAACATATCTTATAGAAGCGCTCGGTAAATTTTCATATTTTTTGGAATATTTTTCTATTTTCTGGAAACCAAAATCTATTTATTTGAGGAACTTAAAAATGTTTTTAGAAATTCTAATTATGTTTTTTGAGTTCATTAGGTGCCAAACATTTATAGGAATTTTTCTTGAATTTTTGAAAGCATATATAATATTTTGAGCAGAAAAAATGGATTTCTAGTCTTTTTCGAATTTTAAAAATAGTAAAATCCGAATTTTAACCGAATTTTCATCTCGTCCGAACCCTAGATATATATACATGTCTGGCTTCATCTCGTCGAGCCTGTTCCAGAATACTAAACATTTTCTCCAAATCCGATCCCTAGCTCCCGGTATTGCTCGCCGAAGTTCGGGGCGGTTCCAACAACGGGCAATTACTCCCAATCCGTGCATCGTCTGCCAAATCCGAGGGTACCGCTGCGTTCGTCTCGTCGAGGGCTTCGTCGCAGCGCCTTCGATTCGTCGATTGGATCCCTGAATCTCCGGTAATCGACGGATTTCCTCTCGGCTCCGGCGAGGGTCTTCTTCCCAGTGAGAAACCTCCATTGTTGCACCTATGGTTTCTTCGTTTCTTCGTTTTCCCGTCCGTGCAGAGCCTCTCCCACTCTCTCCTCACCTTCCCCGGCGGCGGCGCCCCTCCCCCCTCCGTTTCCCCTCCCCGGTGGCGCCCCTTTCCCCCTCCCCGGCCGTGGCGGCGAGCTGCTTGGGCACGGCGGCGCCGCAGCCCCTGCGCGCGCGGCCCATCAGTGCAGGCTCGCAGCCGCGGCCCCGGCCCCCATGGCGGCGGCCAAGTCCTCCCCTGCGCAGCCTTCTGCTTTCCCCCACGGTCATGGAATTTCCTGCGTGAGGTAGAGAGGAGAGAGGAAGAAGACGATGACATTTTCATAAATAAGTACGCGCGAATTACAGTATGATTTAAAACATTCATAACTTTTGCGTTTTAAACCCGATTCGATCCATTCAAGTTGCGTTAGATTCGTATTAAAATTATCTTAATTTAGAAATATTTATCCTAATTTTTGCACATTTTATTTAATTTAGTTAAACGTTTGTTTAACCAGTGGCTATTAGAACGACGTTTCAATTTAAAAACCTAATTTAGGAATTCGATTTGCGCATTTATAATTAGTCACCAATATGATTAACCTTAACTGAAATGTTATTTATTAATAATTAGTTAGTTTAATTATAATGTTTGTTTATTAGTTTCGCATGTCGGTCCGCGCGTGCCGCGGTGCTGTTTCGCGCACGTTGTCACGTGTCGTTCGCGTGTGTCGCGCGTGTTGTTCGTACGCGTTGTCGTGTGCCGTTCGCGTGTGTCGCGCGCCTTGCCGTGTGCCATTCGCGCGTATCGCGCGTTGTCCACACGCTATGTAACACCCCAGGATCCACAAACACCCCAGAATGCTACTAAACTACACATCTAACATTCATATATAAAATTTCGACAGCATCTCATTTGATAATTGCATAAACGGGGGAAGCAACAAAGTATAAATAGATATCATGATAAGAAAACATATAAGACATTAATAATCTGCTAGCAATGGGAAGACAACCATAACAACATGAACTGAATTAATCAGTGCGCACGACTAGTTAAAAACAAACATCCTTTGACAAGAAGTTTCTAATTAAATCATGGCTGTGTCTGAGCAGCATTATTATGAGAGTGAAGGTGGATGTGCTGCTACTTCCCACTCCCCTTGATGAGCAACAAGCACCTGCATTGAGTAATGCAAGAGTGAGATGAAACATCTCAGCAAGCTAATTGTTCTGACGAGATATTTAAAACCACAAATTAAATTCATCAACATTTTAAAGGAGTCACATTTAAAAATCAGAAATACTTGTAGATATAGAACTCAGTAGTCCCACTATAACCAATACCATCTCATTTCCTCGAACAACCACAATAGGTTCTATAACACTTCCCTGCGTCAACAATACCTGCAAATATCACTTCAATGTATGCATAGGAATGCAATGTGTAGGTACTCTATCTTCATACCTCTGGGGGTATAAAACCACATCATCTGCAAATATCACTTCAATGAATGCATATGAATGCAATGCATATGTCCTCTGCCTTCATACCTCTAAGGATATGAAGCCGCATCGTACCCCTTCTCGGGCAACGTACGATGCTAAGTTGTACCGGTACGGTCGGACCATAGGTCACGACAAAGCTTCTTATGCAAATGAGTCATGCAATGTATATGGCATGCTACATTTATCAATAAACTTCACTTCCTTCAGATACAACACAAACCTCAAATAATACTTCATTTACCTTCAGATACAATACCAACCTCAAATAATACTTCATTTACCTTCAGGGGTGTGAATTAATCTCATGAGTCATACTCAAATCATAA
The DNA here is from genome assembly GCA_029449295.1 of Zea luxurians. NCBI lineage: Eukaryota > Viridiplantae > Streptophyta > Magnoliopsida > Poales > Poaceae > Zea > Zea luxurians. Next base: position 132,384,968 of record JAOPSE010000008.1, read on the forward strand.
TCATCATCAATGAGCATCAGTATAATGCAAGCAAGTAAAGCATCACCATAGAGTCCAATTATGAAAGAATCTGATACTTCTGAATATTAGAGTGTAGGCAATAGAAATAACAGGTCAGAACGGAAGCAACCACCGCTACATTCACTTGCCTTCATCGAAGAAGAAGAAATGTACTAGACATGATCTGGAGTGTAGCCACCTGCTAGTAGGCATAAAACTTAGTACAAACATTTCACAAACATTTGCCATCAATCAACAAAACACTCCTACACTTGAAACCAAGACCCAGTGGAAAGACTCCCACCCTGAACCACATGACACACAGCAGCAACACTGTTTGTTAATTTTGTATCTTTAAAATTAAAACAGCGGTGATATCAAACAAATACTCTAGGAGTATCTACACAAAATACTCTACAACTTCAGTATTCAATAGATAATTAAATTCTGCCATCTACAAGTTCTAAAACATCTGACAAGATAACTGACTGAATCTGTTTTAGACAGCAGTATGGTTAACTTTAAAATTCGATATCTCCCAAACTACTGAACCAAAAATTATGAAATTCTGCTGAAAGTAAGAACTTTTATCCCTCTACAAAAGTCTCCATAGTTGGAAGAGCCAATTCGGCCATTTACTAGATGAAACCCACCAGTGAACAGACTCACTCATTTTTGTGAGGTAAACAGGAACAGCCACAGTAAAACAAACATAACTGGAGTTTCACAAATCATATGAATGCACTCTTTAACAATCTGGAAAGCCTAATGAAATTATCTACAACTTCTTTTACCAACCTACAGTTTAATTCTGTTGATAAAATTGCCTAAATCTTAAGAGAACAGATTGTGCACAGAATTATGAGATTGAAAAACTGCTATAGTAAAACTGCAATAACTTTCTGGTCGGATGTCCGATTGAGGTGTTCTTCGCGGCCACGGAAAGATCTACAAATTATCTACGACTCATACATAGACTTTTCATTTTTTTGAGGCCACTAAGACCACGGAAAACTGGCATGAACAGAAACTGTCGAATCTGCCATTCTGCAGAAAACTAAATTCGAGATCAAAACCTAACCCCACATCAAATCCAACCTCTAATCCTTTAATTCCCATGATCCACAACCTCCAAAAGCATATAATTACAGGGAGGAACAAGGGTCTCATCCATACCTAGGGTTTCCCCAAGAAATCTTGAAGATGAGATGGGGAAGAACATCTCCTTGATCCTCTCTCCCTCTTCAATTCAACGTGCCCCTCCTTTTCTCGATCCTTACTGCGTAGGGGGAGATCTTAGGGAGGAAGCAATGGAGGATGGCTGCCATAGGGGGAGGGGGCGTCCAGCCAAGGGGAAGAAAGGGGGTGGCGGCCAAGAGGGGGGTGAAGGGAAAAAAAGGGGTGGCCACCTAGGGTTTTTGTGGGAGAAAGAAACGACGCCTCAGATGACTTCTATCTTTGCATCCAATGGCCCACAACCCTTTACCTCATTCACGCACCAAAGATTAACTTTTGGTCAACATTTTTTTTGGGATATTACACTCTACCCCCCTTAAAAAGAATTCGACCTCGAATTCGGCCACTCCAAGCAAAACCCCCAAGGTACCCCATATAGCACCACAATTCAAAACATGGGTCCATTATTGGTCTTAATTAACACAAGAACTTCTACCTTGGACTAATTGTCTAAGGAAACTACACGACCTGACATCAAGCATGAAACAACATGTAATGAAGCTCAAAGCAAGTCATAGTTGCAATCAACACTACAATTTCACACCATCAAATTTGGATGCAGCTATACATCAACATCAATGTCTTAAGACAACACTCTTTTATGAAGGGGTAATATGCACCAAGCACAACCCTTACCAACTTCAACAATTAATTTTAATTAAATGGTGAAACATCTACACCCGACGAATGTATAAGAAGATCAAACACCTCACCATAAAGCACCATGAAACAAGTAGTTCTATTGAAACAAAACTCCTAATCTTCCTAAACCTTATTCTTGCCATCATGAAAAGATAATCATGTAATCTAACATTCCTTGCACCCCACCAAAAGGGAGAAAATCTATAGAACTAATGGAGCAATAAAGCCGAAAGAAACCAATAACATCTTGTGCGGCATAGTTCATCGAAGAAATGCCAAAAACTCTACATAGAGCACTGATAGCCCATCAACAACACAATACTTTCTTAACCCATGTCACTATACTTCATTCAACATCTCAACTAAGAAAAATATCTAACTAGTAAGGATAACCTACACATAATATAAGTCTTCATCTACTGTAGTTCAGAAACTTACATTTCATTCTATCATACGATGCACTCAAAGTACCAGACATACAAAGTCAATAATAACCCCTAATCCTTCACACATTTGACAAACATATTAAGCTGATGTAAACACCACATCAACTAGGAGTAGGTGACTAGCCACACCCAACCAACTCTAGGCTAGGCAATGACTTCCTTCAAACCAATAGATAGGTGGTCTAAAAAAATGGCTCCACAAGCATGCATCGAAAAGGGAACCATCAGATCCTCAATGTATCAATACATAATCAATGGATCAAGAGAATCAAAGATTTATTCTACAATTAGTATGACTAACAGGCAACCACTTTAAACCACATCTAGGCTTTGTGGCAACTAAAACACACAATATGAGAGAGACATGTAAGCCATTCTGGCTATGAACAGACTTCCCCCAAAAATCCATATAAAGTACCAATATTCATTTCTTTCAAAACTGGTTTCTCAACATAAACAATCATTCTTTGCAATGATAGTTGGAGCTATCCACCAACCGCTCAACAACTTAAATTCAAATTGATGATTACCTTGTACCCCAAAACACGCAATTCACACTCCTCTTAGAAACATTCACAATCAAGCATATATAACAATATTATTGTAATAAAACTCAACCATGAAAAACATGGTGAAAACAACATAGGCATACTTGTATATCACAAGCATAATAACAACTTCATTCTCACAAATGACCAGCGATATCTACCGCATTAATAAAACAATATCAAAATTTCAGAAATAAATTATATCAAGCATTAAGCCATAAACAACTTACCACATCACCTTAAGGAATAGGGAGGGGTGAAATTATTGTCATCTGCACTCCAAAGACATTAATATATATCAAAGATATTTGAACCCATACCCTTCCTATATGTGCAAGTGTGTCAAATTTATCTTCAAATTGCCAAGTGTCGGGGACCATAATTAGGGGTACCCTCAAGACGCCTAATTCTCAGCTGGTAACCCCCATCAGCATAAAGCTGCAGAGGCCTGATGGGTTTGATTAAGTCAGGGATCAGTCCATACGAGTGACTTGACCACGCCACGCCCGAGCCTAGCCTCGGGCGAGGGCAGCCGACCCTAAGATGACTCCGTCTCGCCTGAGGCCTCCTCTTTCACGGCAGACGCATCTCCGGCTCGCCCTAGGCCCCGCCTTCGATAAGAAGAAACCCTGACTAAATCACCACGCCAACCGACCGAGTCACCGGGGCGTTTAACGCAAAAGGTAAGACCGACGGGCGACCAGACTTCGCCAGAGGTGCCATAGGAGGCTCCGCCCGACCCAGGGCTCGGACTCGGGCTAAGGCCCCGGAAGACGGCGAACTCCGCTCCGCCCGACCCCAGGGCTCGGACTCGGGCTAAGGCCCCGGAAGACGGTGAACTCCGCTCCGCCCGACCCCAGGGCTCGGACTCGGGCTAAGGCCCCGGAAGACGGCGAACTCCACTCCGCCCGACCCCAGGGCTCGGACTCGGGCTAAGGCCCCGGAAGACGGCGAACTCCGCTCCGCCCAAGGGCTCGGACTCGGGCTAAGGCCCCGGAAGACGACGAACTCCGCCTCGCCCGACCCGGGGCTCGGACTCCGCCTCGGCCTCCGCCTAACGATCTCCGCCTCGCCCGACCCAGGGCTCGGACTCTGCCTCTGTCTTGCAGGACGGACTCGACCTCGGCTTCGGAGGAGCTTCCACGACGCCCGACCTAGGACACGAGACCGCCACGTCAACAGGGAGCGTCATCATCACCCTGCCCTGAGCCGACTTGGGTCGCAGAGAACAAGACCGGCGTCCCATCTGGCCAGCCACGCCAGATAGGCAAATGATGGCGCCCCGCTAGACCATGACGACGGTGACTCTCAGCTCCCTTACGAAAGCAGGAGGACGTCAGCAAGGGCCCAGCCACTTCGACAGCTGTCCCCCCGCCCGGCTCCGTTACTCCTCCAACAGCCACGACGCCACACCAACAGGGTGCCAAGATCTCTCCGGCTGCCACCTTGGCATGTACATAGGGCGCTAGCTCTCCCTCGCTAGACACGTAGCACCTTGCTACACCCCCATCTTGTACACCTGGATCCTCTCCTTACGACTATAAAAGGAAGGACCAGGGCCTTCTTAGAGAAGGTTGGCCTCGCGGGGACGAAGGGCAGGGGCAGGCGCTCTCTCGGGGCCGCTCGCTTCCCCTCACCTCGCGCGGACGCTTGTAACCCCCTACTGCAAGCGCACCCGACCTGGGCGCGGGACGAACACGAAGGCCGCGGGAATTCTCCGACTCTCTCACGACCCGGCTCCGGCCACCGACCTCTCTCTCTGTTCCCCCCTTCGCGCTCGCCCACGCGCTCGACCCATCTGGGCTGGGGCACGCGGCACTCTCACTCGTCGGCTCGGGGACCCCCCGGTCTCGGAACGCCGATAGTTGGCGCGCCAGGTAGGGGCACGCTGCGTGTTGACGTTCGATTTCCCGTCAAGCTCCAGATGGGCAGTCTCCAACAACCTCTTCAACCCGGGACGGTGCTCCATTTCGGGAACCTCGAGTTCATGTCTCTCGACGGCAACTACGACATGATACTCCTTCCACCGCCGCGCGACAGCGACAATGGTGGCGGACAGCCCGCCCGCCGGCGGCGGAATCAACGACGTCTTTCCCGCGTGGGGGAAGGACAACTTTCGAGCTCGCCCCATCCTCTCCCTCGCCATCGGAGGAGGAGGAGGCGGGGCAACCGGGGCCGAGCGGGAGATCGCGCTCCGACGGCTGTCGAGCAAATCGACATCCCCGGCGCCTCAACGGAGGACACGCCAAGCGTCGCCCTCGCGTTCAAGGCAAACGCGAGCGCCATCCCCCCGCAACACGTCGACTCCGAGCAAGTGGACGACGCCAGCACGCTCACGGAGGGCCTGCAGGACGTCGCCCTCGTACCCAAGACGACGACGCGATCTGCCCCCGACGTGACTTCATCGCTCCTCGTCAACAAAAAGGTACCGACTGCTACCCATCTTTCGTCATTTCGACTCGGCCTCAGCCCGCCTGGCGACCTCGCTTTGGCGGGCGCTCACATTGAGGCGAGTGCAACCTCTCTGGGGTTTCGTGTGCGGTCGCCTTGGGACCGATTGACGGGTGTCTCGACCTACGGGCCCTCTGGGTCCGAGGAAGATGACGACCCCAGCATCTGCTGGGATTTGTCCGGATCTGGCAACCCTAGTGCCATGCGGGACTTCATGACCGCATGTGACTACTGCCTCTCCGACTGTTCCGACGGCAGCCGCAGCCTTGGCGACAAGGACTGCGGCCCGAGTCGCGAATGTTTCCACATCGAGCTAGGGGATCCCTCCGGAGGCGGCTGTCTCGGCACGCCGGAGGATGGTGATCCCCCTAGGCCAGCACCTCGCGCCGACATCCCGCGGGAGCTAGCTGTGGTCCCCGTTTCGATGGGGGGTCACGACCCACAGCTCGAGCAAGTCCGCGGGGCGCAGGCCGGGCTCGATGAGGGAGCAGGAGCGCTCGAGGCAATCCGCCAGAACATCGGGCAGGTATGGGCGAGCCAGCCCCCGGCCGGAGGAATACGTCACCTGCCCCAAGGTCTCCAGCACCGCATCGCCAACGATGCCAGGGACAGACCTGCCTCCCGCATCCGGCGGAACCGGTCAGGACCTGGTCGCTGCAGCGATGCTCCTCCGCGCGATGCCGGAGTCATCAACCACCGAGGGTCGGCGAATCCAGGGAGAACTCAAGCATCTCCTGGAAGGCGCTGCGGCCCGGCGGGCCGAGAGCTCTGCCTCCCGAAGGCAGGGATACCCCTCGGAACCTCGTGCCGCGACTTCCCGACTCACGCGGGAAGCCTCGGTCTTCACCGGGCGCACGCGCAACACCGCGCCTGCGGCCCCGGGCCACCTCGGCGACGAGCACCCTCATCGCGACCGTCGGGCACGCCTCGACGAAAGGGTGCGCCGAGGCTACCACCCCAGGCGTGGGGGACGCTACGACAGCGGGGAGGATCGGAGTCCCTCGCCCGAACCACCCGGTCCGCAGGTCTTTAGCCGAGCCATTCGGCGGGCGCCGTTTCCGCCCCGATTCCGACCCCCGACTACTATCACGAAGTACTCGGGGGAGACGAGACCGGAATTGTGGCTTGCGGACTACCGCCTGGCCTGTCAACTGGGTGGGACGGACGATGACAACCTCATCATCCGAAACCTCCCCCTGTTTCTCTCCGACACCGCTCGTGCCTGGTTGGAGCACCTGCCTCCGGGGCAGATTTCCAACTGGGAAGATTTGGTCCAGGCTTTCGCCGGGAACTTCCAGGGCACGTACGTGCGCCCCGGGAATTCCTGGGACCTCCGGAGCTGTCGGCAACTGCCGGGAGAGTCTCTCCGAGACTACATCCGGCGGTTCTCGAAGCAGCGCACCGAGCTGCCCAACATCACCGACTCCGATGTCATCGGCGCGTTCCTCGCCGGCACCACCTGCCGCGACCTGGTGAGCAAGCTGGGTCGCAAGACCCCCACCAGGGCGAGCGAGCTGATGGACATCGCCACCAAGTTTGCCTCCGGCCAGGAGGCGGTTGAGGCCATCTTCCGAAAGGACAAGCAGCCCCAGGGCCGCCCGTCGGAAGATGCTCTCGAGGCGTCTACTCCGCGCGGCGCCAAGAAGAAAGGCAGGAGGAAGTCGCAAGCGAAACGCGACGTTCCCGATGCAGACCTTGTCGCCGCCGCCGAGCACAAGAACCCTCGGAAGCCCCCCGGAGGTGCTAACCTCTTCGACAAGGCACTCAAGGAGACGTGCCCCTACCATCAGGGGCCCGTCAAGCATACCCTCGAAGAGTGCGTCATGCTTCGGCGCCACTTCCACAGGGCCGGGCCACCCGCAGAGGGTGGCAGGGCTCACGACGACGACAAAAGGGAGGATCGCCAAGCAGGAGAGTTCCCGGAGGTCCGCGATTGCTTCATGATCTACGGAGGGCATGCGGCAAACGCCTCGGCTCGGCATCGTAAGCAAGAGCGTCGGGAGGTCTGCTCGGTGAAGGTGGCGGCGCCAGTCTACCTAGACTGGTCCGACAAGCCCATCACCTTCGACCGGGACGACCACCCCGACCACGTGCCGAGCCCGGGGAAGTACCCGCTCGTCGTCGACCCCGTCATCGGCGACGTCAGGCTCACCAAGGTCCTGATGGATGGAGGCAGCTGCCTCAACATCATCTACGCCGAGACCCTCAGGCTCCTGCGCGTCGACCTGTCATCCGTCCGAGCAGGCGCTGCGCCCTTCCACGGGATCATTCCCGGGAAGCGCGTCCAGCCCCTCGGACAGCTCGACCTCCCTGTCTGCTTCGGAACACCCTCCAACTTCCGAAGGGAGACCTTGACGTTCGAGGTGGTCGGGTTCCGAGGAACCTACCACGCAGTGTTGGGAAGGCCATGCTACGCGAAGTTCATGGCCATCCCCAACTACACCTACCTGAAGCTCAAGATGCCGGGCCCCAACGGGGTCATCACCGTCGGCCCCACGTACAAACACGCATTCGAATGCGACGTGGAGTGCGTGGAGTACGCCGAGGCCCGTCGCCGAGTCTGAGGCCCTCATTGCCGACCTGGAAAGCCTCTCCCGAGAGGTGCCGGACGTAAAGCGGCATGCCGGCAACTTCGAGCCAGCGGAGACGGTTAAGGCCGTCCCTCTCGACCCCAGTGGCGACACCTCCAAGCAGATCCGAATCGGTTCCGGGCTCGACCCCAAATAGGAAGCAGTGCTCGTCGACTTTCTCCGCGCAAACGCCGACGTTTTTGCGTGGAGTCCCTCGGACATGCCTGGCATACCGAGGGATGTCGCCGAGCACTCGCTGGATATTCGGGCCGGAGCCCGGCCGGTCAGACAGCCTCTGCGCCGATTCGACGAGGAAAGGCGCAGGGTGATAGGCGAGGAGGTCCACAAGCTGATGGCAGCAGGGTTCATTAAAGAGGTATTCCATCCCGAATGGCTTGCCAACCCTGTACTTGTGAGGAAAAAAGGGGGGAAGTGGCGGATGTGTGTAGACTACACTGGTCTCAACAAAGCGTGTCCGAAGGTCCCCTACCCTCTACCTCGCATCGACCAAATTGTGGACTCCACTGCAGGGTGCGAAACCCTGTCTTTCCTCGATGCCTACTCAGGGTATCATCAAATCAAGATGAAAGAGTCCGACCAGCTCGCGACTTCTTTCATCACGCCCTTCGGCATGTACTGTTATGTCACAATGCCGTTCGGGTTGAGAAACGCGGGTGCAACGTACCAGCGGTGCATGAACCATGTGTTCGGCGAACACATTGGTCGCACGGATCGAGGCCTACGTCGATGACATCGTAGTCAAGACGAGGAAAGCCTCCGACCTTCTCTCCGACCTCGGACTGACATTCCGGTGTCTCAAGGCGAAGGGCGTCAAGCTCAATCCCGAGAAGTGCGTCTTCGGGGTGCCCCGAGGCATGCTCTTGGGGTTCATCGTCTCCGAGCGGGGCATCGAAGCCAACCCGGAGAAGATCGCAGCGATCACAAACATGGGGCCCATCAAGGACTTAAAAGGCGTACAGAGGGTCATGGGATGCCTCGCGGCCTTGAGCTGTTTCATCTCGCGCCTCGGCGAAAGAGGCCTGCCCCTGTACCGCCTCTTAAGGAAGGCCGAGTGCTTCACCTGGACTCCCGAGGCCGAGGAAGCCCTCGGGAACCTGAAGGCGCTCCTCACCCAGGCGCCCATCTTGGTACCCCCAGCTGATGGAGAAACCCTCCTGGTCTACGTCGCCGCAACCACTCAGGTGGTCAGCGCCGCGATCGTAGTCGAAAGGCAGGAAGAGGGGCATGCTTTGCCCATTCAGAGGCCAGTCTACTTCGTCAGCGAAGTGCTGTCCGAAACCAAGATCCGCTACCCACAAGTCCAGAAGCTGCTATATGCAGTGATCCTGACGAGGCGAAAGCTGCGACATTACTTCGAGTCCCATCCGGTGACTGTGGTGTCATCCTTCCCCCTGGGGGAGATCATCCAGTGCCGAGAAGCCTCAGGACGGATCGCGAAGTGGGCGGTGGAAATCATGGGCGAGGCAATCTCGTTTGCCCCTCGGAAGGCCATCAAGTCCCAGGTACTGGCGGATTTCGTAGCCGAATGGGTCGATACCCAGTTACCAACGGCTCCGATCCAACCAGAGCTCTGGACCATGTTTTTCAACGGGTCGCTGATGAAGACGGGAGCTGGCGCGGGCCTGCTTTTCGTCTCGCCCCTCGGGAAACACCTGCGCTACGTGCTTCGTCTCCATTTCCCGGTGTCCAACAATGTGGCTGAGTACGAGGCTCTGATCAACGGATTGCGAATCGCCATCGAGCTAGGGGTCCGACGCCTCGACGCACGCGGCGACTCGCAGCTCATCATCGACCAAGTCATGAAGAACTCCCTCTGCCGCGACCCAAAGATGGAGGCCTACTGTGAGGAGGTTCGACGCCTGGAAGACAAGTTCTACGGGCTCGAGCTTAACCACATCGCTCGGCGCTACAACGAGACTGCGGACGAGCTGGCGAAGATAGCCTCGGGGCGAACGACGGTTCCCCCGGATGTCTTCTCCCGGGATCTGCACCAACCCTCCGTCAACATAGGCGACGTGCTCGAGCCCGAAGCACCCTCGGCCTCGTCCGAGGTGACCTCGGCCCAGCCCGAGCCATCCTCGGCTCACCCCGAGGAACCCTCGGAGCCCGAGGGCGAAGCACTGCGCATCGAGGAGGAGCAGAACGGGGTCGTGCCAGATCAAGATTGGCAAACCCCGTACCTGCAATATCTCCGCCAAGGAGAACTGCCCCTCGACCGCGCCGAGGCTCGGCGGGTAGCGCGACGTGCCAAATCGTTCGTCTTGCTGGGCGATGAGAAGGAGCTCTACCACCGAAGCCCCTCGGGCATCCTCCAGCGATGCATCTCCGTCGCCGAGGGTCAGGAACTCCTGCAGGAAATACACTCGGGGGCTTGCGGTCATCATGCAGCGCCCCGAACCCTCGACGGGAATGCTTTCCGCCAAGGCTTCTACTGGCCAACGGTGGTGGCTGACGCCACTAGAATTGTCCGCGCCTGCGAAGGGTGCCAATTCTATGCAAAGCAGACCCACCTGCCCGCTCAGGCTCTGCAGACGATACCCATCACCTGGCCCTTCGCTGTGTGGGGTCTGGACCTCGTCGGCCCTCTGCAGAAGGCGCCCGGGGGCTACACGCACCTGCTGGTCGCCATCGACAAATTCTCCAAGTGGATCGAGGTCCGACCCCTGAACAGCATCAGGTCCGAGCAGGCGGATGGCGTTCTTCACCAATATCATCCATCGCTTCGGGGTCCCGAACTCCATCATCACCGACAATGGCACCCAGTTCACCGGCAAAAAATTCTTGGATTTTTGCGATGATCACAACATCCGGGTAGACTGGGCCGCCGTAGCTCACCCCATGACGAATGGGCAAGTGGAACGTGCCAACGGCATGATCCTACAAGGGCTCAAGCCTCGGATTTACAATAGTCTCAACAAGTTCGGCAAGCGATGGATGAAGGAACTCCCCTCGGTGGTCTGGAGCCTGAGGACGACGCCAAGCCGGGCCACGGGTTTCACGCCGTTCTTCCTGGTCTACGGGGCCGAGGCCATCCTGCCCACGGACCTGGAATACGGCTCCCCGAGGACGAGGGCCTACAATGAAGAAAGCAACCAAGCTAGCCGAGAAGACTCGCTGGACCAGCTGGACGAGGCTCGGGACAGGGCCTTACTACACTCGGCGCGGTATCAGCAGTCCCTGCGACGCTACCACGCCCGAGGGGTCCGACCCCGAGATCTCCAGGTGGGCGATCTGGTGCTTCGGCTGCGGCAAGACGCCCGAGGGAGGCACAAGCTCACGCCCCCCTGGGAGGGGCCGTTCATCATCGCCAAAGTACTGAAGCCCGGAACGTACAAGCTGGCCAACAGTCAAGGCGAGGTCTACGGCAACGCTTGGAACATCCAACAGCTACGTCGCTTCTACCCTTAAGATGTTTCCAAGTTGTTTATATACCTCGCACCCACGCAAAAGTTTAGTCAACAAGGAAGGGTCAGCCTCGCCTCGGCAGAGCCCGACCCTCCCTCGGGGGCTAAAAGGGGGGAAACCCCCTCTGCGTCAAAATTTTCCTCGAAAAGAAAATCTCTTTCACCAGAACATCTTTCGTGCTTTTTGACTACTTCGAAAAGCGGGTCCTGGAAACGACGGGGTACACGTAAGCAGTCAAGGCTGACCGAGCCGAGGGACTCCTACGCCTCCGGGATACGGATACCTCACTCATCACCTTCTGCGATAAGTAACTCGCGCTCGGATAAGGCGAATCCGCGGATCGAACGAGTCTTTACGTACGGGAGCTCTTCTGTCGAAGCGATCCTTCGAGCCTTCTCGACCGAGTCGGTGACAGGGCTTCATGGGCGGGTAAAAGTACGCGTAAGCGGCAAGGCCGACCGAGCCGAGGGACTCCCACGCCTCCGGGATACGGATACCTCACTCATCACCTTCCGCGAGAAGCAACTCTTGCTCGCACTAACATCCCTGCTACCGACAAAAAGTCCAGATACTCGAAACGAGAGGAAAAGAGATGCAGCTTTATGACGCAACAAGGGTATGTGTTCTGGCCTCAACGGCCGCGCAAGGCCCACGCTACAAGGCGATTTGACCCTGCAGGCTCGGATCTTGACGCTGGAAGAGGGCGAAGACATCCTCGGCATCAACAGCACCTTCGGCAAGGCCCGACCTAGCCTCGGACGGCGACGCGGTCCGAGGGCCTCCGCTCCGAAGGGCGACGTCATCACCACGCTCGTGCAATCTCTGCCAGGGACTTCTCCGAGAACCCGGCCCGAGCGGACGGCTCGGCCGGCCACCTCCGGGGCCTCGGCCGACCACCTTCCGAGGGCGCCAGCTCGGTTCGAAGCCTCGGCTGAACAGCTCCGACGTCGATCCTGCCAACAAACAACCCGGCTAGGCTCCGGCCAACCAGGTTTCATTTCCGAGCCGACAACGCCTCTGCTCATGCTGATATCGCTACCCCTGGCCTCGGCTCGTCGAAGAGCGGCCGAGGGGTCTCTTTAACTAAGCTAGAGGAGCCTCGGACAACAGGTCCGACCGAGCCGAGGGATTCCTACGCCTCCGGGATACGGATACCTCACTCGTCACCTTGACACGGGGCAACTCACGCTTGGTGAAGCGGTTCAGACAATCAGCGGACGAGCCTTAGCGCTCGGGAATGAGGAAAAAACACGGCTCTGTGCCGGAGTTACATACATGTTCAGGCCCCGAAAGCCAAAATGAACAAAAAACCCGGCACTCGAAGTGCCATTACAAACGGAACTCCGGTTCCCCCCCGCAGGTACGATCAACCCCACTCGACGGGGGAGGGCCTGCGGGGCAGCAGAAGACCGACGAACGGCACGTCGCCGCCCCGCCCCGGCAGCGGCGACGATGAAGACGTCTGTCCCGGGGAGCCCAACAGCAGCAGTGATGGCCTCAGGGTGGATACTGCTGCTGGGAGGCCCCCGCCCTTGCCCAAACTCGAGAGGCAAGGACGGACAGAAGGCCGTAGAGTCGGAGGTCGGCCCGTGTCCAACCTCGGCTGTCGCGCCGGCGGAAGAACCTCTTCCAGCTGCCGTGGCAGGAGGCGGCACCGGGGGCGGCTCCGAGAGTGCTCGGCTCAGAGAGCCGGGCACGCTGCAGCTGTTGGCGCCACGGGCGACTCCCGCCCTTCCCCCCGATCACTGAGGGAAGGAGCGGGTCACCACCCGCGCAGGGACCGACCCCGACCCGGCACACGCCCCTCCTCAGCCCTGGTGATGAAAATCCTTGAGGCTGAGGAAGGGGCGGATGCCGCAGCCCGGCTCGCTTTCCCCCACCATCAAGCCGGAGGTCGCCCTCTTGGGTGACCGCCGGTGGAGGGGTGCAGCCGGGCTGCATGATGAAAATCCTTGAAGCCGAACGATGGCTGAAAGGTACCAACTCCCACGGAGTTGCGTTCCTCCGGCGATGGAGCGAAAGGACGGCGGTTTCCCCCCATCCGGGGGCTCGGAAGATGGAGGAACACAATGCATACGGGAGGTAGGAGACACGGTCACCTTGCGAAGGGGGCCGCCCTCCTTTTAAAGGCAACTCCCCCTGCTTGCGCCCTCAACCGTCACGGGCTGAGTCTTCTCCAACACGCCTCCAAAGCCCTTCCCTGCGGCGCGGGGGCTGGGGCCCGCCTGTCATGCAGACCGGCTCTAAGCAGAAGAAGCCGAACCGCCGCGCACGACGCACGCAACCACCCAGCGGTTACAAGTAACCCTCCACTTTTGCTCGGACCAGCGGGCGAAAGGGGCAGGCGGCCATGCAGGCGGCATGCAACCGCGCCAAGTGGACGCGCCTCTCCGACTCCTGACAGGCCAGCGCGACGGCTCAAGCCCACGCGTCGTGCAACTGGCGCGCCGGGCGCTGCATGCGAACCGCTATGCCACTCGCTCCACCACCGCACCTCCTCGATTGCGGAACCGATACCGCGATTCGAGGCGACCCAGCCCGCGACCCGGCCGCGCCAGCCTGGCGCAGCGGTCAAAAGCGGTCAAAAATGGGCCGGCAGTGATGACGGTGGCAGGCGCGCGAGAGCAGCGGTCACGCCATCTGCCAAGCTCATGTCCCATCCGGAGGCAGCAAGAGAACCACCTCTCACGGCAGTGAAGACGACGCGCCCGTGACCCGTACCTCGAACGGCTCGCGCACGCGCAACGGCAACCTCGCCAACTACTCACCCCGGCGCATTAACTCCGCGGCTCGGCGGACAGCGCTACGGGCGGGAGCGGCTGGTGACGTTTCGCCTTCGCCAAAACGACCACGCCGGAAAAAGGTACGCCACGACGTTCAATTTCGAATCCTTTTTCCCTTTTCCTTCTTTCTCTATCTCTTGCAACAGGGACCGAGAAGGGGGATAACCCCAAAGGGATCCTTCCCCGTGAAGGAACTAGGCTCCGAGCCTCCCTACTGATCAGGGGTTCGAAGGCTGGCCCCCCGAGGGGTTCAACAGCCGCCTCAGATCGCGTGGGCCCGACACCCACTACTGGTCAGGGGTTCGAAGGTCGGCCTCCCGAAAGGTTCCATGACCGCCTCAGGCTACTAGGGCTCCGTGCCCCCTACTGATCAGGGGTTCGAAGGCTGGCCTGTCGAAGGGTTCACAGTCGCCTCAGACGCCGAGCGAGGGATGACCAGGGTTACGTTCGATACATAACCAAGGCTCGGGCTGCGCTCCCGAGGTACCCTAGGACATTTCCGAGACCAGCGGGAACGACTCTGTAACGGAATCCCATCGGAGGGAGGCAACGAGCCCTCGGACACCGTCGCTAGGGGACCGGGTCCGGCAGATCACCCGCAGGTACTTTTGGGCGTGCCTCCGGGCCCCTAGCCGACCCCCAACGAACGGGGCACGGACGTCCACTCGGATTACCCGATTGCAGCTCACCGGAGACACCATGTTCGGTGCCCATCGAGGGTAACATGGCGCACTCCCCCCCTCCTCCTTGCGGAAAGGCGACGTAGGGGCGTATATAAAAAGTCGAGTCTGTCCCTGATCGTCCTCTCGCTCCGTGCGAAGGCTCGGGGGCTGCTCTCGCAAACCCGGCTCCGGCCGAACCGTTGACAGCGTCAACATACCAGCCCGAGAACTTGGGCCCCGACAGAGCACCTGGGTTACGCCCTGCTCGCATGAGGGAACCGCCAGACCAGCCGAGGCATTACGCAAGGCATTAAGACCTCGAAGGAGTGAAACCACTCCTCCGAGGCCTCGGGGGCTACACCCGGCGGGTGCGCTCGCGCGCACCCACCGGAACAAAGTGCCTACCGAGAAAGGCTGGTCCCCTTGCAAAAAAGTGCGACGCAAGCCTCCAAGCGAGTGTTAACACTCTCTTCGAGGCTCGGGGGCTACTGTCGGGGACCATAATTAGGGGTACCCTCAAGACGCCTAATTCTCAGCTGGTAACCCCCATCAGCATAAAGCTGCAGAGGCCTGATGGGTTTGATTAAGTCAGGGATCAGTCCATACGAGTGACTTGACCACGCCACGCCCGAGCCTAGCCTCAGGCGAGGGCAGCCGACCCTAAGATGACTCCGTCTCGCCTGAGGCCTCCTCTTTCACGGCAGACGCATCTCCGGCTCGCCCTAGGCCCCGCCTTCGATAAGAAGAAACCCTGACTAAATCACCACGCCAACCGACCGAGTCACCGGGGCGTTTAACGCAAAAGGTAAGACCGACGGGCGACCAGACTTCGCCAGAGGTGCCATAGGAGGCTCCGCCCGACCCAGGGCTCGGACTCGGGCTAAGGCCCCGGAAGACGGCGAACTCCGCTCCGCCCGACCCCAGGGCTCGGACTCGGGCTAAGGCCCCGGAAGACGGCGAACTCCGCTCCGCCCGACCCCAGGGCTCGGACTCGGGCTAAGGCCCCGGAAGACGGCGAACTCCGCTCCGCCCGACCCCAGGGCTCGGACTCGGGCTAAGGCCCCGGAAGACGGCGAACTCCGCTCCGCCCAAGGGCTCGGACTCGGGCTAAGGCCCCGGAAGACGACGAACTCCGCCTCACCCGACCCGGGGCTCGGACTCCGCCTCGGCCTCCGCCTAACGATCTCCGCCTCGCCCGACCCAGGGCTCGGACTCTGCCTCTGTCTTGCAGGACGGACTCGACCTCGGCTTCGGAGGAGCTTCCACGACGCCCGACCTAGGACACGAGACCGCCACGTCAACAGGGAGCGTCATCATCACCCTGCCCTGAGCCTGACTTGGGTCGCAGAGAACAAGACCGGCGTCCCATCTGGCCAGCCACGCCAGATAGGCAAATGATGGCGCCCCGCTAGACCATGACGACGGCGACTCTCAGCTCCCTTACGAAAGCAGGAGGACGTCAGCAAGGGCCCAGCCACTTCGACAGCTGTCCCCCCGCCCGGCTCCGTTACTCCTCCAACAGCCACGACGCCACACCAACAGGGTGTCAAGATCTCTCCGGCTGCCACCTTGGCATGTACATAGGGCGCTAGCTCTCCCTCGCTAGACACGTAGCACCTTGCTACACCCCCATCTTGTACACCTGGATCCTCTCCTTACGACTATAAAAGGAAGGACCAGGGCCTTCTTAGAGAAGGTTGGCCTCGCGGGGACGAAGGGCAGGGGCAGGCGCTCTCTCGGGGCCGCTCGCTTCCCCTCACCTCGCGCGGACGCTTGTAACCCCCTACTGCAAGCGCACCCGACCTGGGCGCGGGACGAACACGAAGGCCGCGGGAATTCTCCGACTCTCTCACGACCCGGCTCCGGCCACCGACCTCTCTCTCTGTTCCCCCCTTCGCGCTCGCCCACGCGCTCGACCCATCTGGGCTGGGGCACGCGGCACTCTCACTCGTCGGCTCGGGGACCCCCCGGTCTCGGAACGCCGACACCAAGAATCTAAAGCCTATGCTTTGATACCAACTGTAACACCCCAGGATCCACAAACACCCCAGAATGCTACTAAACTACACATCTAACATTCATATATAAAATTTCGACATCATCTCCTTTGATAATTGCATAAACGGGGGAAGCAACAAAGTATAAATAGATATCATGATAAGAAAACATATAAGACATTAATAATCTGCTAGCAATGGGAAGACAACCATAACAACATGAACTGAATTAATCAGTGCGCACGACTAGTTAAAAACAAACATCCTTTGACAAGAAGTTTCTAATTAAATCATGGCTGTGTCTGAGCAGCATTATTATGAGAGTGAAGGTGGATGTGCTGCTACTTCCCACTCCCCTTGATGAGCAACAAGCACCTGCATTGAGTAATGCAAGAGTGAGATGAAACATCTCAGCAAGCTAATTGTTCTGACGAGATATTTAAAACCACAAATTGAATTCATCAACATTTTAAAGGAGTCACATTTAAAAATCAGAAATACTTGTAGATATAGAACTCAGTAGTCCCACTATAACCAATACCATCTCATTTCCTCGAACAACCACAATAGGTTCTATAACACTTCCCTGCGTCAACAATACCTGCAAATATCACTTCAATGTATGCATAGGAGTGCAATGTGTAGGTACTCTATCTTCATACCTCTGGGGGTATAAAACCACATCATCTGCAAATATCACTTCAATGAATGCATATGAATGCAATGCATATGTCCTCTGCCTTCATACCTCTAAGGGTATGAAGCCGCATCGTACCCCTTCTCGGGCAACGTACGATGCTAAGTTGTACCGGTACGGTCGGACCATAGGTCACGACAAAGCTTCTTATGCAAATGAGTCATGCAATGTATATGGCATGCTACATTTATCAATAAACTTCACTTCCTTCAGATACAACACAAACCTCAAATAATACTTCATTTACCTTCAGATACAATACCAACCTCAAATAATACTTCATTTACCTTCAGGGGTGTGAATTAATCTCATGAGTCATACTCAAATCATAATCATCATCAATGAGCATCAGTATAATGCAAGCAAGTAAAGCATCACCATAGAGTCCAATTATGAAAGAATCTGATACTTCTGAATATTAGAGTGTAGGCAATAGAAATAACAGGTCAGAACGGAAGCAACCACCGCTACATTCACTTGCCTTCATCGAAGAAGAAGAAATGTACTAGACATGATCTGGAGTGTAGCCACCTGCTAGTAGGCATAAAACTTAGTACAAACATTTCACAAACATTTGCCATCAATCAACAAAACACTCCTACACTTGAAACCAAGACCCAGTGGAAAGACTCCCACCCTGAACCACATGACACACAGCAGCAACACTGTTTGTTAATTTTGTATCTTTAAAATTAAAACAGCGGTGATATCAAACAAATACTCTAGGAGTATCTACACAAAATACTCTACAACTTCAGTATTCAATAGATAATTAAATTCTGCCATCTACAAGTTCTAAAACATCTGACAAGATAACTGACTGAATCTGTTTTAGACAGCAGTATGGTTAACTTTAAAATTCGATATCTCCCAAACTACTGAACCAAAAATTATGAAATTCTGCTGGAAGTAAGAACTTTTATCCCTCTACAAAAGTCTCCATAGTTGGAAGAGCCAATTCGGCCATTTACTAGATGAAACCCACCAGTGAACAGACTCACTCATTTTTGTGAGGTAAACAGGAACAGCCACAGTAAAACAAACATAACTGGAGTTTCACAAATCATATGAATGCACTCTTTAACAATCTGGAAAGCTTATGAAATTATCTACAACTTCTTTTACCAACCTACAGTTTAATTCTGTTGATAAAATTGCCTAAATCTTAAGAGAACAGATTCTGCACAGAATTATGAGACTGAAAAACTGCTATAGTAAAACTGCAATAACTTTCTGGTCGGATGTCCGATTGAGGTGTTCTTCGCGGCCACGGAAAGATCTACAAATTATCTACGACTCATACATAGACTTTTCATTTTTTTGAGGCCACTAAGACCACGGAAAACTGGCATGAACAGAAACTGTCGAATCTGCCATTCTGCAGAAAACTAAATTCGAGATCAAAACCTAACCCCACATCAAATCCAACCTCTAATCCTTTAATTCCCATGATCCACAACCTCCAAAAGCATATAATTACAGGGAGGAACAAGGGTCTCATCCATACCTAGGGTTTCCCCAAGAAATCTTGAAGATGAGATGGGGAAGAACATCTCCTTGATCCTCTCTCCCTCTTCAATTCAACGTGCCCCTCCTTTTCTCGATCCTTACTGCGTAGGGGGAGATCTTAGGGAGGAAGCAATGGAGGATGGCTGCCATAGGGGGAGGGGGCGTCCAGCCAAGGGGAAGAAAGGGGGATGGCGGCCAAGAGGGGGGTGAAGGGAAAAAAAGGGGTGGCCACCTAGGGTTTTTGTGGGAGAAAGAAACGACGCCTCAGATGACTTCTATCTTTGCATCCAATGGCCCACAACCCTTTACCTCATTCACGCACCAAAGATTAACTTTTGGTCAACATTTTTTTTGGGATATTACACGCTAAGTCGTTTGTGTCCGCGCGTTGCGCACATCGTGTTTGCACGTCGTGCGTCGTTAATTCGTCTCGCTTAGAATCGCTCATATTCATTAAGTTACTTGCTTAACTGTCAACTATTAAAATAGTAAGTTAGTCAAAACTAAGCAGTAGTATTAATTTACATTTGATTAATATCAATTAATATAATTATGTTGAATTGGATGTTCTAATTAGTACTTGTTTAACGTAAACACGCTAACCCCTCGACCGTAGCTTCGACTATCGTGGTTCTTTTCCTCGCGTAACCGTAGAGGCGCTCTATATTTTATATTGCTCGCTTTTATAACATTTTATCTTATATGGTGTAATGTTCTTATGCATATGTATATGTTTGTTTGCTTGTGCCTGTTCGTCTTCGCGTCGCGTTGCGATTAGATCGCGGTTCGTTTCTGAGCTTCGAGGAATCGACGGTCAAGCTTCGGCGACCAAATGACCCAGCTCTTCGAGTTCTACAAGGCTGAAGATTCTGAGCATCTGTTTGGTGAAGGCAAGTGTCCTCTGACCCATTATGTCCCATTTACTTTATAATTCACTGTCTCGCATACTATGAACAACATAAGGATTGACTAGCTTTCTATTTACCTTGTCCTTGATTATCTTTTGGGTTACTATGGTTAGCTTCATGCTATTGCTTTACTTTAATCAATGAACATGATGTGAACACTTACGATACAATGTTGTCATTATGATTATGATGTTGGACTGGTGATACTTTAGGGGGCTCGAGCGGTTTCTCGAGTGCCTCTCCGTAAGGACCTGTTCGTTGGATGACCACCTAGGAAAACAGTGCAACCATGAGGGTGGAATGGGACGCCCTTAGCTGAATAATTAGAGAAACTGGGGTGTAGTTCGCTTCGCCGTCAGTGCCGTTAATGGGGCTCGGTGTATGCGGCTCGCTCTGCCAAGGTTGGTTCGCCCCTTGGGGAGGAGTGCGGTGCATTTAGGAAACCTAACGGGCGGCTACAGCCTCAGGGAATCTTTGTAAAGGCTTCGTAGTGAATCCCTGGCCATTCACCTTGGGAGTGAATAAGGGTCTTGCAAGCCCGGGCTAGAGAGGGAATCACGACTTGTGGGTAAAGTGTGCAACCTCTGCAGAGTGTTATGAAACTGATATATCAGCCGTGCTCGCGGTTATGAGCGGCCAAGGGGAGCTCCATTGATTAGAGACACATTGATCAGAGATGGTTGGTTTACAGGTGGTGACGAGGATGATGGTTTTGATTATGATTATGGTACTAGTAAGTGGTATTATTTCCTTTTGGAAAGGGTACATCGGGTTAATAACTTGGGTTAACGATAAAACCTGGCTTTCTAAAAGTAAATAATAACCTGACCAACTAAAAGCAACTGCTTGACCTTAACCCCACATAAAGCTAGTCCACTTCAGCCAAACGGGACATTTGCTGAGTACGTTGATGTGTACTCACCCTTGCTTTCACAAAATACCAGGTTGCCTTTGGTGCAATCTATGCTCAGGTAAAGAAGAAGGCGTCGAGGTGGATCTCCAGGAGTTCCAGGACGTCGATGAGTTTGAGGATTAGGCTAGCGACCTCCCCCAGTCAGCTGCCTGTGGTGGGTTGTTTACGTTGGCTACGTTTCGATTCTGTGTACTTTGATTAATATTATGTAAATGGCTCTAGTCTGTAATATTATTACTCACTCTTTATTGTAATTCGAAGCATTGTGCTATGATGAGTCAATTATGTAATCGCTGTGTACCTGAATTTCTGATCCTGGCACGTACATGGTTCGCATTCGGTTTACCTTGTAAAACCGGGTGTGACATAAGTGGTATCAAAGCCGTGCTGACTATAGGACGGCTGACCTAGAGTAGCATTAGCCGTTTTAAGGACTTATTGATTATTACTTCATCTCATCCTTGATTCTGCTTCAAAATATTAGTCTCCTCGACTAATTCTATGTTGTGCTCCTATATGCCCCCTTGCCAAAAAGTATTTTATTCTAGTATGGTCTATACTTCTCTCAATCTATTAGATCTGATCTCATCTTGTGCTTGCGACATCTTTGTAGATGCCCCCTGACCATAGCCTTTAGTCTTTTGGGACTCTTTCCTCATCCATTATTAAATTGCTACTATTTGACCATCTCTATTCCATTTTGTTATTGACATGCTCGTATCCTTGCATTTTTAATACCCTTATCCCTTAATCTAAAGAACTTACCCTTGTACCTCTACTGCCTATTTAAACATTTTAGTTTATATGTCCATGATCTTACTGTCTTTTGAGACCCTTTCCTATTCTATTGTTAAGTAGCTATCTTTTTGGCAATTTGTACTTTCTTGGTCTTGGTATGCTCGTACCATTGGAATCTTGCATACTCTTATTTTTATATATGCTTACCTTTATATCCCAATATCTGTTTGAAATATTTCAGTTAACATGCCCTTGACCACCCTTGTTTCTTAATGATCCATGAGTGATCATTTTATTTGGCACACCTGTGGTAATCTCGTTGTTTCCTTGTAACTCCACTCAGTAATGAATCTTTACTTCAACCCTTCTTTTGGAACCTTACCTATCTTACCCTTGATTGTTTTCTCCACTTTGTCGTTTCGCGAGTCTTGCCTTCACTATATCCTTTGTTATGCTTTTAATTATTATCATATGCACCCTTGACACCTCTATATCCTACATTGATGTTTGTCTCATACCTACCCTTTAAAATCACCCCTCTTCCGTCTCATACCTTCTTTCTCTTGGTCGTATCCTCTTCTTTGGCTCACGAGTTTGTAACCTCATCCTTTGTTGTGCTTTTGCTTCTTATTGCCTTTACCCTTCTCATCTCTTAATCTTACCTTGGTGATTACGCTATGTTCGTTATCTAAAACCTCCAATCTCCCACCTTAGTTCAAGCGTGGTCTCTTACTTATCTCACCCGTGGTTATATCCTATACTTTACCACTTGCAAGACTTATCTGAACTCTATTCTTGGTTTTACCTAGATTCCTGGTTTTTTTATGCACATTTACCTCTTCCTTTATATCCTTGCCTATTATCACCTTTGACCCTTGACCTCTCTCCATATTTACCATGATGTTTACCTATTTTTTTAGCCTCACTTATTCCATTTCAATTCGAGAGTGTTGTTTTCCCTATCCTGCTCTAGTTCGTTTCCTTTCCCTTTATCGCTTTGCAAGTCTTGTCTTACCTTAACTTCATCCTTTGTTGAGCTTTTGTTTGATATCATCCTTACCCTTCTAATCTGTAGATCTTGCCTTGATACTTATCTTAGGTCTGCTTGTTGAAATCCCCTCTTTTCTATCTCAATTCGAGAGCTATGTTTTACTTATCTCACCCTTGGCTATATCCTCTTCTTTACCGCATGTAGGCCTAGACTTAACTCCATTCTTTATTGTATTTGTACCACTTGCTCTTCTATGCCCTCATCTTTTCTCTTACACCCTTGTCCGTTATCGCCTTTGGCCCTTGCGATATTTATGTCTTCTACCTAAATGCTTACCTTAAACTTATCCTTTAAATCCTCCCCTTTTTTTCAACCCAGTTTGAGAGTTGCGAGTTACCTACCTCTCCCTTGATTTCTTTTCACTTCTTGTCGCCTTACAAATTTTGTTTCAATTCCATCCTTTGCTATGTGTTTTATTTGCTATCACCATCTCCTTGTCATCCATCGATCTTGCCTTGATGCACATCTTTATTCTGGCTCTTTAAAAATCTCCTCTCTTCCACCTCAATTTGAGAGTGGCAGTTTACCTATCTGGCCCATGGGCGTACCACCTCCTTTTCCATTTGTAGGTCTTGTCTTAACTCCATCCTTTGTGGTATTTATATTCTTGGTTCTTATGCATATTTACCTCATCTCCTACACCCTTGTTTGGTATCACCTTTAACCCTTGTAATATTCATACCCTTACCTTCATGCTTACTTTGAGCCTCCCCTTTAAAGCCTTCTCTTTTCCATCCTTGTTCGAGGATAATGTCTCACCTATTTCACCATTGACTGCTCCCCCTTCTTTGATGCCTTGCAAGTTTTGTCTGAAATACATCCTTGGTTGTGTTTGTCTGTTATCACCTTAACCCTTGTCATCCCTTGATCTTTACCATGATGTTTATCTTGCACCTGCATTTTAAAGCCTCCTCTCCCATTTCATTCCAAGAGTGATGTCTTACCTATCCCGCTCTTGTTCGTTCCCTTTTTCCACTGTCGCATTGCAAGTCTTGTCCTAACTCTATCTTTCGATGCGTTTTTGCCTTTCACCTCCCTTACCTTTGCAATCTCTAGATCTTTCCATGATGTTATCTTATGCCTACCTTTTGAAATATCATCTTTTCCATCTCGATTTGAGAATGGTGTTTTACCTATCCTGACCTTGGTTGCATTCTCTCCCTTGTCGGTTACAATCATTGCTTTAACTCCATCCTTTATTATGCTCATGCCCCTACCATCCATGTCTTATTATTCCCCTTGCCTTTTGTTGGCCTTAGAGTAGTTTCCCTTTTTAAGGAAAGACCACCATTTAATTAAGAGGAACATATACACTAGTACACAGAAGCTCTATAGTGGCGGTTCTAAACCTATTTACACAGGCGTTTTTCAGTACCGCCAGTGCTAGGGGTCAGTGGAAATCAGCATTTCCACTGGCGGTTATTTTGGAACCGCCAGTGAAAAGTGCATTTTCACTGGCGGTTTTCTTAAGGAACCGCCAGTGAAAAGTGCATTTCCACTGGCGGCTGAATAAAGAAAACCGCCAGTGGAAATGCATTTCCACTGGCGGTTTTATAAAGCAAACCGCCAGTGGAAATGCACTTTTCACTGGCGGTTTTCTTTATTTAGCCGCCAGTGGAAGTTTTCCCGCCTTTTTTCAAAATTTCAAACAATACTGAATTATATATATATTTATTTACACACACACAAACATATATATATATAGATCTATATTGATATTGAAAGCAACATGAAATTAAATTCTATCATACATTTATATACATCAAAGTATTCTGTTTACAACCATATATGCTTCATGCATTCTATACATCATAAGTTTTCACCTAAGCTCTAATAACTATCTCGGCTAAGAGATAATCTACTAATTTCTGTTAGTATTCTGAACTCTGGCAAAGCTAATGTCCCGGAAGCATCGTGATATTTTCCTTCTGCGGGTATGACCTCTTTCAATATGAATGTGCAGAGGTCCTCGATTATGCCATACAATGCAGCTTCGGTCAAGTTCTCCGGGTTTCCTCGTTGAAATTGCTGTAAAGGAATTTTATAAACATCATCTATTTATACTCAATAATAACACATTTGCATCTTTAATGACATAAATACATACTTGACTATTACTAATAATACCTTGTCAGGGTTCGTGATGTATCGTCCGTTCACTCTCATGAACTCGCACGCATAGAATCCACATAGGACCGATCCTTGTGGTTGCTTGTGGCACTACATAACGGGAGATTGGTTATTTAGTTGCAACATTGTGTATGATATGTATTCATAAAATCACATACTTACCGGCCAGTGATGATGGATGTCTAGTGGCACGCCTTTTTTCGACAGGTCGTACTTTCCACCTCTCATCTTATAGAATCTATAAGCCCTGTGATCTCAAATAGAATCACCATGTTATTCTCAAATTTTAATCGATAAAAGTATGCATGCATAGAAAAGGCTTACAGCTCTAAGATGCTGAGGAATTCTGCATATGTCGAAGGGTCGAAGTTCAAGGAGTCGAGCACCAGCACCTTTCCAACCTTAGGATAAATGAGGAAGCATATCCAGTGGTCCCTGTACGAATCAAATTTGTGATGCATGTGTATTGAAATTATTAATTTTATTTATGCAAAATCACACTTACTTAAAGTTGTACGGGGCCATTATGGCTTCCCTGTCTTGAAATTGAAGCATTGCATGTCCTATATAGGTGGCGTATCGAGCTTCAAAATCCTTCTTCATATCCTTTATACGCTTCTCAACTTCTTCGTCCGTATTTCCCCGTAATTCATCGTTGTCTTTCCCGATTCTAAAAGTGTGGCTTTCCTCGGATATAAGTATTGGGTTGAGATACCCAACCCTTTTACTGGCACTAGCATTGGGCTTGGTACCGTAAAGAATCTCCTGCTGATCATGTTGCATTCTGCAAGTCACACGTGCATGTCAGATATTGAAATTTTATACAACTCACTAATAATAACACACATATGTGGAAGTATGAGCGACACTTACAATGCAAACATCGTTACAAGTTGCACGTCGAGTCTCTGAAGGTTCATCATTAACCACATGTCCTCGAATGTAACAACGGCCTTTTGGTCCGAACCAATAAAAGCATGGTCTGGTATATGCACACTGATGGTGTCTATGCCAACCGATGATGCCCGCATGTACCAGTCATGCAACCTTTTAACACCAGCCGGGACCTTTCTTAGTTTCTCAAGAGGTAGCAGAGGTCTGCCCGGCACATATTTTTTAGGCACGTTTTTGTAATCTGCCTTAGTTGGCTTCTTTATCTTTGCGGACCATTGCCTCAGCCTTTTTTGCAGACTCCTCGTGCTTGGCCAAATCAACAGTTTGTGACGTGAGGCTCCGTCCAATCCCTTTCAAAAACCGAGCTGTGCCAGCAGTAGTAGCTTTACTCTTCTTTTTCTGATACGGGGACACCAATTTTGGAATAGGAAGTTTAGATTTCTTTGATGGCCTTGAATCCTTTGATGGTTGTGGAGAAGGTGGATCCCTTGATGGTGGCGTAGATAGTGGGTCACCAAGAGGATGGGGAGGAGAAGGTGGTGGAGCCCTGAATGGTGATGCTTGTGGCGGAGACGGTGGGTCAGAAAAAGGATGAGGAGCAGCATGTGAAGTTTGAGGAGGTGAGGATGATGGATGTACAATAGGAACAAAAATTTGAGAAGGCGGAGACGGTTGGGCCTGCGACGCCTGCGACGAATTCAACCAATCAAGCAAATCGACATCCCTTCGAGGCCAAAGGATAAAATTATTGATAGCTTGTCCAAGTTTCTCGATACCTTCGGGCCCAGGGATGTCTAGCATGTCGTCCTCGGATCCTTGGACGACCGACGTCACTTCTACTTTGCAATAATCATCTGGAATATCATTTCCATGGAACTTACGTCCTGGGATCGCAAGGCCTGTGGCTACTTTCTTTGTACGTTTATTGTTAATACCATATCTTATAACCAGTGTGCACGCCACAGGCCTTGTGATGTCATCAACTGGATAACGGTCCTTATTTCCCGTTGAAGCAACAGAGCTTGGTAATGTCGTACAATCTGTGGAAGCCGGCGGTTGAGCTGCTGGAATTATTTGTATTTGTGGAGTGGTCATCTGTTGAACAGACATCGCACTCGCCAACTGTTGCATCAATTCTGGAGGAGGATTCGATAGCATTTGAGACATCATGGCTTTGAACTCTTTCTTGGCCTCCTCCTTAAAATAATCCGCCATCTCTTCCTTGTATCGATCACGTTTCCTGTACAGACCTTCCCACTGTTGTCCGAATCCTTCCTTCCATCCTTCCTTAGACGAGATTCCTCGTACACGGCCAGGATGCTCAGGGTTACCGAGACCAGCCGTTAGGATGTCTCTTTCCCTTTGTGGCTTAAAAGTTCCTTCGCTCTGCTTAGCTGCCATTGTATATATGTTTTTTGCCGCTTCTTCGACAATGGGATCATCAAAAGATACACCGGTCTCGGTTTCCCTTGGTTTTCTAGCACGGAGCCAATTTGCCGCCCTTTCACCAAGTTGCTCGGACAGCGTCGGCAACCCTGCGGCCTTCTTCTCGGCGTCTTCTTGTCTCCATTTAGGAACCTGACGCTTGTAACCACCTGTGCCTAGGTGGTGGCGGTACTTGTTCTTCTTTGATAGTTCCGAATTTGCCTCACTTAGAGATATGAAATCAGGGCTGCTCCTCTGCTCTAGAAATACTGCCCACTGACCTGCTGAGATTTTATATTTTTTGGTCGGGTCCAGACCTTTCTTTGCAAACTTTGTGTTCATCTCAGACCTCCAGTTTCGGAAATTGATTGCAAGCTGCTTCACCGTGTATTCCTTCACGAGTTCTTCTGAACCCCGAGGCAGAACGAACCTCATTAATAGCTTATTCCATATTTGATTCTTGACATCATCTGACACATCTCTCCACTGTCGTATTGTTATGTCAAGATTATCTCTAACTAAAAACCCAAGTGCATTCCAGAACTTAGGTAGTGCCTCTTCTGGAGCTAGGGGCTGACCTTTCGGGCTCACGTCTGAGATTTTGTATGTTTTGTCGGGAAACTTGTTCAGCCCCCTGTCACCTCTTTTTCGATCGCTCTGCTTCCTTTTCCTTGACGTCTCGGTTGTTGTCTTGGTCTGTTCCGGTGCGTCTTGGGTCGGCTCCGGTACGTCTTCGTTTCGTGCCACGGCTTCTTCGAGTATCGCACGAAATTCAGACACGACCTCCTATTCATGTAATAAAATGCACAAGAGATCATGCATGTGAAATCAGTAGGGTACACATACGAAGCTAAAGATGCGTACTTTTACCTCAGCTTCTTGTGGATCATAAGTAGGGTCACGTTGCAACTCACGGAGAGCGGCCCTATCTATGCTAGTGGTAGGAAAAGGGTCGCTAGGCGTTTCATATCCTTCACTGCTGGATTGTTCTTGAGCAACACTCTTGTCCATGTGCTCGGGCACTAAATCTTGGTCCTTGATCGGAGAACTCATTGAGCTATATATATAGAAATACATAAGCAATAATTAAATACATATTAACACATATTAACGTAAGCAATAATTAAATTCATATTAACAAATAGTATAATTAAATACATCCTCAGGCACTAAACCCTTAACCCTAACCCTAAACCCTAACCCTAAACCCTTAACCCTAACCCTAACCCAAAACCCGAACCCTTAACCCAAAACCCGAACCCTTAACCCTAAACCCTAACCCTAACCCTAACTATAACCCTTAACCCTAAACCTAACCCAAAACCCGAACCCTTAACCCAAAACCCGAACCCTTAACCCTAACCCTAACCCTAACCCTAAACCCTAACCCTTAACCCTAACCCTAACCCTAACTATAACCCTTAACCCTAACCCTAAACCCTTAACCCTAACCCTAACCCAAAACCCGAACCCTTAACCCAAAACCCGAACCCTTAACCCAAAACCCGAACCCTTAACCCTAAACCCTAACCCTAACTATAACCCTTAACCCTAACCCTAACCCAAAACCCGAACCCTTAACCCAAAACCCTAACCCTAACCCTAAACCCTAACCCTTAACCCTAACCCTAACCCTAACTATAACCCTTAACCCTAACCCTAAACCCTTAACCCTAACCCTAACCCAAAACCCGAACCCTTAACCCAAAACCCGAACCCTTAACCCAAAACCCGAACCCTTAACCCTAAATCCTAACCCTAACTATAACCCTTAACCCTAACCCTAACCCTAACCCAAAACCCGAACCCTTAACCCAAAACCCGAACTTAACCCTAACCCTAACCCTAACCCTAACCCTTAACCCTAACCCTAACCCTAACCCTAACCCTTAACCATAACCCTAACCCTAAACCGTAACCATATAGTATCGTATAGTCGTATAGTATCGTGTAGGACGGGGAGAGAGTCGCATAGGACGTATAAAGAGGGAGAGAGGGAGAATCGTATGGATATTATCGAGTTACGTATAGAGAGGGAGAGAGGGAGAGTCGTATAGGACGAGGAGAGGGAGAGAGGGAGAGTCGCATAGGACGTATAGAGAGGGAGAGAGGGAGAGTCGTACGGAAATTATCGAGTTCAGATCGAATTCGGATCGGATCGGATACGTATATTATCGAGTTGTGACAGATAAAATTACAATGTATATATTCAACATACATTTGAACACATATGAACACACATATATATATTGAACACATACATTTGAACACATATGAACACACATATATATTGAACACATACATTTGAACACATATGAACACATATATATATTGAACACATACATTTGAACACATATGAACACACATATGAATAAAAATAAGTATTGTATGAATACTCTCATCTCCTCTCCTCTCTCTATCTCTCTCCTCTCCCTCCTCTCTCTCTCTCACCCTCCTCTCCCTCCCTCTATCTATCTCCTCTCCCTCTATCTCTCTCCCTCTCTCTATCTCTCTCCTCTCCCTCCTCTCTCTCTCTCACCCTCCTCTCCCTCCCTCTATCTCTCTCCTCTCCCTCTATCTCTCTCCCTCTCTCTATCTCTCTCCTCTCCCTCCTCTCTCTCTCTCACCCTCCTCTCCCTCCCTCTATCTCTCTCCCTCTCCCTCCTCTCTCTTCCCTCTCCCTCTCCTTCCTCTCTCTTCCTCCCTCTCGGCGGCGGCGGCACGTGCGCCCTCCTCTCTCTCACTCTCTGCAGAGACGCGCGCAGGGGTCTCCCTCTCTTCCCTCTTCCTCCTCTCTCTTCCCTCTCACTCTCTCACTCTTCCTAGCCCGAGACGGCGGCGGCGGCGGCGTGCGCCCGCGTGCGCGCGGCGGCGGCGCGCATGGCGCCCGGCCGAGCCCGAACGATCATAGACGAAGAAAGGGAGAGAGAGAGAGAAGAACTTACCTACGGCGCGGGGACGATGACGTGGACGACGGCGTGAACGACGGCGGCGCACGGCGGAGAAAATCACCGGGGAAAATTTTGGCAGCCTGACGGCGGGAAGATGGAAAGACAGGGCGCCAGAGACTTAGTGAAATTTTTCGGCCCCGCGCGCGCTCCTTTATATAGGAGATATTTCTACTGGCGGTTGACAATGAAAACCGCAGTAGAAATCATTTCTACTGGCGGTTGTCATAGAGAACCGCAAGTAGAAATGCCATCCACAGACTGTGGAGGCCATTTCTACTGGCGGTTTTCATCGACAACCGCCAGTAAAAATTAATTTCTACTGGCGGTTTTCATTGTCAACCGCCAGTAGAAATGTTTTTAGTATATTATTTTTTATTGTATATTCATACATTAAGTATATAAATTTTTGTACGTATTAAATATATAAATATATATATTTAGTATACATAATATATATATTTATATATTACTTCTCTCTCTCTCCTCTCTCTCTCCTCTCTCTCCTCTCTCCTCTCTCTCCCTCCTCTCTCTCCCCTCTCTCTCCCTCCTCTATCTCTCCCTCTCTCTCTCCTCTCTCTCCTCTCCCTAGCTCCTCTCTCTCTCTCTATCCTCTCTCTCCTCTCTCTCCTCTCCCTAGCTCCTCTCTCTCCCCTCTCCCTCTCTCTCTCCTCTCTCTCTCTATCCTCTCTCTCTCCTCTCTCTCTCCTCTCTCTCTCCTCTCTCTCCTCTCTCTCTCTCCTCTCTCTCTCCTCTTTCCCTCCTCTCTCTTCCCTCTCTCTCCCTCCTCTGTCACTAGAATGCCCGTTCTTGTAGTGTTTAAATACTACGTCGTCTCATGGCTTCGCGTCTCTCATCACCATTGGTGTGAAGTTCTTTCACAAGTATCAGATCTGGTAAACATCTTTCCAAGTTCTTTTACAACATGTTCTTTGAAGATGCTTGTTTCTTACTGCCTGATATGTATATATTAGTCGAATAGTCCTCCCTGCTTTTATTTTACCTCGTTCTAGGTGATAAACCATGACGGCGGCACTCCAAAGAAAGCCAAGGTGGTGGTGGAGGATGAGGAAGAGGCGGGGTTGGAGGATGAGGAAGAGGCGACTGTGACACTATCCATGGAGAAGGACGCGCTGGAGTGTGACATCTGCTGCCTACCCTTCCAGTGTGAAGTTTTCATGGCAAGTCAGATTACCATGCATGTATATATACAATACATATTGATCGGTAGGCTCCAGCATGATGCTCTGCTCTGTGTAAAATCAGTGCAAGAACGGGCATTCTCGATGTGCAAAGTGCTGCATCCGCACAGACGGTAAGTGCTGGACCTGCTCCGAGCGCATTGGCAACAATAGCTCTCTCTCCCTCTCCCTCTCCTCTCTAGAAAGTCGTGTAAAATTACATGCTTCGGTTTGTCGCTAACAATAATCAATTACATGACATGTCCTAACAATAATCAATTACATGACAACTATATAATCTAGGGAGCTATTGTTCTGCCTTGTCCATCGTGGCGTACCCAGGGCATCGAATTGCGTGGGATGCTTCGCTCAACGTTCCTTATCTTGGTTGGATGGTCTATGAAAAGAGACATGTCATTGAACTGGTTAAAATCCTCTAAATCAGATACACCATCAACTCCTATAGCTTGTTGTTTTCCAGGAAAAACTACATGCTTCGGTTTGTCGGTGCTTTTCTTCTCATTGTTAGAAATGATCTGTTCAGCATAGAAGACCTGTGCAGCACGATTAGCAAGGATCCATGGGTCATCTTTGTAACCTACCTTACTTAGATCAAGAACTCTGACCCCATATTTGTCTACCGTGACATGTTTGTCTTCAACCCATTGACATCGGAAAACCGAGATCTGAAATGTACCACAGTCTAGTTCCCATATGTCCTCAATAAAGCCAAAATATTAATAATCTCACCAGTTTCATCATCTATGGCTTCGCATCGAACACCACTGTTTTGTGACATGCTCTTTTTGTCCTTGGACTTGGTACAAAATGTGAATCCACTAATGTCATAGGTTTGCCATGTTGTGACCTGGCGTGATGGTCCAGATGCCAAGCCCTTGATGGTTTGTTCTTCTATTGTTTCTCCACGTGGAATGTCCTTCACCATTAGCCATGTGTTGAACCGCTGCTTATGTTGCTTCATTACCCAATCATCCGTATGCCCAGGATTTTGCTCGCGAAGCTCATTGATGTGTTGTTGGATAAATGGCTCCATTATCGTTAGCTGATGTAGGATGCTCTGATGTGCCTCAAGTACTATATCGTAATCCGGTGGGATGAAAGATTTCCGTCCCATCCTCCCGCTTCCATACAGTCTACCCTCGTGTCGTGACGGAGGCAGACCTATTGCAACCTGGTCTTTTAGGATACTATTGCAGAATGGACCTCCGGACTCAATGGCCTCTTCGGTACAGTACCCCTCTATCATGGATGCCTCGGGACGAGCACGGGTTGATACATAGCCATTCAGTATTGACATGAAACGCTCATACGTCCACATTTCATGCAAGTACATAGGACCCAATGCTTCTATTTGTGGCACCAAGTGCACCACAAGGTGCACCATAATATCAAAGAACGATGGAGGGAAACACATCTCAAACTGTGATATTGTCTCCACTGCGAATTCCTGAAGAGATGCCAACTCATCACGGCCAATTACCTTTTGTGAAATCCTGTTGAAAAAGTAGCACAACCGTGTGATTGCCATCTTTAAAAACAAAGGATTTATAGCCCTGATGGCAATAGGTAGGAATGTAGTCAGCATGACATGGCAATCATGTGAGTTGTAGTTGGTGATTGTCAGGTCTTTCATTGACACAATACTCCGTATGCTAGAGCAGAATCCGGATGGGACTTTCAAATTCTTGAGCCAAACACACATCGCATGTTTCTCATCTACATTGAGATTGTAGCTTGCTGCTGGGAGATGGTACTTCCCATTTTCTTGAAGAACGGGATGTAGTTCCTTTTTTATGCCTAAATCTACCAAGTCCATGCGTGAATTGAGCCCTTCTTTTGTTTTGCCCTTTATGTCTAGCAAGGTGCCCATTATGCTTTCAAACACGTTCTTCTGAACGTGCATACCATCGATCGCATGCCGCACATCTAACTCTTTCCAGTAAGGCAAGTACTCGAAGAAAATAGACTTCTTCTTGAATATAGCCCCCGAAGATGGTTTAGCATCCTTCCTTGTTTTTCCGTCTTTTGTCTTCTTCCCGAAAACAAACTTGATATTCCTGACTATTTCAAAAACTCTATGACCTCTATTGTTACCCGATGGAGCAGTAGAATGTAGTTCACCATTATTGTCGAAGTACTTATCCATCTTTCGCATGCGGTACCTGTGTCCTTCCAATAAAAAGCGTCTGTGCCTCATGTAAACTATCTTCCTAGATGCAGCAAGGGATACGTAAGCAGTTCCATCAATGCATACTGTGCAACCAACCTTTCCCTTAAACTGGCCTGATAATGTGAAGAGAGCAGGGTAATCGTTGATCGTAACAAAAAGAATTGCTCTCAGCGTGAATGAACCTTTACGATACTCATCCAACATTTGAACACCCGTTTCCCACAATATTTTCATATCCTCCATTAAGGGCTCCAAAAATACATCCATGTCAACTCCAGGTTGTGTAGGTCCAGAAATAAGGATGGTTAGCAAAATGTACTTCCGTTTCTGCATCAACCATGGAGGAAGGTTGTATATGGTGAGGATCACCGGCCATGTGCTATGCTTGCTGCTCCTCTCAGCAAATGGGTTCATTCCATCAGTACTCAGTGCGAACCTAACATTTCTCGGTTCATCGGCAAAGTCTCGGTGGTTGTCATTGAAATCTTGCCACTGCTTCCCATCGGCTGGATGTCGAAGCTTCCCATCGTTTTTGTGCTCATCAGAAGCATGCCAGCTCATAAGTCTGGCATCCTCAGGATTAGCGAACAAACACCTCAATCGATCGACGACGGGGAGGTACCACATCACCAAAGCAGGAATCTTTTTGAGCGCATAATAGTCTACTTCTTCTTTTTCTTTGCTCGTGGATTTTGAAGTCTTTTTTTGGGCTTTCTTTCGCTTCTTCCCTTTAGACACGGATGCAACACACTCTTCGTCCTCTCGATAGTCTTTATTCGTCTTGTACCTACTTGCACCGCACTTTGGGCAGCTCTCCAAGTCTTTATAATCATCACCTCGATAAAGGATACAGTGATTTCTACACGCGTGGATCTTCTCCACACCCATAGTGAGCGGACTGATTAGTTTCTTTGCATAGTACGTGTTAGCAGGCACATTGTTCTCCTTTGGAAGCATGTCTGCGATAATACTCAAGAACGCATCGAAGCCAGCATCAGACACACCATATTTAGCTTTTAACATCAAC
Source organism: Zea luxurians (assembly GCA_029449295.1). NCBI lineage: Eukaryota > Viridiplantae > Streptophyta > Magnoliopsida > Poales > Poaceae > Zea > Zea luxurians. The sequence goes on from JAOPSE010000008.1 coordinate 132,419,341, forward strand.
AGCTTTAGCACAGACCGGAGCGTCGTGAACTCTTTGGTACAACCCTTAGACTCGTCGTACAAAGGCTCTTCTGCTGCCTTCTTCAGGGACTCCATACCTTTCATTAAGAACATCGATTGATCTGTATGACGACGCAACATTGCCTCTAGCAACTCTGCATCTTCCTCATCCATAACACTTGGCAGAACATGAGGTCTATCATGTTCATTTCCTCCAGCGTAACCATGATCAGTAACATTTTGCACTACATGTTCGCTCTGTGGAAGAGGTTGGTGTGTCTCGTGAACGAACTGAAATCTGTCGTCGATGTTCTCAGGGTTTCCAGTCGTATAAGGCGAAGAGCTACCCTCTCCATGCTTTGTCCAAATTGTGTAATCCTTCATAAATCCTCGGCATACCAGATGAGATATGATTTGTTCTGTGTCATTAAATACAACAGCATTTTTGCAGTCCATGCATGGACAATATATGTGTTTTTCTTTGTTCTCCAAGCATGGTTCGTAGCGACATCAATAAACCTATGGACCTCGGATATGTATGATGGATCTAGCCTTGATAAGTTATACATCCAGGATGTCCTCTCCATCACCACCTGTAAAAAAGTAACATAAAACACATGGTGAAACCCTATATCCACCTGTATGATGGATCGGTAGACTCCAGCATGATGCTCTGCTCTGTGTAAAATCAGTGCAAGAACGGGCATTCTGGATGTGCAAAGTGCTGCATCCGCACGAACGGTAAGTGCTGCACCTGCTCCGAGCGCATTGGCAACAATAGCTCTCTCTCCCTCTCCCTCTCCTCTCTAGAAAGTCGTGTAAAATTACATGCTGCACATGGAGGATGAGGAAGAGTCGGGTTGGAGGATGAGGAAGAGGCGACTGTGACACTATCCATGGAGAAGGACGCGTTGGAGTGCGACATCTGCTGCCTACCCTTCCAGTCCGAAGTTTTCATGGCAAGTCAGATTACCATGCATGTATATATACAGTACATATTGATCGGTAGACTCCAGCATGATGCTCTGCTCTGTGTAAAATCAGTGCAAGAACGGGCATTCTGGATGTGCAAAGTGCTGCATCCGCACGGACGGTAAGTGCTGCACCTGCTCCGAGCGCATTGGCAACAATAGCTCTCTCTCCCTCTCCCTCTCCTCTCTAGAAAGTCGTGTAAAATTACATGCTGCACATGGAGGATGAGGAAGAGTCGGGGTTGGAGGATGAGGAAGAGGCGACTGTGACACTATCCATGGAGAAGGACGCGTTGGAGTGCGACATCTGCTGCCTACCCTTCCAGTCCGAAGTTTTCATGGCAAGTCAGATTACCATGCATGTATATATACAGTACATATTGATCGGTATATATACAAATGTAGTTAGACTACTTTATCTCTTCCAATAAAAGTAGTTAGACTACTTTATCTCTAACACATGGTGAAACCCTATATCCAAAATGTGGCTAAAATGGAGGAAAAATGAACAAAATTTGGCAAAAGAAACATAAGCCAAACTTTCCTAGCAACTAATAAACAAAAAAAATTAATACCCAAACCTATCTTTAACACATGGTGAAAGCCTAGTTTCAAAATGTAGTTAAAATTGAGCAAAAATAAACAATAACTAACAATTAAAACATAATTAAACCAATCTTCCATACAACACATTCACCATTCATTAAGCAACTAAACATGAAAAAGGAGAGGGAATAGACAAAAACTAACCATCTTATGCAACCTCATTTGAGGAAATAGAGAAAATTACCTAGGCTATACTCTTCTCTCTCACATGTAAAACCCTAGATCCAAAATGTGGCTAAAATTGAGCAAGAATGAACAAAAATTGACAAAGAAACATAAACCAACCTTTCTTATCCACCTTCTTCCAAGAAATGAAGACCAAAACCTCCCCCCTTATATTTTTGTGAAATCTGGACCTCCAAAATCGCCTCCAATGGAAGCTGGCTGCGAGCATACAGTTCACTGTCGCGGGGAAGAAGAGGGGTATTTATAACAGACAGTTCACTGGCGGTTGGCTTGAAAAACCGCCAGTGGAAACCTATTTCCACTGGTGGTTATCTTAACACAACCGCCAGTGTAAATAGGGTATTTACACTGGCGGTTCTGTTACACCAACCGCTAGTGGAAATTTCTTTCTACTGGCGGTTCTGTTACACCAACCGCCAGTGGAAATACCCTATTTCCACTGGCGGTTGTGTTAAGATAACCGCCAGTGAAAATGGGTTTCCACTGGCGGTTCCTAAGTCGGGTCCACCTTGTTTTTTTTACTGGCGCGTGATAACTGAAACCGCCAGTGATAATTTATGGGTGCCGCAGGCTATGAGCTCTTTTCTACTAGTGATAGCAACGAGATGCTTGTTGTTGTGTGCTCATGATGTTTTCCCTTCTGCTATGACTGATTTGCTTCTTTGGAATGAGTGTTGATGTGTTGTGGCCCTTGGTCCGCAATGGAATCTGTTTACTAGGTGAGTGCCATAGAGTTAAGTAGTTGGGTTCTCCCCCTGCTCTCTCTAATCCGTCTATACTTACCTTTTCTCGCTATTCTTATCTCTTGCACCTGTCCATTTGGCAACCTCCAACTCCTCCAAATCAGTCAAGATCAGAGTCGGTAGCATCTTCACCAAGTGCATATCAACGCTCCTGTTAAGGGGTTAGCCGCTAACCCCAATGAAGACAATGCGATCAACATCAACCAACAAGATCAGAGTGGCACAACGAAAGCGTGTGTGGGTCCTAACCCACAGGTCCAGGAGATCCTCAAGAATTGCATCAATCGGTCTCAAGCATCTGATGGTCAAAGCAACCAATCCACAAGTCAAGCCGGCAGAGTCAAAGTTGAGTTAGAAGAAGCTATGAAAGACCAATGAACCAATCTCATTTTCTTGCTAGCCTCTTCTTGAATCTCGAGGACGAGATTCTGTTAAGGGGGTTAGGTTTGTAACACCCTGAATTTGGGGCTATAAAATTTCTTTTCTAATATCCACCAAATTCAGGTGTTACTCTCTCAGTTCTTCGCTTTCCTTTCTCTTTTTCCTAAAACAATGGAGAATTATTTTATTTTATATTAGCGTAAACCTAGTGGAATGAGCCCTAGAGGCACTTTGGTTGTTGCATTCATGCCGTTACATGGTGTTTCTAAATGCAAAATGTGTTTGAAGCATGTTAACATATCTTATAGAAGCGCTCGGTAAATTTTCATATTTTTTGGAATATTTTTCTATTTTCTGGAAACCAAAATCTATTTATTTGAGGAACTTAAAAATGTTTTTAGAAATTCTAATTATGTTTTTTGAGTTCATTAGGTGCCAAAACATTTATAGGAATTTTTCTGGAATTTTTGAAAGCATATATAATATTTTGAGCATAAAATATGGATTTCTAGGCTTTTTCGAATTTTAAAAATAGTAAAATCCGAATTTTAATCGAATTTTCATCTTGTCCGAACCCTAGATATATATACATGTCCGGCTTCATCTCGTCGAGCCCGTTCCAGAACACGAAACGTTTTCTCCAAATCCGATCCCTAGCTCCCGGTATTCCTCGCCGAAGTTCGGGGCGGTTCCAACTCCGGCGACAACTCCAATGAGCAATTACTCCCAATCCGTGCATCGTCTGCCGAATCCGAGGGTACCGCTGCGTTCGTCTCATCGAGGGCTTTGTCGCAGCGCGTTCGATTCGTCGATTGGATCCCCGAATCTCCGGCAATCGACGGATTTCCTCTCGGCTCCGGTGAGGGTCTTCTTCCCCGGTGAGAAACCTCCATTGTTGCACTTATGGTTTCTTCGTTTCTTCGTTTTCCCGTCCGTGCAGAGCCTCTCACACTCTCCCCTCACCTTCCCCGGCGGCGGCGACCCTCCCCCCTCCGTTTCCCTTCCCGGCGGCGCCCCTTTCCCCCTCCCCGGCCGTGACGGCGAGCTGCTTGGGCACGGCGGCGGCGTAGCCCCTGCGCGGACATCCCCGGCGCCCCCTGCGCGCGCGGCCCAGCAGCGCAGCCGCGGCCCTGGCCCCATGGCGGCGGCTAAGTCCTCCCCTGCGCAGCCCTCTGCTTCTTCCCCCCATGGCCATAGAATTTCCTGCGTGAGGTAGAGAGGAGAGAGGAAGAAGACGATGGTATTTTCGTAAATAAGTACGCGCGAATTACAGTATGGTTTAAAACATTCATAACTTTTGCGTTTTAAACCCGATTCGATCCATTCAAGTTGCGTTAGATTCGTATTAAAATTATCTTAATTTAGAAATATTTATCCTAATTTTTGCACATTTTATTTAATTTAGTTAAACGTTTGTTTAACCAGTGGCTACTAGAACGACATTTCAATTTAAAAACCTAATTTAGGTATTCGATTTGCGCATTTATAATTAGTCACCAATATGATTAACCTTAACTGAAATGTTATTTATTAATAATTATTTAGTTTAATCATATTGTTTATTTATTAGTTTCGCATGTCGGTCCGCGCGTGCCACGGTGTTGTTTCGCGCACGTTGTCACGTGTCGTTCGCGAGTGTCGCGCGTGTTGTTCGTACGCGTTGTCGTGTGCCGTTCGCGTGTGTTGCGCGCCTTGCCGCGTGCCATTCGCGTGTATCGCGCGTTATCCGCGCGCTAAGTCGTTTGTGTCTGCGCGTTACGCACATCGTGTTTGCACGTCGTGCGTCGTTAATTCGTCTCGCTTAGAATCGCTCATATTCATTGAGTTACTTGCTTAACTGTCAACTATTAAAATAGTAAGTTAGTCAAAACTAGTAGTAGTATTAATTTACATTTGATTAATATCAATTAATATAATTATGTTAAATTGGATGTTCTAATTAGTACTTGTTTAACGTAAACGCGCTAACCCCTCGACCGTAGCTTCGACTATCGTGGTTCTTTTCCTCGCGTAACCGTAGAGGCGCTCTCTATTTTATATTGCTCGCTTTTATAATATTTTATCTTATATGGTGTAATGTTCTTATGCATATGTATATGTTTGTTTGCTTGTGCCTGTTCGTCTTCGTGTCGCGTTGCGATTAGATCGCGGTTCGTTTCTAAGCTTCAAGGAATCGACGGTCAAGCTTCAGCGACCAAATGACCCAGCTCTTTGAGTTCTACAAGGCTGAAGATTCTGAGCATCTGTTTGGTGAAGGCAAGTGTCCTCTGACCCATTATGTCCCATTTACTTTATAATTCACTGTCCCGCATACTATGAACAACCTAAGGATTGACTAGCTTTCTATTTACCTTGTCCTTGATTATCTTTTGGGTTACTATGGTTAGCTTCATGCTATTGATTTACTTTAATCAATGAACATGATGTGAACACTTATGATACAATTTTGTCATTATGATTATGATGTTGGACTGGTTATACTTTAGGGGGCTCGAGCGGTTTCTTGAGTGCCTCTCCGTAAGGACCTGTTCGTTGGATGACCACCTAGGAAAACAGTGCAACCATGAGGGTGGAATGGGACACCCTTAGCTGAATAATTAGAGAAACTGGGTGTAGTTCGCTTTGCCTTCGTGCCGTTAATGGGGCCCGGTGTATGCGGCTTGCTCTGCCAAGGTTGGTTCGCCCCTTGGGGAGGAGTGCGGTGCATTTAGGAAACCTAACGGGCGGCTACAGCCTCAGGGAATCTTTGTAAAGGCTTCGTAGTGAATCCTTGGCCATTCACCTTGGGAGTGAATAAGGGTCTTGCAAGCCCGGGCTAGAGAGGGAATCACGACTTGTGGGTAAAGTGCGCAACCTCTGCAGAGTGTTATGAAACTGATATATCAGCCGTGTTCGCGGTTATGAGCGGCCAAGGGAGCTCCATTGATTAGAGACACATTGACCAGAGATGGTTGGTTTACAGGTGGTGACGAGGATGATGGTTTTGATTATGATTATGGTACTAGTAAGTGGTATTCTTTCCTTTTGGAAAGGGTACATCAGGTTAATAACTTGGGTTAATGCTAAAACCTGGCTTTCTACTAGTAAATAATAACCTGACCAACTAAAAGCATCTGCTTGACCTTAACCCCACATAAAGCTAGTCCACTTCAGCCAAACGAGACATTTGCTGAGTACGTTGATGTGTACTCACCCTTACTTTCACAAAACACCAGGTTGCCTTTGGTGCAATCTATGCTCAGGTAAAGAAGAAGGCGTCGAGGTGGATCTCTAGGAGTTCCAGGACGTCGATGAGTTCGAGGATTAGGCTAGCGACCTCCCCCAGTCAGCTGCCTGTGGTGGGTTGTTTACGTTGGCTACGTTTCGATTCTGTGTACTTTGATTTATATTATGTAAATGGCTCTAGTCTGTAATATTATTACTCACTCTTTATTGTAATTCGAAGCATTGTGCTATGATGAGTCATTTATGTAACCGCTGTGTACGTGAATTTCTGATCCTGGCACGTACATGGTTCCCATTCGGTTTACTTTCTAAAACCGAGTGTGACAGGATGGACCGAGGCTTCCCGAATACGCCGAGAGGACATCGCGTGATGCTCCGAGGGGTCAGCTCGCCTGCGGGAGGCGGAGCTCTCGGCTCGTCGAACCGCGGCGCCTTCTAGGAGATTCTTGAGTTCGCCCTAGATACGCCGTCCCTCGGTGGTCGATGGCTTCGGCATGGCTCGAAGCAGCATCGCCGCTGCAGCTAGGTCCTGGCCAGACCCGCTGACGGTCGGGGGCAGCGCTGCCCTGGCATTGTTGACGATGTGGCGCCGGATGTCTTGGGCCTCATGACAGGCTTCTCCGGCGAGTGATCGACCTGCCCACCCCTGTTCGATGTTCTGTCGGAGCTGTACAAGCCGGCCTGCTTCCCCGTCGACCCGGGCCTGCATCTCACGGATTTGCTCGAGCTGTATGTCCTGACCCCCCGCAGGGACTGGGACCACAGCTAGCTCCCGCGGGATGTCAACGCGAGATGCGGGCCCAGGGGGATCGTCAACCTCTAGCATACCGAGGTGGTTGCCTTCGTTGTGATCTCCCAGATCGACGTGGAAACATTCGCGACTTGGGCCGTAACCCTCATCGTCAAGGTCATGGCCATCGTTAGAACAACCGGAGAGGCAGTGGTCACATGCGGACATGAAGCCCCGCATGGCACCAGGGTCATTGAGGGCAGAGAAATCCCAACCGGAGTCGGGGTCGTCCTCTTCCTCAGAACCCGCCGGTACGAAGGTTGAGACGGCTGTCAATCGGTCCCAGGTCGACCACGTGTGGTACCCCGGAAGGTTTGGATACGCCTTTACGAAGGCGCTCACCATAGCGGGGTCACTAGGTGGATCGAAGCTGAACCGAAAAGGTACGGGATGGGAAACGGACGGTACCTCTTAGTCGTTGGACGGTGGTGAAGTCGCGTCGGGGGCAGAGCACACCGTCATCTTAGGTACGAGGGTAATGCCTAGCAGGTCCTTTGCGAGGGTGCTGGCGTCATCAGTCCGCTTGGGGCTGACACATCGCAGGGAAGTTACACCCGCCGTCACCTCAGGTGCGAGGGCAATGTCCGACATGTCCCCCAGGGGAGTGCCGGCGTCGTCGACTCGCTCTGGTGCAACAGCCAACAAGGTGTTGCCTCCTGCATGGCCATGGTTGCCTCGTCTCTGCCTCCTCTGATGAGAAGGGTGGCGGGGACGACCGGAGTGCTCCTCTTCTGCCGTGGGGAGATGCTGTCGTAGAGCTCGCCGCCGCCGGGCGAGTCGGAGACCATCGTTGTCGTCACGCCGCGGGGGGAGGAGTACCATGTCGTAGCTGCCGTCGAGGGACATGAACTCGAGACTCCCGAAGTGGAGCGCCATCCCGAGCTAGAGAGGTTGCTGAAGACTCCCCATCTGGATCTCAACAGGAAGGTGTTCGTTAACACGCAGCAGGCCCCTACCTGGCGCGCCAACTGTCGGCGTCTCGAGCCCGGGGGGTCCGTGGATCGACGAGTGAATTGTCGCTGCGTGTCCCTGCCCAGATGGTTGTGCTGGCGGTACTGCTACTGCTGTTGTTGACGGAACTTCCTCTGAAACTGTTGTTGATGCGGACGTTGATTCTGGTGCTAGTGTCCCTAAGGGTGATGCTACTTGAACTGCTGGGGTGAATTGCCTGAAAAACGGGGATGACTGTTGCTCTCGGCCTGAGGTCCACCAATCTTGCGCTTCTGGTCTTCCATCTCCCGGCGCTTCATCTCAGTCATTATTGGCCTATCAATCAGGTGCTGAAAAGTAGGAAAGGTATGGTTCATCAGCTGGTAGTGCAGGGGGTCAACCAAACCTCTCAAGAACCTGTACTACCTCTTGGCATCAGTGTTAACATCCTCAGGTGCATAGCGAGATAGTTGCAAAAATTTGTCCCTATACTCACTGACGGACAAGGGCCTTGCTTCAATGCCATGAATTCCTCCTTCCTCACTATCATCAAACCTTCAGGAACGTGGTACCGACGGAAGTTGTCTCTGAACTCCTCCCAAGTGATGGCTTCAGGGTCGGCATGGGTGGCAAGGTAGGACTCCCACCAGGACTGTGTTGCTCCCCTTAGCAGACGAGGACCATATAAAACCTTCTCTCGGTCGTTGCACCAAGTGGTATGCAGCTCCCGCTCCACCATGCGCAACTAGTCTTTGATGTCCATGGGGTCTGCAGAGTGGGTAAACATAGGGGGATGGCCTCTCATGAACTCTTCATGCTTTTATCTTGGCATCTACGACATATGCATTTGCAATTAAGGCTAAGGTTGTTGTTGCACATGCTGCATGGCTGCTAGGGTCTGACCAATCGCTTGAACTGCCTGAGTCTGCATGAGGAACATCTTCTTTATTGTCATTAGGGGTGGTGGTGGTAACTACTGCTGGCGTGCCTGATCTTGTGGTGCTTGCTGCTCTTGCTGGGCACGCCATCCACCTCGACGCCTATTGAAGTCCTCATAACACTTAACAAATGAGCACCTTCACTGACTCTCAACATAGCCAACACAGCTTCTCAGATAAAGAGAAAAGTGGAAATAAAAGGTTGCCCAACTAAATGACTAAGTTTATTAAGAACTACACCAAATTGCAGGGACACCCACACTTTGGTGACAATCATTACAAAGATCCAAATTCAACATGAGTTCACCACAACAAACATAGAAACACATGATAAGAAAATTACTCTGACTAACTAAAACTGACTAAGATTAAGGCAGTGACTTAAACATTTATTACAAACTCCGTCTCTAGCGACCTAGGGCTCCTAGTTTATCCAGGTCCTGCAGTCAGGGGTGCCATAAGCATAATGACCACGGGGTGGTGAGCTGTAAGGGTGCTGAGTCCCAACAGAGGCAAGGGAACCATCCTCCTGATGGCGGCTGTTGGAACTGGCTCTCCGGATCAAGTTAATCCAACGGGAGGGTGGTGAGAGTGTACGCAAAGTTCGATGATGAATGGCTATAGCTCTATTAATCTGGCCTCTCAAGGGCACTGTACGGGGGTATTTATAGGTACCCGAGTGCCCAACGTTTCAAGGTAAGGACGTTTATGCCCTCGGGCACCCGGACCATCCCTAGAATATTCCCATAAGGGGGGTTACAGACCGTCATTACAGAAAAGCTATTACAAATCAGGCCCATAACACGCTTGTCCGTGCGGGGCCTGTTACAGTGGGCCGAATCCCACGTGGGCCTCTAGGCTAGATGAGGACATGGAATGGCCAGACTTCGTCGTAGACTAGCCTTCGTCTTGCAATGAAGGCGGCGAAGGGTGGGCCACGCCGGTCATCTTGCCTCCGTTGGTCAAGCGAGGTGACGAAGTCCTGGAGCGAAGGGTAGCGTCTTCGCCTTCGCCCCAACATTTGCCCTCTGAGCGACCAGTTCGACTGAGTCATCTGGTGCCGAAGACTTCGCTAGATGGTGGAGACGCTGCCCTCGCTCGAAGTGGTCCCGCGGGGGTTTTTGAGGTGACCGTTGATAGACGTGGTACTGTTGGACTGCGGGCTTCCCAAAGCGTCGTGTCCTGTGTATAAAAAGGGCGTCGCGACATGGGCTCTTTTACCTTTCTGTGCACCAGAAAACCCTAAACTTTTGAAACTGCTCGCGCGCTCGCCTGCCCTCCTTGTTTCTCTTCATCAGAGATCTGGCCCACGTCAAGCAAACCGCGCGCCGCCGCCGACGGTATGTAGCAATGTCGTCTTCTTCTTCATCTGTTGCGAATGCGTCGTTGATCGAATCGTCGTCCGAGGATACCTTGAGTGATTTGGCGGCGGTGGAGTTACATCCGGGCCACACGGTGGAGTTCAGCGTTTCGAGGATCTCCTCGGTTCACGTGCAAGACATGCAGCAGTTGGGGTACTTTGGGAATAGAGTTGGGCGAGTTCCGGGGGCGGAGGAGATTCCTGAGCTGGAGGGTGAGTTAGTTGTGTTTGAGGCATTCTTTATTGCCGGCCTTCGCCTACCTGCGCATCGTTTTGTGGCGGAGGTCTTGCAGAGGTTTGAAGTACAGATCCACCAATTGACACCTAATGCTGTGGTGGCCCTGGCGAAGTATGTCTAAGCGGTGACTTTGTATGGTGGTCAGCCCTCCGTAGAGGTCTTCGCCAAGAATTATTGTCTGCACTAGCAGAAGAGAAAAATTGGAAGCAAGATTGCACAGTTTGGATCGTGCACCTTCATGCCGAGGACCGGGAAGACTTCGGCGGAAGTTGTGGAACTAGTTCCCTGCGCCCGCAACAAGTGGGGCAACTGGTATGATTATTGGTTTTATGTCTCGTTTGGCAAAGTCGAAGACCTCCCAAGACTCCCTGTGGCCATGATGTGCTCCCACTGTTATGTGGCGTTCCCACTGTTTGAGGTGGCGGAGGATGATGGGGACGAAGGGGCCCTCCGGCGTGCTGCCCGCATGAGTAGCGGGCGCGATCTGCTTGAAGAATTCATTGGTTATGGAGTGTGGCCCTTGGCACATGGCTGGGCGCTGGGCGAAGTATGCCCCCGTCAGATGCCCTCCATGGGCGAGTAGCTAGTGCGAAGTCCGGCCTTCGCATTGGATCTACACGGCCGAGACCCAGCCGCATTCATGCGTGAAGTGGAGGATAGGGCTATGAAGATTGTGGGGCGGTATGTGCCGAGGACGGAGGCTTTGCGGAGTTGGGATATTCGTGGATCCAACGTTCGCTTGGGTCTTCGAGCTAAACCGTTTGCCATACGGCGGCTATCCTGGAGATGATGCTACTGTGGCCGTCGATAACCGTGGGAAGAAGCCAGCAGCTGCGGCTGGGGAAGGCACTTCATGGGAGGTTGCGCCGGCCGTGAAGAAGAGAAAATTAGGTACTGCAGTGTAGGGGTTGGGGGTCTCCGATCGTTTTGCTGTGGAGTTAATGGGTACTTGCGTGGCCCACGAGGGAAGGATGTCTTCGCCCGAGCTCTGGGGAGTCTTCGGCGCGAATGCTAGAGGTTACGGGGGGTCGATGGCCAAGGAACGTTTTTATTCCCCGGGCGTCCGGCGAGGACATATTTACGTCCCATCTGGCCCGTGAAATGAAGATTTTTCCTTATGGGCGGAATATTGCTGCTGTTGTGTCGGTAGTGATGGAGAAGGATCGCCAAGATGCGGCGCGGAAACGCCGGGCAGTCACTAGGGTCGGGGACCCTTTTCGCGAAGCGAAGAAGACACAGGGGGGTGCGAAGTCTGCCGCCCCTAGCGGTAGCAAACCACCATTGGCTACGAAGCTAGCTGTCCCCGGGCCTAGCAAGTCTTTGGTGGGTGCGAGGGTTGTTGCTCCTGGCGTGGGCAAGCCGCCCTCGGCCGAGCCCGTGAAGGAGCGAAGGCCGCCGTCGCCGGTGCGCATCGACGAGGTGGCGGCGGGTGGTGCTGACTTCGACACGGACATCTGCGTGGATGATTATCTTGTTGGTAAGTTTTTTTTAACGGGGACTAAGTCTTAAACAAGTTCATGGTGTAGGGTCGGATGCGGGGTAGCTGGCTATTGTCTCGGCTCCTGTGGCGGCTAGGATGCAGGGTACTTCGCAGGACCTATGGTCCAACTTCTGCGCGAGCAGCAATATCTCGTCGGCTGCTGCCGCTAAAGATGTGGCGGGATCTGTGTCCCAGCAGCTGAGGCATGCGTCGCAGCAGCTGAAGCATGTGAGTCATGTTGGACTTCGTTAGTTCGTCATTTTATGTGGTTGCGGATCCCATGGGTTTTTTGTGGCAGGCGGCTGCCTTCGCCGACCATGTTGCGTCGGGAGCCCTAACTTTGGAGTTTGCTGCCGAAATCGAGCGCCTCCGGGTGCAGCATACAGATGCTGTTTGGGACATGTTGGCTGCGGAAAACAAAAGTCGCCGGCTGACTGAGAGGTTGGCGGCTGCAGAGGCCGAGAAGGGGGATCTCAGGCGTCAGTTGGTGGAGTTGAGGCGGGACACAAACAGAGCCTATGCTGATGCGCAGGCTACACAAGCTGAGGCCAAACTTGCATGGGCGGAGGTCAGTCTCGCCCGCCAACGCACCGAGGAGCTGGAGGCGAGGCTCAGCGGCCTACGTGACTGCCTAGACAAAACCGAGGCCTCGACGCGCGTGGAGGTCGAGCGGACGCATACGCGGCTCGTGGACGCGTACCAGGAGCTGGGTGCGTGCACCGCTGCCTTTGAAGCGCCCGGCCAAGAGGTGGGCCTCCGCTTCCTTGGGTGGCTACAGGAGGAGCTGGAGGTGCTCCCAACCATTGTGACGGGCCTCATGTCCTTTGCCTCCCTCATCACCTGCGAGGGGGCCGTGAATGCTTTGTCCCGCGAGGGGTGCGGGCACTTCGAGGTCTTCGACCAGTCGGGCAAAGGCTTCGAGCACGAAATCTTCCAGGTAGAGGACCCGGTGCTGAAGTGGGGCCCTCACGGCCGAGAGACAGTCCGGGCGAGGTCCGACCGGGCGATGGATCAGGTGCGTATGTGTGATTATGTGTGTGGGTATGTCTGCGTGTTTGTGTGGTTGTTGAATGAATGTGTTATTGCTGTAGATGGCACGTGATGAAGAAGTGGAGGACCTTGGTGATCTGGACAGTATATTGCCCGAGGCATCGGGGGTGGAGCTAGTGCCGCCATCCGATGCTGGCAAGGTCCCCTTGACGACGCCTGCGCCCACTGGAGCTGGCGAAGACCTGCGCCAGCCGCTATGCTGACAGGTTTGGATGCCTCGAAGGTGGTGGGCGAGCCAGCTGCCGAAGACCTAGGGCCTTCGCAGGTGGCAGAATAGGGGCTAGGGGTTTAAGTGTAAACTTTTGTTTCTGTGATACTGAACCTCGGTTGCTGCACAGGTTCTGACGTTTGGGCTTGCGCAAGCAACCGCTGCAGGCGATACTTATTTTGTGGCAGCCTCAACCGTAGTGCCTGCCGATGATATTTTATTTGGCTCTGTGTCTGAGTGTTTTGGGTCTGATGGTGAATCTGGGAGTTCGTTTTCCTGGACAGAGGAGTCCTCGGATGAAGGCTTGGATTTTTTGCTGCGTTAGATGTGGCTGCATCGGAGTCTTCGCCGCGTGCGGATTGTGCCGGGGATCTTCCTAGTGCGAGTACTAGGTATAGGCAGCGAAAGGTGGTGTTGAAACACAGTGTGGGTGAATTTTCACGAAGTGGTAGGCACCGTCGTATGGGGATGGAGCGTGGCCGTCTTCGCGTGGACCGGACTGGTAAACGAGAATTGTTGTCCCTGCCGATTGGGGCGAGCATAGGTGAAGGGGAGCTACGAAATCTTTTTGAGGGTGAGGAATTGAGGATAATGCTGTTCAATTACAGGGAGATTGGTATTATCCTGAAGGTTGAGCCGATGTAATATATGATGCCCTCACCGATTGTATGTAACTGTAATTTGTATGATGTGGCCTGTTGGCCGTATTCGCACGCTTGTGTAGACCCAACTGCACCTGTGGGTGACTTTTGCGCGGAGTGTCTTTTAAATAAAAGACTTTGATTTATGCACTTGTTGTGCTATTCTGGCTGCACCCTTACGCGACTTTTGCATGGAGAGTCGTTAGGAAAAGACTTCGATTGACACACTTATTGTGCTATTCCGGCTACACCCTTAGGCGACCTTTGCACGGAGAGTCTTTAGGAAAAGACTTCGATTGACGCACTTGTTGTGCTATTCCGGCTGCACCCTTAGGCGACTTTTGCACGGAGAGTCTTTTAGTAAAAGACTTCGATTGACACACTTGTTGTGCTATTCCGGCTGCACCCTTAGGCGACTTTTGCATGGAGTGTCGCACGCGAGGGTAGTCTATGCTACCTGTCGCGATGAATTCGGAGTGGTTAAATGTTGAAGACCGTTGTAGCGGTCTTTTTCGACACGTTGCGTCTGAGTGTTTGCTTTTGCGGGGGTTTTTGCTGGTATATTACATGGCTTCACCTCGTTAAAAACCTCACCCCCCGAGAGGAAAAGAGTGCAGCCCGGAATAACATTATTTGGTGAATTACAAGGGCCCATGGGCCCTGAATGTTTTGACAAAAAATTTACGGAGATTGTCGATGTTCCAGGAGTGCTCTAAGTCTTCACTGGAGGCCATTGTTAGTTTGTACGCGCTGGGGGACGTCTTTGTCTTGACGATGAATGAACCCTCCCATTTTGGCTCCAGCTTGCCCCGTGACTCTGTCCGGGTGGTCCGGACGAGGACAAGGTCTCCTTTGTCGAACTCTCTTGGGACGACCGCGTTGTCGCGCTAGGCCTTGGTTTGGGCCCGGTACTTGTTGAGGGCCTGCAGGGCGAAGACACGGTCTCCGTCGATGAGGTCTTTAGATGTTGGTTCGTCGATGTTGGGGACCGCTGATGCGCTTGTTCGGGATCACCCATGCTTTATTTGCTGCGGTGTCATGGCCTCCGATCCATATAGTAGACGAAAAGGTGTGAATCCGATTGCCCAGCATTCGGTCGTGTTTAGTGCCCAGACCACTTCGGGTAGTTGATTGGCCCATTTGCCCTTCTTGTCGTCGAGAAGTCTTTTCTTGATGGCGGTGAAGATTTTGCCGTTGGCGCGCTCGACGACGCCGTTAGATTGCGGATGGTATACCAAGGCGAAGACAGGCTTGGTGCCGATGGAGAGGCAGAAATTCCTGAAGTCCTGTCTGTCAAATTATTTGCCGTTGTCGACTGTGAGCTTAGACGGGACTCCAAATCGGCAAACAATGTTTTGCCAGAAGAATTTCTGGGCGGTCTTCGACGTTATTGTGGATACTACCCTGGCCTCGATCCACTTGGTGAAGTATTCAATGGCGATAAAGGTGAACTTGAGGTTCCCTTAAGCCGTAGGTAGTGGCCCGACAATGTCCAGCCCCCAGCGTTGAAGTGGCCATGTCTGGGCGATCAGCTTGGTGAACTGCGAAGGGTTGCCCGAGCGGGGAGAAAAATGCTGGCAAGCTTCGCACGACCTCGTGACTCGATTCGCGGCACAGATTATTGCGGGCCAGTAAAATCCTTGGTGGATCACCTTGGCAGCGAGGGTCTTGGGCCCTAAGTGGGAGCCGCAGGTTCCGATGTGGACTTCGCAAAGGATTTGAATGCCTTCGATTTCGGTGACGCATTTTAGCATGGGTTGACTGATCCCCTTCTTGTATAGCTAGCCCCCGATTAGTGCGAAGTCCCGGCTTCGGTGCTTGAGGCGCTTGGCTTCGTTGATGTCACTTGGATGGTAATATCCTTACAGGAACGAGGTTATTGGGGCCCACCAATCTTCAGTCATAATAAGGTTGACGATGCGATGGCCTTCGGCGTCGTTGGTTATTTGTAAGCCCTCTAGGTTGTGGATGGCTGGCGTGCTAATGACGTGGTAGAACACGTCGGAGGGCAAGGTCTCGCCTCTGGTCGCTGCCTTAGCCAGCGTGTCGGCCTCCTCATTCCTGGCGCGGTCCACATGCTATAAGGTGAAGCCCTTGAATTGTCTCTCGAGACTACGAACAGCCGTGAGATACTGCATGAGTGCGGGGTCTTTTGCTGAATATTCTTTTTCGACCTGGCCAGCAACTACCTTGGAATCTGTTTTGACTACGCAGGTGGTGACACCGAGCGCTCTCAGTTTGCGAAGGCCTAGGATGATGGCTTCATATTCTGCTATGTTGTTTGTGCATCTGTCGGATTCCAAGGCAAAGCTAAGGCGTGTTGCGTATCTGTGCTTGACGCCTGTGGGTGACGTGATAATTGCAGCTGCGCCTGCCCCCACATGGCACCATGCACCGTCACAGTGGATGGTCCACACCTTCTCTGGTGGTTCTTCTTGCTGCAGTGTCGGCCCAGTCCAGTCGACGATGAAGTCTGCCAGGACCTGCGACTTGATTGCTGTCCTGGATTCGAAAGTGATGTTGTACCCGGAGAGTTCGGCTGCCCATTTGGCAATTCGTACGGACGCCTCCGGGTTTCTGAATAGTTCTCCCAGTCCCCTGTCCGAGGTGACCCGCACTTTGAATGCCTCGAAGTAGTGGCGCAGCTTGCGCGATGCCATGACGACTGCATAAGATATTTTTTCCAATTCGGTCATGTTGCACTTGGAGGCCGTGAGGACTTCGGAGACGTAGTAGACTGCACACTACTGGGTCGTGCCCTCTCTGTCTTGCTCTTGGACTAGGGCTGCGCTGACTGCATATGGCAAGGCTGCGATGTAGAGTAACAGAGGCAGCGAGGGGTCTGGACTAGTTAGAATTGCCAACTCTGACAGGTGTTGCTTGAGTGATGCGAAGGCTGCCTCCTGTTCTAGTCCCCACACGAAGTCTTTCGCCCCACGTAGTGTCTTGAGGAAGGGTAGACTCCGCTCTGCGGACATGGAGATGAATCTGTTCAGGGCGGCTAATCTGCCTGTCAGACGTTGGACATCCCTAGTTGATTGCGGGGGTGACATGTTGATGATTGCTTGAATCTTGGTTGGGTTGGCCTCGATCCCGCGGTGCGATACCAGGTAGCCCAGTATCTTCCCCTGGCGAACCCCGAAGACGTACTTCTTGGGGTTGAGGCGAAGTCGTGCATCCCACATGTTTGCGAATGTCTCTGCAAGGTCGGCTAGGTGGTCTTTTTTATTTTTGCTAGCGACAACGATGTCGTGCACATACGTGAAAATGTTGCATCCTACTTGGCTCTCGAGCACCGTCTTGGTGAGGCGAGAGAAGGTTGACCCAACGTTCTTGAGTCCCTCCAGCATCCTAATGAAGCAGTACGTGCCGAAGGGTGTGATGAAACTAGTGCTGGCCTTGTCCTCCTCCTTCATGTATATTTGGTGGTAGCCGGAGAAGCAGTCGAGAAGTGACATGACTTCACATCCGGCTGCACTATCGACTATTTTGTTGATCCGAGGCAGCGGGAAATTGTCCTTGGGACAGGCCTTGTTGAGGCTAGTGAAATCGATGCACATGCGCCACTTGCCGCTTTTCTTTTGCACCATGACTACGTTGGCGAGCCACGTAGGGTAGGCGATTGGTTCGATGAAATTGGCCTCCAGCAGGCGGTGCACTTCGGCTTTGGCGGCTTCTGTTTTTTTGTCAGACATTTTGTGCAGCCGCTGCTTTTTTGGGTGCACCGAGGGGTCGATGCCTAGGCTGTGCTCGATGACGGTGTGGCTGACTCCAACCAAGTCGAGGGCGGACCAGGCGAAGATGTCTTTGTTTCTGGAGAGACAGGAGATAAGTTTCTCCTCGTCTTGTGAAGTCAGGTCTTCGCTTATGATGACCATTTGCTTGGGTGTCGCTGGGTCGAGGGGAACTGTCTTTGTTCCATCGTTGCTCTGTAGCTGTGCTTTTTCTTTCTCGTCGGCGGCTGGGCAGGTCGCCTCGGAGACTACGTGATGTGTCATAAGGCAGTGTACGTTCCGTTGACCTGGAACGAAGTCTCTCTCAATGTTACGCGCAGTCTATTGGTTACCATAAACCGTTATCACGCCTTGTGGACCCGGAATTTTCATGCAAAGGTACAATCCGTGAATGGCCGCTTCAAATTTATTGATGGAGCCTCGACCCATTATGGCGTTGTAGGGATAGACCATGTCGACGATGTCAAAGGTAATCTGCTCACTCCACGCGTTGGGTGCTACGTCGAATGATAGGGGTAGTTCAATCTTGCCCACAGGGAAAGTGCCCTTGCCGCCGAAGCCGTATAGGGGGTTGTCGGAAGGCTTGAGTAAGCTATGGCTGATGCCCATGCGGTCGAAGGCGTGTAGGAAGATGATGTCCGCCTGGCTGCCGTTGTTGACTAGGAGTTTGTGTAGGTCCCAGCCAGCCACGCTGCAGTTGATTACCATGGCGTTGACGTGAGGTGCACTGTGCAGATCAACATCTCTGGCATCGAAGGTTAGTGGCACGTGTGACCACCTTGGTTGCACCACCGGGCCGGTGAGGGTGACATGATTGACACTCCGGTAGTGATCCCTCTTTTGCCGCTTCGTCTCGAAGTCTATGCTGGACCCTCTGGTGATCATGTGGATGACTCCACGATATGGCTGATCGGCGAAGTCTTCCTGCTTTGGCGCTGGTGGGTGATTTTGGTGGTGTGGGTTTGGGTGATGCGGAGGCGAAGGCGGGGGTGGGAGTACTTGTACTTCCTGATGATGCTGATATGCGTGGTTGGGTGAGTGCTGGATATGGACGTTGTTGTATGGTTGGTGGTGGTGATATGTGTGTGCGATAACTCTTTGATTGTCGGCTGGTTGTGCTCAAGACATTCTGTCCTTGGTGGCCTTTGTTTCTGGGCAATCCCTTGTTGGGTGTGCGCAGTCTTCGCCGTGAAACAAGCAGTAGAATCTACGTGGTTGTTGCGCCCGTCCCCGGCCCCGGCCCCACGTGCCGCCTCCGCGGCCCTGGGGGGATATTCTTGACGGTGAGCGACCTTGCCGGCGGGGTGCTGGTTGGCTATGTTGTGCACCTGCTGTTGACTGCGGCTGTCCCATCCGGAGTCTGACTGTGAAGGCCTTGTCCAGGTTCGGCTGGACTGCAGAGGGTCCTTGAGCTTCCTCAGAGACTCAACCTTGCGCTGATGGAGCTCTTTGGATCTGGCATACTTCTCAAACAGCTGATAGAGTTCTTGGAGATTTTTGGGTGGGTCCCTGATGCAGTGACTGTATAGGACACCAGCCCGAAGGCCACTGATGGCATAGTGTATGGCAATGTGGTCGTCGACCAAAGGCAGTTGGGACTTGAGAGTCAGGAACTTGCGGTAGTACTCCCTTAGGGTTTCCTTTTCTTGATGCTTGCAGAGTGATAACTGGGCCAAGGCGTCAGTATCGGGTCAGTACCCTTGGAAATTTAGCAGAAACTTATCCCAGAGTCCTTTCCAGGAGTCGATGGACAACGACGGCAGCCTGGTGTACTAGGTCAAGGCTGGACCCTCAAGGGCGATGATGAACGACTTGGCCATTATGGCGTCGTCCCCTCCGGCCGATGCGATGGCAACTTGGTAGGTCATAATGTATTGTGTTGGGTCGGTGCTACCGTTGTACTTTGGGTAGGTCCCTGCCCTGAAGTTGGCGGGCCACGGTGATGCTTGGAGTTGCTGGGCCAGGGGACTTCGCTCGTCAAGGTAATTGATGCCTTGGAAAGCTGCGGCATGCGGGACGAAGGGTCCGCGCTGGGGTATGAAGAAGTCCTCGGCTGGCACGCGCTGTTGGAGGGGGGGTCGTGCTGCAGGTCATGCTGGCTTTCGTTCTGCATGAGTGCGATCTCTTGCTCGAGCTCCTAGGCTCTCTGCTCCTCGTCCCATATCATCTGGCGCACCTTGGCTTGCACGGTGACACGCTGGCGCTTGGCCTCGAGGATGTCTTTCTGTTTTTGGAGGTTGCGGTTCTTGATGCGTAGGGCCCATAGCTGTAGCTGTTCTTCGGCTGAGATGCCGATGACTTCGCTGTCCTCTATTGCATCTTTGCCCTCTGGTGGAGCGAAGCCTGGGGGCGGTGCTTGTGGTTGCCCTCCAGAGCTGTAGGTGCGTGCGGTGCCTTCGGGAGTGGGGTGCTCGTGTCACTGTCTCTTGCTGAGGGCTTCGTCGTCGCTGGCTTCTTGGGGTGTGTTGTATGCGAGGGCCTTGCCCTTTTTCTCGGCTAGTAGCGCTGCCTTCGCTGCTTCGTCGACGGATGGGGTTGCCTTCGAACTAGCTCTCTTGGGTGCCATCGCGGGTGGTTTGATCGTAGCATGAACGGTGGGCGCCAAATGTTGGAACTGGCTCTCCGGGTCAAGTTAATCCAACGGGAGGGTGCTGAGAGTGAACGCAAAGTTTGATGACGAATGGCTATAGCTCTGTTAATCTGGCCTCTCAAGGGCACTATACGGGGGTATTTATAGGTACCCGAGTGCCCAACGTTTCAAGGTAAGGACGTTTATGCCCTCGGGCACCCGGACAATCCCTAGAATATTCCCATAAGGGGGTTACAGACCGTCATTACAGAAAAGCTATTACAAATCAGGCCCGTAACACGCTTGTCCGTGCGAGGCCTGTTATAGTGGGTCGAATCTCACGTGGGCCTCCAAGCTAGATGAGGACGTGGAACGGCCAGACTTCGTCGTAGACTGGCCTTCTCCTTGCAATGAAGGCGACGAAGGGTGGTCCGCGTCGGTCATCTTGCCTCTGTTGGTCGAGCGAGGTGACGAAGTCCTAGAGCGAAGGGTAGCGTCTTCGCCTTCGCCCCAACAGCGGCGCTTCACTCGCTCAGCATGCAGTTTCGCAATCTCCGCTCGAGCCTTTCCCAACTGGTCAAGGGCATGGTCTAGCTCGGTGTTGAGCACGACGACCAGGTTGACCATGCTGCTCAATCTAGGATTGCCCTCACCAATAGATGAGATAATCACACCTCCGGTACTACCAATCAAGCGGCGGGGGTAATACTTCAGGTCGAGAATGTCAGCCAGCCCACTGAACAACGAACAGTACTGCGAAAGTGCACGCCGTGTAGCATCCTGCATGGCTGCCTCGATAGTGTCCCGCTCAGTATTAGAATAATGCTCTGAGTAGACCTCTGCACCCCTATAACACCCCTGGTGTTACGAAAACTAAAACTTCACTTAACATCATATGCATTGGCATTTCATTATGTATGACACACCTAGGATACATCCACTAGGCAAAAATTTCAATACAAACATGTGATGTGATGCTCAAACTTGGTAAAAGGGTTTCCTGACCCTAGGTTAGAGTATCTCTCTTTAAGGATTAGAGACCTATGGCCTTGGGAAATGAGCACTAATGGATGATCTCAAAAGTTAGTAGAAATGCTCAAGAAAGGTTAAACTTAGAGTTTAAGTGCCACTTGAACCCTAGAACACTCAATACCCTAAAACCCTAAGTAGTGCCCTATTGGGTGATTTTGAGTTCTATGCACTTTTAGCCAAAAGTGTATGTATCAAAGTGATAGAATAACTAAAGTCAAGCAACTTTCATGTTTGGGGATTTCCATGTTTTATGGAGCAAATTGGGGTAAATTGCAAAAAATTCAAAAGCACTCATATGCTTAACTGTGAAAATAGTGTCGACAGGCCAACTTTGAGCCTCTATATCTCTTGGTCTATGAGGATTTTGCCATAAGTCACCACAACAAAGTTGTAGAGCTATTATAGTAGTTTAATTTTGATTAAGTGACCTAGCCCAAGAATGGTACAAAAATTGGAGAAAGATAAGTTAAATCATCATTTTCATCACTAGAGCTACCCTCATCATCGGATGTAGTATATTTAGGGTATCTCTAGAGCGTACCTTCTTCTTACCATCCTTAGCCATGAGGAATTTGTGGCCAACGTTTGGAAAGAGAAGTCCCTTGTTGACGGTGATGTTGGCGGCGTCCTCATCGAAGGAGGAGTTGGTGGAGCTCTCGTTAGAATCCCATTCCGCCCCATGTGCGCCTCACCACCCTTCTTCTTATCTTTTCTTTTCCATATTTTTCTTCCCCTTCTTGTTGTCGTCCCTGTTACTATCACTTGTATATGGACATGTAGCAATAAAGTGACCGGACTTACCACACCTATAGCAAACCCTCTTGGATCGGGGTTTGTAGTCCATCCCCTTCCTTTGCTTGAGGATTTGCCGAAAGCTCTTGATGGTAAGAGCCATCTCCTCATTGTCAAGCTTGGAGGCCTCGATTCGAAGTCTACTTGGTGTAGACTCTTCCTTATTTTCTTCCGTCGCTTTGAATGCAATGGGTTGCACCTCGGATGTGGAGGTGGCGCCTTGCTCCAAGTTGACAATGTGTTTGGAGTCTTTGATCATAAGTTCAAAGATCACAATCTTGCCAATTACCTCCTCAGGAGACATCTATTTGTATCTAGTATCTCCATGAATTAATTGAACTTGAGTAGGATTACGAAAAACAAGAGATCTTAGAATAACCTTGACCATTTCATGGTCATCCCATTTGGTGCTCCCGAGGTTGCGCACTTGGTTGACCATCGTTTTGAGCCAGTTGTACATTGCTTGTGGCTCCTCTCCTTTGTTGAGGATGAATCGACCGAGCTCTCCCTCGATTGTCGCGTGCTTTGTGATTTTGGTCACCTCGTCCCCTTCATTCGCCGTTTTGAGGACATCTCAAATTTCTTTGACATTTTTCAACCCTTGCACCTTATTATACTCCTCTTGACACAAGGAGGCAAGGAGTATAGAAGTTGCTTGGGAATTAAAATGCCTTATTTGGGTGACCTCATCGGAGTCATAATCCTCGTCGCCTACCTATGGTGCCTGCGCTCCAAACTCAACAATATCCCATATGCTTTCGTGGAGTGACGTTAGATGGTGCCTCATTTTATCTCTCCACATACAATAATCTTCACCATCAAAATATGGTGGTTTTCCTAGGAGTACAGAAAGTAGAGGAGCACGTTTAGGAATGCGGGGATAGCGAAGAGGCATCTTACTATACTTCTTGCGCTCTTGGCGCTTTGATGTGGTAGGCTCGGCCCTGGATGTGGAAGGTGATGAAGAGTCGGTCTCGTAGTAGACCACCTTTTCATTTTCTTTTTCTTCTTGTCACCCTTCCTATGTGACTTGATGGAGCAAGCAGATTCCTCCTTATGCTTGTCGTCGGTCTCCTTTGACAGAGTCCGTTCATCATTCTTCCTTCCTGAGCCTTCGGGCTTTTCGCCAGTGATCATCTCCCTCTTGGCGTGTTCTCCCGACATCACTTCGAGTTGTTCGACTCTAATGAAGCACCGGGCTCTGATACCAATTGAAAGTCACCTATAGGGGGTGAATAGGCAAAACCTGAAATTTATAAACTTTGAACACGCACTATGCCCGGGGTTAGGGTTAGATATGAATTCGGAGTGCGGAAGATAGTTCTCCTTGCTATGAGTTGCTCAATCGATGCGGATATCTTTGGGAGCCAACTCAAATCAATATGAGCAAGGGAACTTTAGAGAGAGAAGAGGGGATAAACAAATCGAGTGGAAAACAATCACAAATGAACACGACGATTTGTTTACCAAGGTTCGGTTCCAAAGAACCTAGTCCCCGTTGAGGAGGCCACAAAGGCCAGGTCTATTTCAACCCTTTCCCTCTCTCAATCGGTCACACAGACCGGTCGAGTGCTTCTCCTTAATCACTTGGGTCACTAAGACCCCGCAAGGATCACCACACACTTAGATGTCTCTTGCTAGCTTTACAAAGTAATTAGAAGAATTAGAATGAGAAGGAAAAAGAAATCCAAGCAACAAGAGCAATAAAAGAAACACTAAACACCCTCTCTCAAGTCACTAGGCAATTGAGTTTATTTTGAGGCTTGGAGAGGATTTGATCTTTTGACTGTGTCTTGGAGTGAATGCTTTTGCTCTTGTATTGAATGTGGAGTTCAGAAAACTTGGATGGCTTGAATGGTGGTGGTTAGGGACTATTTATAGCCTCAACCACTATTCCAGTCATTGATGTCGATGGGCACACCAGATAGTCCGGTGGTGCACCGGACATGACACTGTTCACTGTCCGGTGCGTGCCATGTCAGTAGACCGTTGGGGTTTGGAGCAGTTGACCGTTGAAGTCCTTTGTTCTCTTGTGGCACCGGATAGTCCGGTGTGTTCTGACTTTGCAGCTTTGACTTCTGACTTGGGCACTATTCACTTTTACTGTACATGGCAGTCAACCGTTGGGCGCAGTTGACCGTTGCTTCGTTGGCTCATCGGACATGTCTGGTGCACACCGAACAATCCGGTGAATTATAGTGGAGCGACTCTAGGAAAAACCCAAGAGCGGCCAATTCGCGAGGTGCTCGGCTCGGGCACCGGATAGTGTTCGGTGCGCCACTGACAGCACCAATGCTTGTCTTTGCTCCAAACTTTGTTGAGTTCCCCAACTCAATTTCTTTGTTGGTTTATGTTGAACTTTATGCACCTGAGATAAATGAAAACTAGGCAAACTAGTTAGTCCACGTGGTTTGTGTTGGACGTCAACCACCAAAATCGATTATTGGAAATGTTTTAGGCTCATTTCCCTTTCAGGGGGAAGGATGTAACACCCTTGGTGTTACAAAAACTAAAACTTGGCATGACATCATATGCATTGGCATTTCATTATGTATGACACACCTAGGATGCATCCACTAGGCAAAAATTTCAATACAAACATGTGATGTGATGCTCAAACTTGGTAAAAGGGATTCCTGACCCTAGGTTAGAGTAGCTCTCTTTAAGTATTAGAGACCTATGGCCTTGGAAAATGAGAACTAAAGGATGATCTCAAAAGTTAGTAGAAATGTTCAAGAAAGGTTAAACTTAGAGAGTTTAAGTGCCACTTGAACCCTAGAACACTCAAAACCCTAATTAAAACCTTAAAACCCTAAGTAGTGCCCTATTGGGTGATTTTGAGTTCTATGCACTTTTAGCCAAAAGTGTATGTATCTAAGTGATAGAATAAATAAATTCAAGCAACTTTCATGTTTGGGGATTTCCATGTTTTGTGGACAAATTGGGGTAAATTTCAAAAGATTCAAAAGCACTCATATGCTCAACTCTGAAAACAGTGTCGACAGGCCAACTTTGAGCCTCTATATCTCTTGGTCTATGAGGATTTTGCCATAAGTCAGCACAACAAAGTTGTAGAGCTATTATAGTAGTTTAAGTTTTACTAAGTGACCTAGCCCAAGAATGGTACAGAAATTGGAGTAAAATACCCTAGAAGTTGGGCTATCAGTCAGTCTTACCCTGAAATCAGACTGATAGTTACATCGGGTAAAATTTGGAGCCAAATTATGCTTGATCCAGTGAACAAATGACTATGATCTCTGTGACAAAGTTGAAGCTGGTTTGTAGGGGAACAACTTTGATATAATCGACTTGGTGGTTTGCTGAATGAAAATCGAAGTAAAAGTGACCCAAACTTGCTCTGTTAGACAGTTTTGAAAGGGAGTTCAGAGTGAACAGTATCTGAAGAAGATCTCAGGTGCCGTGCACTCGCCGCCAGTGATCCCAGCGCTATGATCCATGTTGGCGATGAGATTCATGCGCGGAGTGAAGTGGATAACACTAGGGGGTAAAAGATTTCGGCATAGAGATGAGCTCGAGCCTTATCACCGGTCAGTCTCACCGTACCCACTTGCCCGTCGACGTGGCTGCGCGACCACCGTCGTCATGCTGCCGTTTACCCTGATCATGCCATGCTATACACCATCGTACCACATCACAATAAGTCGTGGTGGACGGCCATCTACCGCCCTGAGTCTTTACCCCAGTGAGCGCCACGAAAGACGAGCTCTAGTGAACCACCCTTTTATCACCGTGAGCTCCCCTTCGTCCAAAATTCGGAGCAACCGACGCTGGCCTCTATAAATTGGGAGTTCCCCTTGCTCCATCTCTCTGTTACGAGCCCAGCGCACAACTCCTCGCCCCAGATCATCCACCATAGCTCGCGAATTCCAAATTTCCCCCAAATCTGCCAGAACGCCACCGTGAGGCATCGCGCCATGGCCAGCCATTCTCAGGTTCGTTCATGTCCCTCTGGTCCACGTTTCTACATCCTCTGGTGCTAGTGAAACTCTCGATCTCAGCCAATTGAACGCTACCGCACCGTAGCTTAAGGAACGTTGTGTCGTCGTCAGGGAACGCCACCGCAAACATAACTCACATCGACCGGCTATTCCTGGTTGTCTCTGTCTAAGTTTGTGTGAGCACCATAGTCCTAGTAGGTCACTGATTCGTTTCGCGTCCCTAGATTGAATGCGACCGGCTCAGACTGTAGGAAACGGGTGACGCCTAAGAGGGGGGGGGGGTGAATTAGGACTTCTAAAACTTTTGCTAAACTAGGCCACAATTAAATCCCTAGAGCAAAACCTATGCAAATAATCAAAACTAGAATGTGCAAACTAGGTTTTGTCTAAGTGTTGCTATCTCTACCGCAAAAGGCTAAGTTTCAATCTACACTTAATAAGTATGACAACAAGATTGAAACTTAATTGCTTAATATAAATGCGGAATGTAAAGAGCTAAGTAGAGAAGCAAACTCTCGTGGATGACGCCGGTATTTTTACCGAGGTATCCGGAACCACGCAAGGTCCCGACTAATCCTCGTTGGTGCCCCTACGCAAAGGGAAGCCCACGCGAGGGCCAAGCACCACGGTCGAGTAACTCCGTAGAGAGCCGCGGGCCTTCTCCACGCGCAAGTGGTGCTCCGCTTCCAGCTCCTCTCGGACGCTCCCCGCCGTCTCCACTATCGAGCTTCCGGCCGAAACGCCGCGGGCCTCGTTCCCTCCGGTACACGGTGGCGGCCGTGACACAAACGCGGTTGTCACGGTCTCGCAAGACTCTCGCCCCACTCGGTACAATTACAACGGCTCGCGCAAGAGCCGAGGGGTTGTGTGGTTTTACAAAACTCACTCAACTAACTAGGATTCACCTAGAGCAAGCGCTAAAGCGGTCTAACTAACCTAAGCACTTCGCAAAGCACCTACGCTAATCACCGAGTGATTCTATTAAGCACTTGGGTGTTTGAGCTCTTGGAAATATGCACTATGTGTATTGGTATGTTGCTTGGGCTCTCACACTTGAGAATGGCCGGTTGGGGTGGTATTTATAGCCTCCAAGCCCCCAACTAGCCGTTGGACAGAAAGCAGCAGCTTTCTGTCGACGGGTGCACCGGACAGTCCGGTGCACACCGGACACTGCACTGTAGCATGTCCGGTGCCGCCACGTCAGCCGACCGTTGGCGCCTGTAGCAGTCGACCGTTGGATCCGACCGTTGGATTCGACCGTTGCCGTCTGCCCGTTGGCACACCGGACAGTCCGGTGCACACCGGACAGTCCGGTGCTACAGCCAGAGAGCGCCTGTCTGCGGCCTCTCTGCGCAGACTGTCCGGGACTTCACCGGACAGTCCGGTGCACACCGGACACCGATGTCCGGTGCGCCACCAGGCGCTGGCTGACAGCCCTTGTCTTGGATTTCTTCGCTGATTTCTTCGGGCTTCTTTGTTCTTGAGTATTGGACTCTTACGCATCTTTTTATGTCTTCTTTTGAGGTGTTGCATCCTCATTGCCTTGGTCCAATTCTCTTCGCATCCTGTGAACTACAAACACAAACACTGGAAAACTTATTAGTTCACGGATTGTGTTGTTCATCAAACACCAAAACTTAATTAGCCAAAAGGCCCGGGGTCCATTTTCCTTACAATCTCCCCCTTTTTGGTGATTGATGACAACACAACCAAAGCAAGCAAATAATACAAGTATTTGAATGAAAATATGCAATCTACTTGCTAAGATGCATGATTGTCCCCACAAAGTGATATTATGGACTTAAGCCTCCCCCTAACTCCATAATTCACTTACTTCCTATTTTTGGACCAAATAACCAAAACCACTTGTAAAACCATTTGTAGATATAAAATTTTAAATTGGTGGTGTTTGGTGTTTGATATAGTTTTCATTGCTTTGGTCCCTAAACTTCTCCCCCTTTGGCATCAACCACCGAAAAGGAAGACATTAAAAGCATGTAGGAAGTAAATAAAAGCTTGCCCTCAACAAGAAATCTATCAAATGATACCACAATTGCAGGATATTAAATAATATGAATGATACCACTTGAAAGAGTCCTCAAAAAAAAAAGATTACTCCCCCTAAATGAGTGTTCTCCTTTAGAAAGAAGTTTCTCCCCCTTTAGAGATGAAGAAATACTCCCCCTGACAGAGATCCTCTACTTAGGAAAAAGCATGTGAAAATTAGAGGTGCAAGACATGATTTGAAAAGACTAACTTCCCTTATGCATAGGTAACAGAATATGAGTTAACTACTTATGCATTTTTGCAACATGGAAGCATACGATATGAAATATAGTCTAATCAAATATTGGAGAAGACATGTAAATGATACTGAATGTAGTCTCAAAAGATACCAATTGAAAGCCAATGGTGAGCTTGAGAGACATAAGAGTTCTTGGAGATTTTGCAGTGGAAGATTGTTGTCTTTCTCCGGGGACTTCATTTTCCTTACAATGAGACTATCACATGAAATAGACTTGAAAAGATGTTAGTCTCAAAGTGTTAGATTATAGAGTAACCTCCCCCTACAGGTGTGCATACAAGTTTTGAATACTTGTAGGAGACATGCACTTTGATTTGATATCAAGAGGGGCAAATTATCCATAATCCAAACTTTGGCACATATAAGTTAAATGATACACTTTGTAGAGATCAAAATTTTCAATTTATGCATCATTTACTATGGAGTAATATAAAGCTATGTGCCGTGCTTAAATAAACATTTTAAGCCATGTAGGTTTGCTTAAGTATATGAAATAAAAACAAGCAATCCTACCATATGATTTACCTAGTATGCATGATGTTAAACAAAAGTACATAACAAATGTAACACTAGGCAAGAAAGGTAAACTAGATAAAAGATAAATAGATACGCATATCTAAAAACGAGAAATATAATAAAACTAGTTACCTTAGTCATGGGTGGGAAATTTGGGTCCAAGATTTTCAGTAACCCACTTGGCAATAAACTTGATCCAATATGATGTATCCCATGATATACATCCCAATTTAGCCAAGTCTCCAAATTTCCCGATGACCTTTGGTCCACTCATTTCCCTTTCGGGATCCAAACCTTCTTGGTGCTTTTCATGGTTGAAATTATCTCTTTTGGCACCCAGATGCGTTTGGCCCCTTTTCCTTTGTTGGCTTGCTTGTTGGCCTTGATTGCTATCACCTTTCCGTTCTTTTTCTTCTTGATCAAATATGGTGTAGCATCCTTTTTGTTCACCTTTTTGATGTAGGTGTTGGAGATTTTGCTTGATGGCTTTTGCTTGAGCTTTTGCCTTTGTTTATCCCCGGTCATCGCCTTGCATTGGAAAGACTTGTGGCCTTCCTTGTGGCATAGCCTACAAATCACAGTTTCTCCCTCTACAGGCTTGTTCACTCCCGCAGTGGTGTTATCCTGTGGAGGTCGGATTTGTTTGGCTTTGCCTTTCTTGTCATACAAAGCCTTGCCAAGGCGAGCCACTTCTTGCTTTAATTGTTCATTTTCCTTTGCAACCTCATCCGTACATGTCTCTACAACAATATTCTCAACAACGACTTGGTTGCAGGGGTTAGAATCATCAATTAAATCAAAGCAGGAGGTAGAAGCATCTTTCTTAATTATTTCAGGCATTTCAATTAAAGATGCTGCTGGGGTGCTACCAATGTTTTCTAGCTTAGTAGTTAGCTCATTATTGTGTATGCTAAGAATTTCCATTTTCCCTAGCAAATTTTCAATAGCTTCTTGGGAGCTAGCTAACTTAGCCTTAAGTTTTTCATTCTTTTTAATAAGGCTATCATCGGTAGCAGTGGATGGAGCACTAGATTCTAATAGCTCAATTTTAGTTGATAGCTCACTATTTAAGTTTGCAAAAGTTTCAAATTTTTCTAGCAAACCTTTGTAATCATTTTGAGAGCTAACCAACTTATTTTTCAAGGTTTTAAGTTGAGCTTTTTGCTTAGTGCAAACATCCTGAAAAAAATTAACGGCTTCCGCAAGTTCTTCTAGAGAGGCCTTTCCCTCACCTTCATCATCACTACTACTTTCATCACTAGAGGATGGAATGCTTTTGTTACCTCTTGCCATAAGGCATTTGTGTGATGACCGTGATGATCGTGACGAGGACCGGTGGCTGCGCATCCTTGGAGGTTCATCTTCACTTGAAGAATCATCCCAAGTTCTAACACTTGTGAGCGCCTTGCCTTTTCTCCTCTCCTTTTTGGGTTTGGCCATATTTGGACAGTTGTCCCTGAAGTGGCCCTTCTCCCCACATGCGAAGCATCCTCTCTTCCTTTGCTTTTTCCTGTCAATGTTAAAGAGAAGATCCTCGACCTGCAGGGGCACACCCATTAGATTAATCTTGCGGATCATCCCCATTACCTTTCCGACACGTCGGATTGTCTCTTCGTCCTCGGAGGATGATGTGCATGGTTGATTATCTTCATCATCATCACTTTCTTCTTCTTCTTCCTCTTCTTCGCTTGAGGAACTTGGAGTGGGAGCCTTCTTTTTGCCCTTCCTTTCATCACATGCAAAAGCATATGGTCTTGAGGAAGTTGGCTCCTCTCCCCGACTCATTTTTCGCGACATCTCAAAGGCCGCGATTTTCCCAATCACAATGGTCGGGGTCATGTTGCTCAAGTCCTCCATGTTGTGAAGGATGGTGATGATGCTCCCATATCTTTGTTGTGGTAGCAGGGAGATAATCTTCCTCACAATGTCCGCATCACCTAGCTTATTAATGCCAATAGAATTGAGCTCATTGATTATTAGATTCAAACGTGAATACATGTCTCTAACAAGCTCATCATCTTTCATGGCAAAAGAATTATACTCATTTAAGACTAGGCAATGTTTTTGCTCACGGACATTGGATGTGCCGTCATGGAGCTCATGCAATTTTAGCCAAATCTCATTAGCAGTTTTCAAGGTAAATACTTGATTAAAAATATCCATGCTAAGAGATTCATACAAGCAATTTTTGGCTCTAGCATTTAAATGAATTTCTTTTTCCTCACTCGTGGTGGGTTTCTCGGGATTCTTGAGGGGTTTCATCCCATCACGAGTGACTCTCCAAACACCTAGATCAACGGCCTCTAGGTAACAAGCCATTCTAGCACTATAATATGGGAAATTAGTGCCGTCGAAGTGTGGTGGCCTATGGGTATCCATCCCTTCCTCTAAAAAGCGTCGGCTCTTTTAGCGGTGAAGCTAAAGCGTTTCAAATGAGCCAAACCGGCTCTGATACCAATTGTAGGAAACGGGTGACGCCTAAGAGGGGGGGGGGGTGAATTAGGACTTCTAAAACTTTTGCTAAACTAGGCCACAATTAAATCCCTAGAGCAAAACCTATGCAAATAATCAAAACTAGAATGTGCAAACTAGGTTTTGTCTAAGTGTTGCTATCTCTACCGCAAAAGGCTAAGTTTCAATCTACACTTAATAAGTATGACAACAAGATTGAAACTTAATTGCTTAATATAAATGCGGAATGTAAAGAGCTAAGTAGAGAAGCAAACTCTCGTGGATGACGCCGGTATTTTTACCGAGGTATCCGGAACCACGCAAGGTCCCGACTAATCCTCGTTGGTGCCCCTACGCAAAGGGAAGCCCACGCGAGGGCCAAGCACCACGGTCGAGTAACTCCGTAGAGAGCCGCGGGCCTTCTCCACGCGCAAGTGGTGCTCCGCTTCCAGCTCCTCTCGGACGCTCCCCGCCGTCTCCACTATCGAGCTTCCGGCCGAAACGCCGCGGGCCTCGTTCCCTCCGGTACACGGTGGCGGCCGTGACACAAACGCGGTTGTCACGGTCTCGCAAGACTCTCGCCCCACTCGGTACAATTACAACGGCTCGCGCAAGAGCCGAGGGGTTGTGTGGTTTTACAAA
The DNA here is from genome assembly GCA_029449295.1 of Zea luxurians. Taxonomy (NCBI): domain Eukaryota; kingdom Viridiplantae; phylum Streptophyta; class Magnoliopsida; order Poales; family Poaceae; genus Zea; species Zea luxurians. Next base: position 132,451,087 of record JAOPSE010000008.1, read on the forward strand.
ACTCACTCAACTAACTAGGATTCACCTAGAGCAAGCGCTAAAGCGGTCTAACTAACCTAAGCACTTCGCAAAGCACCTACGCTAATCACCGAGTGATTCTATTAAGCACTTGGGTGTTTGAGCTCTTGGAAATATGCACTATGTGTATTGGTATGTTGCTTGGGCTCTCACACTTGAGAATGGCCGGTTGGGGTGGTATTTATAGCCTCCAAGCCCCCAACTAGCCGTTGGACAGAAAGCAGCAGCTTTCTGTCGACGGGTGCACCGGACAGTCCGGTGCACACCGGACACTGCACTGTAGCATGTCCGGTGCCGCCACGTCAGCCGACCGTTGGCGCCTGTAGCAGTCGACCGTTGGATCCGACCGTTGGATTCGACCGTTGCCGTCTGCCCGTTGGCACACCGGACAGTCCGGTGCACACCGGACAGTCCGGTGCTACAGCCAGAGAGCGCCTGTCTGCGGCCTCTCTGCGCAGACTGTCCGGGACTTCACCGGACAGTCCGGTGCACACCGGACACCGATGTCCGGTGCGCCACCAGGCGCTGGCTGACAGCCCTTGTCTTGGATTTCTTCGCTGATTTCTTCGGGCTTCTTTGTTCTTGAGTATTGGACTCTTACGCATCTTTTTATGTCTTCTTTTGAGGTGTTGCATCCTCATTGCCTTGGTCCAATTCTCTTCGCATCCTGTGAACTACAAACACAAACACTGGAAAACTTATTAGTTCACGGATTGTGTTGTTCATCAAACACCAAAACTTAATTAGCCAAAAGGCCCGGGGTCCATTTTCCTTACACAGACAAACCAATAAGGGCACGCCAGTGATCTTGCTTCACCGTTGTCGCAGACAGCTATGATTTAATGGTGGACCGGTCAAATTAAGGCCATAGATGTGTTCAGGTAGCGTCGGAGATGAAGCCCATGTACTCAACAATACCGGAGCAAGTCACCACCGACGAAAATTCTCGTATTCGGCCAAGTATTCGATCGGAGTGCCGTCGGGGACTTGAATCGTGAAGAAATAGAAGTACGAGGGCCTATATGCGATTGTCAATGATACATAAGAATAGTGTTCAGGGACTCTTTACTGGTTCTTCAAATAGCCAGGAACCTTTGCATAAAACCAAATGAGCAGGCGTGGATGCGGGTGTGTTCCGCCTATCCGTGGGCCGGTCGGGCTGGATTCGGCCATTACTGTCAACTTGGGAACTCCACTTAGAGAGTTTTATCCTTTTCTTTTTACTGTCAACTTGGGAACTTCATAGGAAATAGTAGAAAATTGGTAAAATCATGAGACCAATTTTGCTAGATTTCTAAAATCAAGTAGTATTTAATAAAAATAATTCCAAGATTTTATCCAAAATACTGGAATTGTGTAGCATTTAAAGGTGCTTAAACCAAGCCTTTTAGAATTTTAGAAATAGTTTAATAATTCCAAAAATCATAAAACTTTTTGGGTAGACTTAATATGATGATTAGAGCCCCTGAGTGAAGTTTGAAATAATTTGGACATTGTTTGACCAGAAACCCAATAACCGGCTCCATAGGATTAATTACTTACTACTAATCCTAAGGGAATACCTAAATAGAAAACCTTAGTGATTGGTTTGTACCATGAAGGAAAGTTGTATTCAAGATGCAACTTACTATATTTCTATTGTATAAATGCATATTCATGACATAGCATAAGCATTCATGTACATGTATTATCATGTATAGAACACGAGAAAGAAGTCGTAGTAGAGGAAGAAGTTATCTCCCAAACTAAAAATTCTCCAGTGGAGAACAACTTTTACATTGACATCTGCGGTGTGGAAACAGAAACTCCTGCAACACAAGGCAAGCCCCGGTGCATTATCCCTTTTCCTTGTTGTTTTACAATCTTTATCACCTTATATGATGCATTAGGTGATAGGAATTGTGTGATAAATAATTGATGCATTTCCTTCCTTGGAAAATTGGTTACCATTCCTTGTTTGCCTATTTAATTTAAACAAGTTTTCTAATGCTTAGCTGTAACACCCCAGGTGTTATCTCCCGTAAACAGCGATTATGGATTTAAGCGCGGGATATCAGTATATAAAGTGGATACTAAATTTTAATTATCTCGCAAAAGTTCGAGTTTGGTGCCGTTTTCATTTCCATAATCTAAGCAATTAAAGAGGGGTTTGAGAAACTTTTGGATTATCGAATCTTCGCCGCTGGCGAACTTTGAACTATTCGGATCGCGTGTGAATACGAAAATCAGAAGACTTCTGATTTTATGCAAAATTTGGAGCCCCACGCTATCCAAAAAGAACAATGCGCATAGCTTCTCGCCCACACGTGCGATGCGTGACGTCGCTTTCGGAAGGTTCGCACTCTCGATGCAGCATCGATATTGCGCATTTATTTCATGATATGCCAAGTTTTGTGCCCGTTTAAAGGTTATAAATTAAGAGAAGACGGATTCAAAAGCTCGACCCACTCTGAAGATTTTTATCCGGAACAAATTAATTGGAACTCACGAAAATAGTTTTCAGTCCGAAACAAACCAGACTAGATAACTAGAACTGAAAGCGAGAAATTGGTAAATAATCTGGTTCACTAAAGTCGGAGAATGAAATGTGTAGCTGTATAACGTATCGACCCAGTATACATCGCTAAAAATCGTGATAAAAAATATTTGTGATTTTCGGTTAAAAAAGGAAATTAAAAAAGGGGGAAATATCTCGTCGCCAGCCCTATCCCTACGCCGCCCCTGTTGATTTTCAGCCGCCGCTCTGGGATAAAAATTGCGTCGCCGCCCTGGCTCCGCAAACACGCGCGCTCCTCTTTCCTCCCTCCATCTCTCTCCAGCCGCGCGCCCTCCCTACTTCCATGGCTGGCCGCGCGTCTGCTCCCTCCTCTCTCTCCCTCAAGCTCTCTGCTCACCGTGGAGCTTCCTCTGCTGGTGCTTTTCTCCAGCTGCGCCTGCTGCCGTGCTCGGTTGAGTTCCCATGCGGGCTCTCACCAGCCGTGAAGCTCCCATGGCGCACCCTGCTCCTCTGCACGTAGGCGTGTTCCTCTACCAGCCATCCATTTCCCTGCCGAGGTTTCGCCCAGCTGTCCCTCCTCCTAGCCGCCGCGCGCTGTGAAGCTCTCTGGTGCCACGCCCTGCTCTGTTTACTGCTCGCCGGCGTTGCTCCTGCTCCCTGGCTCGCCCCTACGCTCGCCGCGGAGCTCCCTTGTGTGCGCGCCCAGCCAAGGATCCTCCCTGTGCGTGCGAACTCTGTTGCGAGCACTGATCCGTACCCACAAAGCCTCGCCGGTGCTCAACTGGCTCGACGTTGGCCCGACCATCGCCCTGCTGTGTCATGCTCTATCACGGCTGAACTCAGTTTCCTCCGTGCCACCAACCGTCGACCTTGTTGTTAAGCACGAACGCTTTACTTTCTTGCCACTACACCGCCATTTGCTGTCGGAGAGAAAGATTCTTGCACGTTTTGGTGGAAAGGAGAAGAAAGCTCATGTGTCGCTCGCGAGGTGCTCGAAGTATTGGCGAAATCGGAAATCATGATTGTGTTCATGGCCTTCAAGACGAATTAAATTATTGGTGAGTTGTCGTCGCTCTCGCTCTTCGTTTTAAATATTTCACATTTGTTTGGTCTATTTGCGCTGTCCAAATAAGCTGGTGACGTATACGTAAATCTTAGTAGCGTGATTTTGTGTGACGCTCGATAGGTGTTTGGCGGTTTAGGAGAAACAGTGAACGTCGTCGTTTTCGTTAATTCCATGTCGCACTGTGATACGAGAAGCTGATGTATTATTGCTCGTAGCCGAATCGTTAGATAGATTGGCTACCTAGGTAGGTCGCAACAATTATCCCGTTTGTAGCACGGGCATGTATTTTATTAGACGTTTGTCGGAATGTCGGAGATATATGTAACATGGTAATTGTATTCACGATTTTGAAGTTGTCGTGCTGTATAATTAAGTCTAGGTCTCAAGACATAGGTTATGCGAGAAGTGATTTATAGATTTAGTTGGAGTAAGCTGACGAAGAACCAAATTAGTGTGGTATTTAACGTGTGATCGACGAAAAGCTCGAATTAGTATTCATAAATCAATGTAGTGGATTTAAGCTAAATTTATTATTGGCACACATTTTGTTTGCTGAAATATTAGAATTAAATCCGATTAAAATACTATATCTGCTATGTCATAGAATAATGTGACGTTCATGTACTTGGCATGATATGCAAATTAATTCGGGTTAATGGTTTAGAAAGTTAGTTAATATGCTCCCTTACTCTAAATTATCGGTATTCAAAACTTAGTGAATAAAAAGGTGACGATTAATTTGATATTGGGTGTTTTAACCAAAGACTTGTGCTTAGCTTATTATTTCTTGATGTTTGAAGTAGATGCGATTACGCTAGAAAAATGTGATAATTGGGCTTAGTCGTATGTCGATAACTAGTGTTTCCGTATGAAATGGTACAAAGCCTCACCGCTAGGTGTTTAATTCGTTGTCATGTAGCATTATTCAGGTTTGTGATATTCCTGTTTATATGCATTCATGTGCATTATGCAAATCATTTAGGTACGTTTATTGACTACGTGATATGGAGGACCAAAGTTGAGTCGGCCACAAGATGTCGCCGTGTGTGAGTTTCTCCACAAGATGATGCTGATGGACGAAACTGAAGATGGACAGACGAATCAAGTATCAGAATAAAGGTTGATCGTCAAGTGGACATCGCCTAACAAACACTAACCTAGTGTTATCCAGGCAAGCCCCGATGCATTTGTCACCTCCTTGCTGTTTTAAAATCTTTATCACCTTGTTTGATGCATTAGGTGATAGGAGTTGTGTGCTAAACAATTGATACATTTCCTTCCTTAGAAAATTGAATACCCTTCCTTGATACCCTTTTTTGAAAAGAATTTATGATGCTTAGCCTAGCTCTAGAAAAACGAAATGTTTTGTTTTAAAACAAAAGTGATGCTATAGATTGGATGGGAAGTTTTCAAAAATAAAACTTGACGGTGAATCCATCATGGCTGTGATGGGTTCAACATCTGAAAAGATGTACCTCTGCCAGGTACCAAACTTTGGGTTTTAAATAATAAAGCTGAGACCGGCAGGTGACTTTCATGAGAAGGAAGTCTCGGTGTAGTGTCTCCGTCTAAGCCGCTTAAGGACCGTGTCGATGTGGGCCTACTGACCGAGGACCCTTTAATTGGTCACATGCCTCGTCATGGGTAAGCTTTGCCTCGGGCAGACTAATACCAGAAAGGCCAACACGCAATGGGAGTGGAGAGATGGCGAGAGTAGCGTGTACCCTCCGTGGCAAGAGGCTAGACGGTGGTGTATCTATGCTCTCGGTTGGCGTGAACCCGGTCTGGTCTTAAGAAACCCGATGGCGAGTTGACATATGCAAGGGTTAAGTGCTATGTATGTCATGTGATTGGAGATCCTTAGCTGAGTATTAATCGATTTGGATCACCGTTACTTCTCGAATATGAAGACTTGGTCACTGACTTACACGTAGAAATCCAGTAAACTGAAGGGATGATAAAAAGACGACTAGTATAGGCCAAGTGCATGAACTATGATAGAAAGAACTCTAGATGCAGGTAACTTTATTTAACCAGACAAATAAAAATGTATTTTTAAGGATCCACTCATAGTAAGCTTTTCTGCAAACAGAGTCCTTGATTCTTGATAAGCCTTACCTTGAATCCTTATAAACCAGCATACCCTTGAGAGTCTTTTCTTTAGTCAGGTAAGTCTTGCTGAGTAATTGCATACTGAGGGTTTTATTCCCTGTTGTTTTTTAGGTTATAACTTTGTGCTGCTGTTGATGGTGTTAAGTGCCGGTGGGCTCGACCTTCTTATAAGTCTAAGTAACTCTTCTATACTTCTTATTGAGGATGGTCACTTGAGCTAGCATATATTTCAAACTTATAAATAATTTATAACATTTCAAAGTTTATTTCTTTGAATCACTATTGTAATCACTCTAATAAACACAAAGTAAACTTGATGTAAGTTTTAGAATTTTGTAATAAGATTTCCGCTGCAAAAATGTTGGTGTGTGTGATTTGTGTTACTTAATCTCGCGATCTTGGTTGTAAGTGGTTTATCCGGTGCCCTTGGGGCACTCGGACGGATCCTTTTAAGTTACCTGGTGTACATGCATAGCCGTCTGTGGTCTTTGAGACAAGGACAGGTGCATGTGGGCCCGATAACTTGGGAGGTTCTACCACATTAGCCCTGCTTTAGAAAACAAAATGTTTTGTTTTAAAACAAAAGGTGATGCTTCACACTGGATGGGGTTTTTTACAAACAAAAGACTTATGATGGAGAATCCATCATGGCCATGATGGGTTCAACATCTGAGAAGGGTACCTGTGTCAGGTACCAAACTTTGGGTTTTAAATAATAAAGATGAGACCGGGCGGGTGACTTGCACGAGAATGGAGTCTCGGTTTAGTGTCTTCGTCTAAGTCGCTTAAGGACCAAACCGATGTAGGCTTGCTGATCGAGGACCTTTTAACTGGCCACATGCCTCGTCATGGGTAAGCTTTGCCTCGGTCGGACCAATACCAGAAAGTCCACCATGCAATGTGAGTGGAGAGATGGCGAGAGTAGCGTGTACCCTCTATGGCAAGATGCTGGACGGTGGAGTATCTGTGCTCTCGGTTGCGTGTACCCATTCTGGTCTTGAGAAACCTGGGTGCGAGTTGACATATGTAAGGGGTGAGTGCTACATATGTCGTGTGGTTGGAGATCCCCAGCTGAGTATTAATCGATTCATATCGTCGTTACTTCTCGGACATGAAGACTTGGTCACTGACCTACATATAGCAACAAGTGCACTGAAGGGGTGATAAAAAGATGGCTAGTATAGGCAAAGTGCTTGATCTAGATTAGAACGAAATCTAGATGCAGGTAACTACTTAACCTAATAAGTAAAATGAATTCTTAAGGATTCACTCATAATAAGTTTTTCTACAAAAAGAGTCTTTGAATCTGGATAAGCTTTACCTTGATTCCCAAAAGCTAGCATATCCTTAAGAGTCTTTTTCCTCTGACGGGTAAGACTTGCGAAAGTACACTCCATACTCAGGGTTTTTAAACCCATGTTGTTGTAGGTGATGAAACTGCTGAGTTCTGCTGTTTCTGTTCCAAGGTGGTTCCTAAGGAGGAAGAGAACCAAGACCTACCTGGGGAGGGTGTTTTGCCTCCCGATGATGTAATAATAAGTTTAAGCACTCAGTACCCATTATGTAATAATCAACTCTTTCTATATTTTACTTATGAATGTAAATTATGTTATTGTAATCCTTTTCGCTTACTTTGATGGTGTGTAATGTGGGTTAAGCGCTCTTGGGCGATATGACGGAGATACAGAAAACCGGACCGGCCGCATTGTGCGCATCTGCATGACTGTCTGAGGTCCTCAGGACAAGGACATCTGTAGGTGGGCCTAATACCTTGGGGGGTTCCGTGACAACCCTGGAGATCATCGTCCGGACGACGCACCAGGCAAGTAGCATCCCATTGGTATGGGTATAACCCTCGGCTATGCTGGTAGACTACAAAGTGGTACTCGATGGACCAAGTGGGTCGGTCGATGGCCCGACACAGCAAGGTGTCGAGAGCGTCGTGGAAATGACAACCGCAAGCAGCGTCATGGGTGATGGGTCGGGCGACCCATCCTTCCGGCTTCTACTCCTTTAAAAGCTCTGTGCTATGGCTCGAACTACAACCATCATCGTCTCCATCAGGGTCTCCTCCAGCATCTGGTGTGTCCTGTGGTGGTGCAGGGGGCACCTCTAGCTGAGGCATAGAGGAGGGTTGCCTCCTTGACTCCACCTCCTGCTGAGGCGAGGGGGAAGAGTCCTACTGCTCCCACTCCTGGCATCGGCGTTCCTACTCCTCGTGTAGGCGGCGGTGCAATCTCTCTAGGTGACTCGATTGTCCTGTCACCGTGTGGCATTGTGGACGCTCCACAAGGCGACTAGGCATGAAAGGGATCACCGACTTACGTGCAGTGCATCTAAGATGGGCCATCTACAAAAGATGTCATAAGCACAAGAGTGATAATAGAACTATATGACCAGCAAGTAAACCAAAAACAAAGATAAAAATTTTGTAAGGTCAGTATATATGTAGTAGTATAACATAGAATTGGTCGAGATGACCAACTTTTGAAGTGGCACCAAAGGTCAAGGTGAGAATAAGGGTCTATAGTCATTAAAGCGACCATCCTAGTCTAGGTTAGCGGTCCTATAGTCAGCAAGGTTTTGATACCACTTATGTCACACCCGGTTTTGGAAGGTAAACCAAATGCGAACCATGTACGTGTGTAACACCCTGAATTTGGGGTATAAAATTTTTTTCTAGTACTCACCAAATTCAGGTGTTACTCTCTCATTTCTTTGCTTTCCTTCTCTTTTTCCTAAATAGTGAGGAATTATTCTGTTTTATATCCATGTAAGCCTAGTAAAATAAAACCCTAGAGGTGCTTTGATCGTTGCATCATGTCGGAGCATATATTATTTTGTTTGTGGAGTGATTTCATTGGGCATTCATTTATTTAGGAGTTTAGATTCAAATAGTAAGAAGAAAGGAAATAGACTAAAATCAAACAAAAACAAAAGAAACCTTTTCCTTCCCTTTCCCCTGCCAGCCCACCCAGCCCCGGCCTCCCCTCCCAGCTGGCCCAGCTTGCCTCGCGCCCGTGGCCTAGCGCGCCCCTCCCCGCGGCCTGCCTCGTGCCCCTCCCCGTGGCCTGCCTCACGTCCGTGGCCCAACAAGCCCTTCCCCCCAACCCATTGCCGCGCACGGCCCACCTAGCCCACCCGGTGCAGGCACGCCCCTCCCCCAAACCCTAGCCGACGTGCCCCAGCCACCCCAGCCATCGGGCCTGCCTGTCAGTGGCGTCCATCCCACTGTTTTTCCTCCCCACAGGAACAACCGCCCGGCCGCCCCTTTGCCGCCCACGTCGCGCACCCACGGAGCTGCCACCCCCCGCTCAACTCCCCTCCCTCATGCCTCCTCTCATAGAGCCACCACCTCATGCCTCCCCTCCGCGCCCTCCTCTTGCCATTGGCGCCTTGTCGTGCTTAACGCGCCGTCCGCCGGAGGCTGCGTCGCCCATGTCGTTTGTCTCCATCTGCCCATGGTGAGCCCCTCCCCTTCCTCTCTCCATCCCCTCTTCCTCTCCCCTCATTTGCGCTTGGTGTGGCGATCCCTTGCCATGGTCGGGGCTTGGCCAAGCCAGCCCAGCCACCCCTCTCCCCTTTCTCCCTGGCCGTGGGTGTGGCCTAGCCACGCAAGTGTCACCACCCCGTGTGCCCTGTGCGCCTGTAGCCCGGTCGGTCGTGGCCACCGTGGCCGAGTCACCGCCGCCGAACGTCCTCCTTGTACGCGGTCGCGGTCAAGCCAGCGCGACTGAGCCGGTCCCTAGGCCCGCGTGCCCTTGCCCCACCCTCTACGAGTTCTAGTCAGCTCAGCCATGCTGTCGCGCTCGCTGCCGACACTCACCACGATCAGAGCAACCAGTGGCCCTCGCGATCGGCATCCCACATAGCAGCAACCCCATCACACCCTCGGATAGCCCCTGAGCAAACCCCGACCAGCCACTGCGCGGGGTGGGCAGCCATGTCCTCGCTCGTCAAGACGAGCATCACGCGTCTACCCCTGTGCATGGCCCTCGCACCGCGCGATTCGCGGAACCGCACGTGGACGACAACCCCAAAACCACGTTCTTGTAGTGCGCACTCGTGTTCGCTTGCACGTAGCCCGTCGTCGAAGACAATGTTTGTCTACCCTCGCACACGTTTGTCTACCACCCTCCTCTACACCCTATACAGTGTCAACTACACCCCCCTTTTTTGCGTATGCATAGCCTCGCCATTGTGTCGTTCTCAATGTCGTGTCATCGTCCTGAGGTGAGAACGTCTACCCCATCATCGTCTACCCCTAGACCTCTACCCCCATCTAAGCCGTATGAAAAAACCCCTTGCTGTCACATTCGCTCACGTTGTTCGCATGTTATTTAATTATTTCCGTTGTTGTCGCTCGCGCTAATTAGTCAATTATTGTTTAGTTGTTGGTTATTTAAAATAACAATTCAATTAGAACTGAGTTGTAGTCTTAACGCGTGCTTTTATAAATACAAAAGTTAATTAACTCGATTAATACTAGCTTAAATACTTTTAATTAATTATTTGTTTGCTGTTGTTTGCTCGCGGCATCGCCTGCGCGTCATCGTGCTGTTCACGCGCGTAGTCGCGTTGACTCACACGTGTCGCGCGCTGTCATGCGTGTTGTTTCGCGTGTCGCAGTGCTGCTTTGCGAGCGTCGCCATGTCGTTCGCGAGTGTCACATGTGCCGTTCACACACGTTGTCGCGCACCGTTCACGGGTGTCGTGTGGTGTCTGCACGCGATAATAAATTATTTTCGCTTATAAACACTCGTGTTGATAACGTTAATTTCGTTAGGTCACATATTTTAGATAATTAACTTAAAGTTTGCTTGACTAATGTTTATTAGATTAATTTGCCAATTAGTTTAGTAAAAACGTGTCACCTATTTAGTTTTCTCCCCTATCACGCATGTCCGCGTGTCGGTTGCACACCGTCGTGTCGTTTCGCGCGTCCTAAATTTGCCTCGCTTAGACTCTCTCGTTTTAATTAAATAACTTGTTTAACTGACATTGGTTAGCGTAACATATTAATCGATCTAAATGATAGATATTATTTATATTTGATAATGTTGAAGTAAATGTTATAACTAATACTTGTTTAGTGTAAACACGCTAACCCCACGACCGTAGCTTCGACTATCGTGGTTCTTTTCCTCCCATAAATGTAGAAGGGCTCTCTATTTTATATTGCTCGCTTTTATAATATTTTATCTTATATGGTGTAATGTTCTTATGCGAGTATATGTTTGCTTGTGCCTGTTTGTATTTGTTGCGTGTCGTGAATAGACTATGATCCATTTCCGAGCTTCAAGGAATCGATTGTCAAGCTTCGGCGACCAAGAGATCGAACTCTACGAGTTCTACGAGGCTGAAGATCCTGAGCATCTGTTTGATAAAGGCAAATGTCCCCTGATCTATTATGTCCCATTTACTTTATAATTCATCAACCCGCATACTATGAACAACCTAAGGATTGACTAGTATTCTGTTTTCCTATCCATGTTTACCCTTTGGGAATTGGTTACTATGATTAGTATTATGCTACTGTTTTACTTAAATCAATGAACATGATTGTAACACCCCTGGTGTTACTGTCACTAAACCTTGAGCATAACATGGTAAGTATTGGCATATCATGTGTTTGTCACACCTAGAGTACCTTCACTAGGCAAAAATTTCAAACAAAGTTATATGGATGTGGCATGTCATGGGTACTTAACCCTAAACTAAGCTTAGGGGGTCAATAAAGCCCAAATGAGTTAAAATCTCAAAACTTATTTGATAAAATGTCACCATGGATGGACTTAAGTGGCATTCAAACCCTAGAAATACCAAAAACCCTGAATAGAACCCTGGAAAACCCTCGACTGAAACCCTAGGGGGTTATATGCAAATGTTGCACACTTTTGAACCTAAGTGCAAGTATCAAAGTAAAAGGGGCACCTTAAACCCACTAACTTTTATATTCAAGGATTTGCAAGAGGAATAATGGGATTTGGACCTTTTTGTAAAAAAAGACCCATGAAAGCTATGAAACCAAGTCTTAATTTCAGCAGGTTGAGACTATCTTTGCAGCTGTATATCTCTTCACTCATGAGAATTCTGTCCTAGGTTAGTACATCAAAATGGCAGAGCTACTATAGGGGTACAAGTTCAATAAAGAAACCCAACCCTAAAACCCTATGGAATCTCATGAAAACATACCCAAAATATAGCTAACAGAACTCTGAATTTTTAGACTGAGCACAGTAATATGAGGCTTATAAGACAGTGAATCAAGCTAGGTTTGGAGTCCTTTTGTGACCAATCTAGTGGGTTAAAGTCCATGAGCTGTTTAGATAAATTAGAGACCATTATAAGGGGATTAAATGTTCTTAAGAAGTATGGGCTTGATCCTGTGCAAATATTGGAGAAAATGATACTCAAAATGGAGCTGTCAGACTAGCAGTTCAGACTGTCAATCTGATCAGTTTGTTCTGAATATTGCCTGTCTGCTCCACTTTGAGGCCTTGTAAAAATATCTTGTGTGGCTTTATGCTAGAAGAAGTGAAGCAAAGTTGGAGAGGTAGTATCCATGAACAAAGTTTATTAAGGGACCCTGGCTTGACACTACACAAATTTGGAAGATACAGGCGTCCAAAAGGTCTCTGTTGAAGAGGATGAGTCAATTGAGCCAGACTGAAGGATAGATTCAGGCAGATCTGCTCTGAATTCCTGTCTGTCTGAGCAACTTTGAGACCTTGCAGAGACTGTCCTATGAGACTTGGTGCCAGGTTGATCTAAGCAAAGCTGGAAAGCTTGTATTCATGAGCAAGTTTTATTAAGAAACTTTGGCCTGGTGTTATATAGATTTATGAGATAATGGCGCCCAAACTGTCCCTGTTAGAAAGGAAGAGAATTGGATGAACAACTGAAAACTAAAGTTCAGAAATGTGAAATGGTAACCAAATTTTGCAGTCAACTTTTGGATGCCATAACTTCTAATCTAGGATGTTTGGGTCTATGAAATCTGTAGAAACTTGGTAGACCTTAGATTAATAAACAAGTTCAATTAACAGTGATTAATCTGTCTTACTCAGAAAATAAGAGAAATAGCTAGCTGAAGATGGGTGGATCAGTCAAGAGCTATAGATCCAAAATTGCAGAAATATCTAGCTGTGATATTTTTACTCCCTGCCGTGTCCAACTTTGGGATAGGCTGAAGATTGAGATGAGGTGGTAGTAGGATATTCAGATTTAGGCACATCTCTGAATTATCAGCAGTAAAAAATATCTGCTACAGTGCGCTCCTATCCTTACCCCCTCCCTTGCCATGGATAATCTTCACTCTACAGAATCGACTACATCTCATGCTCACAATTATCCTTGCTGCAAGTTAAGGAATCCAGCCCCTTTGATCTTTTTCCTGCCTATATAAAGAGCAACAAGGAGAGGGAAAGAAGGCAGAAACCAGATTCAGTGATCCTGTGCTTCGATCATCAACCATAGTGAGTAGCTTCAGTCAGCAATATTGCTCTTCCTTCTCCAAACCATACTCTAGACATGCCCTGTTCCACTGATCAAACCGCCGCGTATGTCCAGTGACCACCTCGACAACACCTCGGCTTCACGTGGCCAGGCAATTGTGGTATGATTCAATCCCTAAGACTTGATGTTCTAGCATTCTTGTAGGCTGGTGAAGCTCACCCAGGGGTCCGTTTAATCTTTACGATCTTAGCTTGGACAGAACAAGAGCTCGACACCGCAAGGACTGCCCTGGTGTCAACCCACCAGAACTTCATCAATCCGGGGTCAATTGTTGTGGGCATCATGCTGTCCGTGCCTTGCTCGTGCCCCCTGTGCCTTTAATTTGAAGGGACCGGTGCTTAAATCGGCAGAGCTGGGACCGCGGTGCTAGAGTTTCGCCGTGGATGCGGTCCAGCCGCTCTGTGTGTTCATAAGCCAAATTCATGCCCCAAAGCTGCGCGAATTAGGTTAAGGTTTGATCCGGTCGCTATCCAGTGACTGCCCGAGCTCTCCTCTGTCGTAGTATCGCCGAGAAAACATGTCCGCGCCGCCGGCAACGTCGGGGTTTCCATTTTAGAAGACATGAAGTTTAGGGGGGGTTGGAAGTGAAGTGTCAGTGACTCACGGAATTGGTTGAGGACTTCGTTCCTAATTTTGGCTCTGGCGGGGGCTTTTGTGCAAAACCTGCGGCGCTGCCACGGGCGTGCCCCGATTTCCGTTAGAGCTGGGCCGGTTGGGCCAGTTTGGGCCCAACACTGTTAGTAGTTTTCCTTTTCTTTTTTCCAAGCAGCTTTAGAAATCCATAGAAAATTGCAGAAAAATAATAAAAATATCAAACCAATTTTGCTAGACTCCTAATTTCCCATAGTATTTAGTAAAAATAGTTTCATGATTTTTAGTCCAAATAGAAAATTATAGAGCATTTAAAACAGCCAAAAACCATGCTTCTGGATTTTTAACAAATAAATAATAAATCCAAAATTCACTTAACTTTTAAGATAAACTCTAAATAATATTTAGAAGCCTTGGGTAAAGTTTGGTATGGTTTGGACCATGTTTGATACTTAGAACCCAAAACCCTAACCCCTGCGCTATGAACTTCACTATTGACTCTGAAAACCCTAAGTTCTCGGAGATCCGTGAAGGAAAGTTGTATTCAAGACCTTAGATATAAACTTATATTATCTTAGAATTTTCATAAGCATTCATATGCATAATGCATTTCATTCAGGTACGATAATTAATCACGTGATGCGGAGAACCAGAGCCAAGTCGACCCCAAGCGCGGGCTACTCCGCATGGTAATGCTGATGGACGAACCTGCCTGAACAAATGCAAAGACAAAGGATGATTGCCTAGTGTACATCGTCTAACAAACACTAACGTAGTGTTTATTCTAGGCAAGCCCCAGTGCATGCAACCCCTTCCTTGTGTTTTTAAATAATTTTTGCACACTATAAGTCTAGTGAAATGTGCATTAGGTTTATAGGAGTTGCTTGGAAACCCTTTGATGCATTGCCTACCTTGATATCCATACCTTTATAGATACTTCTGATGAAGTATCAAAATATGATTTACAAAATTGCTTAGCCTTGCTTAGAGGTAAATCTTGTGGATAGAAGTTGTCCTTTGCGTTAATGCCTAGCTCAGGGGTTATCCTGAGGAAGGATGGCTTTTGCCTGCAAGAATATTTTCATTAGGAGCAATGGTGGGATCTTACTGCAAAGTTCCCTGTGATGCTCTTTTCATCCTGAGGAACACAAACAATCCTAAGGATGGAAGTACTTGAATCGGGACTTGGGCTAGGAACAGGTGATGTTCTACCCAGGTTGATTTAGGATTGGATGCAGTATGTAGGCTTGATGATCGAGGACCTTTTAACTGGTCACATGCCTCATCATGGGTAAGCTTTGCCTCGGGCAGACTAATACCAGAATAAGATAACACGCAATGGGAGTGGAGAGATGGTGAGAGTAGCGTGTACCCTCCGTGGCAAGAGGCTGGACGGTGGTGTATCTGTGCTCTTGGTTGGCATGAACCTGATCTGGTCTTAAGAACCCCGGTGGTGAGTTGACATATGCAAGGGTTAAGTGCTACATGTGTCGTGTGATTGGAGATCCCCAGCTGGGTATTAATCGATTCAGATCGCCGTTACTTCTCGGATATGAAGACTTGGTCACTGACCTACAACCTAAGTCAGGATGTGAACCTCATGAATAAAAATGATGTTGTATTGATGAGATGGTGAAATTAGACTAGATGCAAACAAGGTCTATTAATACTTAATCTAGCATTAAAATGTTGAAAGTAAGGACTCACTTTAGTAAGCTATTTCTGCAAAAGTATTTAAGTTGATTCTCGCTAAAAGCCTCTCCTTGATTCCTAAATCCAGCAAATCCTTGAGAGTCTTTTCTTTAGTCGGGTAAGTCTTGCTGAGTAATTCCATACTCATGGTTTTATTCCCTGTTGTTTTTTAGGTTCTAACTTAGTTCTGCTGTTGATGGTGTTAAGTGCCGGTGGGCTCGGCCTTCTTATAAGTCTAAGTATCTCTTCTATACTTCTTATGGAGGATGGTCACTTGAGCTAGCATATGTTTCAAACTTATAAATAATTTATAACATTTCAAAGTTGATTTCTTTGAATCACTATTGTAATCACTCCGATAAACATAAAGTAAACTTGATGTAACATGTAAAATTTGGTAATAAGATTTCCGCTGCAAAATTGTTGGTGTGTGATTTGTGTTTACTTAATCCTGCGGTCCTGGTTGTAAGTGGTTTATCTGATGCACTTGGGACACTCGGACAGATCCTGTTAAGTTATTTGGTGCACATGCATAGCCGTCTGAGGTCTTTAAGACAAGGACAGGTGCATGTGGGCCCAATAACTTGGGAGGTTCTGCCATAGCTGGTATCGGAGCAGGATTAAGTATATACTGTCACATACGTATTTTCAAAACAAAAGTTTTGGTTTTAGAAAACCTATTTTCAACTAAACTCATTGTTTGGTTTTGAAAAACAGTTTTGAAAAACTATAATGCTAGCGACATCCTCTGTTAAGCCCTAAACTAAGGACTATCAGGTGGCTTAGTTAAAACCACTAACCCACAACTGGGTGGGTATTGCATACATGTGTATTGTTATTTTTGAGGCCATTCAGTCTTGAATGGATCGACGCTCAAGGTAAGATGAGATGTGAGAGCACGACCGAACAAACATCGATCTAGGGAAGTGCTTAATTGTGGCGCTTGATTATATACGTGTTCTACATATGTATATATGAAGGTTGCGATGTGGAGTATTTACTTTTCCGGGAATTCAGTACCCCATGGATGTGTATGGGTATAGAGACATGGGAATACTGAGAAGTGTAATGTACTTGTAACGACGCACCTACGCTCAGGTAAGAAGGTGAGTTACCATAATGAGTTGCCCTATGGTTAAAGTGTGGCAACGGCTCCTATGCATGGCTCGACGCTTAATGATGAGCTGGCCTCCATATAGCAATATATGGAGTATACACTGTGATAAACTGTCATGTGTGGATCTTGCATCATGGGAAATTGGGCTGTGATGGAATTTTCTGCAGGTACACTAACCTCGAAAACGTATGTGTAGATGACGACTAGCAAAATACCGTGAGAATCGTACGTATGCCACTGGTATAGAACGTTATTGCCATATTATGTTGGCAAAATCAGTGAGGACGCATAGGACGAGCATGCATCCTTATTGTTGCATCATGTTTGTCACCTATACACCCAAAATGCTTCTCTCATCTTTATTCCAGTAACCAGTTATTGTAATTAATGTGGTGTAATGTTGTATTATGATCCCTAAGGAAATAGTTGTCCTCCATTCTTTCGGTAATATGTTTAGGTGTTGTATGTGTTTGCTCTTGTACTTGATGTGTCGATAGGAGGTTGATAATTTGTTTGCCTAAACCTAAAATTAGGCCATGTTCTTAGTTGGTTAACCAAGACCCAAATTTGGATTTTCATTATCCCTCCATGACCAAACACATGAAAATAAATGTCTAGATAATTTCTTTGTTGGACATAAAATGTACCCAAGCTTAAACCAAGAATCTCAAGTCGTGTCTCCTTCTAGAACCATTCCCTTGTTCAGTTGATGTAGGTTGAGGTCTCCATTGTATTTGGCCTCTCCTTGCGGATCGTCCTGTTGCTTTATTAACACAACCTAGGAAAGACATACCTAATCTTTTTCTTAAGTTTGATGCCTTTGGTTTCCTCATGTCTCTCAAAGGCATACCAACTTAATCTTCTAATCGTTTTCCCTCCGTATCTAATAGATACTAATCCTTGACCTTGTAATCTTTGCGATGGGCATAGAAATATGTTTGGGGCTGAATCAACAGTCTCCCATCGTACTCATTTATCAACAAGTTTAGGATGTGGCCATGCCTTGTTTATTCCATTGGGCCATGATCTATTCAGCTCTCTACTTGTAACCATTTTGACAAGTAGAGTCTCTTTGTATATTGTTACCCTTGTTCAATCCATTGGTGTGGCGCGAGATTTCTTATTGGTTATGTCTGGTAATGGTGTTATGACTAAAACCGATGGTGCCGCGACGAAATCGAGGGCCTCCTATGAATGTATACACATGGTTGCGCTACTTGGCACGCGCTGGTATCATGATTAGTAGTTGTAATCCATTATGAGACTATATCAATGTGTTATCTTGGCCCAATCTAGTTTACCACGTGGGATTCATTATTGGTGTTGTTCGGTAATGGTGTCACGATTAATGACTTATGGTGCCGCAGCGAAACTGAGAGCCTCTTGTGAATGTACACACAAGGTTATGCTGCTTGGCGCATGCTGGTATCGAGGTCTCTAGTCATGATCCATTGTGGAGCTACACTGATGTGTGATCTTCTGTGGATTCCTCCCTTGAAACGATTCCGGTGTTGTTTGTCGAAGTGATCAAACAACAATTATCATCTCTGCTGGATCGAAAGGGCATACTCCTTTCATGTGTGTTCTCTTTTCCTTGACTTTGATGGTAACTTCACACATACACGTTCCCTTTGCATCCTTTGTGTAAAGGTGAAGCCTTGGAGCTTTTTATTGTTGGAAAACAACTGATTAGCTCTCAAAATGGAAATTGGTTTTTTCCCTGCTGCTGAGGTGCAGGAGTTTGTTCATTCGCTCTCTTATTTAATCCATGTATTTCTAAACCAAGTTAGTTCATCTCGCATGAAGAAACGGATGAACAATCTGACCAAATGGATTTCTACCCAAATACATGATCTCCTATTAGCAAATGTGAACTCTCAACCCTTGGCTTACCGATGGTACTGAGAGGACCTGCTCAATGTCAAAAGTAGTTCAATAAGTTGGTTTTACTAACTTGTAACTGCATGCATTGTGAACAAAGGATTGAGTTTAGAGATCGTTTTATCGAGTTGTCTGAACTCATTTTAGTTGAACCCATCCTAAAGAAAGTACTTACAAAGATCAAGTTAAAATCGACTGATAACCATCTAATCATCGCTCTAGTCACGCCTCGATCGCCTCACGTGTGCTTCTCCAGCATGTGTGATCAAGTCGAGCCATGCCTAGTGCTTGATAAAGTGGATTGATTATGAAGTCAACCTTTGTTGATCATCTTCACTAATGCGTTCCTTGAATTTTTATTATCTTCCTGGAACTTGAATTCCTCACGTAACCACTTGTTGGTAAACCTCCTTCTGTGTGTTTTACCCAAGATGGTGCATCTGATTCTGTTTGGGTAAATCACGTATCTACCGCTCGCTCAGCAGACTCAGATAGTACAGTGTCATCAGAAAAAGCAAACTGCACACATGGAACCTTATGTGTTCCTGTGGCAGACATCGTCTCTACTGGTGGACATTTCTAAATTAGCCTAAGGCGATACATGTTATGTCCACTAGAGAAACAACGTTCTGAGACACTCGCCTTTGCGTGGATCTATTTCATGGTTACCGCTGATATGGCCAAGGTTACATACTTCTCTACCCTTAGAAGTCTTTCGCTACGAATCTCGGGGCGAGATTCTTTTAAGGGGGGAGGGCTGTAATACCCCTGGTTTTACTGTCACTAAACCTTGAGCATAACATGGTAAGTATTGGCATATCATGTGTTTGTCACACCTAGAGTACCTTCACTAGGCAAAAATTTCAAACAAAGTTATATGGATGTGGCATGTCATGGGTACTTAACCCTAAACTAAGCTTAGGGGGTCAATAAAGCCCAAATGAGTTAAAGTCTCAAAACTTATTTGATAAAATGTCACCATGGATGGACTTAAGTGGCATTCAAACCCTAGAAATACCAAAAACCCTGAATAGACCCCTGGAAAACCCTCGACTGAAACCCTAGGGGGTTATATGCAAATGTTGCACACTTCTGAACCTAAGTGCAAGTATCAAAGTAAAAGGGGCACCTTAAACCCACTAACTTTTATATTCAAGGATTTGCAAGAGGAATAGTGGGATTTGGACCTTTTTGTAAAAAAGACCCATGAAAGCTATGTAACCAAGTCTGAATTTCAGCAGGTTGAGACTATCTTTGGAGTTGTATATCTCTTCACTCATGATAATTCTGTCCTAGGTTAGTACATCAAAATGGTAGAGATACTATAGGGGTACAAGTTCAATAAAGAAACCCAACCCTAAAACCCTATGGAATCTCATGAAAACATACCCAAAATATAGCTAACAGAACTCTGAATTTTCAGACTGAGCACAGTAATCTGAAGCTTATAAGACAGTGAATTAAGCTAGGTTTGGAGTCCTTTTGTGACCAATCTAGTGGGTTAAAGTCCATGAGCTGTGTAGATAAATTAGAGACCATTAGAAGGGGATTAAATGTTCTTAAGAAGTATGGGCTTGATCCTGTGCAAATATTGGAGAAAATGATACCCAAAATCGAGCTGTCAGACTAGCAGTTCAGATTGTCAATCTGATCAGTTTGTTCTGAATATTGCATGTCTGCTCCACTTTGAGGCCTTGTAAAAAGTATCATGTGTGGCTTTATGCTAGAAGAAGTGAAGCAAAGTTGGAGAGGTAGTATCCATGAACAAAGTTTATTAAGGGACCCTGGCTTGACACTACACAAATTTGGAAGATACAAGCGTCCAAAAGGTCTCTGTTGAAGAGGATGAGTCAACTGAGCCAGACTGAAGGATAGGATTCAGGCAGATCTGCTCTGAATTCCTGTCTATCTGAGCAACTTTGAGACCTTGCAGAGACTGCCCTATGAGACTTGGTGCCAGGTTGATCTAAGCAAAGCTAGAAAGCTTGTATTCATGAGCAAGTTTTATTAAGAAACTTTGGCCTGGTGTTATATAGATTTATGAGATAATGGCGCCCAAATTGTCCCTGTTAGAAAGGAAGAGAATTGGATGAACAACTGAAAACTGAAGTTCAGAAATGTGAAATGGTAACCAAATTTTGCAGTCAACTTTTGGATGCCATAACTTCTAATCTAGGAGGTTTGGGTCTATGAAATCTGTAGAAACTTGGTAGACCTTGGATTAATAAACAAGTTCAATTAATAGTGATTAATCTGTCTTACTCAGAAAATAAGAGAAATAGCTAGCTGAAGATGGGTGGATCAGTCAAGAGCTGTAGATCCAAAATTGCAGAAATATCTAGCTGTGATCTTTTTACTCCCTGTCGTGTCCAACTTTGGGATAGGCTGAAGATTGAGATGAGGTGGTAGCAGGATATTCAGATTTAGGCACATCTCTGAATTATCATCAGTAAGAAATATCTGCTACAGTGCGCTCCTATCCTTACCCCCTCCCTTAACATGGATAATCTTCACTCTGCAGAATCTGCGTGGATCTTCTTGAGTAAGCCACGACTGCATCTCATGCTCACAATTATCCTTGCTGCAAGTTCAGGAATCCAGCCCCTTTGATCTTTTCCCTGCCTACATAAAGAGCAACAGGGAGAGGGAAAGAAGGCAGAAACCAGATTCAGTGATCCGTGCTTCGATCATCAACCATAGTGAGTAGCTTCAGTCAGCAGTATTGCTCTTGCTTCTCCAAACCATACTCTAGACATGCCCTGTTCCACTGATCAAACCGTCGCGTATGTCCGGTGACCACCTCGACAACACCTCGGCTTCACGTGGCCAGGCAATTGTGGTATGATTCAATCCCTAAGACTTGATGTTCTAGCATTCTTGTAGGCTGGTGAAGCTCACCCAGGGGTCCGTTTAATCTTTACGGTCTTAGCTTGGACAGAACACGAGCTCGACACCGCAAGGACTGCCCTGGTGTCGACCCACCAGAACTTCATCAATCCGGGGTCAATTGTTGTGGGCATCATGCTGTCTGTGCCTTGCTCGTGCCCCCTGTGCCTTTAATTTGAAGGGACCAGTGCTCAAATCGACAGAACAGGGACCGCGGTGCTAGAGTTTCGCCGTGGATGCGGTCCCAGCCGCTCTGTGTGTTCATAAGCCAAATTCATGCCCCAAAGCTGCGCGAATTAGGTTAAGGTTTGACCCGGTCGCTATCCAGTGACTGCCCGAGCTCTCCTCCGCCGTAGTATCGCCGAGAAAACACGTCCGCACCGCCGGCAACGTTGGGGTTTCCATTTTAGAAGACATGAAGTTTAGGGGGGTTGGAAGTGAAGTGTCAGTGACTCACGGAATTGGTTGAGGACTTCGTTCCTAATTTTGGCTCTGGCGGGGGCTTTTGTGCAAAACCTGCGGCGTTGTCGCGGGCTTGCCCAGATTTCCGTTAGAGCTGGGCCGGTTGGGCCAGTTTGGGCCCAACACTGTTAGTAGTTTTTCCTTTTTTCCAAGCAGCTTTAGAAATCCATAGAAAATTGCAGAAAATGCTAAAAATATCAAACCAATTTTGCTAGACTCCTAATTTCCCATAGTATTTAGTAAAAATAGTTTCATGATTTTTAGTCCAAATAGAAAATTATAGAGCATTTAAAACAACCAAAAACCATGCTTTTGGATTTTAACAAATAAATGATAAATCCAAAATTCACTAAACTTTTAAGATAAACTCTAAATAATATTTAGAAGCCTTGGATAAAATTTGGTATGGTTGGACCATGTTTGATACTTAGAACCCAAAACCCTAACCCCTGCCCTGTGAACTTCACTATTGACTCTGAAAACCCTAAGTTCTCGGAGATCCGTGCAGGAAAGTTGTATTCAAGACCTTAGATAATAAACTTATATTATCTTAGCATTTTCATAAGCATTCATATGCATAATGCATTTCATTCAGGTACGATAATTAATCACGTGATGCAGAGAACCAGAGCCAAGTCGACCCCAAGCGCGGGCTACTCCGCATGGTAATGCTGATGGACAAACCTGCCTGAACAAATGCAAAGACAAAGGATGATTGCCTAGTGGACATCGTCTAACAAACACTAACGTAGTGTTTATTCTAGGCAAGCCCCAGTGCATGCAACCCCTTCCTTGTGTTTTTAAATAATTTTTGCACACTTTAAGTCTAGTGAAATGTGCATTAGGTTTATAGGAGTTGCTTGGAAACCCTTTGATGCATTGCCTACTTTGATATCCATACCTTTATAGATACTTCTGATGAAGTATCAAAATATGATTTACAAAATTGCTTAGCCTTGCTTAGAGGTAAATCTTGTAGATAGAGGTTGTCCTTTGCGTTAATGCCTAGCTCAGGGGTTATCCTGAGGAAGGATGGCTTTTGCCTGCAAGAATATTTTCATTAGGAGCAATGGTGGGATCTTACTGCAAAGTTCCCTGTGATGCTCTTTTCATCCTGAGGAACACAAACAATCCTAAGGATGGAAGTACTTGAATCGGGACTTGGGCTAGGAACAGGTGATGTTCTACCCAGGTTGATTTAGGATTGGATGCGTATGTAGGCTTGATGATCGAGGACCTTTTAACTGGTCACATGCCTCATCATGGGTAAGCTTTGCCTCGGGCAGACTAATACCAAAATAAGATAACACGCAATGGGAGTGGAGAGATGGTGAGAGTAGCGTGTACCCTCCGTGGCAAGAGGTTGGACGGTGGTGTATCTGTGCTCTTGGTTGGCATGAACCTGATCTGGTCTTAAGAACCCCGGTGGCGAGTTGACATATGCAAGGGTTAAGTTCTACATATGTCGTGTGATTGGACATCCCCAGCTGGGTATTAATCGATTCAGATCGCCGTTACTTCTCGGATATGAAGACTTGGTCACTGACCTACAACCTAAGTCAGGATGTGAACTCATGAATAAAAATGATGTTGTATTGATGAGATGGTGAAATTAGACTAGATGCAAACAAGGTCTATTAATACATAATCTAGCATTAAAATGTTGAAAGTAAGGACTAACTTTAGTAAGCTATTTCTGCAAAAGTATTTAAGTTGATTCTCGCTAAAAGCCTCTCCTTGATTCCTAAATCCAGCATACCCTTGAGAGTCTTTTCTTTAGTCAGGTATGTCTTGCTGAGTAATTCCATACTCAGGGTTTTATTCCCTGTTGTTTTTCAGGTTCTAACTTTGTGCTGCTGTTGATGGTGTTAAGTGCTGGTGGGCTCGACCTTCTTATAAGTTTAAGTATCTCTTCTATACTTCTTATGGAGGATGGTCACTTGAGCTAGCATATATTTCAAACTTATAAATAATTTATAACATTTCAAAGTTGATTTCTTTGAATCACTATTGTAATCACTCTGATAAACATAAAGTAAACTTGATGTAACATGTAAAATTTGGTAATAAGATTTCCGCAGCAAAATTGTTGGTGTGTGATTTGTGTTTACTTAATCCTGCGGTTCTGGTTGTAAGTGGTTTATCCGATGTCCTTGGGACACTCGGACGGATCCTGTTAAGTTATTTGGTGCACATGCATAGCCGTCTGAGGTCTTTAAGACAAGGACAGGTGCATGTGGGCCCAATAACTTGGGAGGTT
The DNA here is from genome assembly GCA_029449295.1 of Zea luxurians. Lineage (NCBI taxonomy): Eukaryota > Viridiplantae > Streptophyta > Magnoliopsida > Poales > Poaceae > Zea > Zea luxurians. The sequence goes on from JAOPSE010000008.1 coordinate 132,475,187, forward strand.
CTGCCACAATGATGAGATACAATGATGATACTATGATTTTATTCTGTATATGATGACATACTTGTGGCATTTTAGGGGACTCGAGCGGTTTCTCAAGTGCCTCTCCGTAAGGACTGGTTTGTTGGATGACCACCCGGGAAAACAGTGCAACCATGAGGGTGGTATGGGACGCCCTTAGCTGAATAATTAGAGGAACTGGGTGTAGTTCGCTTCGCCGTCGTGCCGTCAATGGGGCTCGGTGTATGCGGCTCGCTCTGCCGAGGGCGGATTGCCCCTTAGGGAGGAGTGTGGTACATTTAGGAAACCTAACGGGCGACTACAGCCTCAAGGAATCTTTGTAAAGGCTTCGTAGTGAATCCCTGGCCATTCACCTTGGGAGTGAATAAGGGTCTTGCATGCCTAGGCTAGAGAGGGAATCACGGCTCGTGGATAAAGTGTGCAACCTCTGTAGAGTGTTATGAAACTGATATATCAGCCGTGCTCGCGGTTATGAGCGGCCAAGGGAGCTCCATTGATTAGAGACACATTGATCAGAGATACTTTGTTTACAGGTGATGATGAGGATAATGATGGTTTTGATTATGATTACGATTATGCTTATGGTTTCTGGTATTCTTTCCATTTGGAAAGAGTACTTTTGGGTTAACAACTTGGGTTAATGTTAAAACCTGGCTCTCTACTATTAATAATTACCTGACCAACTAAAAGCAACTACTTGACCTTAACCCCACATAAAGCCAGTCCACCTCATCCAAACAGGACATTTGCTGAGTACATTGATGTGTACTCACCCTTGCTTTCACAAAACACCAGGTTGCCTTTGGTGCAATCTATGCTCAGGTAAAGAAGAAGGAGTCGAGGCGGATCTACAGGAGTTCCAGGACGTCGACGAGTTCGAGGATTAGGCTAGCGACCTCCCCCAGTCAGTTGCCTGTGGTGGGTTATTTACGTTGGCTACGTTTTGATTCTGTGTACTTTGATTTATATTATGTAAATGACTCTAGTCTTTAATATTATTACTTACTCTTTATGGCAATTCGAAGCATTGTGCTATGATGAGTCATTTATATAATCGCTGCGTACGTGAATTATTGATCCCGGCACATACATGGTTCGCATTCAGTTTACCTTCCAAAACTGGGTGTGACAACGTGCCAGGATCAGAAATTCACGTACACAACGATTACATAATTGGACATCATCACACATTGCTCAAAATAATAGCGGAAAGAGTACTTTATTACATCATGGTGTCTAAGACATCCACAGAGTCATTAACATAAGTCAAAAACATAATCAAAGTGCGGATACGAAACGTAGTACGATAAGGCCTTCACAGGCAGCTGTGATATCCTGGCCCTTGGGATGGTGATATCCTGGCCCAAGGCTTAATAGAATTAATAGAGTACTCATATCAACAAGGTGCATCTTTTTTTTGGAAGCCTATCTCGAAAGAACCTCCAAGTTAAGTGTGCTTAGTTTGGAGCAATTTGGGATGGGTGACCGACCAGGAAGTTTTCTCGGGTGCACATGAGTGAGGACAAAGTGCACACAAAAGACTCATGTTGGTCTGTGGGGACAATATATGATCCTAGATAGCTGTCAAGAGTAAGTACCGCAGGTCCAGGGATTGGACAGGGTGTTACAAGTGGTATCAGAGCTGACCCTCGTGGTTTCACGGGCGTGTGTTGGTTAGGGGTTTGGGTATATGGCGCATGGTGCATGGCGCATGTGGGCCCCAAGTGGTCACAAGGCATGGCATATGACGACACTAGTCACACAGACGTGGCTAAGAGGGGAGGTTCGTGGATTGGGGTTGACTGACGAGGACGTCGGTCTTCTAAGGGGGTGGATTGTGATATCCTGGCCCCTGGGATGGTGATATCCTTTCCCAAGGCTTAATAGAATTAATGAGTACTCATATCAACAAGGTGCATCTTCTCTTTCGAAAGCCTATCTCAAAAGAACCTCCAAGTTAAGCATGCTTGGCTTTTAGTTGGTCAGGTATTTATTACTAATAGAAAGCCAAGTTTTATCAATAATCCCAAGTTTTTACCCAAGTGGCACTCTTGTTGTCTACGCAAAGTAATCATTCATTCAACACATTTCGGAAATGACAAAAGAACAGTACACCAAACACATGCAACAGAGTGAACACAAGTTCAATAGAAAAGTATAAACACAAAAGTGAAATCTAGGTTGTAGGGTAGATTAATATGCATAGAGGCCTATGGTTTTCCAACTATTGTCTATCTCAGTAGATTACATTACTTAACCATGTCTATCTTAATGAATTATTTACCTAATTAATGTTATTCCAGAGATGTGATCATATAACATGGGATTAATTTCACAAAATTAACCACTTAACTATTCATTAGGGTTTCACTTTTATTCTCTATTCAATAAATCTTCTATCACTTTGAATTAACCTATAGTCTAGCCATAAAATTAAGACATGCAAACAATGAATGGTTATAATTTAAACAAATAGAGAATAAAATAATGAACATTTCGCAATTTGAACCACCCAATTTGGAGTTCATATGCAAAAGATATGAAATAAAAAAGTTTTAGAATTCAAAAACACTGAATTAAACCTATTTCTATGATTAAAATAAAGACCAGTGGCTTCTATGCAAGAAACTAGGGGCCTGAGCGCAAGAAACAGGACTATGGGTTCTATTTCTTGGAAACCGAGAGGTCTTTTAACAAGTTTTCCAAACGAACAGGTATCGGGTGTTCTTGGCCGTCCGATCATATATCAACGAATGAGATTAGATCTGAGCACGAGCGCGCGCGTGTGGGTGCGAGCGAGCACTGACAAGCAGGCCAGGGCGGCCAACGACTTGGGGAGAAGGCAGGCTGACCGGTCGGGCCCAGCGCTAGGGGGTGCACGCAACTAACGGGTGGGGCCCAGGGGCAGAGCGCGCTCACGCGAAGCGGTATCCAGAGATCTGGACCACTGGATCGGCACTAAACAGTTGACATGAGGCGCCCAGGGGTTAACAGCACGGTGACCGGCGTTGTTCCTGTCCACGGCGGCGGGGTCACCAAAGATAGGGCAGATGTGGCCTCCGGGGGTCTAGGGTCGCCGGGTGTCACACCTGGGTTTAAGGAACAAAGCCGGGTGCATCTCTTACATGCGCCAAAGAAGACAACATATATAATAACAGAGTGTATAGAGATAAATGTTACAATAACATCAAAGTACTTATTACATAGCGGAAGTCTTACAAAAATAAAAGATAAATATAAAACAAACTAAATCCATCCTTGGCGCCAATAAGTCAACTGCGAGACGCCACCTAGATCAGATCAAACTCCTCGTTGTGTGGCTCCTCTTGAACCACCTGTTCTTCTCCTGTGGGGGTTGTGAAACAGCATGGGTGAGCTCACACATGATCATAGCCCAACAAGTTGTGGGGAAACTAGTGGGCATGAACTCACCAAAGGTGGGAGTTCATGTGATGTGTAAGGCTGATCAACAATAGGGGTTAAATCTGAGCATTGCTTTTAATAAGTTGGACAAATTTTATTAGCACTTACTAAGTGTAAGTAAATACCAAACCATAATAAACAATAGAACAATATTAATAAATAATCCCATGCAAGTGCAAATGACAAATTGAATTTAAGTTACATAAATTAATCATGTGAGTGTCCGAGTCGCTCATGACCGTGAGCATGGCTAGTATACCAGTTTTACACTCTGCACAGGTTGTACCCTGTACCCACAAGTCATGTTACCCATCTGCCAAGAGAAGGCCAATCCCATACACCTCTACCGAGGAGGCGAGGCAGGGTAACACTACGAGGCCTTTACAAAGTTCCACTAGCTTCAGAAAACCTGCTACAGTTTATGGGAAGAGCACGTGCAAGAATCTCTCGTCTGACCGCCATCGCAGCAAAATCAGCCCGAGAACCTCCCTGCATGCAACTCCCCTACTGCCCTTGCCCTTTCGGGTAAGGTAGTCTTCCACTAGCTGTCCTAATTAGTTAGCCAAGGGGTCCCATTCCTCCCTTGTGGTGGCAAGTTTTCCTGGGTGGTTCCCCATGTTCCCATTAACATAATGATCTCATCATGAACATAAATAACATAACAAAATAATTGGAACATGGATGTAATGAAATATTATCCCAAAACCATATTAAGCAATAGCAAAACTACCCAAGTGATTTAGGGGTAAACAAGGTAAAAAGGATAAACAGACTAGGGTGACCTATTGGGTCCCATCAAAATTAACCTATGCAGATCATTATGATTAATAAGAACATGACTAGGTAAAAGGAAGTGATCAAGGGCACAACTTGCCTTCAACGAGCTCCTGCTCAGCAATCTCTATCTGCTGAACACCAGGATCCTCAATAGCTTGCTCGTCTACTCGCCACAATACAAACAAGCATAGTATAAAGGAGAAATTAACATCACACCAAACATGTAAACAAAAATGCATAATAATAATCTACACATTAAAATAAGATCCTAGGAACAGGAATCATTAATTTTGGAATTATGAATTTTAAGTTATGAATTTCCAAAGGTTTTATGTGCTTGATATATGATTAAGCGAGAAATTAATTTTACTACTGTTTTCATGTTAAAATAGAGACACTAGGTGATAAAGAATAATATTACAAAATTTTAGAAATTGGAATGGATAAATTTGGAATTAAAATGAATTAAATATGAATTTTCCAAGTTTCTAGAATTATTTTTGTATTACAAACCAATTTCTATATTTATTTCTCTATTTTTATTCTTCTCTGGACTGGGCGCCAAATACTGTGAAGCGCAGGGGTCTTGGGGTAAAATTTCATAAGACTCAGGGCACTGTTAAGTTAGACCGCGGGTTGATTCTTTTTTTCCTAGGGGTCTCTTTTATAAAAACACACGGTGAAGGGGTATCTCAGGATCTCGACCTTCGGATTAGATCTGGACGGCTCTGGTTTACTAAATTTGATACACGACTCACAGTAGCTGGATCATGGATCAACGGCGTCGATTTTATGACTGAAGGGTTACACCCCAACCTAATCTCATCCCTCGATCTTAAGATCTATAGTCCAAATGGGCTCCGATCAAATCGGTAGGCTAAGCTCTAATCCGGGTTGTCCGTTGGTAGATCTACGGTCAGACCGCCCTCCCTAGCAAACCCGGCGCTAAGCGCGGTGGCGCCGCTCGGGACCGCGGCGGCGACATTGCTGGTGGGCCAAAACCTCGCGCTAGTGTTCCAATCACTACCCGAACAGGTCCTAACCGACGAGAGGGTTCATGCAAAACCGAATACGCGCCTATTGTCCGCAACGGTGAGCAGAAAGAAGGTAATACTCGGGTTACGGTGGTCCACGGATAACGGACCTCCGGCGAGCAATTGCCGACCGACACGCGACGCTCACACCCTACCACAAGGTCCTACATGTTCTAGGGGGTAAAGGGAGTCAGTACGAGGACCACTTACCCAAGGTCGGGGTGTTGGTGAAGCTGACCACGTCTCGCAGCGGCCGCACGGTGGAGGAGCACCACGGCGAGGAATTCACCAGAGCGCAAGTCATACACTGCCCCGAAATTCTACTCGGTGACGTCCGCCAACTCAAACCGAACTCCCCCGAGTGCACGATTCGCCTAGGATCGATGGCAATCACCGGTGCACAACAACGGCGGTCGAGCTCCGGTTTTCTCTCTCTCTCTCTCTCTCTCTCTCTTACCGCCTAATCGGCCGTGGTGATGTACAACATTCGTAGAGTCCTTGCGCACGAAGGAAGGAGCGGCGGCCCTCCTTATCTAGCCAGGATCGCGGAGTCATGGGCTTGGTAGCCAGCAGAATTGGCGGGGGTTAGGTGCACCGGCTCCCGCGCAATCCACGGCCACCAATCCGTCGTTCAGTGGAGAACGGAGCTCCTGACAATGCTGTCCCGCGAATTAGTGGGAGTGTAAGGAGCGGGCGCGAGGGAGAGGCAGCCAAGTGGGTCCCCCTGTCAGAAGTGCGGTGGTGCGTGCATGAGTGGATGGCGGGCAGGCCTAGTACGCCAGTTGCGCCCAAGTTGGCTCGTGCGACTCTGTTATGCTAGCGGGCTGTGCGGGTAAGTGGGCCAGCTGAGGTGGAGTGGCCTGAGTGCAGCGTTTGCCCTTTTTCTTTTTTTATTCTCTTTTCTTTTCTTTCTCTTTTAATTTCTAGAATTCAAATTTGAATTAAATTTTAAATGTGAATTCATATTCATTTTAAATGTACAATTTGAGCCCAAAAAATGGAAGGTCCAATTATTTTTATACATATTTCTTTATTTTTTGTATAGCATTTTCCCTCTCTTCTCTAAACTCTAATTCTGCAAATTAGGGTTAAATTCCCAAATTTGAATATTAATATATTTATTTTTATATTATTTCTATATTGTCACAAAATGCACACAAAATAAGGTCTAGCATGATGCATGATTTAGTGACATGTCTTTTATTAATTATTTGTTTTTCTTTTAAAAGAGGTGTTCACATGTGATGGTAAATAAAGAGTGCACATACAATAGGGAAATAATTTCTCCTTTAGTAATCTCTTACAAATTGGGTATTATACTGGGGTTGGCCAGGACTGGCGCGGAGGGCCCAGCGAACTTAATGGCAGGGCTCCGTGATAGTCGCCTAGAGGGGGGGTGAATAGGGCGAAACTGAAATTTACAAAAATAATCACAACTACAAGCCGGGGTTAGCGTTAGAAATATAAACGAGTCCGCGAGAGAGGGCGCAAAACAAATCGCAAGCGAATAAGAGGTGACACGAGGATTTGTTTTACCGAGGTTCGGTTCTCTCAAACCTACTCCCCGTTGAGGAGGCCACAAAGGCCGGGTCTCTTTCAACCCTTCCCTCTCTCAAACGATCCCACGGATCGAGTGAGCTTTCTCTTCTTCTCAATCAACCGGGAACAAAACTTCCCCGCAAGGGCCACCACACAATTGGTGCCTCTTGCCTTGGTTACAATTGAGTGATGATCTCAAGAACAAGTGAGAAAGAAAAGAATGCGATCCAAGCGCAAGAGCTCGAAAGAACACAAGCAAATCACTCTCTCTAGTCACTATGGTGTTGTGTGGAATTTGGAGAGGACTTGATCTATTTGGTGTGTCTAGAATTGAATGCTAGAGCTCTTGTAGTAGTTGAGAAGTGGAAAACTTGGATGGCAATGAATGTGGGGTGGTTGGGGTATTTATAGCCCCAACCACCAAAAGTGACCGTTGCTGGAACCTGTCTGTTCGATGGCGCACCGGACAGTCCGGTGCACACCGGACAGTCCGGTGCCCCTGCCACGTCACCATTGCCGTTGGATTCTGACCGTTGGAGCTTCTGACTTCTGGGCCCTCCTGGGTGTCCGGTGCACACCGGACATGTACTGTTTGATGTCCGGTGCACCGGCATGGGCGTGCCTGACGTCTGCGCGCGCTGCGCGCGCATTTAATGCACCGCAGGGAGCCGTTGGCGCCGCAGGGAGCCGTTGCTCCGCTGGTACACCGGTCAGTCCGGTGCACACCGGACAGTCCGGTGAATTTTAGCGGAGCGGCTGCCGCGCGAACCCGAGGCTGGCGAGTTCCAGAGACGACGATTCCTAGGAGCACCGGACATGTCCGGTGCACACCGGACAGTCCGGTGAATTATAGCGCGCCGTCTTCCGAAAAATCCCGAGAGCGAAGAGTTTGAAGTCGGAGTCCTCGGGCCGCACCAGACAGTCCGGTGCACACCGGACAGTCCGGTGCCTCCAGCCAGAGGTGCCCTCGGTTGCCTTGCTGCTCCTTTGTTGAATCCAACACTTGGTCTTTTTATTGGCTAAGTGCGAACCTTTTGTACCTGTATAACTTAATCACTAGAGCAAACTAGTTAGTCCAATATTTGTGTTGGGCAATTCAACCACCAAAATTATTTAGGGACTAGGTGTAAGCCTAATTCCCTTTCAATCTCCCCCTTTTTGGTGATTGATGCCAACACAAACCAAAGCAAATATAGAAGTGCATATTTGAACTAGTTTGCATAATGTAAGTGCAAAGGTTGCTTGGAATTGAGCCAATAAATGCTTATATGATGCGCATGGATTGTTTTCTTTATTTTTCACATATTGGACCACATTTGCACCAAGAGTTTTGTTTTCGCAAATTCTTTTGTAAATACTTTTCAAAGTCTTTTTGCAAGATAGTCAAAGGTAAATGAATAAGATTTGCAAAGCATTTTCAAGATTTGAAATTTTCTCCCCCTGTTTCAAATGCTTTTCCTTTGACTAAACAAAACTCCCCCTAAAATAAGGTCTCCTCTTAGTGTTCAAGAGGGTTTTCCATCAATTTTGAAAATACTACTTGCTCCCCCTTTAGAACACAAAGAGATACCAATTTTGAAATTTACCATTGAAAATCATCAAATTTAAAATTTTAAGTGGTGGTGCGGTCCTTTTGCTTTGGGCTCATATTTTCTCCCCCTTTGGCATGAATCGCCAAAAACGGAATCATTAGAGCCCAATTGAAGTACTTTCTCCCCCTTTGGCCATGAAATGAATGAGTGAGGATTATACCAAAGTTGGAGAGATGATGCGAAGCGACGGCGAAGAATGAGTAGTAGAGTGGAGTGGAAGCCTTTGTCTTCGCCGAAGACTCCAATTCCCTTTCAATATACCTATGACTTGGTTTGGAATACACTTAAAAACACATTAGTCATAGCATATAAAAGAGACATGATCAAAGGTATATTAATGAGCTATGTGTGCAAGACTAGCAAAAGAAATTCCTAGAATCAAGAATATTGAGCTCATGCCTAAGTCGGGTAAAAGATTGTTCATCAAGAGGCTTGGTAAAGATATCGGCTAATTGATCTTTAGTATTAATGTAAGAAATCTCGATATCCCCCTTTTGTTGGTGATCCCGAAGAAAATGATACCGAATGGCTATGTGCTTAGTGCGGCTGTGCTCGACGGGATTGTCGGCCATTTTGATTGCACTCTCATTGTCACATAGCAAAGGGACTTTGGTTAATTTGTAACCGTAGTCCCGCAGGGTTTGCCTCATCCAAAGCAATTGCGCGCAACAATGGCCTGCGGCAATATACTCGGCTTCGGCGGTAGAAAGAGCGACCGAATTTTGCTTCTTAGAAGCCCATGACACCAAGGATCTTCCCAAGAACTGGCAAGTCCCCGATGTGCTCTTCCTGTTAATCCTACACCCTGCCCAATCGGCATCCGAATATCCAATCAAATCAAAAGTGGATCCCCGAGGGTACCAAAGCCCAAACTTAGGAGTATAAGCTAAGTATCTCAAGATTCGTTTTACGGCCGTAAGGTGTGATTCCTTAGGGTCGGCTTGGAATCTTGCACACATGCATACGGAAAGCATAATGTCCGGTCGAGATGCACATAAATAAAGCAATGAACCAATCATCGACCGGTATACCTTTTGATCCACGGACTTACCTCCCGTGTCGAGGTCGAGATGCCCATTTGTTCCCATGGGTGTCTTGATGGGCTTGGCATCCTTCATTCCAAACTTGGTTAGGATATCTTGAGTATACTTCGTTTGGCTAAGGAAGGTGCCCTCTTGGAGTTGCTTGACTTGAAATCCTAAGAAGTATTTCAACTCCCCCATCATCGACATCTCGAATTTCTGTGTCATGATCCTACTGAATTCTTCACATGTAGATTTGTTAGTAGACCCAAATATAATATCATCAACATAAATTTGGCATACAAACAAATCATTGTTAAGAGTTTTAGTGAACAAAGTAGGATCGGCCTTACCGACTTTGAAGCCATTTGCAATAAGGAAATCTCTAAGGCATTCATACCATGCTCTTGGGGCTTGCTTGAGCCCATAAAGCGCCTTAGAGAGTCTATAAACATGGTTAGGGTACTCACTATCTTCAAAGCCGGGAGGTTGCTCAACATAGACCTCTTCCTTGATTGGTCCATTGAGGAAGGCACTCTTCACGTCCATTTGGTAAAGCTTGAAGCCATGGTAAGTAGCATAGGCTAATAATATGCGAATTGACTCAAGCCTAGCTACTGGTGCATAGGTTTCATCAAAATCCAAACCTTCGACTTGTGAATACCCCTTGGCCACGAGTCGAGCTTTGTTCCTAGTCACCACACCATGCTCGTCTTGCTTGTTGCGGAAGACCCACTTGGTTCCTACAACATTTTGGTTAGGACGTGGAACTAAGTGCCATACCTCGTTCCTCGTAAAATTGTTGAGCTCCTCTTGCATCGCCATCACCCAATCCGAATCTTGAAGTGCCTCCTCTACCCTGTGTGGCTCAATAGAGGAAACAAACGAGTAATGTTCACAAAAATGAGCAACACGAGATCGAGTAGTTACCCCCTTGTGAATATCGCCGAGGATGGTGTCGACGGGGTGATCTCGTTGTATTGCTTGGTGGACTCTTGGGTGTGGCGGTCTTGGTTGTTCATCCTCCTTGTCTTCATCATTTGAATCTCCCCCTTGATCATTGCCGTCATTTTGAGGTGGCTCATCTTCTTGATCTTCTTGTACAATATTTTGAGCCTCATCCTCAACTTGAGTTGGTGGAGATGCTTGCATTGAGGAGGATGGTTGATCTTGTGCATGTGAAGGCTCTTCGGATTCCTTAGGACACACATCCCCAATGGACATGTTCCTTAGCGCTATGCATGGAGCCTGTTCTTCACCTATATCATCAAGATCAACTTGCTCTACTTGAGAGCCGTTAGTCTCATCAAACACAACGTCACAAGAAACTTCAACAAGTCCTGAGGACTTGTTAAAGACTCTATATGCCCTTGTGTTTGAGTCATATCCTAGTAAAAAGCCTTCTACAGTTTTAGGAGCAAATTTAGATTTTCTACCTCTCTTAACAAGAATAAAACATTTGCTACCAAAAACTCTAAAATATGAAATATTTGGCTTTTTACCGGTTAGGAGTTCATAAGATGTCTTCTTGAGGATTCGGTGAAGATATAACCGGTTGATGGCGTAGCAGGCGGTGTTGACCGCCTCGGCCCAAAACCGATCCGGTGTCTTGTACTCATCAAGCATGGTTCTTGCCATGTCCAATAGAGTTCGATTCTTCCTCTCCACTACACCATTTTGTTGTGGAGTGTAGGGAGAAGAGAACTCATGCTTGATGCCCTCCTCCTCAAGGAAGCTTTCGATTTGAGAGTTCTTGAACTCCGTTCCATTGTCGCTTCTAATTTTCTTGATCCTTAAGCCGAACTCATTTTGAGCCCGTCTCAAGAATCCCTTTAAGGTCTCTTGGGTTTGTGATTTTTCCTGTAAAAAGAATACCCAAGTGAAGCGAGAATAATCATCCACAATTACAAGACAATACTTACTACCGCCGATGCTTATGTAAGCGATCGGGCCGAACAAATCCATGTGAAGAAGCTCTAGTGGCCTGTCGGTAGTCATGATGTTTTTGTGTGGATGATGGGTGCCAACTTGCTTCCCGGCTTGGCATGCGCTACAAATCCTGTCTTTCTCAAAATGAACATCGGTTAGTCCCAAAATGTGTTCTCCCTTTAGAAGCTTGTGAAGATTCTTCATTCCAACATGGGCTAGTCGGCGGTGCCAGAGCCAACCCAAGTTAGTCTTAGCAATCAAGCAAGTGTCGAGTTCAGCTCTATCAAAATCTACCAAGTATAGCTGACCCTCTAACACTCCTTTAAATGCTATTGAATCATCACTTCTTCTAAAGACAGTAACACCTATATCAGTAAAAAGACAGTTGTAGCCCATTTGACATAATTGGGATACGGAAAGCAAATTGTAATCTAAAGAATCTACAAGAAAAACATTGGAAATAGAATGGTCAGGAGATATAGCAATTTTACCCAAACCTTTGACCAAACCTTGATTTCCATCCCCGAATGTGATAGCTCGTTGGGGATCTTGGTTTTTCTCATAGGAGGAGAACATCTTTTTCTCCCCTGTCATATGGTTTGTGCACCCGCTGTCGAGTATCCAACTTGAGCCCCCGGATGCATAAACCTACAAAACAAGTTTAGTTCTTTGTTTTAGGTACCCAAACGGTTTTGGGTCCTTTGGCATTAGACACGAGAACTTTGGGTACCCAAACACAAGTCTTGGAGCCCTTGTGTTTGCCCCCAACAATTTTGGCAACTACCTTGCCGGATTTGCTAGTCAAAACATAAGATGCATCAAAAGTTTTAAATGAGATGGCATGATCATTTGATGCATTAGTAGTCTTCTTTCTAGGCAACTTGGCATGGGTTGGTTGCCTAGATCTAGATGTCTCACCCTTATACATAAAAGCATGATTAGGGCCAGAGTGAGACTTCCTAGAATGAATTTTCTTAATCTTTCCCTCAGGATAGCCGGCAGGGTACAAAATGTAACCCTCGTTATCCTGAGGCATGGGAGCCTTGCCCTTAACAAAGTTAGACAAGTTCTTAGGAGGGGCATTAATTTTGACATTGTCTCCCCTTTGGAAGCCAATGCCGTCCTTAATGCCCGGGCGTCTCCCATTATAGAGCATGCTTCTAGCAAGTTTAAATTTTTCATTTTCTAAGTCATGCTCTCTAATCTTAGTATTAAGTTGTGCTATGTGATCATTTTGTTTTTTAATTAGGGTTAGGTGATCATGGATAGCATCAACATTAATATCTCTACATCTAGTACAAATGGAAACATGCTCAACTTTAGATGTAGAGGGTTTGCAAGATTTAAGTTCAACAACCTTAGCATGCAACCTATCATTTTTAGTTCTAAGGTCGGAAATAGTAGCATTGCAAACATCAAAATCCTTAGCCTTAGCAATTAGTTTCTCATTCTCATTTCTAAGGCTAGCAATGGAAATATTCAACTCATCAATCCTAGCAAGTAAATCAACATTATCATCTCTAGGATCAATGTAAACATGAGAATCAACCTTAGCTAACAAATTAGCATTTTCATTTCTAAGGTTGTCTAAGGTTTCATGGCAAGTGCTTAGCTCACTAGACAATTTTTCACATTTTTCTCTTTCTAGAGCATAAGCGTTTTTAACCTTAACATGCTTCTTATTTTCTTTAATAAGGAAGTCCTCTTGAGAATCCAAGAGTTCATCCTTCTCATGTATAGCACTAATTAATTCATTTAATTTTTCCTTTTGTTGCATGTTGAGGTTAGCAAAAAGAGTACGCAAGTTTTCCTCCTCATTTTTATCATCCTCATCACTAGATGTCTCATATTTAGTGGAGGATTTTGATTTTACCTTCTTTTTGCCGTCCTTGGCCATGAGACACTTGTGGCCGACGTTGGGGAAGAGGAGACCCTTGGTGACGGCGATGTTGGCGGCGTCCTCGTCGTCGGAGGAGTCGCTTGAGCTTTCGTCGGAGTCCCACTCCCGACAAACATGGGCATCGCCGCCCTTCTTCTTGTAGTATCTCTTCTTCTCCTTCCTCTTGCCCTTCTTGTCGTCGCCCCTGTCACTATCACTTGATAATGGACATTTAGCAATAAAGTGACCGGGCTTACCACACTTGTAGCAAACCTTCTTGGAACGGGATTTGTAGTCCTTCCCCTTCCGTTGCTTGAGGATTTGCCTAAAGCTTTTGATGATTAGGGCCATCTCCTCGTTGTCGAGCTTGGAGGCGTCAATTGGTTGTCTACTTGGTGTAGACTCATCCTTCTTTTCCTCCGTGGCCTTGAAGGCCACCGGTTGCGCCTCGGATGTGGAAGGTTCATCAAGCTCGTTGATCTTCTTGGAGCCCTTAATCATACATTCAAAACTCACAAAATTCCCGATAACTTCCTCGGGGGTCATTAGTGGATATCTAGGATTGCCACGGATTAATTGTACTTGAGTAGGGTTAAGAAAAATGAGTGCTCTTAAAATAACCTTAACCACCTCGTGGTCATCCCATTTTGCGCTCCCGAGGTTGCGCACTTGGTTCACCAAGGTCTTGAGCCGGTTGTACATGTCTTGTGGCTCCTCTCCTTGGCGAAGACGGAAGCGACCGAGCTCCCCCTCGATTGTTTCCCGCTTGGTGATCTTGGTGAGTTCATCACCTTCGTGCGCCGTCTTGAGTAGGTCCCAAATCTCTTTTGCGTTCTTCAACCCTTGTACTTTGTTGTATTCCTCCTTGCTTAGTGAGGCAAGGAGAATAGTTGCGGCTTGGGAGTTGAAGTGTTCGATTTGGGCCACTTCGTCCGTGTCGTAGTCTTCATCCCCTACGGATGGTACCTGTACACCAAACTCAACAACATCCCATATACTTTTGTGGAGAGAGGTTAGATGAAATCGCATTAAATTACTCCACATAGCATAATCCTCACCATTAAAAGTTGGTGGTTTGCCTAATGGGACGGAAAGTAAAGGTGTATGTTTAGGAATGCGAGGGTAGCGTAGGGGAATCTTACTATACTTCTTACGCTCTTGGCGTTTAGAAGTAACGGATGCCGCGTCGGAGCCGGAGGTAGATGTCGATGAAGTGTCGGTCTCGTAGTAGACCACCTTCCTCATCCTCTTGTGCTTGTCCCCACTCCGATGTGGCTTGTGAGAAGAAGATTTTTCCTTCTTCTCTTTGTGGTGAGAAGAGGAAGATCTTTTCTCCTTCCGCTTGGAGGAGTTCTTCTTCTTCTCTCTTCTCTTGGTGCGGGACTCTTCCGATGAAGATGAAGTGCTCCCTTGGCTTGTAGTGGGCTTGTCGCCGGTCTCCATCTCCTTCTTGGCGTGATCTCCCGACATCACTTCGAGCGGTTAAGCTCTAATGAAGCACCGGGTTCTGATACCAATTGATAGTCGCCTAGAGGGGGGGTGAATAGGGCGAAACTGAAATTTACAAAAATAATCACAACTACAAGCCGGGGTTAGCGTTAGAAATATAAACGAGTCCGCGAGAGAGGGCGCAAAACAAATCGCAAGCGAATAAGAGGTGACGCGAGGATTTGTTTTACCGAGGTTCGGTTCTCTCAAACCTACTCCCCGTTGAGGAGGCCACAAAGGCCGGGTCTCTTTCAACCCTTCCCTCTCTCAAACGATCCCACGGATCGAGTGAGCTTTCTCTTCTTCTCAATCAACCGGGAACAAAACTTCCCCGCAAGGGCCACCACACAATTGGTGCCTCTTGCCTTGGTTACAATTGAGTGATGATCTCAAGAACAAGTGAGAAAGAAAAGAATGCGATCCAAGCGCAAGAGCTCGAAAGAACACAAGCAAATCACTCTCTCTAGTCACTATGGTGTTGTGTGGAATTTGGAGAGGACTTGATCTATTTGGTGTGTCTAGAATTGAATGCTAGAGCTCTTGTAGTAGTTGAGAAGTGGAAAACTTGGATGGCAATGAATGTGGGGTGGTTGGAGTATTTATAGCCCCAACCACCAAAAGTGACCGTTGCTGGAACCTGTCTGTTCGATGGCGCACCGGACAGTCCGGTGCACACCGGACAGTCCGGTGCCCCTGCCACGTCACCATTGCCGTTGGATTCTGACCGTTGGAGCTTCTGACTTCTGGGCCCTCCTGGGTGTCCGGTGCACACCGGACATGTACTGTTTGATGTCCGGTGCACCGGCATGGGCGTGCCTGACGTCTGCGCGCGCTGCGCGCGCATTTAATGCACCGCAGGGAGCCGTTGGCGCCGCAGGGAGCCGTTGCTCCGCTGGTACACCGGTCAGTCCGGTGCACACCGGACAGTCCGGTGAATTTTAGCGGAGCGGCTGCCGCGCGAACCCGAGGCTGGCGAGTTCCGGAGACGACGATTCCTAGGAGCACCGGACATGTCCGGTGCACACCGGACAGTCCGGTGAATTATAGCGCGCCGTCTTCCGAAAAATCCCGAGAGCGAAGAGTTTGAAGTCAGAGTCCTCGGGCCGCACCGGACAGTCCGGTGCACACCGGACAGTCCGGTGCCTCCAGCCAGAGGTGCCCTCGGTTGCCTTGCTGCTCCTTTGTTGAATCCAACACTTGGTCTTTTTATTGGCTAAGTGCGAACCTTTTGTACCTGTATAACTTAATCACTAGAGCAAACTAGTTAGTCCAATATTTGTGTTGGGCAATTCAACCACCAAAATTATTTAGGGACTAGGTGTAAGCCTAATTCCCTTTCACTCCGGCCGCTAGAACTGGACCGGGGACGAGGGAACGGCGGAGGGAGCGCTCCGGGCGGGTCGGGGTAACTCCGGCGAGCAATCCCGACCGTGGGGAAGGGAAATCAGACGCGCTAAGGCTAGGGCTAGCTCTGGCGAGGGATGGGGAATGCTAAGGAGCAAAGCAGGGGCTCGGGACAGGGCTGAATCGACTGGTCGTCGCGCGAGCACGGCGAACCGACGCGACCGAACTCCAGCGAGCACAAATCAGCGAAGGCAGGGTAGAATTAAGGTAACCGGAGCACAAGAGTGGATTCCTCACCTCGGGACGATGCTCGGGAAGGCTTGGCGCGGTGTTTGGCGCTCTGGACGGTCGGCATGGCTGGTGCTTTACAACGGCGAGCACTGGCGGCGGTAGCAGAGAGCAAGAGAGGGTGAGCATGGGCGCAATGAGGCAGGGGAAAGAGCGGGTGCGGGCAAGGCTCAAAAGGGAGCTGGGGCACGTGGGCAGGCGACGTGCATGGTCGGGGTTCTCGGCGTGCGTGCGCGCTGGTCAGCGGTGGTTCACGGGGAAGGCGGAGCTAACATGGCAGGCCCACAGCGTAGAGAGAGAGGGTGCAGAGTAAACGATTCGCGGCATTGACGGGTGGGGCATGCTGCGTAGAGAAAGGACGGGGCGCGCGTGAGGCAAACGGCGCCGACAGGTCGACCCCATTGGGCAGAGGGAGAGAGGGAACGGGACGCTCGAGCGTGGGCTGGCGCCTACAGGCGAGGTCCGCCTGTTTGAGGGGGAGTGCGGGCGCGTGGAGATGGTCGAGCTGGGCCAACTGGCTTCAGCTGGGCTGAAATGGTTTTTCCTTTTTCTTTTAAGTTTCTAATTCCTTTTCTTTTGATTGTCTCTATGAAATTCAAATCAAATCAAACCACAATTTTAAATTCAAATATTTCAAACATGTGTATCAACCAAAAATAAAGTTTAAGCTCAGCATGATGCAAACATTTATATCTCCTCTAGGTTTTAATATTTAAAAGAAAATAATACATCTCTCACATAATTAACCCAAAATTCTATTAAAGAGAAGGGAAAGAAAAATAAACAGGGGTGAGAAAAGGTGTAACACCTGAATTTTATAGGTATTAGAGAAGAAATTTTAAACGCCCAAATTCAGGGTGTTACACCAAGCATGGTTCATAGCGATATCAATAAACCTATGGCCCTTAGATATGTATGATGGATCTAGTCTTGATAAGTTATACATCCAGAATGACCTCTTCATCATTACCTATAAAAAGTAACATAAACACACAAGAACACAAAAATCTTAATTACTAAACCTATCTTCCTCTCTCTCCATACAAACACATGCACCATTCATTAAACAACTAAATATATCTTGGATAAACTAAATTGAGAACTAAACATGAAAAGGAGAGACGAGAGACAATACCTAGCCATCTTAAGCATCCTCATTTGAAAAAATAGAGACAAAAACATAGCTACTCTTCTCTCTAACACATGGTGAAATCCTTGATCCCAAATGTGGCTAAAATTGAGGAAGAATGAACAAAAATAGCAAGAGAAACGTAAACCGATCTTTCTTAGCAACATTCTTCCAAAAAATAAAGATCAAAACCTCTACCCTTATATTTTGTGAAATGTGGACCTCCAAAATCACCTACAATGGAAGGTGGCTGCGAGAAACAGTACTGATCGAGATGAAGATGTTTTCGTACTACAAGCATCACATGCGGTTTCGTAAGGAACTGCCAATGGAACACGTTTGAACTAGTGCCATCGGTGCAAATTGTGCATTTGCACTAACTGTTTTTTTAAGTTAAACACAAGTGGAAATCTAGTTTGCATTGGCGGTTCTTACAAAAACCTCTAGTGGAAATGCACGATTTGCGCTGGTGGTTTAATTAAGTGAACCGCCACTGCAAATGTGTTTCCACTGTCGGTTCAGGAATCAGGGCCACCAACTTTCTTTCACTAGCGTGCGATATCCGAAACCGACTGTAAAAATTAGACCTCACCATAGGTATAGAGCAGTTTTCTACTAGTGAATGTCAACTGACACAATGTTTTCATCACACACGATTTCACATATGTAAACTGAGCTGCATAGTACTTTGTTATTGTGCAATTTGCCTCAGGTATTCCTCTACAACCCTTTGCCACTCCTACTGCTGGTTTAGTTTTGTTAGCAGTTGCTCAACTTCTGTTGTATCTAGAGTGGAGTGACATGAGCTACAAGCAGAAGACCTTGATGACCCTTCCCTTTGAACCATTATATGACTCGAGTCTATCACATTATTGAACATCGTATACCTGCGAACAAGGAACATTCTATACAATAGAAGTTGTTTGCTTCGGATTAAAGTCGGTTGTTTGAACTGCTGCAGTTATAATTCATAGAGACAAAACAATGTAGAAGCCGTAAAAGCCAGTACGAATTAAAGTCAAGCGATGAATACGATAGAAATTTGAATCTTAGTGCTGAGTCTTCCGTCACAATCATGGCAGGCCCCTACCATAAATTGATAAGACACAAATTTGAATATATAATACGTTGGCGTTGGGGTATAAAAGCAGCGTGATTTGTCAAGTTACTATATATCATAAATGACTAGGAATGACACATGTTATTATAGATTAAAGAAGAGCGTAAGAGCATCGTGAAAAGCTAAAAAGATAGTTAAAAATAACCTTGACGATGATACAAGGTAGGTATAGATATACCTATATATTTCCTCGCGCACCAAACTTCAGCGGCCGTTTTCATGTCGCGGCCAAATCGATTTAGATCATAATCGGTCCATACCGTTGAGTTGTTGAATTGTAAGTCAGATTTTAGCAGAAATCGACGCGAGTCCGGATGTGTCAAGATGAGATGCAGATGCCCATGTAGCATAAATCAGAATTTACCTTAATGTCTAGTTTAATCAAAACAGATTGAGAGTCTAGAATCCCTTCCTATTCAACTTAAATTGAATAAGAAGGGATTCTAGTTCCATCAATCGTCTCCAATCCCTTTACTTTCAAACTAGGTTTAAGTGTTGGTTTCTGTGACAATTCGTACATTGATTCTCTCCAATTTCCTTATCACCAAGACAGCCCTACCTCACTAGCCAATGCGCGTAGCAGGATCACAGGGAACACACAGGGGGGCTTCTATTCCAGAAATTAAGGCCCGGTCAAGACTTCAATGAATGTCAGCAACTCATCAGCTGTTACCTGTCTACCAGCTCCATTGCTAGCAGCAATAACGGCCCCATCAGTCATGAAGCTGCTCAGTTCAACAGTACCAGCTCTGCAAAAGATCGATAGATGCGGTAGTAGTAAAATCCCAGGATGCGAATGCAGTGACACTTTATGTTCATGTGCCCCTCGTCAGATCCCATCCCCCTCGTTCGCGCCAAACGTGTACAAACGCAGAGGCAGCAGCTTAAATTTCCGTTGTACGTGCGCAGTAACTGCACTCTCTCACTCTCTCGATATCTCCCTGTAACGTACTGCGCAAACCTACCAGCATTGAAGCATCACCAGTTAGTTGATCACCATCCTGGATTCCTGGTGGTGGTACCAAGCATGCATCGGGCCGACGACGAAGCTACTAGGACCGCTTCACACCGGCCTGCTCTCCTATAAGTAGCAGTGCCTCAATGCGACGCCTTTTGGCAAGTTCGATCCAGATTAGAGCAGCTACCTCACCGTAGTCACCGACATACAGTACACAATAGCAGCTTATTAGCTTGTGTCAGTCTCAGTCCGTCCATCCATCCATGGAGAAACTCGTCTACCTCTCGACCATTATATCCTTATCCATGGCGGCGCTGCTAGTGCCACTCCGCGTACAGTGCGAAGAAGCTGCTGCTGCTGCTGCCAGAAGCTGCCATGCCGGCACCGGAGCTGCTTCTGCACCAGCCGCAGCAGCAGCGTGGAAAAGGAGCTGCGGCGGCGGCAAGGCGGGAAAGCAGCAGCCGCAGGTGGAGGCCATGTTCGTGTTCGGGAGCTCGCTGGTGGACAACGGCAACAACAACTTCCTCAACGGCTCCGGCGTGCGCGCAGACTACCTCCCCTACGGCGTGGACTTCCCCCTCGGCCCCTCCGGCCGTTTCTCCAACGGCCGCAACGTCATCGACGCGCTCGGCGAGCTCCTCGGACTCCCCGGGCTCGTCCCGCCCTTCGCCGACCCGCGCACCCGGCGGGCCCGCGCCGCGCTGCGCGGCGTCAACTTCGCCTCCGGCGGCTCCGGCATCCTGGAGCACACCGGGCAGGTCACCGTGAGTCCTCCTCTCTAGCTAGCCTAGCCTAGCCTAGCTCCTCCGTCCTTGAGTCTACTTAGACGTAGCATTAATCAATGAGAATCGCTCTTAGGGGCTAGCATTGATTAAACATGCGCGCGCTTCCATTTATGTTCGTTCAGGGCAAGGTGGTGAGCCTGCGGCAGCAGATCACCAACTTTGAGTCGGTGACCCTTCCTGACCTGCGGGCCCAGCTGCGTGGACCAGCTGCGGCCGCCAACCACTGGATCAAGGGTCAAGATTCCTTCAACAAGTGCTACCTCTCCAAGTGCCTCTTCGTCATCGGCACAGGTGGCAATGACTACCTGCTCGACTACTTCAACCCCGGGAAGAAGAACGGCACCCAAGGTGGGCCGCCCTTGTCAGAGTTCACTGCGTCTCTCATCACCAAGCTCTCCGGACATCTTCAGGTACACCAGCTCTTGCCACTTGTAACTGCACATCGTGTCGTGCTACCTTGTTCCTGTTCTTGCTCAACCTCACGTTAATATGGCTTATTTTCAACGACTGCATTCTAATGTGTGCTGCATGCACCAGTCTTTTTGCCCCCTGTTTACTTATGAGCTAATGGATTTTTTTTTTTGCTAAATCATCAGTTGGTTGGCTAGCCAAATATAGCTATTTTTAAGTAACTAGCTTAATACATGTTTATCAAATAGGCTCTTAATTAAAGAAGTGGATGATCATTTAGCAATTACTGGTAGCTCTGAGTGTGTAAAAGGAAGGTGAATTTGTTCCTAGTTGAGGTGAAAGTAAAGATCGTGAACAATAACAATAAAAGGGCTCATTAATTGGACGGTTTAAGGTTTCTTCTCTGATGTATTATGCATCACGGTGCCACATACTGGCATCCGCGCTGGCGTTTAAATCCATATGCAGATGCTCATTTAATTGTACTAGTACAGTACACCGATGAGTAACGATGTATACAGTTCTAAGTGATTGTTTGAATGCACTAGAGCTTAATTACCTAAAAATATACTAATAGAATTAGCTAGCTAACATAGTTAGCACCAGTAGAAAAGAGCTCTAAGTGACGGCACACAGAAATTTATACTGGTGGTTTCAGTTACAGCACGCTAGTGAAAATAAATAGGTGGGCCCGTCTTAAGGAACCGCCAGTGTAAATAGCTAATAGCTAAATTATTAGCTATGGTGTTTGGATGTCTCTAGCTAGTCACTAACTATTATCTCTAGTGCATTCAAACATCCCTAACACATGTGGACAGTGGTTCACCCTAAATTGGACTGACTTCATCGCAGCCCCTACTCTTACACAGTAGCTCCCGTAGGGGCTACATTTGTCTGCCAAGTGCTGCAGTGCCTGCCTCTAAAACCTCCCCTATCGGCTACAGTCAAAGAGGATTGCACAATGCTACACCAGATTTGGGGGAGCGATAGCCGGCCCCTGCCCTCGAACGTTGTGCACAATAGTGATTTTGAGTATAGGAAAAATTGGTAAAGGGTGATGAATAGGTACAGGAATTAATATTGTATAGTTGTAGTATAGGTAGAGAATTTAGAGAAAACCGCTGCACATCTATTTTAATATTGTATAGTTATAGTGCAGTGAAGTATAGGGAGATAATTTAGCTAGAGCAAATAATGTATAAAACATTTTATACAAAATTTTACTCTTATTTATAAAAATGTGCTTGATAGGATAACAAAAGATCATCATGCACATCTATTTTAAAATATAAAATTTGTTAGAATAATTTGGATATCAAATTTAGGTATAAGTGTACACATGTTCTTTTAGGAAAGCATGCCTCTTATTTCATTTAGAGGATGAGGTAGCTAATAGGTACACATGTTGAAACACCGGAAATTTATTGGGAGGCACTACTGTAGTATACCAGCGTGGTAATAAGCTAGACATAAACCGTTGCATTATTCCAGAGGTTGTACGCTCTTGGCGCACGGAAGTTTGTGATCTTCTCGATCCAGCCGACCGGGTGCACCCCCGTGGTACGGGCGTTCCTCAACATCACCGGCGGCGCCTGCATCGAGCCGGTGAACGACGCGGTGGCGCTCTTCAACGCCGAGCTCAGGCGGCTGGTGGATGGCGCGAGGCGGCGCATGCCCGCCGCCAGGTTCGCCTACATCGACTCCTACCGGATCATCAAGGACATGCTGGACCACCCCGCCAAACATGGTACGATCGAGTTATATATATATGTTAATAAATGCTAATGCCCACATCTCTCGCTCTCGCTCTCGCTCTAAGGCCCCGTTTGGTTACCCGAAACTAAAGTTTAGCCCCTGTCCAATCGAATGTTTGAACCTCCGTTTCGGGTATTAAATGTAGTCGGATTATAAAACAAATTTGTCAGCCGAAGATTAAAAGACGAGACGAATCTAGTCCAGTTGGTTGGGTCTATATTTCATACTCCTATTTGAAAGTCAAACGCTTGATGTGACCCGGGCTAAACTTTAGCAGGGGCAACCAAACACCCCCTAAATGCACAGCCTGATCTCGTTAGTACCAACATCATTGATTGATGATCTTCCAGTTCTCAGCAGGATGAATCCAAATCGAGCAACTAAGTTTGACTAATTTTATTGCCTTTCTGCTGGTGAATTGAAATGAAAATAAACATATATATTCAGGCGTTAGGGAGACGAGCAGAGCCTGCTGCGAGATGTCGAGGAGCTCGTCGGGCGTGCTGTGCAAGAAGCAGGGGCCCGTCTGCAGCGACCGGACGGAGTACGTCTTCTTCGACGGGCTGCACCCGACGGACGCCGTGAACGCCAGGATCGCGCGCAAGGGCTACGGCTCCAGCTCGCCCGACCACGCCTACCCCATCAACGTCAAGAAGCTGGCCATGCTGTAGCCCTTGTAGAAGCTAGCCAAGCATGCTTGTAACCTAGCTTTGTAGTAGTAGTAATAAGCTAGAATGCCTACCCCATCAACGCCAACATCGTTCGAGTACTTACCAGTAGTACTAGTTCTCTGTGAATTAGTCTAAGCCTTCTCCCATTCGTCTTTGCTAGGCGTTAAGTGTTTTTAGTGAAGAGTACGCGCGGGCGTGCAGGGTGGTCTAGACAATCCTAATGTATAGTATCCACTACTTGGTCTTTTATGTATCATGAGTGATGCATTCGTCTGTTATATTATCCGCTACTTAGTCTATACAATCCTAATGTATAGTATACATATGTCTTATTGTGTGTAGTGCAGACTAGGGATGAAAACGGGACGGGTATCCGGAACGGGTATCGGATACGGGTACCAAAACAGGACGTAATTTTGGATACCGATTTGTTTGTCGGGACGGATATGGGTATTATCCGGATATTGAACCTCGGATACGGGTAGGATACGGAATCACTAATACCCGGTTAGTACCCGAAAATCCCGGGTCGGATACGGGTACCCGGAATTCGGGTATCCGTTTTTTCTTTTTCTGCATAATATAGTTATAAAATCATAACTTTTACAAATGAAATCGGATGAAGATAAAGTTTATATGAAAATTATAGAGTTTGAAGAGATCTATGACTTTGTAATACATCAATTTTTTTTTAAACAATATTTTAATGATTTAATTGTATTTTGATGATTTTATATGACAAGAAATTAATAATACATAAATAGCCTCAAAAAATCGTGAAATTTTACGGAGATACAACATATGTCTATATGTAACCATAAAAAATGTTTGGATCATAAGATCTATAAGATGCCCACGTTTCTTTCCTTTCACTTTCACTTATTTGTATGAGTTACATGTGAAATTAGTGTAAGTATCCAAGTTTTAACATAATCAGTACTTCACTTTATCATTTTCATACGAGGACTTGAGTTATCTTCATATAAAATGTTTATTAGTTTTTGTAACTTATTTGCAATTTTTAGTGAAACTAAAATATTTATGAATTTTAAATATTGCAGTGTTAGTTCTACAATGTCCTTGTGATAAGCAACTTTGAACTGCATGATGTCAATTTTACCGGTTTCCTTTCTTACATCTGATCTATCATATACATGATTATGTATTGCTTAACTTATGGATGGTTGGACAATTAATATCATCGGATGAACTACCCGACAATTATCCGGTACCTACCCGATTAGTATCCGTTATCTGTTTCTTACTCGTCCGGATTATTACCCGGTCCCGTCCTGTATCCGTCCTGAATCTTAACTACCCGTATCCGGTCCCGTATCCGAGAGAAATACATTAGGGTAGGATACAGGATGACCCTGTATCCGGATGTATCCGTCCCGTTTTCATCCCTAGTGCAGACATACCTTCCAAGTATTGATAGGCGATATAT
The DNA here is from genome assembly GCA_029449295.1 of Zea luxurians. Classification (NCBI taxonomy): domain Eukaryota; kingdom Viridiplantae; phylum Streptophyta; class Magnoliopsida; order Poales; family Poaceae; genus Zea; species Zea luxurians. Next base: position 132,499,796 of record JAOPSE010000008.1, read on the forward strand.
ATTGTCAATTTTTGGGAATCGATGAGAATATTCATTTGAAACTATGAAACGCAAGCCCTTAATTAATAGTGCGGGATAGGTACAGCAAAAGGTTATGTGTATATTTAACAAACGCGTTTTGGATTTAGTTTTACAAAAGTGAAAATTTGTATGCTCTTAAGCATCATAGCATACATATATACACTAAATGCACTAGTACATAGAACACTACAGGGATTCACTTAATTCCCGTCGGCCAGAAACCGACGGGAATAAGCATATACCGACGGGAATTAAAGTAGCCGACGGGGATGCTTCGGATTCCTGTAGTGGAAGGTCTATACACTAACGGAATTCGGCACTTTACCAAGTGCTAAACGATTTGTCAAATGTTTTTTTCGTGCACTCGGCAAATAAGTTTTTTTGCCAAGTGCCAAGCAAAAAACCCTCCGTAAAAAAACTCGGCAAAAACAATTTTAAAATCACATTTTAAAGTAGTAAATTAATTCAATGAAAAGGTTTTCAAGTATAAATTTGTATAACTCATCAAGACGTACAATTTATATTTTGATTATTTCTTTATATGACAAAATAAAAGTAAATTTGTTCATAAAACCTATATCTCTCTTGTAGTATATGAAACTATAAGAGAGATGTACAAGATTTTTTAATAATGTTAGAACCATCATGTGAGATGAACAAATGACCAAACAAACAAAATAAACTTTGTAGATCTTGAGAAGTTATAGAATTTTATAGTTGGCAACTTTTTCATTTGAAGTCATCTTGTCAACGAAAACTACGCCTGAATATAAAAAGTTTAAAATTTAAATTTTAAAAACGACGTCAAATGCAAAAACCATCAACAAAAAAGTTGTAGGTCTTGAAAAGTTATAAAACTTTGTAGTTCACAATGTTTTGGTTTGAAATCATCTTGTCATGTTTGAATTTTAAAATTTGAATTTTTAAAACTAACTCAGATGGAAAACCACCAAAATAAAAGTTGTAGGCTTTGAAATGTAATGAAACATTGTAATTGATAATTTTTTGATTTGAAATCATCTTATCATTGAAAAATTCGTGTGAAGTTTTCAAATTTAAATTTCAAATTTTGTAAACGGCCTTAGATGTAGAAACTATCAAAATAGAACTTGTAGATCTTGAAAAGTTATACAACTTTATAGTTGGTCACATTTTCAAATGAATTCATTTAGAGCCTCAAATAATCAAATTACTCTCGGTTTGTTATAGTACATAAGGAATGAAAACGTAATATAGACACGATTGATGTAGTAGTGTAGTAGTAGAGAAGGGTGTGCGTAAGAGAGAGGTTGCGAGTTCGAATCTCACCATTCACAAAACATATAAATTTGATTCAAAATAATATTGAAAAATGGTAGGGCGATGGGTATGGTAATGGGTAGTGGTTGGAGAGTTGTTCACATAATTTAAAAAATGTTTTGATGTTTTTTGGCTTTTTTTTGCAATTTTTAATTTGCCGAGTGTTCGAAAAAAGTACTCGGCAAAGAACTATTTGCCGATAAAATGTTTGCCTCGGCAAAGAACGCGAGTCCGGTAGTGATAGTGGCGGTTAAAAACGTATTTACACAAGCATTTTTGTAACCACCAGTGTTAGGGCCAGTAGAAATAGAATTTTTAAACCGCAAGTTAGGGTATTTTTCGCATAAAATTTGTGCGCTATGCGGCTATGGGCACTCAAACCCACGACCTAACCTTCGCGCATAGCCTCCTCTATCATTGTACTCATCACTTAGCTTATGTCTTCATAGCAGTTTTTCCCACATATTAGAACAAACTGAATATAAAATGGTTGTTTGAGGCTGTAAACAAATTCAAACGGAAAAATTATCAAATACAAAGTTTCATAACTTTTAGACTTCTACAAGTTTTATTTTGGTACTTTTTCCATCCATGGTTGTTTGCAAAATTTGTATTTTAAATTAAAATTTATAAAATCCAGATGCAATTTTGGTAGCCCAAATAATTTCAAATGAAAAGGTTGAAATCTACAAAGTTTCATAACTTTTGGGATCTACAACTTTTGTTTTGATGATTTTCCAAACGAGGTCATTTGAAAAACTTAAAAAATTGATTTCAAATTATTTCTACTCGCGGGTTTTAAAGAAAACCGCCATTAGAAATCATGCATTTTTACTAATGATTTTCTTAAGGAACCACCATTAAAAATGCACGTTTGTACTGGCGGTTTTGTAAAAAAAACTGAGAGCACTTAGAGGAGTGTGAATAGGTGATCCTGTAAAAAACAGCTCAACAAAAACAAACTTGGTCTACAAATGGATTAGTGAGACCAAAAACCAAGTTCGAATGAAGTGTGTGAGAATAGAGGACTTCTTCACTTAATTGCTCTCACAAGATGAGTATTAAACTTAGAGCAATATAGTAAGTGAAGTGAAGTGTTAGAAAGAATAGAGACGCAATAAAGTAAAGTAGAAAAGTGTGACGACGATTTTTATCCTGTGATTCGATCAAGTGTAAAATGCTTGCCAACTTCACGTTGTGGCATCCTAATGGACGAGGATTGCACTCAACCCCTCTCAAGTGATCTAATGATCAAACTTGAGTACCATGGTTCTCTTTCTTACCTCACGTTTTTCCCGTTGTGAGGAATCTTCACACTTTGGAGTCTCTCACGCCTTACACAATTGATCTCAAATAAACTATAAGAGTAAGGGGAGTAGAAACACACACAAGAGACAAAGTTACAACAACACATGCACACAAGTCGAGAGAAGAGCACAAGAGACAACACAACGGAGTTACAACTCAAAACACGTGCTCGAATCTCAATCTGTCAAAGCAAAAGCGTTGTCGCAGTGTCTCGGTGTTGTAGGATGTTTAGAGGATGCTTGGTGTAGAGCTCCATACACCTAGGGTCCCTTTTATAGCCCCAAGGGACCTAGGAGCCGTTGGAGCTCCATTTGGAAGGCTTTGGTTGCCTTCTGTCCGCATGTGCACTGGACTGTCCGATGCACACCGGACAATGAACAGTGCAACGACTATAGAATCCCTGATTGGCTGGTTTCCTGTTCTAGGGGCACCGGACTGTCCGGTGGGTGGCACCGGACTGTCCGGTGCACCACGTTACCGTTGGCCCCCTGGTCGACGTGGCCACTAGTTGTTGGCTAGCTGGCACCCCGGACTGTCCGACGCTCTGTGTGGACGGTCTGGTGAATTATAGCCGACGTAGGCTGGAATTCCCGAGAGCAGACTGTTCAATGGACCATGCACCGGACTGCCCGGTGGGTGGAACCGGACCGTCCGGTGCTACGCAGAGTAGCCCACCTTGTCCTTCTTCAATCTAAGTCTCTTTTGCTCCTTTTGGCTTGACTTCATAAGGTCCCTAGCACTTAGATAAATATAATTAGTATAAAACAATTGACTAAGTGTCTAGAGATTACCTTTTTTACTTGTCACCATATAGATTTGTATTTTGCCCTCTTCCAAGCTCAATTTCCTTTACGTGCCTATGCTCATTGCTCATGTAAGATGATGTTAGTACAAACATAATGTGTTGATCATTTAATCATAAAAACAATATAGAAATGGCCCAAAGGCACATTTCCCTTTCAATCTCCCCTTTTTGGTGATTTATGCCAACACATCAAAAGCAACTCAAAATGTACTAACATATCCATATGTGAGCCAAAACGTGCAAATTGAAGTCAACCTTAAAACCAATTGAATTATCATGGGATTTGGAATATTTGGATCATTTTGCCACTACTTGGTTTATTTTCGCAAAACAAATTCATTTTCCTATCTCTATGTCAAAAACTTTGTTTTGGAAAATCAGAAAATCTTTCACGACTGGTTTTGAACAAGAAAGCCAGAAACTCCCCCATTTTCCCATAATCAAATTTCTCCCCCACAATAAGAGGGTTTTGATAAAAAAACCAAATATGCTTACACTTAAATTTTTGAAAAATTCACAAGTGGTAGCTGATTCAGTTGCTTTGGCCTTAATTTCTCCCCTTTTGGCATTATGCACCAAAACGGAAGAACTAGTGGCCTTTTAATCCCATTGCTTTACATAAATTGCAAATAAAAACCAAGGGCAATGAGAAAACACAATAGTGACTTGGAACAAAGTACATTGGTACCATAATGCAGTGGAAGTCTTTTCTTTGTCCAAGTCCATGTTTTCCCTTTCAATCCATCTTTGAGACGATATCAAAATCACTCAAGCAAACATATTAGTCTCAAAGGGTCAAGTTGTAGCATATCCTCCCCCTAAACATATGCATCACTTGCACAAGGGCTTGTGAGGTCCGGGGATGACTTTTTACAACTTGAGCACCAAAATAAGCAAGTAAAGACAATAAGGCTTAAAAGACATGATCAAAGGCATAAAGACACATGTATGCTATGTGTCGGGGACCATAATTAGGGGTACCCTCAAGGCTCCTAATTCTCAGCTGGTAACCCCCATCAGCATAAAGCTGCAAAGGCCTGATGGGTGCGATCAAGTCAGGGATCAGTCCATTCGAGGGGCTCGATCACGCCTCGCCCGAGCCTAGCCTCGGACAAGGGCAGCCGACCCCGGAGGATCTCCGCCTCGCTCGAGGCCCCCCTTCCAGCGGCGAACACGTTCCCGGCTCGCCCGAGGCCCTGTCTTCGCCAAGAAGCAACCCCGACCAAATCGCAGGAGCATTTAATGCAAAGGTGGCCTGACACCTTTATCCTGACATGCGCCCCTCAGCTGACAGAGCCGAAGTGACCGCCGTCAGTTCGCCGCTCCACTAACCGGTCTGACAGAAAGACAGCGCCGTCTGCGCCGCTCCGACTGCGGTGCCGCTTGACAGAGTGAGGCCGACAGGCAGTCAGGCCCGACCGCACACCATAGGAAACTCCGCTCCGCCCGACCCAGGGCTCGGACTCGGGCTAAGCCCCGGAAGACGGCGAACTCCGCTCCGCCCGACCCAGGGCTCGAACTCGGGCTAAGCCCCGGAAGACGGTGAACTCTGCTCCGCCCGACCCAGGGCTCGGACTCAGGCTAAGCCCCGGAAGACAGCGAACTCCGCTCCGCCTGACCCAGGGCTCGGACTCGGGCTAAGCCCCGGAAGACGGCGAACTCCGCTCCGCCCGACCCAGGGCTCGGACTTGGGCTCAGCCCCAGAAGACGACGAACTCCGCTTCGCCCGACCCCAGGACTCCAATTCCGCCCTGGCCTCAGCCGACGGCCTCCGCCTCGCCCGACCTAGGGGCTCGGACTCGGCCTCGGCCATGGAAGACGAACTCGACCTCGATCTCGGAGGAGCCTCCACATCGCCCAACCTAGGGCGCGGACCAGCCACGTCAACAGGAGGCGCCATCATTACCCTACTCTAAGCTGACTCAGGCTACGGGGAACAAGACCGGCGTCCCATCTGGCTCGCTCCGCCAGATAGGCGATGATGGCACCCCGCACGCTCCCTAACGATGGCGGCTCTCGGCCCCCTTACGGAAGCAAGAGGACATCAGCAAGGACTCGACGGCCCCGACAGCTGTCCCTCCGCCAGGCTCCAGCACTCCTCCAACGGCCACGACATCACACAAACCGGGCGCCAAAATCTCTCCGGTCGCCACGATGGCGTGTACTTAGGGCACTAGCTCCCCTCCGCTAGACACGTAGCACTCTGCTACACCCCCCATTGTACACCTGGATCCTCTCCTTACGCCTATAAAAGGAAGGACCAGGGCCCTCTTAGAGAGGGTTGGCCGCGCGGGGACGAGGACAAGACGGACGCTCGCGTGAGGCCACTCGCTCCTTCCCCTGTGTGGACGCTTGTAACCCCCTACTGCAAGCGCACCCGACCTGGGCGTGGGACGAACACGAAGGTCGCGGGATTTCCACCTCTCTCTCGCCCATCTCCGGCCACCTCACTTTCCCCCCTTCACGTTCGGCCTCGCGTCGACCCATCTGGGCCGGGGCACGCGGCGACACTTCACTCGTCGGCTCAGGGACCCCCCGGTCTCGAAACGCCGACAGTTGGCGCGCCAGGTAGGGGCCTGCTGCGTGTTGACGAACAGCTTCCCGTCAAGCTCCAGATGGGTAGTCTCCAGCAACCTCTCCGGCCCGGGACGGTGCTCCGTTTCGGGAACCTTGAGTTCATGTCCCTCGACAGCAGCTACGACATGATACTCTTTCCACCGCCGGGCGACAGCGACAATGGCGGCCGACAGTCCGCCCGCCGGCGGCGGGATCGACGACGTCTTCCTAGCGTGGTGGGAGAACAACCTTCGAGCTTGCCCCGTCTTCTTCCCTGTCGACAGAGGAGGAGGAGGCGGGGCAACCCAGGCCAAGCAGGAGGTGGCGCCTCGTCGACCGTCGAGCGAGTCGACAACGCCAGCACTCCAACGGGGGGTGCGTCGGGCATTGGCCTCGCGCCTGAGACGAAGACGAGCGCTGTCTCCCCGCAACGCGTCAATCCCAAGCAAACAGACGACGCCAGCACGCTCGCGAAAGGCTTGCTGGGTGTCGCCCTCGTACCTGAGACGACGGTGCAGTCAGTCCCCGACGTGACCTCATCACCGCCCGTCGACCAAGAGGTACCAACCGATTCCCATCCCACGCCTTTCGGATTTAGCATCGACCCGCCTAGCGGCTCCGCTTTGGCGGACGCCCTCGTAGAGGCGAATCCGAACCCCCTGGGGTTTCGTATGCGGTCACCTTGGGACCGGCTGACGGACGTCTCGACCTACAGGCCCTCTGGGTCCGAGGAAGACGATGAGCCTAGCTTCTGTTGGGATTTCTCCGGACTTGGCAACCCCAGTGCCATGCGGGGCTTCATGACCGCATGCGACTGCTGCCTTTTCGACTGTTCCGACGGTAGCCGTAGCCTCGGCGACGAGGACTGTGGCCCAAGCCGCGAATGTTTCCACGTCGATCTAGGGGGTCCCTCCGAAGGCAACCATCTCGGCATGCCGTAGGACGGTGACCTCCCTAGGCCGATGCCTCGCGTTGACATCCCGCGGGAGCTAGCTGTGGTCCCCGTTCCGGCGGGGGGTCACGACCCACAACTCGAGCAAATCCGCGGGGTGCAGGCCAGGCTCGACGAGGGAGCAGGAGCGCTCGAGCCAATCCGCCGGGACGTCGGGCAGGCATGGGCGGGTCAACCTCCGGTCGGAGAAATGCGTCATCTACCCTAGGGCTTCCAGCACCGCATCGCCGACGATGTCAGGGTCAGGCCACCACCCGCATCCAGTGGGGTCGGCCAGAACCTGGCTGCAGCAGCAATGCTCCTCCGCGCGATGCCGAAGCCATCAACCACCGAGGGGCGGCGAATCCAGGGAGAGCTCAAGGATCTCCTGGAAGGCGCCGCGGTCCGGCGGGCCGAGAGCTCCGCCTCCCGAAGGCAGGGGTACCCCTCGAAACATCATGCCGCGACTTCCCGATTCGTGCGGGAAGCCTCGGTCTACACCGGGCGCACGCGCAACACAGCGCCTGCGGCCCCGGGTCGCCTCGGCAATGAGCACCATCATCGCGATCGTCCGGCCCACCTCGACGAGAGGGTGCACCGAGGCTACCACCCCAGGCGTGGGGGACGCTACGACAGCGGGGAGGATCGGAGTCCCTCGCCCGAACCACCCGGTCCGCAGGCCTTCAGCCGGGCCATACGACGGGCGCCGTTCCCGACCCGGTTCCGACCCCCGACTACTATCACAAAGTACTCGGGGGAGACGAGACCAGAACTGTGGCTCGCGGACTACCGTCTGGCCTGCCAACTGGGTGGAACGGACGATGACAACCTCATCATCCGCAACCTCCCCCTGTTCCTCTCCGACACCGCTCGCGCCTGGTTGGAGCACCTGCCTCCGGGGCAGATCTCCAACTGGGACGACCTAGTCCAAGCTTTCGCCGGCAATTTCCAGGGCACGTACGTGCGCCCCGGGAATTCCTGGGACCTCCGAAGCTGCTGACAGCAGCCGAGAGAGTCTCTCCGGGACTACATCCGGCGATTCTCGAAGCAGCGCACCGAGCTGCCCAACATCACCGACTCGGATGTCATCGGCGCGTTCCTCGCTGGCACCACCTGCCGCGACCTGGTGAGCAAGCTGGGTCGCCAGACCCCCACCAGGGCGAGCGAGCTGATGGACATCGCCACCAAGTTCACCTCCGGCCAGGAGGCTGTCGAGGCCATCTTCCGGAAAGACAAGCAGCCCCAGGGCCACCCATCGGAAGATGCCCCCGAGGCGTCGGCTCAGCGCGGCGCCAGGAAGAAGGGCAAGAAGAAGTCGCAAGCGAAACGCGACGCCGCCGACGCGGACCTTGTCGCCGCCGCCGAGCACAAGAACCCTCGGAAGCCCCCCGGAGGTCCCAACCTCTTCGACAAGATGCTCAAGGAGCCGTGCCCCTATCACCAGGGGCCCGTCAAGCACACCCTTGAGGAGTGTGTCATGCTTCGGCGCCACTTCCATAGGGTCGGGCCACCCGCGGAGGGTGGCAGGGCCCGCAACAACGACAAGAAGGAAGATCACCAGGCAGGAGAGTTCCCCGAGGTCCGCGACTTCTTCATGATCTACGGCGGGCAAGCGGCGAACGCCTCGGCTCGGCACCGCAAGCAAGAGCGTCGGGAGGTCTGTTCGATGAAGGTGGCGGCGCCAGTCTACCTGGACTGGTCCGACAAGCCCATCACCTTCGACCAAGCCGACCACCCTGACCATGTGCCGAGCCCGGGGAAATACCCGCTCGTCGTCGACCCCGTCATCGGCGACGTCAGGCTCACCACGGTCCTCATGGACGGAGGCAGCAGCCTCAACATCATCTACGCCGAGACCCTCGGGCTTCTACGTATCGATCTGTCCTCGGTCCGGGCGGGCGCTGCGCCTTTCCATGGGATCATCCCTGGGAAGTGCGTCCAGCCCCTCAGATAACTCGATCTTCCCGTCTGCTTCGGAACACCCTCCAACTTCCGAAGGGAGACCCTGACGTTCGAGGTGGTCGGGTTCCGAGGAACCTACCACGCGGTATTGGGAAGGCCCTGCTACGCGAATCGCCATCGAGCTAGGGGTCCGACGCCTCGATGCTCGCGGTGACTCACAGCTCGTCATCGACCAAGTCATGAAGAACTCCCACTGCCGCGACCCGAAGATGGAAGCCTACTGCGATGAGGTTCGGCGCCTGGAAGACAAGTTCTATGGGCTCGAGCTCAACCACATCGCTCGGCGCCACAACGAGACTGCAGACGAGTTGGCTAAAATAGCCTCGGGGCGAACAACGGTTCCCCCGGACGTCTTCTCCCGAGATCTGCATCAACCCTCCGTCAAGATCGACGACACGCCCGAGCCTGAGGCACCCTCGGCCCAGCCCGAGGTACCCTCGGCACAGTCCGAGGCACCCTCGGCTCAGCCCGAGGCACCCTCGGCTCAGCCCGAGGGACCCTCGGCTCAGCCCGAGGTACCCTCGGCCCCCGAGGGCGAGACGCTGCACGTCGAGGGGGAGCAAAGCGGGGTCACGCCTGATCAAAACTGGCAGACCCCGTACCTGCAATATCTCCACCGAGGAGAGCTACCCCTTGACCGAGCCGAAGCTCGGCGGTTGGTGCGACGCGCCAAGTCGTTCGTCTTGCTGGGGGAAGGGAAGGAGCTCTACCACCGCAGCCCTTCAGGCATCCTCCAACGATGCATCTCCACCACCGAAGGCCAGGAACTCCTCCAAGAAATACACTCGGGGGCTTGCGGCCACCACGTAGCACCTCGAGCCCTTGTCGGAAATGCTTTTCGACAAGGTTTCTACTGGCCAACGGCGGTGGCCGACGCTACTAGAATTGTCCGCGCCTGCGAAGGGTGTCAGTTCTACGCAAGGCAGACCCACCTGCCCGCTCAGGCTCTGCAGACAATACCCATCACATGGCCTTTTGCTGTGTGGGGTCTGGACCTCGTTGGCCCCTTGCAGAAGGCACCCGGGGGCTACACGCACCTGTTGGTCGCCATCGATAAATTCTCCAAGTGGATCGAGGTCCGACCCCTAAACAGCATCAGGTCCGAGCAGGCGGTGGCGTTCTTCACCAACATCATCCACCGCTTTGGGGTCCCGAACTCCATCATCACCGACAACGGTACCCAGTTCACCGGCAGAAAGTTCCTGGACTTCTGCGAGGATCACCACATCCGGGTAGACTGGGCTGCCGTGGCTCACCCCATGACGAATGGGCAAGTGGAGCGGGCCAACGGCATGATCCTGCAAGGACTCAAGCCTCGGATTTACAACAACCTCAACAAGTTCGGCAAGCGCTGGATGAAGGAACTCCCCTCGGTGGTCTGGAGTCTGAGGACAACGCCGAGCCGAGCCACGGGCTTCACACCGTTCTTTCTAGTCTATGGGGCCGAGGCCATCTTGCCCACAGACCTAGAATACGGTTCCCCGAGAGCGAGGGCCTACACCGACCAAAGCAACCAAGCCAACCAAGAAGACTCACTGGACCAGCTGGAGGAGGCTCGGGACATGGCCTTACTACACTCGGCGCGGTACCAGCAGTCCCTGCGACGCTACCACGCCCGAGGGGTTAGGTCCTGAGACCTCCAGGTGGGCGACCTGGTGCTTCGGCTGCGACAAGACGCCTGAGGGCAGCTCACGCCTCCCTGGGAAGGGCCGTTCGTCATCGCCAAGGTTCTGAAGCCCGGAACATACAAGATGGCCAACAGCCAAGGCGAGGTCTACAGCAACGCTTGGAACATCCAACAGCTACGTCGCTTCTACCCTTAAGATGTTTTCAAGTTGTTCATATACCTCGCTCTCACGCAAAGTTTAGTCATCAAGGAAGGGTCAGCCTTGCCTCGGCAAAGCCCGACCCTCCCTCGGGGGCTAAAAGGGGGGGAACCCCCTCTGCGTCGAAATTTTCCTCGAAAAAAGATCTTTTCCGCCGGAATGTCTTTCGTGCTTTTCGACTACTTCGAAAGTGGATCCTAAAAACGACGGAGTACACGTAAGCAGCCAAGGCTGACCGAGCCGAGGGACTCCTACGCCTCCGGGATATGGATACCTCACTCGTCACCTTTACACGGGGCGACTCGCGCTTGGTGAAGCGGTTCAGACAACCAACAGGCGAGTCTTAGTGCTCGAAAATGGGGAAAAAACACGGCTCCGTGCCGAATTTACATACATGTTCAGGCCTCGACAGCCACAATGAACAAAAACACTGGCATTCGAAGTGCCATTACAAACGGAACTCTGGTTCCACCTCCGCAGGTACAAGCAACCCCACGCGATTTGGGGGCCTGCGGAGCAACAGAAGGCCGACGGGTGGCTCGCCATCACCCGTTCCGGCAGCAGCAACGATGACCTCCGCCCCGGGCGGCGGAGCAGCTTCAGCAGCGGCTTCCGGGCGGGCGCTACGGCACGAGGGCTCTCGTTCACCAAGGACGAGAACCAGCCATTCAGGCCGTAAGACGGAGGCCCAGGGGTGCGGGCGGAGTTGGCAATGTCATTGACAGAGAAGCCTTCTCCGGCAGCCGCCACCTCAGGACCGCGCCAGCGGGCGCCAGACGCCTCAAAGCGCACCGGCAGGTCCTCGCCCTCGCCGGAGCCGCCCAGAACATGAGCGCCGCCCTCGCGGCACACGACGTGCTGGGCAAACCACTGATGCGGCTGTCGGCGCGAGGAAAGCCTGGACAAGGCTGGCCCGCACGCGGCGCGACCATCGTCCGGGCGGAGGACGGAATGCCGCACCCTGGCTGAGCAGCGGCGGTCCGCCTACCCCGGCATGCCTGGGGGAAGCCTCCGTGGAGCTGGGAGATGCCTTTCTCCCCCAGACGCCGGGGGAAGAAAAGGGTTACCGACCCACGCGGAGGCGGCCTCCCAACTCGCCTCGCCCTCCGCCCCAGCAAGGGTGATGAAGATCCTTGAAGCTGAGGGCGGGGCGGAGGCAGCAGCCCGGTCCGCTTCACCCCACCATCAAGCTAGCGGTCATCGTCTTGGGTGACCGCCGGCGGAGGGGTGCGACCGGGCTGCATGATGAAAATCCTTGAAGCCGAACGACGGCTGAAAGGTACCAACCCCCGCAGAGTTGCGTTCCTCCAACGACGAAGCGGAAAGACGGCAGATATCCCCCATCCGGGGGCTTGGAAGGTGGAAAGACACGATGCATAAGGGAGCGCGAAGACACGGTCGCCTTCCAAGAGGGTCACCCTCCTTTTAAAGGTGACTCTCCCTACTTGCGTCCCCAGCCGTCGTGGGCTGAGTCTTCTCCAACACGCTCCAAGGTCCTCCCCCTACGGCGCGGGGGCTGGGTCCCACACATCATGCAAGCCGGCCCAGAGCAGAAGAAGCCAAACCGCCGCGCGTGGTGCGTGCAACCGCCCAGCGGTTACAAGCGGCTCTCCACTTTTGCCCAGACCAGCGGGCGAGAGGGCGGGCAGCCATGTAGGCGGCATGCAACCGTGCCAAGTGGGCGCGCTTCTCTGACTCCCAACACGCCCAGCATGGAGGCCCAGATCCACGCGTCATGCAACTGGCGCGCCGAATGCTTCGCGCCTGCAACTGCACCGCCACCTACGCCACCACCGCGCCTCCTCGACTGCGGAACCAATACCGCGACTCGAGGCGACCCAGCGCACGACCTAGCGGCTCCAGCCTGGCGCGACGGTCAATGCGGCCGAAAACGGGCCGGCAGTAATGGCGGTGGCAGGCGGGCAGGAGCAGCGGTCACGTCGTCAGCCAAGCTTACGTCCCATCCGAGGGCAGCGAGAGAACCCTCTCTCACGGCGTGAAGACAACGCGCCCGTGACCCGTTCCTCGAACGGCTCGCGCACGCGCAACGGCTACCCCGCGAACCACTCGCCCCGTCGCATTAACTCCGCGGCAGGACAGGCAGCGCCTCTGGCAAGAGAAGCGAGCGACGCTTCGCCTTCGCCATAATGACCGCGTCAAAAAAGGTACGCCGCGTCGTTCGATTTCGTATCCTTTTCCTTTTTTTCCTCTTCCTCTCTCTTGCAACAGGGACCGGGAAAGGGGGATACCCCAAAAAGGATCCTTCCCTGTGAAGGAACCAGGCTCCGAGCCTCCCTACTGATCAAAGGTTTGAAGGCTGGCCCCTCGGAAGGGTTCAATAGCCGCCTCAGAGCACGTGGGCTCCACACCCACTACTGGTCAGAGGTTCGAAGGCCGACCCCTCGGAAGGGTTCAACGGCCGCCTCAGGCTACTCGGGCTCCGCGCCCACTACTGATCAGGGGTTCGAAGGCTGGCCCCCGAAGGGTTCACAGCCGCCTCAGACACAGAGCGAGGGATGACCATGGGTACGTTCGATACATAACCAAGGCTCGGGCTACGCTCCCGAGGTACCCTAGGACATTTTCGAGACCAACAGGAACGATATTGTAACGGAATCCCATCAGAGGGAGGCATCGAGCCCTCGGACCCCGTCGCCAGGGGACCGGGTCCGGCAGATCACCCGCAGGTACTTTTGGGCGCGCCTCTGGGCCCCTAGCCGACCCCTAACGAATGGGGCACGGACGTCCACTCGGATCACCCGCCTGCAGCTCACCGGAGACACCATGTTCGGCGCCCGCCGAGGGCAACATGGCGCTCTCCCCCCCTCCTCCTTGCGGAAAGGCGACACAGGGGCGTATGTAAAAAAGTCGAGTCTGTCCCTTATCGCCCTCTCGCCCTATGCAGAGGCTCGGGGGCTGTTCTCGCAAACCCGGCTCCGGCCAAACCGTTGACAGCGTCAACATACCAGCCCGAGAACTTGGGACCCGACTGTACACCCGGGCTACGGCCAACTCGCATGAGGGAACGACCAGATCAGTCAAAGCATTGCGTGAGGCGTTAAGACCTCGGAGGAGTCAAACCACTCCTCCGAGGCCTCGGGGGCTACACCCGGCGGGTGCGCTCGCGCGCACCCACCGGAACAAAACGCAACCGAGAAAGGCTGGTCCCCTTGCAAAAAAGTGCGACGAAAGCCTCCAAGCGAGTGCTAACACTCCCTTTGAGGCTCGGGGGCTACTGTCGGGGACCATAATTAGGGGTACCCTCAAGGCTCCTAATTCTCAGCTGGTAACCCCCATCAGCATAAAGCTGCAAAGGCCTGATGGGTGCGATCAAGTCAGGGATCAGTCCATTCGAGGGGCTCGATCACGCCACGCCCGAGCCTAGCCTCGGACAAGGGCAGCCGACACTGGAGGATCTCCGCCTCGCCCGAGGCCCCCCTTCCAGCGGCGAACACTTTCCCGGCTCGCCCGAGGCCCTGTCTTCGTCAAGAAGCAACCCCGACCAAATCGCAGGAGCATTTAATGCAAAGGTGGCCTGACACCTTTATCCTGACGTGTGCCCCTCAGCTGACAGAGCCGAAGTGACCGCCGTCACTTCGCCGCTCCACTAACCGGTCTAACAGAAAGACAGCGCCGCCTGCGCCGCTCCGACTGCGGTGCCGCTTGACAGAGTGAGGCCGACAGGCAGTCAGGCCCGGCCGCACACCATAGGAAACTCCGCTCCGCCCGACCCAGGGCTCGGACTCGGGCTAAGCCCCGGAAGACGGCGAACTCCGCTCCGCCCGACCCAAGGCTCGGACTCGGGCTAAGCCCCGGAAGACGGCGAACTCCGCTCCGCCCGACCCAGGGCTCGGACTCGGGCTAAGCCCCGGAAGACGGCGAACTCCGCTCCGCCCGACCCAGGGCTCGGACTCGGGCTAAGCCCCGGAAGACGGCGAACTCCGCTCCGCCCGACCCAGGGCTCGGACTTGGGCTCAGCCCCAGAAGACGACGAACTCCGCTTCGCCTGACCCCAGGACTCCAATTCCGCCCTGGCCTCAGCCAACGGCCTCCGCCTCGCCCGACCTAGGGGCTCGGACTCGGCCTCGGCCACGGAAGACGAACTCGACCTCGATCTCGGAGGAGCCTCCACATCGCCCAACCTAGGGCGCGGACCAGCCACGTCAACAGGAGGCGCCATCATTACCCTACTCCAAGCTGACTCAGGCTACGGGGAACAAGACCGGCGTCCCATCTGGCTCGCTCTGCCAGATAGGCGATGATGGCACCCCGCACGCTCCCTGACGATGGCGGCTCTCGGCCCCCTTACGAAAGCAAGAGGACGTCAGCAAGGACTCGACGGCCCCGACAGCTCTCCCTCCGCCAGGCTCCAGCACTCCTCCGACGGCCACGACATCACACAAACCGGGCACCAAAATCTCTCCGGCCGCCATGATGGCATGTACTTAGGGCACTAGCTCCCCTCCGCTAGACACGTAGCACTCTGCTACACCCCCCATTGTACACCTGGATCCTCTCCTTACGCCTACAAAAGGAAGGACCAGGGCCCTCTTAGAGAGGGTTGGCCGCGCGGGGACGAGGACGAGACGGACGCTCGCGTGAGGCCACTCGCTCCTTCCCCTGTGTGGACGCTTGTAACCCCCTACTACAAGCGCACCCGACCTGGGCGCGGGACGAACACGAAGGTCGCGGGATTTCCACCTCTCTCTCGCCCATCTCCGGCCACCTCACTTTCCCCCCTTCGCGTTCGGCCTCGCGTCGACCCATCTGGGCTGGGGCACGCGGCGACACTTCACTCGTCGGCTCAGGGACCCCCTGGTCTCGAAACGCCGACACTATGGATCAATCCAAGTTCCGCGAATCTAAGACATTTAGCTCACTATGCAGCTTGCAAAACCTTTTCTCATCTAAAGGCTTGGTGAAGATATCGTCTAGCTGGTTCTCGGTGCTAATATGTCAAACATCGATATCTCCCCTTTGCTGATGGTCTCTTAAAAAGTGGTGCCAGATGTCTATGTGCTTAGTATGGCTGTGTTCAACAGGACTGTCCGCCAAACGAATTGCACTCTCATTATCACATAGGAGTGGGACTTTACTCAGATTGTAGCCAAAGTCCTTGAGGGTTTGCCTCATCCAAAGTAGTAGCATGCAACACTGACCTGTGACAACATACTTGGCCTTAGCGGTGGATAGGGTAACAGATGTTTGTTTCTTTGAGCTCCAGGACACCAAGGACCTTCCTAGAAATTGACAAGTCCCTGATGTGCTCTTCTTATCAACCTTGCACCTGGCATAGTCGGAGTCTAAATATCCAATTAAATCAAAGGTGGACCCTTTTGGATACCAGATCATGAGGCAAGGCGTATGAGCTAAATATTGAAGAATCCGCTTTACAGCCACAAGGTGACATTCATTGGGGTCGGATTGAAATCTAGCACCCATGCATATGCTAAACATTATATCAGGTCTACTAGCACAAAGATAAAGTAATGAACCTATCATAAACTGGTATGCCTTTTGATCATCAGACTTACCTCCTTTGTCAAGATCCAAGTGTCCATCGGTTCCCATTGGCATCTTAGCAGGCTTTGCATCCTTCATCCCAAACTTTTTGAGCAAGTCTTGTGTGTACTTTATTTGGGACATGAATGTCCCTTCCTTGAGTTGTTTTACTTGAAATCCGAGGAAATAGGTCAACTCGCCCATCATTGACATCTCGAATTTCTGCATCATTACCCTACTAAACTTCTCACATGAATTTTGATTAGTAGAACCAAATATTATGTCATTGACATAGATTTGGCATACAAACAAATCACCATTACAAGTCTTAGTAAAAAGAGTAGGATCAGCTTTCCCGGCCTTGAAAGCATTAGAAATAAGAAAATCTCTAAGGAATTCATATGATGCTCTTGGAGCTTTCTTAAGCCCATAGAGCACCTTAGAGAGCTTATAGACATAGTCGAGATACCTGTCATCCTCGAAGCCAAGGGGTTGCTCCACATACAACTCCTCCTTGATTGGCCCATTGAGAAAGGAGCTCTTCATGTCCATTTAAAACAACTTAAAGGAATGGTGAGCAGTATATGCCAATAAAATGTGAATCGACTAGAGCCTAGCTACAGGAGCAAAAGTCTCCTCAAAATCCAAACCTACGACTTGGGCACATCCTATTGGGGGCCTTCGTCTTCCGAAGGTCCTCAAAAACATGGCAACTATTTGTTTCTAGCATACTATTAATTATTACAGGGGCTTCATTACTAGGAAAGCTTCGACATAACTCGAGGGAAGTACGATGAAGCAAGCTTCGTCATGATGAAGCAGGAAGGCAACAATGGGAGAAGGTGTCGTTCAAGTTATTGAATGTAAATGATGATGCTGCACCTATGACATTTGTAAACCTAGTATGTAATTGCTGAGGATATAAATGTAATAATGTACGAAGCTATACAGTTGCCTATAAATAGTTGAACAGTACCCCCATACTGTTCACGCTGGATTGTAATTGCTCTCGCATCATTGTCTTCAAGCAAACCGAAGGTATCGATGTAATACAAACCTTAGTAGTATCTATACCTTCATTATGAAATAAATATCTGGCTTCACTTTACATCTTGTTAATGTATTCTTATATCTATGAATGATGAGAACTCGTCCTTCATGATCTTCGTCTAAAATCCATTATACTCGAGAGGGAATAATGCTTCGAAGGACGAAGGTCTTTAACATATAACAAATGTGTTGCCTTGTTCTTGATTCGAAGCAGTTGAGAACAAGTGGACAACATTGGCGCCCACCTCCTGTGAACTCAAATGACCACCTTCGAAGGAAGAGCTCGAACAACTACCTTTGCCATGCCGCCGAAGAAGGCAGTAGCGCCAGGGGCTGCCCTTGCGCCGCTAGACACCATTCAAGAAGGGCTCCTTCTAAGAGAGGCTCAAAGCTAGAAAAGGAAAGCCATCAGTCCAACACCACAAGAAGAACTGGACCAAGAAATTAGAGATCTAGAAGCTATCCACCAATAAGTGGAAAGAAGAAGGGAGAAAATGCTTCGGCTGACTAAACTCCAAAAGAAGATTGATGAAGCAGCCGAAGAGGCGCATCACATCACACTAGACAACGAGCAAGGGCGTAGGCCACAATAGAGAGAGCTTCATCAGGAAAGCCCAAGCTATGATGACGTATGGTGTGACGATTTTCATCATGATAACCTTGCTTTTGATGATGCTTCCCCCTAGCTACAGAATTGCAGGCTACCCCATGGCCACCTTCGTACAAACCACTATAACTTCCCATGTATGATAGGCATTCAGACCCAAAGCAGTTTCTCATGAGTTACGAAGCAACCATAACATCATATGGTGGCAACACTATTGTCATGGCGAAATCCTTAGTCATGGCAGTTAGGAGTGTTGCTCAAACATGGTATTCTTCTTTTCGAACGGGAACAATCACATCATGGCAGAAGTTGAAGGATATGCTAGTCACGAGCTTTCAGGGCTTTCAGACGAAGCCAGTGACTATTCAAGCCCTATTCCAGTGCACATAGGACCAGGAGGAGTATTTGCAGGCATATGTCCGAAGGTTTCTATGTTTTAGAGCTCAAGCGCCAACAGTGCCAAATGAGATTGTTATTGAAGCCATGATCAAGGGACTTCGTCCAGGACCAACAGCTCAATATTTTGCCATGAAGCCCCCACAAATCCTGGAGAAGCTTCTACAGAAGATGGATGAGTACATCAAAGCCGACAATGATTTCCGGCAAAGAAGGGAAGAAGCTTACAGATATTCTGAGATGACCAGGGGCTTCAGAGGAAGGCTCCACCCAAGGCATGTCAGGACGACACACAATCCCAACCAAAGTAAAGACAGAGGCAATCACAACCAAGGGCATCAACATAGTTCCTAGTCATCTAGGACGCAACAAAGCTCCTTCAGACCATCAGCCCTAAGAGGTAGAGCGAGACGAAGCTTTGGAGGAAGATTCAGCGCACAACTAAGAAGGTTGTTCTTCTTGTTATGTGGAGAAGATAAGGGCACACAACTAGGACATGCCAAGTTACAATACAGAAGCAAAAGGAGATAGCTGAGGCTGAAGCATGGTAGAATTAGCTGAAGCAAGTCCTACATATTGCTTCGTGCTATTCCTCGTACATTCCAGAGTATGTGGGCAATCAACAACCATTTTCACAACCCACAGTATCAGTAGCTTTGGCGAGCCACTCTCAAGCTGCATGAGCTTTTCCACCACCACCGCCGGTCATGGCTCCAACTTCGTCCCACAACCAACAACCTAAAGGGCATCACTAAATTCAGCAACAACACGATGCAAGGGAAGAGACCTAAGCTCGGACCATTAACAGCACTATACCAGAATCAAGGCACATTTACTGAAGCAGTAGAGGGTTGGATCAAAAAACTTTCATGCACACCTAATGTAATTTTCATTTCTCTTGATTTCATGTTTTTGCCTCAAAGACAATTTGAGAAGGTACAACCTTCGACATGTTGTAATAAATCTGGAGTTACACCATCGAGTGCAACAGAAAGGGTGAAAAAGCTCCAAAGTCATTCCTACAGGGGATGCAGAGCTAAAATACCACCTAAGTAAAAGGTGAAGAAGCTCCAAAGTCGTTTCTAAGGGGATGCAGAGCTTAGCTCCAAAGTCGTCCCTACGGGGATGTAGAGCTTAAATTCCACCTAAGTAAAATGTGAAGAGACTCCAAAGTCGTTCCTAAGGGGATGCAGAGTCTTACTATTACAAAGTGTTTGTTCATTAACAATTCTTGCATCATATCATCGCAACATGCTACATAACATTGCATCATTCATCATCTTGCATCATCCAAAACAGTGGAAAAAGAAGGGAAATTGCTCCTTCGACCACAATGGCTAACTCATGAGGTCAAGCGTATCTTTGATAAAGAATTATGAAAGGATGCTTCAATGATACCCATTGCTATTAAATGGTAAAGAACACCCCATACAAGACCTATAACAAGGCTTTCAGGATTATTTTTGTACTTCGGCAACGATATTTCTTATGCAAGGCCTACAACAAGACCTTCGAATTTGATAATGCTGCTTTGACAAAATGGGATCTTTGTTTATGAAGCATGAAAAGAAGGGAATGCGCTTTTTTGTCTTCGGATAAAAAACGGTATGTATGACAGTTTCATGCTCCACAAAGAAATATATTACGTCATGAGATATATAGTTCGCAATTGTTTTTTTACATAAGAAAACAACATACAAAAATTCTACAAGTGTTTTTATACATAGCCTAATCATCCTCCTTTAGGACTCTCTTAGCAGCTTTGTTTAGAAGTCTATCCACAACTTCGTCAATTGTTGCATTTGCTATTCTAATTTCATCAAGAGTGCCCTTTAGAGCTGGATTGGCGTTAGGATTGTATGGCTCCAGAGGAGACAGCTCAGCTACACGAAATTACAAACTTTTGTCAGGCATGAAGCTAACATATTTATGAAGCTAAAAAATGGCAAACTTACCTATACGTCTTTCGTACTCAGCGGCTTCTTCAGCTTTTCTTGCCTCTTCTAAGATAACATGAGACTCTTCTTCATTTCGCCTAATGGTTTCGTCTGCCATCTCTCGACCGCCATTCATCCACACCTCAGAATAAAATTTCCCACTGAGGGTGATAGCTTCGACTGATGGCTCCTTGATGTCAGTCGCTGAAACTGAAAGTCTGGCTGAATTACAGCCTTGGCATGTTCACATCCATGCTTTTCTAGTAGTGATACAGCCCCCCGAGCCCCTATGCATGCACAAAAATCTCCCCTGCCAGTTAGGACTTCGTCAAATGCTTCAACTTCGCCTTCAATCCACTTGATTACACCCTTAGGATCACCACAAATGAAATTTTGCTCAGCCGAGAATACACCAACACTAACAAAAACATTTTTCAACTTGTTTGAGCGTTGCATAGCAACGTTATAGCACTCCTCCTTCGCCTGACAAAGCTCCTCAACGTTCTTCTAAACCCTCAACCATTCGACGTCAGATATCTCATGTTTTGATTGCTTGACGTTGAAGTTTTCAGTAACTTCATCAAGCTTCTTCTCTAGTCCTGCTACTTCAGATCTATGTAATCCTACTTGAATGGATAAAGCATATTCTAGATCAGCTATGCGTTTTGCATCTGCTTCTTTTCTTTCTCAAATTTTAAAATCTTTTTGTCCACTTCGAAAAGTTTGGCCAAATTAGCTTCACTTGTTTTTAGTCTTTCGACCAAAGAAAGTAGGATTTTATCTTTTTCAAGCGCCTCATTCCGAAGAGTTATAATTTCCGAGCGTAAATTCTAGGCTATCTTCGTGCTCTCATCTTCAGAATACTTTTGGGCTTTTAAAGCTTTGCTTAAAATGAGACACTCATAATAAGAAAAATGTCTATTAAAACAAGAAAAAATATACTTAAATGATTACCAAAACATTGAGAGAAATATTAAACACAAACCTTTAGACTATTGCATGCTAAGTTGTCTGCCAGATGATCGTTCGGCATTAAGGATAGCCCAAGCTCTATGGCGGAACCACCCGAATTATTCCAGCTTAAGTGCCTAAGTCACGCCCCAGGGGCAGCAACACACTTAAATCGGAATAACCCGTCAGTCCCTCAGATCTAGTCTGATAGAGCCACTTAACCAGGATCAAATTCCACAATCTCACTCGAAGGTGAGTCACAGAAGAAATACAATAAAACAGAAAACCTCAAATTAAGTACTGAATTATTACATAGAATGGAGTTTTTCGAGTAGCAATAAGAGTTCACGAAATAAAATGCAGGGGATAATCGATGTCGTCGATATCGAGGAATTGGGCAAGGCCTAGCCCACTACTCCTCGTGCTCCTCTCCTGCCGGAGCAACATCCCACTTGACCGTCCAACCCGGTGGCAGGGTGGTCGACCAAGTCACACCATCAACCATATCCTGAATTGTACCTACAAAAATTATGCCACAAGCAAGGCTGAGTATACTAATACTCAGCTAGACTTACCCGGTGTGAGGAATCTACTCCTCTACCTCTAGACTATGCAGCTGTTTGGCTGAGGGGTTTGGTTTGCCAAAAGCACTAGCTGTTTCTAAAATCAATTCTTAGCTTTTCAAATTCTAGTATTATTATTTCAGCTACGTTTGCTCCTTCTAAGCATACATGGTAACAAGCATTTAGTTCAATCAACAAATTGTCTCATGTAACCTCATTTCACTTCTTACTCGATGTAGTACAAGGGGTCAAGCAGTCTCATTAGCTACGAGAAGCAGACGATTCGAATCGAGTTTTTAACCTTGCAAGGTAAACCTAAACACACGACATGTCAGGGCACTCCGTCCCCACACATGTCAACCGTCCCCATCGATTCCCCGTTCGCGTCCAGGCCTCACCGCCTTGGCATACAATGCTCCACTGACCCCGGCTGCCGTCATGCAGTGACCGCACTTGTACCCACCATAGCTAGCATGGGAGACCCAGTCTCAGGTCGCGTGAGGGATAAAGTCCGTGCCCGGCTTCACTCAGGTACTAGGTTTACCGGTTACCATATTTCCCGACATGTGCTTAGTACGTTCAAAAGCTTGACTCAGGTATCCACACATTAATCCTTAATTCCTTTTTCCCATCTCATGGTCAAGGCATCCTCCCTGGATCCAAGTCCATAGACTAACATAGATCCTGTTGTCAAGATGAATACAATCAATTCCTGACCTCGCGCGAGTGCTAGAAAAATCACTCGACTTCTACCGAGATCCTGATTAGCAAAGCAGCTACTCGACCTAGCATACTAGTATTCATCTCAAAAAGGAATCCTAAGTTCATGCAACTAGAGGTTTCAAGCAACTCCTACACTTAAGTGCACAGCACAAACCTACAAACATTAAGTGTAGTAAAATAGCATATATAAATGGTTATGCATAAAACCGGGGCTTGCCTTCAATAGCTGGGGCTGCGGGGAGATCCTCGATAGTAGCCTCGGGAGCTTGCTCCAGGTCCTCCTCTTGGACAGTTCCTTGCTCGGGGATGAGCACGTACTCTCTGTCAGCTAGATTACAATCTAATGAATGCAGTGCGTAAGATATATGCATGATATGATATGTGCTTTAGTAATTTAAACTTCTGATGGTGTATGATCTACTGGAGTTAGATAGAGCTACATCTTGCTTATACGAGATTTTTAGTGGTATACTTGGTAGATTGGACCAAACTTAGCTAAGTTAAGTGGTAGGTTTATCTTTAGGGTTACACTGAATTCTTTTTAAGGTCTTTAGTAAGAATTGCCAAGAATTCAAGTTGGACTTAGTGGAGTGAGGTTTATCTTTCCTCTTTTTCCCTCGATCTTCTTTAGGGTTTTAGGGTGGGTTTGAACTACAAGTCACCTTAATAAATTTTTAAAAATTCTGTAAAAATTATAGTGGCTTATTACTGGTGTATGATTCTCTGTCTCAAAATTTGAGGTTCTAGAAGTGAATAGTTTTCTCTAGACAAAATTGCCAAATTTTAGGGCAGAAGGGGTGATTTGAACTAGAACTATCATTCAATAGTAGGTAATTCCCTAGGACTTATTTTTGCTGGCATTTAGATGCTATAACATGACTTGGTGCAAATTTCTAGCCATTAATACTTATTAGTTATTTTACTAGTATTTTCCAAAGTTTCTAGCCAAAGGGGTGCTTTCTACTACCACTATATTTGAAAAATATCAAACAACAGATTTCTGATTTTTCTTAGCTTCTTCTTTGCGCAAGAGCAATCATTCTGAATTTTGGCATCTTTTTCCTTAAGGGAAGGGGTGGTATGCATTAATTGGATTAAATGGCCTTTTTTTATAAAATATTGACAATAGGTATTATTTTGCATCCTTTCAATGGGTTTGTATTTTTTTGTGATGGTCTATCTCATTATTTGATCTAGCAAAATTTTATTTGCCCATTATTGCATTATTTTGGGTTACTCATGACTTATTTGGAATATGACTCATTATCATATTATATTTATTTACCTTACTTAAAATGATGGGCTCGGATGTCCATTATTTTTGCAGTGGGGTTTTGGTGGTTACAAGTCCACTGGATTTTTATTATCAATTTTGGGTTTGGTTTTATAATTCTAATAATTGATTTCTAGTTGGAATAATGCTAAATAAAACATTTCTCTTTGAATTTAATCTAGACTAAAGATTTCTTTTTTTTTCTACATTCTTTGTTACTTAAGCAACTAGAGAAAAATAATTTCATCCACTGGTCATTAATTTCTAAGGCCTTTCTGATTTTCCTAAGGTTTGGGCAAGAATGGCTTTTAATAGATATCCCCACTAAATTTTTCAATACTGGGGTTCTTACTATTTTTAAACAGTGTTTAAGTGGGGTTTGAACATCTATAAATTTTCTTAGGTTCAGCACAGAAGCATAGTTAATTTTCATTAATTAGACAAGGTTTGGTCTGTTTCTGTATTTAATTTTAAACTCTAAAAATTAGAACAGAAAGCATAGGGTTCAGTATTTTTAATTGGTAGTCCATAATATCTAGAATCCAACAAAATTGGTTTGACAATTTTAGGTTAAGTATTCATCAAGTTATGAATTTTCTAAGTTCTCTATTCATTAAAAAGATTTAAACAAAAATGATTAAATGAAAACTACTTTGCAACGGGGTCCCTGGCGGGTGTTTTAAGTTTTCCTTACAGACTAGTCCCTGGGCGACTATTCAATTGAGTCACTTACATCTCAGAAAACCCCCTGGATTCTTCTAATCCTAACCCGAGGTCCTTTCCCCAACCTAAACAGTACCCGCGGCGGAAGAAAGGGCGGAGGGGCTTACCGGCGGCGAGACTGCTCTGGTGAGGTGGCCGAGGGTGTAGGGGAGGTCCTTTGGGTCACGGTGATGTGCGGGTCGCCATCGGGGATGGTCGGAGTCAGCCGGTCTGCGTGCGCAGGCGGGGGAGCTCGTTGGCGGCAAGGAGTTCGGCCTATCCAGGGCATAATTGACCAATCAAACGGGTTAGAGAGCTTCACCAGGGGTCAAGGAAGGTGTGAGCGCAAGGAATTGAAGAATGGCTCACCGGAGAGCTCGATTCACGCGTGGGGGCAGGCGACCGAAGTCCGGTGATGGTGATCTCGGGATTCCGGTGAAGTTTTGCTGGGTCCGAGGACATGGAAAGCTTCAGAAGCTAATGGCGAAGCTAACCGAAGCGCTGGTGCGACTTGGGAGTGACTGGAGTGGGCTGGCCATGGTGGCCCAGGCACTGGCGGCAATGGCGGGCGGAAAGGAGCTCGCCGGAGCTAAGGAGGGGCGTCTGGCCGGCGATGGTGAGCACGGGGTGAAGTGAGGCGCGTCCGAGGAGGCTTTATAGGCGTGGGCCGGCACGGCCGAGGGCGGGGCTCTGACAAGCGCTCGAGGCGTGCGCGGCGAACGCCAGTGAGCGCTCTGGCGCCTGGCACTGCGTCGAGCACGAGGCAGCGCAGAGAGAGGTTGAGTTCAAGCGCGGATTGGCCCCAAATCTTTGAGATTATGGCCATGATCCCGTTGAGAGATCTCTTCCTCTTAGGTTCCTTTGTCGTTTGTGTGTGGAGGCTAGCAGGTTTGGCTGACTGGATTAAGAGATAGAGAGGGAAGAAATCTGGTTTGTCTCACTGCCACACACAGGGGGAAAATAGCTAGTTTGACGTGTCCAAGGCACGCGTCCCGATGCCATCTTCTGGCACAAGACAGAGAGGTTAGTTATGCACGTTTTTGTTAATGGGGCCATTAGGATTTGAGTTAGGGATCAAGGTGAACACGCTTGATCTTTGGCTCAATGTCTGAAATTCAGAATTCTGAATTTCAGAATTCCCTAATGAAATCCCACTTGAGGAGCTTGTTTAGGGTTTTATTTAAATTGTTTTGGCCAAGCTTCCATAATCTTTGTTATTGCTTATTTAGTGTACTTTAATGTTTATAATTGGCCCAAGCCATGATTTTATATTTTTCATACCCTTTTCCCCTTTCTCTTGAATTTTGTTTATAGGGCTCAATTAGGGTTTTTATTGGGGTTGCAACATTTTTTTTGAAAACCCATTTGCCTTGAACATGATACTTTTAAGTATAAGCTTAGTGGATCCTTTATTCTTAAGTCAATTGGGTGCTCATGCTCAATTTGGTTCACATAAATTGATGGTTCTTTGGTTAGCATTTGAGAGAAACCCTTGGTGACACTGGGGTGTCACAACCTTCTCCCCTTAAAGGAATCTCATCTCGAGATTCGGGTCAGAGTCCTCCCGGGGTGAAGCGAAGGGTGAGACTTATAGGAAGTGGATGCTCTTATTATTAGGGCAATTTGCTCTTCGAGTGTCATTCTCTTTGCAACTTCAGAAGGAAGTCCTTTTTAAATCTTGTTTCATGGTTACTTCATTCTGGATTAAGATCATATTTCTGAATTTTAGATTCGAAGGGCAGGAGGAGGGGTTGGGTGTGATTATGTACCAGTTTCCTTAGGTAGGAAATCGGGGAAGTTGGATCTCAAGAATTCCTCAGTCTCCCAAGTAGCCTCTTCCTCCGAGTGATTACTCCACTGGACCTTGTACATCTTGATCGATTTAGCCCGAGTTGATCTTTCTTTGCAATCCAGAATCTTGGAAGGGTACTCTTGGTACGATAGATCTGGCTCTATCTCCAATTCTGGCTCTGCTATGATCTCGGTCGGCAATCGAACACACTTCTTCAGCTGAGATACATGGAACACACTGTTAATGGCAAACATTTTTGAAGGTAACTTCAGCTTATATGCCACAGGTCCACAGGTTTCTATGATCTCATAAGGTCCAATGTAACGAGGGGCTAGCTTGCCTTTGATTCCAAACCTCTGCACTCCCTTGGTGGGTGATACCTTGAGGTACATGAAATATCCCACCTTGAACTGGAGAGGTTTCCTTCTTTTATCATGGTAACTCTTCTGCCTGGCCTGAGCAGCTTCTAGATTTTTCCTGATTAGTTTGACCTTCCTTTCGGCTTCAGTCACTAAGTCAGGTCCGAAAACTTCTCTTTCTCCAGGCTGAGACCAATTGAGTGGTGTCCTACACCTTCTTCCATAGAGAGCTTCAAAGGGTGCCATTCTTAGGCTGGATTGATAACTGTTGTTATAAGCAAACTCTGCCAAGGAGTGGTGCTTATCCCAGTTCTTGCCACAATCGATTGCACAAGCTCTCAGCATATCCTCCAGAATTTGGTTTACCCTTTCAGTCTGACCATTAGTCTGTGGGTGGTAAGCTGAACTTCTGATTAGCTTGGTTCCCAAAGACTCTTGCAGTTGTTCCCAAAATCTGGCAACAAATTGGGCTCCTCGGTTAGAAACAATGGTCCGAGGTAATCCGTGCAAACACACGATCCTGTCAATGTACAACTCTGCATACTTTTGAGCCTTATCCGTGGTGTGCACAGGGAGAAAATGTGCCACTTTCGTCAGTCGGTCCACAATAACCCAAATCGAATCATGATGACGAGAGGTGTTGGGCAGACCCACGATGAAATCCATGCTGATGTCATCCCATTTCCACGAAGGTATAGATAGGGGTTGCAAAGCTCCAGCTGATTTCAAGTGTCTTGCCTTTATCCTCTGACAGGTGTCACATTCCGATACATACTGGGCTATCTCCCTCTTCATTCTGGTCCACCAATACAAAGGCTTCAGATCATGGTACATTTTGGTGCTTCCCGGATGCATAGAGAATTTGGAGAGATGAGCCTCGTCCAAGATTTTCTTCTTAAGGTCCTTGTTTTTAGGAATCACCAATCTGCTTTTGAACCATAATACACCCTTTTCATCTTGGCAGAAACATTTATACTTCTCAACCTTCTGATGAAGATTCTGCTTGATAATCTGCACTCCCTTGTCACTGAGCTGAGCCATGATGATCTGGTCTTGCAAGGCTGGCTCAATAGAAATGTGAGACAAGGCACCAGAAGAAATCACTTCAATTTGCATTTTGCTCAACTCATCACACAAGGTGTTGATGCGAGAATCCATCAGAATACAATTGCATTGCAACTTCCGACTCAAGGCATCTGCTACCACATTGGCTTTCCCTGGGTGATAATGTACCTCCAGGTCATAATCCTTGATCAGCTCTAGCCATCTTCTCTGCCTCATGTTGAGATCAGCTTGAGTAAAGATGTACTTAAGGCTCTTATGATCAGTGAAGATGTTGCAGTGGGTTCCCATCAAATAGTGCCTCCACATTTTTAATGCATGAACCACTGCTGCTAACTCGAGGTCATGAGTGGGGTAATTTTGCTCATGAGGCCTGAGTGCTCTTGAGGCGTAAGCAATGACTCGGTTGTCTTGCATTAAGAGACAACCTAGTCTAGTGCCAGAGGCATCACAATACACATCAAAAGGCTTGATGTTGTCGGGTTGCGCTAATACTGGTGCTGAGGTCAGATGCTTCCTTAATGCATGGAAGGCGCCTTCGCACTTCTGACTCCAAACGAACTTGGCTTCTTTCTTCAATAGCTCAGTTATTGGCTTCGCAATTCGAGAGAAATCCGGAATAAATCTTTAGTAATAACCAGCTAATCCCAGAAAACTCCGAATCTGACGGACAGTCGTTGGTGGCTTCCAGTTCATCACCTCTTGCACCTTATCAGGATCAACAGCTATTCCAGCCTGAGAGATAGTGTGACCCAAGAATTTGATTTCCTTTAGCCAAAAATCACACTTGGACAACTTGGCATAAAGGTGGTGCTCTCGCAGACGTTGAAGCACTACATGCAAATGCCTGGCATGTTCTTCTTCGTTCTTAGAGTACACCAACATATCATCGATGAACACCACTACGAATTTGTCCAATTCAGGCATGAAAACAGAATTCATCAGATACATGAAATATGCTGGTGTATTAGTCAGCCCGAAAGACATCACCAAGAATTCATATAGCCCATATCTGGTTGAGAATGTCGTCTTCAGAATATTGCTTGCTCGTATCTTGATCTGATGGTAGCCGGAGCGAAGGTCTATTTTGGAAAACACCTTAGCCCTGACCAACTGGTCAAAAAGAACATCAATACGAGGCAAAGGATACTTGTTTTTGATAGTTACCGCATTAAGAGGGCGGTAATCTATACACAGCCTCAAGCTTTCATCCTTCTTCACAAACAGTGCTGGACATCCCCAAGGCGAAGTACTTGGGCGAATAAACCCCTTATCCAGCAACTCCTGCAATTGCTTTTTCAATTCTGCCAACTCAGCGTGTGGCATTCAGTAGGGCCTCTTGGAAATTGGTGCCGTTCCCGGTTGCAACTCGATGGCAAATTCAATATCCCGGTCGGGTGGCATTCCTGGCAATTCGTCTGGAAAGACATCTGCATACTCACAGACCACTGGGATCTTCTTCAGAGGTAACTCCAACATATAGAAAGCACATGACTGAGTAGATCTCTGACTGGGCAGAATCAAGGTGAAGTTCCCACAGAACAGAGAATTGATTTCCACAATACGGCTGGCTACATCAAGCACAACTTGGTGCAGGGTCATCCAATTAGCTCCCAGAATAATGTCCACATTTTCCAAACCCAAAGCAAGAAGGGTGGTTTTGACAATGTGGCTTCCCAGTTGAATAGGCACACTTTGGTTAATTGATTAGTTGAAATTTTACCCCTAGGTGTGACTATCATAAATGACCCTTTCGAGTGAGAGAATGGCAGTTCACATTTAGCACTGAACTTTTGGCTAATGAAACTATGAGATGCACCAGAATCAAATAGAATTAAAGCAGGTTGATTATAAACTGAAAAGATACCGGTCATGATAGGAGCTCCCTCAGGTACTTCCTCTAGAGTAGTGAAGTTAAGCTTCCCTTGCCTGACTTGTACCTTCTGCTTTCTTCCCTTGTCTTGACTTGGTGCTGACATCTGCCTTTGCTGGTTCTTGGGGCAATTCTTGGCATAGTGGCCCACATTGCCACAAGTGAAACATTTGTTCCCATTGCCCTAGCGGAACTGCTGCTGCTACGGAGGCTGATTGTTTCTTGGAGCGGGAGCTGGAAAGTGGTTGGGTGCCAGCTGCTGCTGCTGAGGTGGCCTGATCACCCATCTGCCTGCCTGCTGCTGGAAACCCCTGCTCTGATTGTGAGAAACAATCCTGAACCTCTGGGCCTGAGCGGATGGTGCTGCCATTGGTGCTTTTCTCTTCTTTTCTGCACGGTGGGCTACAATACAGTCCTCCTGGGAGATGGCCAGGTTGACCAACTCATTGAAGCTATCAGCCCAGACAGTGTTGAGTCGTTCCCGTAGCTTGGTGTTAAGACCCCTACGGAAGCGGTCTCTCTTCTTCTCATCAGAATCAGCATGGTAACCTGCATACTGGCATAGGTCGTTGAAGGCCTGCGCATACTGCAGTACCGTGCGGGTCCCTTGATTAAGTGCCATAAACTCATTCAGCTTGTGGTCAAGAATGCCAGCTGGGATGTGGTGCCCTCTGAAAGCAGTCTTGAATTCCTCCTAAGACACTTCACAATCAGCGGGGAGCATAGCACGGAAGTGGTCCCACCAAGTCCGAGCAGATCCGTGAAGCTGCTGCGCGGCGAAGCGAGTCTTGGTAGCATCAGGGCAGTCTCCCGTGAGGAGGGGAAACTTGGACTCAACGATGCGGAGCCATACGTCAGCGTCCAACAGATCCTCTGCCTTGGTGAACAAGGGTGGTTGCGTGCTTAGGAACTCCTGGTAGGTTGCCGCTGCCGGAGGTCGCTGATGCTGGCCTCCACCATGCTGCTGAGGGTGGGGCTGGCGCTGCAAGAGCTGTCGCAGAATCTCATTCTGCTGGGCCATCAGCTCTTGCACTGTGGGAGCTAGAGGAGGTGGCGGGGGAACCTGCTCATTATGCCCGCGACGCTGCCTAGCTGCCATCTGAAAACAGAGATTGTCGCCATTGTTATCCCAACTCACAATTTCGAACGACAAGATATCATCTCATATGGAAGGAATAATGCCATAATCATAATATTAGGTTCGAAATGAAGATAACATGGTTACAACATCCCACAGATTTCGATGGTTCACAGGGTTACATTAACCAGGGGAAGGTTCCCGCAAGCCTAGTCCAAAATCTGACAGTAACTAAGCTCGCATAGGTTTCTATCCGCCTAAAAGCGTCGAAGTGACTGATCAACCCTGAGTGGTGGACGTGACACTGGATACGGGTGAGGGAGGCATCGCGGAGGTAGTCCCATTGGCACTAGGGGCTGGTCCTAGCTCCTCGGGAGCCTCTTCTCCCTCGCTTCCGGCTTCATTGGCCTCCATCTCCAAGTGGTGCATGTCCAGGTGGTCATTTTCTTCTTCGAGTTCCCTCTGCACATCGTGGAGCTAGTTCTCCAAGACATCAATAGTGTTGTCTCGGATCTCCACCTGCTGCTCCAAGGTGGTAATGCGCTGACTCAGCCTTTCCACCTGCAGATCCTTCTCCACCAACTCAGAGGATAAATCGACCACAAAATCTTCTCGACTATCGAGAGTGAGCTTGGTGGTTTGAGCTATGTTAGCAAGGTGTGCCATAGCGTCACTCTGAAGGGCCTGAAGGCGGTACAGTGCACTCATGCACTGAACGGTGACCCTCCCAACCAAGTCAGGATACATTGCCCACACATCCTTCACATGGCTCACACGGTTACACCACATGGGGTCATCCTTCTTCTCAGCAGGGAAGAGTCCCAAGGGGTGCATCACCATCTCCAGGGGATGGTAGTCACAGAAAGTCGTCAGAGTCTTCATGGCTGTCGCTTCAGTGGTGTCATCCGTCCTGAATCCAATTGTCTTGGAATCAAGAGAACGCCAACCTGGCTGAAGGGGATGAGCCTCCAAAGTCAGCCAGAACCAACAACGAGGTACCCGATGCTCCTCATACAACTGCACCATGTACAAAGGGGGCATAGGGTAACCGGCGGAGTTAAGCACTTCCCACAAGATGGAAGGAAAGCCATCGCGAGAAAGGAAGTCAGAACTGAAATGAGTGTCTCCTCCACTGGCGGGGGTGGGTGAATTCATCTGCGGAAGGGTATCAAAGGTAAAGATTATGGTGGAAGGAAAAATAAAAGAGCCCGGATGGGTTTTTAAAGGAAGTGGGTTAACTCAAGTTTTAATTCCCTTTTGTGTTTTATAATGCATGCATGCTGGAAATAACGTCTCCTCTCCAAATAATAGGGTGCTCTTAGGGCATCCTAAAAAGTCTAAGTACTGGCCCACGGGGCCTACTTAACTAGCCACCTATTTCTCCCTCTATGCCTAAGGCCTTCCGTCCTAGGTCTAGCGGTCTAGTCCTGACGATTCGTAGCAGTTTCTAGGCAAGTTTTAGATTTTGAAAATGGTATTCATGGTTTATTGTCCTTTTCTGTGGTGGAACCTGGCTCCGATACCAGCTGTGGTGGAACCACCCGAATTATTCCAGCTTAAGTGCCTAAGTCACGCCCCAGGGGCAGCAACACACTTAAATCAGAATAACCCGTCAGTCCCTCAGATCTAGTCTGATAGAGCCACTTAACCAGGATCAAATTCCACAATCTCACTCGAAGGTGAGTCATAGAAGAAATACAATAAAACAGGAAACCTCAAATTAAGTACTGAATTATTACATAGAACGGAGTTTTTCGAGTAGCAATAAGAGTTCACGAAATAAAATGCAGGGGATAATCGATGTCGTCGATATCGAGGAATTGGGCAAGGCCTAGCCCACTACTCCTCGTGCTCCTCTCCTGCCGGAGCAACATCCCACTCGACCGTCCAACCTGGTGGCAGTGTGGTAGGCCAAGTCACACCATCAACCATATCCTGAATCGTACCTGCAAAAATTATGCCACAAGCAAGGCTGAGTATACTAATACTCAGCTAGACTTACCCGGTGTGAGGAATCTACTCCTCTACCTCTAGACTATGTAGCTGTTTGGCTGAGGGGTTTGGTTTGCCAAAAGCACTAGCTGTTTCTAAAATCAATTCTTAGCTTTTCAAATTCTAGTATTATTATTTCAGCTACGTTTGCTCCTTCTAAGCATACATGGTAACAAGCATTTAGTTCAATCAACAAATTGTCTCATGTACCCTCATTTCACTTCTTACTCGATGTAGTACAAGGGGTCAAGCAGTCTCATTAGCCGCGAGAAGCAGACGATTCGAATCGAGTTTTTAACCTTGCAAGGTAATCCTAAACACACAACATGTCAGGGCACTCCGTCCCCACACATGTCAACCGTCCCCATCGATTCCCCGTTCGCGTCCAGGCCTCACCGCCTTGGCATACAATGCTCCACTGACCCCATCTGCCGCCGTGCAGTGACCGCACTTGTACCCACCATAGCTAGCATGGGAGACCCAGTCTCAGGTCGCGTGAGGGATAAAGTCCACGCCCGGCTTCACTCAGGTACTAGGTTTACCGGTTACCATATTTCCCGACATGTTCTTAGTACGTTCAAAAGCTTGACTCAGGTATCCACACATTAATCCTTAATTCCTTTTTCCCGTCTCATGGTCAAGGCATCCTCCCTGGATCCAAGTCCATAGACTAACATAGATCCCGTTGTCAAGATGAATACAATCAATTCCTGACCTCGCGCGAGTGCTAGAAAAATCACTCGACTTCTACCGAGATCCTGATTAGCAAAGCAGCTACTCGACCTAGCATACTAGTATTCATCTCAAAAAGGAATCCTAAGTTCATGCAACTAGAGGTTTCAAGCAACTCCTACACTTAAGTGCACAGCACAAACCTACAAACATTAAGTGTAGTAAAATAGCATATATAAATGGTTATGCATAAAATTTGGGCTTGCCTTCAATAGCTGGGGCTATGGGGAGATCCTCGATAGCAGCCTTGGGAGCTTGCTCCTGGTCCTCCTCTTGGACAGTTCCTTGCTCGGGGATGAGCACGTACTCTCCGTCAGCTAGATTACAATCTAATGAATGCAGTGCGTAAGATATATGCATGATATAATATGTGCTTTAGTAATTTAAACTTCTGATGGTGTATGATCTACTGGAGTTAGATAGAGCTACATCTTGCTTATACGAGATTTTTAGTGGTATACTTGGTAGATTGGACCAAACTTAGCTAAGTTAAGTGATAGGTTTATCTTTGGGGTTCCACTGAATTCTTTTTAAGGTCTTTAGTAAGAATTGCCAAGAATTCAAGTTGGACTTAGTGGAGTGAGGTTTATCTTTCCTCTTTTTCCCTCGATCTTCTTTAGGGTTTTAGGGTGGGTTTGAACTACAAGTCACCTTAATAATTTTTCAAAAATTCTGTAAAAATTACAGTGGCTTATTACTGGTGTATGATTCTCTGTCTCAAAATTTGAGGTTCTAGAAGTGAATAGTTTTCTCTAGACAAAATTGCCAAATTTTAGGGCAGAAGGGGTGATTTGAACTACAACTATCATTCAATAGTAGGTAATTCCCTAGGACTTATTTTTGCTGGCATTTAGATGCTATAACATGACTTGGTGCAAATTTCTAGCCATTAATACTTATTAGTTATTTTACTAGGATTTTCCAAATTTTCTATCCAAAGGGGTGCTTTCTACTACCACTATATCTGAAAAATATCAAACAACAGATTTCTGATTTTTCTTAGCTTCTTCTTTGCGCAAGAGCAATCATTCTGAAGTTTGGCATCTTTTTGCTTAAGGGAAGGGGTGGTATGCATTAATTGGATTAAATGGCCTTTTTTATAAAATATTGACAATAGGTATTATTTTGCATCCTTTCAATGGGTTTGTATTTTTCTCTGATGGCCTATCTCAATATTTGATCTAGCAAAATTTTATTTTCCCATTATTGCATTATTTTGGGTTACTCATGACTTATTTGGAATATGACTCATTATCATATTATATTTATTTACCTTACTTAAAATGATGGGCTCGGATGTCCATTATTTTTGCAGTGGGGTTTTGGTGGTTAGAGGTCCACTGGATTTTTATTATCAATTTTGGGTTTGGTTTTATAATTCTAATAATTGATTTCTTGTTGAAATAATGCTAAATAAAGCATTTCTCTTTGAATTTAATCTAAACTAAAGGTTTCTTTATTTTTCCTAGGTCCTTTGTTACTTAAGCAACTAGAGAAAAATAATTTCATCCACTGGTCATTAATTTCTAAGGCCTTTCTGATTTTCCTAAGGTTTGGGCAAAAATGGCTTTTAATAGATATCCCCACTAAATTTTTCAATACTGGGGTTCTTACTATTTTTAAACAATGTTTAAGTGGGGTTTGAACATCTACAAATTTTCTTAGGTTCAGCACAGAAGCATAGTTAATTTTCTTTAATTAGACAAGGTTTGGTCAGTTTCTGTATTTAATTTTAAACTCTAAAATTAGAACAGAAAGCATAGGGTTCAGTATTTTTAATTGGTAGTCCATAATATTTAGAATCCAGCAAAATTGGTTTTACAATTTTAGGTTAAGTATTCATCAAGTTATGAATTTTCTAAGTTCTCTATTCATTAAAAAGATTTAAACAGAAATGATTAAATGGAAAACTACTTTGCAACGTTGTCCCTGGCGGGTGTTCTAAGTTTTCCTTACAGACTAGTCCCTTGGCGACTATTCAATTGAGTCACTGACATCTCAGAAAACTCCCTGGATTCTTCTAATCCTAACCCGAGGTTCTTTCCCCAACCTAAACAGTCCGCGGCGGAAGAAAGGGCGGAGGGGCTTACCAGCGGCGAGACTGCTCCGGTGAGGTGGCCGAGGGTGTAGGGGAGGTCCTGAGGGTCACAGCGATGTGCGGGTCGCCGTCGGGGATGGTCGGAGTCGGCCGGTCCACGTGCGCAGGCGGGAGAGCTCGTCGGCGACGAGGAGTCCGGCCTATCCAGGGCATAATTGACCAATCAAACGGGTCAGAGAGCTTCACCAGGGGTCAAGGAATGTGTGAGCGCAAGGAATTGAAGAATGGCTCATCGGAGAGCTCGGTCCACGCGTGGGGCGGGCGACCGAAGTCCGGCGAGGGTGATCTCGGGATTCCGGTGAAGTTTTGCCGGGTCCGAGGACTTGGAAAGCTTCACAAGCTAATGGCGAAGCTAACCGAAGCGCTGGCGCGACTTGGGGGGTGACTGGAGTGGGCTGGCCACGGTGGCCGAGGCTCTAGCGGCAATGGCGGGCGGAAAGGAGCTCGCCGGAGCTAAGGAGGGGCGTCTAGCCGGCGATGGTGAGCACGGGGTGAAGTGAGGCACGCTCGAGGAGGCTTTATAGGTGCGGGCGGGCACGACCGAGGGTGGGGCTCTGACAAGCGCTCGGGGCGGGCGCGGCGAACGCCAGTGCGCGCTCTAGCGCCTGGCACAGCGTCGAGCACGAGGCAGCGCGGAGAGAGGTCGAGTTCAAGCATGGATTGGCCCCAAATCTTTGAGATTATGGCCATGATCCCGTTGAGAGATCTCTTCCTCTCAGGTTCCTTTGTCGTTTGTGTGTGGAGGCTAGCAGGTTTGGCTGACTGGATTAAGAGATAGAGAGGGAAGAAATCTGGTTTGTCTCACTGCCGCACATAGGGGGAAGATCTCTGGTTTGACGTGTCCAAGGCACGCGTCCCGATGCCATCTTCTGGCACAAGACAGAGAGGTTAGTTATGCACGTTTTTGTTAATGGGGCCATTAGGATTTGAGTTAGGGATCAAGGTGAACACGCTTGATCTTTGGCTCAAGGTCTGAAATTCAGAATTCTGAATTTCAGAATTCCATAATGAAATCCCACTTGAGGAGCTTGTTTAGGGTTTTATTTAAATTGTTTTGGCCAAGCTTCCATAATCTTTGTTGTTGCTTATTTAGTGTACTTTAATGTTTATAATTGGCCCAAGCCATGATTTATATTTTTCATACCCTTTTCCCCTTTCTCCTGAATTTTGTTTATAGGGCTCAATTAGGGTTTTTATTGGGGTTGCAACATTTTTTTTGAAAACCCATTTGCCTTGAAC
Organism: Zea luxurians; assembly: GCA_029449295.1. Classification (NCBI taxonomy): domain Eukaryota; kingdom Viridiplantae; phylum Streptophyta; class Magnoliopsida; order Poales; family Poaceae; genus Zea; species Zea luxurians. The sequence goes on from JAOPSE010000008.1 coordinate 132,536,433, forward strand.
ATGATACTTTTAAGTATAAGCTTAGTGGATCCTTTATTCTTAAGTCAATTGGGTGTTCATGCTCAATTTGGTTCACATAAATTGATGGTTCTTGGGTTAGCATTTGAGAAAAACCCTAGGTGACACTGGGGTGTCACAAGCTCAAGCTTCGGATAACCCATCTTGTCCATCATCTCTCGGCAAACATCGACCTCCTTGTTGTCAGGAAGGCAGTATAGAAAGATGTTTTCTTCATCTCCTTGGTACACCAAGGATCCTGGAGGATATTTCAGTTCCTTGGCGTAATGATGGGCCTCGGCAATTTGTATTTGTGTTAGCTGCTTTCCTAAAGCATGGCAGATAATGAAATCAAGATCTTCGGTCAATGTCGCTTCGGGTATCGATAGTGTCAACTTTTCTAGTAGACTTTCCTTTACTTGCTCTATTGGCCTAGTTTCTGAAGGTCTGGCCTTAGCGCAAGTAGGAGTAGCGCTAGCAAAAACAACTTCTCCCAATTCTTCAACTTTGTCTTTGGAAACCCTAGTAGGAGCAAGAGTAACCATCTTCAAAGGTTTTAGAACAGCGTCTAGAACACTGGCCATTCTCCTCCCTTTCCTAGGAGTCGTTGCTGGAATAGTTGTTGTCTTTGTCAACTCTAGCTATACTAGAGGAATCTGTAGCTTCAGCTGCTGGTCACTTCTCAAACTTTCTAATTTTGACTTCTCCGGTTGAACGGTGGTGGCTTCAGCTGCCACAGCAGGTATTACCTCCAAAGCTTCGGCAGATTCAAAGCGTAGTGCAGCAGCCCTCTCCAAAAAATAAGACTTTGGCCGATGAGTTATAATCTTCATTCTTTTGGGTTTCGGCGTAGTAGAAAGGGCAGTTGATGCAATCCTCCTCTTTGTCCCTTGCTTCTGAGCCAAAAAGTAGTAATCAGGGTACACAAAACCAATAACGTCAAAAATTCTATTCAGCCTTTTCTTTCCACGAGCAACGAAGGTGGTATTCATGGCTCAGTCTTTAGCTTTTCGTATATGCCCCAAACAAATCATCAGCGGTCGCTTCAATAGCCTCGAGACATTGATTATTCGGCTCCCAAACTGACTTCTGTAGCGGTATGTATATTTCAAATAAACCAGGCCACCTTTGCTTGAGCTATCAGTGGTCTCCTTCGACATTTCCCATTCATTAACAAGGGGTCATACTTTGAAAGCTATGTGTTCTTGAACCAAGTCCAATGTGCTAATGTAACTACACACAGTATTGAAGGCCACCAGGCAAGCTTGAGCCCGGTCACTATTCATGATCGAGGGCCTTCGAATGCCAAAGCGAGATTGTATTGGACGCTGAATTATATCTTTTACATCTTCCCTCTCAACCAAATCATTCTTAACATAGAACCGTTGCTTCATCCAAGATCCTGGCATTTCTTGCAAAACGTGGGAACAGGGCGTTTGCATCAGAGAAGTACACGAAGGAATAGCAACCAAAATTTTTGTGATATTGTTCCTTCCCCATTGCCTTCGTCTGATAAGACAATTCATGTATATTATAGAAACAATCAGCGTCCGATTCAAACCCCTGGCTTCTCATTGCCCAGATAAAAACCTTGATTTTGATCAAAGCTTTAGGGGTGAGTTGATGACGATATATCTCTAATCTTTTAAATACTTCAACAAGAATTTTATGCAGAGGAAACCGAAGGCTAGCCTTTATAAAACTCTTAAAAACAACCACTTCATCAGCTTCGGGAAGAGGAACAGTATTGAAAGTCGCCTAGAGGGGGGGTGAATAGGCGAAACCTGAAAATTAAAACTTTATCCCCTAACTAGATCCCTTGATTAGTGGTTAGAACAAGATATACAAATATCGGAGAATAGAAACTAAGTTCTTGCTTGAAAAGAGTATTGCTAAATAATGCGGGAGTGACAAATCAATACAACTAGTAAGTTATAGAATAACAAAGCAAGAAGCCTTAGATGAGAAGAGCACTAGGACAAGTTCTTTCTTGCAACGTGTTGCTTCACTAAATGGGAATTTAACTTGAAGCAACACCAAATGATATTAGCAAATAAAGGTGCAAGAAAACTTAGAGCAAGGGAAAACAAACAAATCACAAGCAATAAACACAATGGACACGGGTGATTTGTTTTACCGAGGTTCGGCCCTCGAAGGCCTAGTCCCCGTTGAGGAGTCCACTTAAGGACGGGTCTTTTTCAACCCTTTCCCTCTCTCCCCCGATCACACAAGGATCGGCGAGCTCTTCTTCTTCTCAAGGATCACTCTCGATCCCACAAGGACCACCACACTCTTTGGTGTCTCTTGTTTGCTCTTGCAAGCCTCCAACACTTTGGAGGAAGTTCGATGGGAGTCAATACTCCACGCACAAATGAACACTAAGATGTAGCACACACTATCTCTCAATGAATCTCACAAGGCGCTAGGGCTAAACTCAATTGAGTAGCTCTCAAATGCTTGCTCTCTCTTTTGTGGCACTTGTGTTGGTTGTAGTGGACTAAATCTTGTGTATAGGATGGATCAATGAATATAGGTGGTTGGGAGGGCTTGAGTATGTCAACTAGATGACTTGGAATGTTGCTTGGGCTCCCACACATTGAAGTGGCCGGTTGGGGTGGTATTTATAGCCACCAACCAAAATCTAGCCGTTGGTGAAAACTGGCTGTCGTATGGTGCACCGGACAGTCCGGTGCACACCGGACATGTCCGATGCGCCAGCCACGTCATCCGACCGTTAGGGTTCCGACCGTTGGAGCTCTGACTGCTGGGCCCGCCTGGATGTCCGTTGGCGCACCGGACATGCACTGTAGATTGTCCGGTGCGCCAGTATGGGCGTGCCTGACCTCTGCGCGCGCAGCGCGCGCATTTAATGCGTCGCAGGTAGCCGTTGGCGCCGAAATAGCCGTTGCCTCGCTGTTACACCGGACAGTCCGGTGAATTTTAGCGGAGCAGCTGGAATGAATTCCCGAGGCTGGCGAGTTCCGGAGGCCGCTCTTCCTTGGAGCACCGGACATGTCCGGTGTACACCGGACAGTCCGGTGAATTATAGCGGAGTTGCCTCTGGAATTTCCCGAAGGTGACGAGTTTGGAGTTGGAGTCCTCTGGTGCACCGGACATGTCCGGTGGCACACCGGACAGTCCGGTGCGCCAGACCAGAGGTGCCTTCGGTTGTCCCTTGCTCCTTTGTTTGAACCCAATACTTGGTCTTTTTATTGGCTAAGTGTGAACCTTTGGCACCTGTATAACTTATACACTCGAGCAAACTAGTTAGTCCAAATATTTGTGTTGGGCAATTCAACCACCAAAATTAATTAGGGACTAGGTGTAAGCCTAATTCCCTTTCAATCTCCCCCTTTTTGGTGATTGATGCCAACACAAACCAAAGCAAATATAAAAGTGCATAAATGAACTAGTTTGCATAATGTAAGTGCAAAGGTTGCTTGGAATTGAGCCAATATAAATACTTACAAGATATGCATGGATTGTTTCTTTATAATTAACATTTTGGACCACGCTTGCACCACAAGTTTTGTTTTTGCAAATTCTTTTGTAAATTCTTTTCAAAGTCCTTTTGCAAGATAGTCAAAGGTAAATGAATAAGATTTGAGAAACATTTTCAAGATTTGAAATTCTCTCCCCTTGTTCCAAATGCTTTTCCTTTGACTAAACAAAACTCCCCCTCAAATAAATTCTCCTCTTAGTGTTCAAGAGGGTTTTAAGATATCAAGTTTTGAAAATACTACTTGCTCCCCCTTTAGAACACAAAGAGATATCAATTTGAAATTTTCCAATTGAAAACCAATTTTAAAATTAGGGTGGTGGTGCGGTCCTTTTGCTTTGGGCCAATACTTTCTCCCCCTTTGGCATGAATCGCCAAAAACGGATACTTAGAATGAAATATAGGCCCTTTTCCTAACTATTTTCTCCCCTTTGGCAAATAAAACATATGAGTGAAGATTATACCAAAGATGGAGAGACATTGTGGAGTGATGGCGAAGGGTAGATAATATCGATAGAGTAGAGTGGAAGCTTTATCTTCGCCGAAGACTCCAATTCCCTTTCAATGTACCTATGACTTGGTTTGAAATTCACTTGAAAACACATTAGTCATAGCATATAAAAGAGATATGATCAAGAGGATATGTTAAATTAAGCATGATCATAGTTCTATATATCATAGATTGCTCCCCCTAAATATGTGCGAGAGGAAAAACATATTTTTGGCCTCAAATGCCAATTGCACATAATTAGGTAAATGAGAACATATCTATATCATACAGAATGTGAAGTGCATTGTGTCATAGTATAAGTGTGATGCTCATGACAGTTTATGCACTTATGAAAGCATGTTGTAAATATTTCAAGCTTTTTCCCTTAAGGATTTCAAAGAGGCTTAAGGACCATCCACCTTTGGAACAAAGGCAGCTTATCCTCGTTACAAGGTTAAGCTTTAAGCTCTTTGACAATAAAAGTACTTCATCTAGTTTTACCAAAGATGCACTAAAGTAGGAATGAATTTTGGGAAATTAAACTAGGTATGAAGCAGGGATAATACATGGACATGCTTTCTCTTCCTTTTATACAAGATATGCAAAGAATGTATAGAAAAGAAAGATTTAGGTACAAGTTTAAATGAAAGGAGATAGTTTTACCTTTATGTACCTTTACATAGGGACGCTCTCTTCATTGTGCTTGTCCTTAGTCTTAGATGCTTAAGACCAATTCTTAATGACAATATATGGAAATATTTTACACAAGAGAGAGTTCTACAACTAGTGATCTTTTCAAGTTATTGTTAGCATATATCAAATGGGTCACAAGTTGCATAAATGTATCATGAATTCTCCTTTTAACTTAGTGCATATCAAGAGAGAGATATCGATTGATAGAATATACGGCACTAAGAAGTATGATTGTTGATTGAAGTTATTCAATGATCAAACAAATAACAGATGTGATCAAAAGAACAACATACACATTAGATTATCAATTAAGCTTAGAGTAGGAGAATCCAGCAAATATGTTACTTTAGAGTGAAAGACAAGAATTTAAAGTAGTAGCATACTTCATGAGAAACTTATTCTCATGCAAGAGACTATATGAAATTACTAAGATAAAGCAATAGTCTCAACATAATCAAGATATAAAAAGAGGCTCCCTCTAAAGATATGCATCAAGAATTTGAATGAATTGAATGGATGCATTTACTTGGAAGACAAATAGGGAGAACCATTATACATCTTGATCAGGGCTCATTAAATTTGCAATAAACAACTTGAGCCTGGTACTCTCATTATGAAAGGAATTAGAATACTCACAACCACACCATTGATTGTTTCGTAGAAGTAGGTGGTGTTGTTCTTGATGTTCTCTTCTTTCATTTGAGAGTCCTCCCTTTGCAGTGGCTTCTTTTTCCTTTCAAACTTATTGAAAATACTCAAGAAGGATGTTAGTAACACAAGGGAGTATATAATGAAGGATGATTTCTTTTAGATAGGAAATAAGCATAATTCATCATTCATAAGTCACACAGACATGAAGTAAAATCCTTAACATTAGTGCACTTTTACTTGAAAAGAGAAACATGCACTATTTAACAATTTGATTACTCATAGGAATTTACTTCTTTATATTGAACTTTATTAATTATTACATAAAACAGGTCAATATGAGAATGGATATAGCAAAGGCATGAATTAGATTAAATATCCATTGAGATGAGAACCAAACTTAATTAAAAAGATGAGTTCCCATACCTTTGCTTTTTATCTTTCTTCTTTTGGGTGAAGAACAACCCATGAGGCTTGTGCACTTTCCTTTTTTTGTAGATATTCATAAGTAGGCTCAAGAGATACTTTGTTAGTAACACAAGCACTAGTTTCCATTTTTATAACCATTTTTGATAAGGAATGAAAAGCTAGATTACTAAAACATGGAAACTTCATAGCATGAACTAGATTATCCATAGATGATGTTATGCTCAATTTTAACTCATAAAACAAGCATAAATAATCCTTTGAGATTATAGGAATAAATCTAATTCATGATTTGGAAAGCGATAAATGTGAAAGAATCATATCCAATTTGAGCAAGTAGAAATACATCATAAAACATTGGATTGATTTTTCTTTTCATGTTAGATTACATGCTTCCAAAGAGAAACTTATTCTCTACAAGTGAGACTACTTGGGTTACTTAGATAAAAATCATTAGTCTCACTATTCTAGTTATAGAGAGAGTTTTCCTTTTACAAGTGTCCTAAGGATTTGAATTCCTTACATGACACCTTATTCTTTTAAGAACATGAAATATCTCTCTATATCTAGAATCATGGCAATAACAAGATAATTAGAGGAAGGATATGCCATGACATACTAGCAATAAATTAAAGCATGTAGATTGCCATAGTATGGAAATGATGAATGTGCAAACTACCATATGAGAGGAAATTCTTCAAAGAATGGTAATATCAATTTAAAGACATTTGAAGTGCTTCAATTTTTCTATGTGACTACACAAGACACATAAGAAATGATATTTTAAATACTTGCACTTAAAAGATAAGTGTTACCATCCTTTGGCTTTCCTCCATGCTGTAGGCCTTGATTTTTCGCATATGATATCTGTTCACTTCCTACAACATATAATATCTTCCTCGAGATGATATGAGTTTAAGACACAGCAATTTGAAAAATAACCTTGGGTCAATCATGGATATAGATCATTGAAGATTGATAGCTTGAATGGACTCTCTCAAGCACCCCAAGGCTTCATATCATCTCCTTCTCCTACAAATCTTGTCAAGCATATTTTGGTACCCATCGCTTGATGGGTCCATCACGGTTAGTCAACAAAGATCTAGGAACCCAAAAGTCCTTTGTGTTAGCACTAGGTAAACTCATTACCTTTCTAGCACAAGTTGCAATTTTGGGTTGCCTAGTTACATGAGAATTAATTGACAAGCTAGGAGTGGAATTGTTACCAATGGGACAATCCTTGCATTGATGTCCCTTCTTTCAGCATGTGTAGCATAGGCGTTTTTCAAGTTTTGAAGTTTTCTTCTTTCCTTGTTTGTTGCCGGCTACATGGTTAGTAAAAACTTTCTTTTCTAACCCTATGCCTTTTTGTTTTAAATGGGGACAAGATCTAAGCAAGTGTCCCTTCTTGGAGCATTTAAAACAAAGTCTATCATCCTTGTTAATAATCAAGCCATTTCTAATGTAGGGACATGACCTAATCAAGTGCCCCTCTTCAAAGCATTCACTACACCTCTTAATGTGAAGTGTGGCTTGATCATTACCTTGGATGTTACCTTTTGTGGAGGCGTGGTTGAGGCTTTTGGAGGAAGTGTTGAATTTCATCTTTTGTTTCTTCCTCTTGGCAATCCTCAAATCCTTGACATTTTCTTCAAGGGATGTAGTGCATGCCACGGTTGTTCCTGTCTCAAGCTTCTTCACCATGTGATCACGGTTATCTTGAGAAGGTTGAGCAATGCACTTCCCTTTTAGTTGTGTCAAGCTCATTTTTAGCCTCTCATTTTCTTCTTTGAGCTTTTGATATGTATCATCAGTTGTTCCTGCAAGTTCTAGCTCAAAAGAAGATTTGCTTGTCGACGGACAACAAGCATTAGCACATGGTAGTATAGTATCAATTTGAATACATGTGCACGAGTGAGGTTGTTGGGATTTTAAGTTTTCTATCACAACCTCATGAGCCAAATTTAATATGATATGATTATCCATAAGATTTTCATGAGAACATAGAAGCATATCATATTTTTCTTGAAAAGCTAGATTTTCAACTTTTAGCTTTTCTACTTGGTCCTTAAGCAAGGTATTCCTATTTACTAATTGAGCAATACAATGTAAAGCGTTATCATGCTCAATTGAAACAGTTTCATACCTTTGGACCAAATCAACATGAGAGCACTTTAGCTCCTCATGTTCTTTAGTCAACTCGTCAAAGCATTGCATCTTCATGGAGAGAATACTTTCTAGCCTTTGACGAGCTTCGCCTTGCTCTCTCGCTCTTTCTAGAAGTTTGAGCATTACCGCCTTATCTTCTTGGCTTAGGTGAGCATAGAGTTGCACAAAGCTTCTTTCTTCCTCCTCATCCTTATTTGTGCTTCCGCTATCATTTTCATTAGCCACACAACATATGTGGGAATCGAAATGGGAAGACAAACCTCTTGGAGAGGTGGATTCATCGTTTGGTCTCCTCCGTTCATTTTCTTCTTCTTCCTTGCAAGGGTTAGTATCACAAATACCAAAGGAAGTAGAAGCACAAAATGAACTATCATGTTTGGACTCATTAAATTTGCTTTTAATTCTAGTCCAAATATCATGCGCATCATGGATTGATTCATCATAATTCGATATGAAGGCATGATAATCTTCTTTGCTAAGAGAATTGCTTAAGATGTCAAAAGCTAGGTAGTTTAGGCGAAAACATCTTTGGCCCTCCTCGGAGATAATCTTTCCATTATAACTAGGAGGGAAGATACTCTTGTCTAAAATTTGTTCTAATTGAGGATCTATGGTTCTAAAAGCATTTATCACTCTAGTAGACCAAGAAACATAATTAGAACAATTGGAAAGTAATATCTCAAGAGTTACCTCCTTGTTCTCCTGGGTCTTCCTGTTCTTTTGGGATCTTCTACGAGCCATCACTTCGAGTTGTTAGACTCAAGATGAAGTGCCTAGCTCTGATACCAATTGAAAGTCGCCTAGAGGGGGGGGTGAATAGGCGAAACCTGAAAATTAAAACTTTATCCCCTAACTAGATCCCTTGATTAGTGGTTAGAACAAGATATACAAATATCGGAGAATAGAAACTAAGTTCTTGCTTGAAAAGAGTATTGCTAAATAATGCAGGAGTGACAAATCAATACAACTAGTAAGTTATAGAATAACAAAGCAAGAAGCCTTAGATGAGAAGAGCACTAGGACAAGTTCTTTCTTGCAACGTGTTGCTTCACTAAATGGGAATTTAACTTGAAGCAACACCTAATGATATTAGCAAATAAAGGTGCAAGAAAACTTAGAGCAAGGGAAAACAAACAAATCACAAGCAATAAACACAATGGACACGGGTGATTTGTTTTACCGAGGTTCGGCCCTTGAAGGCCTAGTCCCCGTTGAGGAGTCCACTTAAGGACGAGTCTTTTTCAACCCTTTCCCTCTCTCCCCCGATCACACAAGGATCGGCGAGCTCTTCTTCTTCTCAAGGATCACTCTCGATCCCACAAGGACCACCACACTCTTTGGTGTCTCTTGTTTGCTCTTACAAGCCTCCAACACTTTGGAGGAAGTTCGATGGGAGTCAATACTCCACGCACAAATGAACACTAAGATGTAGCACACACTATCTCTCAATGAATCTCACAAGGCGCTAGGGCTAAACTCAATTGAGTAGCTCTCAAATGCTTGCTCTCTCTTTTGTGGCACTTGTGTTGGTTGTAGTGGACTAAATCTTGTGTATAGGATGGATCAATGAATATAGGTGGTTGGGAGGGCTTGAGTATGTCAACTAGATGACTTGGAATATTGCTTGGGCTCCCACACATTGAAGTGGCCGGTTGGGGTGGTATTTATAGCCACCAACCAAAATCTAGCCGTTGGTGAAAACTGGCTGTCGTATGGTGCACCGGACAGTCCGGTGCACACCGGACATGTCTGGTGCGTCAGCCACGTCATCCGACCGTTAGGGTTCCGACCGTTGGAGCTCTGACTGCTGGGCCCGCCTGGATGTCCGTTGGCGCACCGGACATGCATTGTAGATTGTCCGGTGCGCCAGTATGGGCGTGCCTGACCTCTGCGCGCGCAGCGTGCGCATTTAATGCGTCGCAGGTAGCCGTTGGCGCCGAAATAGCCGTTACCCCGCTGTTACACCGGACAGTCCGGTATACACCGGACAATCCGGTGAATTTTAGCAGAGCAGCTGGAATGAATTCCCGAGGCTGGCGAGTTCCGGAGGCCGCTCTTCCTTGGAGCACCGGACATGTCCGGTGTACACCAGACAGTCCGGTGAATTATAGCGGAGTTGCCTCTGGAATTTCCCGAAGGTGACGAGTTTGGAGTTGGAGTCCTCTGGTGCACCGGACATATCCGGTGGCACACCGGACAGTCCGGTGCGCCAGACCAGAGGTGCCTTCGGTTGTCCCTTGCTCCTTTGTTTGAACCCAATACTTGGTCTTTTTATTGGCTAAGTGTGAACCTTTGGCACCTGTATAACTTATACACTCGAGCAAACTAGTTAGTCCAAATATTTGTGTTGGGCAATTCAACCACCAAAATTAATTAGGGACTAGGTGTAAGCCTAATTCCCTTTCAAGTATTCTCTCCTCTGGCCCTCACTATAGTTGTGTCACGAAAATATTTACCTTTCATTACTTCAATCTGTCCTCTCTTAACAGTGGATTTTTCAAATACAACATGACTTGGCCTCCACGGCCAGTCTCCGGCGTCATCGTTTTCACTCTCCACATCAAAATCCTCGCTATCACTAGAACCCTTAGACAGCACAGCTAACATCTTATCAGTAATTTTCTCAACATTGGTCCTCTCCATGGCTTCGTAGAAACCAACGAGTGCGGGATCCACGCTTTTCTTCTCTTTGGCCATTTCAACGATGATTACAAAAAAGCCGAAGCTTAGAAGCAATCGTGATTGTAGAGTCAGAAGGCTAAAACAACAAACCCGACGCAAAGCTTGATAGCACGAAAAATATTTTCAACGCAAACCCTCATATATATATACGCAAAGCACCACTGAGCGTTGGGTCCCACAATATAGAATGTCTCGCTATTCTAGCGAAGAGGTGTTTTTGGACCTTCGGCTAAAGGCCTTCGTTCATTTTGTAGTTTGAATTTGTTATAAAGGAACAAACTAATACTGCGAGGGGCTACTGTTGGTGTCACAACCCAACCAAGTTATCGGGCCCATGTACACCAATCCTTGTCGTCAAGTCCTCGTATAGATACGTAAGTGAATCAGATAACTTACTCGGGGTGCCGAGTTTCGATGAACTCGTTCATTTCCAAGGACCATTCACCCATGGTTGCAAATATTACAATAACCAGACATGAACATAAACTTTAAATACAGGAGTTGAGCGGAAGACTTTACAATAAGATAATATACATTAGAAAACCTTTAAGTATCCAAACCAAGTGGTATTTATTATTACATGCCTAGAGTAGATTCAAGTGCTAACTTATTACAATACCTAGGAAGAAACCATCTTCTCGCTGCACACACATAATAAACATAAGCAAAAGTCTCCAATGTGACTTTAACAAAACTCAAAGGTGTTTATAGTCTCTCCTACAGCAACAATGGGAACAAAACCCTGAGTATGGAATTACTCAGCAAGACTGACCCGTCTAAAGAAAATACTCTCAAGGACAAGCTAGTTTGCTGGGAATCAAGGTAAAGCTTACCAAATTTCAAAGACTCAGTTTTGCAGAAAAGCTCACTAGTAGTGGATCCTTATGCCAAACTTTTACTTCACAGGTTAAGTACTTTTCCTGAATCTAGATTTGCCTAATCTAGAACATTCACTTGTTCTACACTAACTTTATTTTGGCATCTTTAGTTCCACTTGTTATCTACGATGAAGGTTGAAGATCCAGTCTTCATATCCGAGAAGTTCGGTGATCCGAATTGATTAATACCTAGCTGGGGATCTCCAACCACACGACATATGTAGCACTTAACCCTTGCATATGTCAACTCGCACTTGGGTTTCTCAAGACCAGAACGGGTTCACGCGACCCGAGAGCACAGCACCCCACCATCCAGCCACTTGCTAGGTGGGCACATGTTACTCTCGCCATCTCTCCACTCCTAGTGCGTGCGAGCTGTTCTGGTATTGGTCCGACCGAGGCAAAGCTTACCCATGGTGAGGCATGTGGCCAGTTAAAGGGTCCTAGATCAGCAGGCCAACAAACATTGTGGTCCTTAATCGACACAAACGAGCGACCTTTCCTGCTCAAAGTCTAGTCTCACATTAAACTATTTCTGAAAACCTGGTACCTGTCAGAGGTACCCTTTTGAAATGATAAAGTCATCAAGGCCTTTGATACCTTCATCATTCTAGTCCCTTTTTCTTTGTAAAAACATGATTCATAGATCAAAACATTTTGTTCCTAGTCTATAAGCATACTAAGCATATCTATCTTTTCAAATCAGGTATCAAGGATGATAATCAATAATTCAAGGAAGTTATACAGCAAAGGTGTAACCATTCAACTCATACCACTTAATGCAGCATATATGTAATAAAAGTTCTTAAAACACAAGGAGGTGGCAAATGCACCGGGGCTTGCCTTGATGAGGAGGATAGTTAGGCTCTTCTACTAGGATGTTGCAGTTAGCAGCAAACCCTATTGGGGTACCTTCTGAAAGACCTTCAGGAACACCTTCAGTTGGAGAAACCTTAGATTGAGGAGCTGGCTCCTCTTCCACTTCCACTTCAATTACTTCTTCTAGGTGCTCTACAAGTCAATTATAAGTATATGAATGCTCATGTAATGATAGGATATGCAAACTCTCACTAAGGGAGAGGTGGAAAGTTCACATAACCTTAAGTAAACATTTGACAAGTACATTCACATTTCTAGATTGTATAGCCTGTCCAAAGGGATCAAATTAATCTTTCTTTAGAAAATCTGAGAACTATATATATTCTAGTTGGTCAATTTGTTGTTTAACTCTATGTATAAATCAAGTTTGATCTAACCCTAAATTAGTACCAAAGTTTAGAGTTTTAAATACTTATACTTAGGTAGTTTCTGGTTCTCTAAGTAAATCAGCTCCAAACAGACTCAAACTTTTACCAGAAGCTATTCTAAGGGTATCAAGTTTTTCCACAAATTTTGATGATTTTTGGTCCTATGGTTTTTATTTATAAATTTTTTTAAGCTTCTTAAGGTTACTTCAAAATGACTAATAATTTGCTTGTTTCTTTAAAAATCCTAAGACAAATTTTAATAGGAACTACCTAGTTTTGTGGACGCTACAAAATTGGTTCGGTAATTTTTGCAGTTTTCTATAATTTATGATGAATTTTGTAACCTGGTACCAGAAAGAAAAATAAAACTACCCATGGTACTGGGTCGAAACCCTAAGCTTGGCCCACGGGGTTACAGGAATACAGCCCCGCGCCGGCCGCCCGTGTCCACGCCGGGATTTTTGCATTGAGGCCCCTTGCGCTCAGACAAAACCCAACCACGCTCGGTCTACTGTTCACAGTGTCACAAACCTTCAACTTAAACCCCTCTCTTTTCCCCTATTCTTACTTTTGCGTCCACGACGGCGAAATCTTCCTCGCCGGGCAACGCTCGACTGGGCTCGCCGTTGGAGGCCCTCTCTGGTGAAGTTGAGCATACCTACACAACTTCTAATGCTAACTCACTAATACCCCATGGATAATTTGACCCGAACAGGTTACACCGTCTCAGACCATGGTGGGGGCGACACCACGGACTCCGGCGAGGTCATCTGGGGCCTGCATCACGGTAGCGCTCAATTTACGCCCACATCGGGCATCAGTAATTCTTCTAGAATAAGGTACTCACGCTGGTTTGAGCGGAGAAAGAGCGGTTTGATAGGTCGATGTGAAGAACACCGACAATGATGTTCTCTGGTGGTGTGGTGGTGTTCCGATGAACCTGCTATAGTAGGGTTTAAAGCAATAGCTTGGTGAGCACCACGGACACATAGGGACCATAGAACATGACTGAATCGAACATGACATACCACTAAATGGGCTGGCCACAGTGAGGTGAGCAGTCGACCTAAGTGGTCACCATGATCTTGATTGAGGGAGTGAAAGGGTGTGTTCAGGGCGGTGACAAGTAATGAAGCCTAGATTCTAGGAGAATGGAATGGAAGAGGGTCACGGTGCTTAGGCAACTCAATCAAAGAGCAAGTTCACCATGAAGACACCCTCCACCCAAGTGGTATAAAGACATCAGGGCAAGGGAAAACTTCAATCAACTAACCCTTCTCGAGGTCACCAGGGGGTTAAGGATGAACAAAACTAGTCATTCAAGTGCATGGAGACCACGGGTGTTCAGAGATAGGGAAAATGGTGGCAAACACCCCATGGCATATCAACATGTGTCCAACAAGTGCTTAAGCAGGCAGCATAGTCAGCACACACTAGTTTCACCCCCCTTCTCAAACTTATCTCGAGTGACGTGAACGGTGGCAAGTGAAACCGCCCACAGGTCTTCGTTAATGTACCACGCCCAGAATTCCCTAGAAGAGTTAGTGGATGGGGATACTTCTGCTATTTTTAGTCTACACTAAAACTGCTCTGAACTTCTTCAGTCAACTGCAGAGTCAAATTCATCCCTCTTTTTCTCCAATTTCTCTATAAGGACAGAGCTACCTCCCCACATCAAACTTGCTCACAAAACATTGGTCCTCCACTTTGTTGTAAACTTCTAGGGTCAACACTGCACGAATTTCAAGTTATAATACTCAAAAGTGAGGCACATCTCACTAGGACCAAAGTTTTAGTTAACTGAAATAAAACCTAGACTCAAAGGCTGACAGGGTAACTTTGAGGGCATTTTACTCCTTATTTTGCATAGTACCAAGCCAACCTCTGTTAAACAAACATGCACACCAATATCTGCTCTTCAACTTTGCTAAATAAACATTGCTCCTTAATTCCCCAGAATAGTTGCGAGGAGGTTTCAAAGTTGAACTAACAGACACCTCTCTGACTTGGTTAAACTGAACGATATTTAGTTTACAACAGACTGACAGCCCAACTTTGAGCAACATTTTCTCTAGTTTTTTGTACAGGATCAAGCCCACCTAGCTTAAGGACATTTAATCAGCATCAAATGGTCTCTAATTTGTCTATATAGCTCACAGCCTTAAACCCTCTAGATTGGCCACAAAGGGCTTCAAACTAAGCACCAAACACTGAGTTTCAGGTTTTTAGATTACTGTTCCAAGTCTGAAATTTAGAATTCTGCTAACCTTACTTTGGATGTGTTTTGTACTAGGTTCCATTGGGTTCTAGGGTAAGGTGAGTTAATCAAGTTTGCACGCCTGGTGTAGCTCTACAGATTTGATATAGTGATATTCCTCAAAACATCCATAGATCAAGAGTTATAAGGGTCCAAATACAACTAGTTGCTAACATTTTAAGGAATCCAAACCCGAGGTCAAAACTACTTGTGAGCTTTTCTCCACCTTTTGCTATAAAACATGGAAATCTCTACACATGAAAGTTGTTTGGTATAGAAAACTCTATAAGTTTGATATTTTGAATTTTGGCAAAATATGACCCGATTACAAATTTCACTTTTGGGATATAAAACTGGAGTTCTTCAAACGAACTCCCTACTTACCACTAATCGCATTATCATACTTAGAGTTTTTCTTAAGCCTAGTAAATGCACTCTAGATTCATTACAATCACAGGGATGCCAATGCACATGATGTTATGCCAAATTTTAGTTTTAGTAACACCAGGGGTGTTACAGTTGGGGGCCATCATCTTCCGAAGGTCCTCAAAAACACCGCTAACTATTTGTTTCTACCATAATATTAATTATTATAGGGGCTTCGTTACCAGGAAAGCTTCGACATAACTCGAGGGAAGTACGACAAAGCAAGCTTCATCATGATGAAGCAGGAAGGCAACAAAGGGAGAAGGTGTCATTCAAGTTATTGAATGTAAATGACGATGCTGCCCCTATGACATTTGTAAACCTTGTATGTAATTATTGAGGATATTAATGTAATAACATACGAAGTTGTACGATTGCCGATAAATAGTTAAATAGTACCCCCGTACTGTTCACGCTGGATTGTAATTGCTCTCGTGTCATTGTCTTCAAGCAAACCAAAGTTATCGATGTAATACAAACCTTAATAGTATCTATACCTTCATTATGAAATAAATATCTGGCTTGACTTTACATCTTGTAAATGTATTCTTATATCTACTGTTGGAGACTTGTGCTCAAGTGCTATGAATTAAGAACAAGGCAACACAAAAAATGTTAAACGTTAAGGTCCTTCGTCCTTCGAAACATTATTTCCCTTGGGACATAATGATCTTCGGACAAAGGATATGAAGGACATACCTTTGGCAACATAACATATAATGATGAAGAGGAAATCATATGAAATGTAAAAGATAGGATAAACAATTATATATCAACTCATTTCTATTTCATCATTATGGAAAAATAGAAATGATATCAAATTACAAATGTACCTTCGGCTTGAAAGGAGGTAAGAGTACAAATGCGACGTAAAAGCAAAATGCCAAGTCAGCATGAACAGTACTGGGGTACTGTTCATCTATTTATAGGCATAGGACACAATCTGTGCAAAATTACATTTATGCCCTTTACAATCGACTACAATACTGGCACAAAACATCATGAGTCCTTAGGTCATTTCATCTTTAAGTCGGTTTAGCCCTTCATCTTGAGATCCGTCACTGTGCCGAAGCTTTATAAGTGATGGCTTCAGTGCTGCTTCTGAGAGATCTGCCGAAGGTGTTCTTCTCCCTTTAGGATCTTCGGCTACGAAGCATACCCCCAATAGTAGCTCCTTCGCGGTGCTAGATCGTTTTTCGTAATGAGCTTGATCCGTGAAAAAAATCTTCTAGGCTTCGGGATGCCGAAGATCCGAAAAACACCTTCCCTGAGCTCGTTGGCGAGAAACGATTAAAATAATCCAGGCGCGAGGTGGCCCCATCTTGCAGCAGTTACGCATGCCCTGGCGATTCACCTTGTCGGACCTTGTGGCCCACCGTTCAGTGAGTGCGAGTGGCTATTTGTCCGGTGCGGAAGACCTTGACGATTCACCTTCCCACCTGTGGCATTATATAAACAGACGAGTAGGTGTGAAGTTACCACGGTATTCATTGCTATTGCACTGTTTTGCTGCCAAAATATTGACCAAAGCCGAAGCTTGCTTGCTGCATCCTCAATCGAAGCTATTTGCTTTGCTCAAGCTTCGTAAGAAAGAGCTTCGGCAAAATAAAGAAAAATTTTCAACTTTGAAAAAACAAGAAATTCAATCGTCAGATGGCTAGAGTGCGTTCCATAGCTAAGGTTACACACGACAGAGAGGAGGCCGAAGGTGCTGAAACTGCCCCAATCTCCGAAGTGATGAAGCGCTCAGGGCTAGTAACATCTGAAGATGCACCTGCCGCTAAAACAAAACAGGCTAATGTTGAGGGGACTGACTCTAAAGATGATTACAGCGTGGTGCCAAGCAAACCCAGCCACCTGGATTTCAGAAAATCCACCATCTCCGAAGATGATTTGCCTAAGTTATTGAAATTGGGCTATTTCAGTGAAGCGAAAAAAGATCTAGTTCGTTTTGGTGGGGAAGGGACTACTCCGAAGCCAAGAGAGGATGAAGTGGTAGTGTTCAAAAGTTTCTTTAAGGCTAGCTTAAGATTTCCTTTAAACAAGATGATTGCTGATGTATTGCAGAAGTTTGGGATCTACCTTCATCAGCTAACTCCTAACGCTATTGTCCAGCTTAGCGTTTATATCTGGGCTCTCTGTAGCCAAGGGGTGGAGCCATTTGGTGAAGGCTTCTGCCGAGTGCACGCGGTTCATTATTAGACGAAAGCTAGAGGAGATGGGCTACATGAAAATTTTGGCTGCTATAATTTTGCCTATCACAAGAACACAAAATTTCTAGTGATTAGCTACCGAAGCAAGTGGCCGGCTGGCTGGAAGTCTGAGTGGTTTTACGTCAAAGTTGATGAAGACAAGGAGAAGCTGGTCCAGAGTCTGCTAGAATTGATCTTCGGAGAGACCAGACCCCAATGCAACATGACACTAGGGAGTCCAAGCCAAATTGCCCTAGCTGAATTTTGAATTATCGCAGACCATATCGGCACTAGGGACTTAGTGCAAGAATTTTTGGCCTTCAGAGTGTTCCCAACTTGGAAGGAGTGGGACATGCCGAAGCTGAAGGGGGAAAAGAAGAAGGGGGAACTTATTCGGTTGCCTTACCATTATAAATTCAAAAAACGTTTCAAAGTGCCTTGCCAAGAGTGGCTGGACACGATTGAAGTAATGTGCAATGAAATACTAGGCAATTATTCTAAAAAGAAGATCAATTAATGACTACGGCCTTTGGCACCCGTTCGAAGCGAAGGCTAAACCGAGTAATGGATGCTCTAGACTTTGAGTATCCCGACTACGAGTCGTTAGACAAGGATGCGGAAGGGCAAAAGAGAAAGAGAGTGGCTAGTGCTCTGAATAAAGACGATGAAGAACAATTAAAAAAGAAAAAGCCGAAGCCTGAGTCACAAACAGATGCTTCGAAGAAGAGAAAAGTTATAGCTCCGAAGCAGAAGGCAATTGATGAAGAAGAAGAAACTGCTGCGACACCCTCTGCCACCGACGTGGAGGAAATTATAAAGGTAATGACTGAATCTTTGCCTGTCAAGCTAAGTCCACTAGGGCCGCATCTGACGAAGCTTTTTCAGAAGGAAAAGGAGCCCGCAAAAACGAGGGCATCTAGGCTGAAGAAACAAAGAATCATTATAGTGACGGAAGTCATCGAAGGGACACCACCAGGAGCTTCAGCTCTGAAGGGGCCAACTGTTGAGAGCACGACAGCCGCCAAAGCTGCACCTACAGAAGCCACAGCTACCGAAGCTGCCGCTGCCGAAGATACTCATTTAGAGTGCACGATTGCCGATATTGATAAGATACTGCAAAATATGGCTGCAGAAGAAGCTGCTGCAGCCAGTGAAGAAACTATGACCCCAGAACCCGGGAAGGAAAAAGAAAAAGCCGAAGACACTTTGGAAGACAAAATTTTTAACTTTCGAAACTTAGTTGGTCAAGAGCTAACAAAGGCTGAAAAAGAAGAGTTAAAAGAATATGCTATGTCTTGCGGATATCAGCCGGGGGCGCTTCTCTTCGGTGGCATCGATGACGAAAAATTGGGCTGCATCCGGGATCAGACCGGAGCGAAGGTTATCGGTACTCTATCAAAGAGTATTGGTTTCTCGAAGCTCGAAACAGATATTAGCCGCTACCGACGACAACACATCGTCAGTAGTTTATTCTATTTCAATTTCAAGGTAAACTTTTCTTTAACTTTTATTATTTCAATAACGAAGATGTTTTCTAACGAAGGTTGTTTATATGCAGAGTATGCTACTGAGTAAAGCTTTGAAAATGCAGCAAGATTTGGAGGATAAAAAACAGGAGGTTATAATTGAAAACTTAGAAAGCAAGATAAAAGACCAATCAGCTGCTCTTGAAAAGAAAGACTTCGAGCTTTAGACAACCAAAGGCTTATTGGCAGAAGCTGAAGCTAAAATAGTAGAATTGAATACGAAGCTTCTGTCCCAGTCAGAAAGCTTCGAACAAGAGAAGCAGAAACTTAATGCAAAATTTGAAGCCGAGGTCCAGAAAAGTTCAGATTTGAAAAAATCATTGGCAAGCCTTCAAAACAAATGTCTGGAGTTCAGTAATCGATGTGTTCAACGGCTGAAGCAAGTCTTCTATTCGGTTGGAGCCAGCAGCGAAAAATTCAATCCTTCGTCTGAGGACCTATCGGGGGCCTTCGAACATATCAAAGGTGAAATTGATGACCTTGAAGAAGTTATAGCTGGACATGGTGACTTTTGTGCCCTGGTAGCTTCTCGGGGTACAACTGTCGCCTTCCTGAAATCCGGCTACGAACATGAAAGATTATCAATAGACCCAATTTCAGCTTATCTCCAGGAGACCTGGATGATATTCCCAACCTTGCCCGAAGCATAGCAAATAGATTTATAAAACTGGTATGGACAAAGGGTGGTCGAAGCAAAGCTGGTGATGAGGCTCGAAGTCATCTTAAGCCGATAATAGAATCATACCTTGTGCTTACCTCTTCCTTCGAACTTGAATTTTGCTTACAATACTTGAATACGTACAGGATGACGAAGCCGAAGCCGAATCTAAAGGTTGAGAAGACGAAGCCAAAGTTTAATGGATGACGAAGTCGAAGTCGAAGCCGAAGCTCAATGGGTGCTAATGAAGCTTGAATAGATGACTATAGAAAAAACTCTAAAGACCCTTGTAACAACCTTTGTAAAGAACAATGTAATTAATTTTTACTTTGTAAACTTTGTTCATACCTTGTAATATATTCTTACCATTCCATCAATGTATAAAGTGCTTTGGTGTGAACGAAATTAGCATTTTTGAGCCAAAGGCGAAATACACCTTCCCTTCTTTTCGTACACAGCGAAGCATAAAGACTGCTTCTTTTTCTTTTTGCTGAAGCCTTATTTTTAGAGCCGAAGCAACTGCCTGTGTTATGATGATGATGATCCTATGTATGTCTAAATGAATGTTTATGAATGCAAATGTATGATGTAATGTATGGTGCAAATGAATGTCCAAACACACACATACGAAGCTACAACCATATCCTTCATTCCCTTAGGAATAACCAAAGTCTCTTTGCCGTTTATTTTTCGGCTTCACCGCTTATTTTTCGGTGTATCAGCGCTGATATTTCACTGTAAGTTCTACATTCCCTTAGGAACGTCTTTTGAACTTCTTCGCCTTCTATTTCGGCGGAATCGCGTTGACTTTTCGCGCTTCGCCTTATATTTCGGCGGAATCAGCGTTGACTTTTCGCTGTAAGCTCTGCATTCCCTTAGGAACGACTTTTGAGCAGAAAACTTACACTGTGCTCCCTTAGGAATGGCTTTTTGTAGCTTCGTCATGCTCTGCATCCCCTTAGGGACGTCTTTCGAGCTTCTCCCTGTTTTCCTTTTCTCTTTGCACTCGATGGTGCATGCTCAGCTTTTACATTTACATCTTTGGGGGATATTGCTCTTGTAGAGCTGAATTAAGAAAAAAGAGAAATTGCATGCTATGGCCCCATTAAAAACCTTTCTCCCCCTTTGCAAAGGAAAAGGGTGCCATAGGAAAAAATAAAAAAACAAAAAGATTACATTAAGCTACACATAATATCGCCGAAGCTCATCCGCATTACAGGATCTAGTAATGTCGTTGCCGTCCATATCCTTCAATCTGTAGGAACCGGGTCTTGACGAAGATACTACCAGAAAAGGTCCTTCCCACTTCAACTGTAATTTGCCTACTGTGTCTGGGTTGGCAACTCTCCGAAGTACCAAGTGCCCTGGCCTGATATTTTTTAACTGAACCTTTCTGTCACGCCATTTTATTGTTTCGGCTTGGTATTTATTGATGTTCTCCATAGCCTGAAGCCTGATCCCTTCTATAGCATCTTTTGCCACAGAATAATCAGCTTCGTTCTCTGCCGAAGCCGCTGTTCTTATTGATCCTGTTTTAGCTTCTTCCGGGGTTATTGCTTCGTCACCAAACAATAATTTGAATGGTGTAAAGCCTGTTGACCTCGACACCATTGTGTTGTGGCTCCACACCACTTTGATCAATTCATCTGGCCACTTTCCTCTGGGCTGATTGAAGATTAACTTCATTATTCCTGTCATTATAATACATTAGCTCTTTCGACAAGTCCATTTGACTCCGGATGTCTAACCGATGCAAAATGGATCTTCGTGCCAATTTGTTCATAGAAATCTTTAAAAGCTTCAGCATCAAACTGTGTTCCGTTGTCCACAGTAATAGCCTTCGGCACTCCGAAGCGACAAACAATATTTTGCCAGAAAAACTTCTGAACGGTGACCAAAGTTATTGTGGCTAAAGGCTTCGCCTCAATCCACTTGGAGAAATACTCTACCGCCACTACAACATATTTTAGATTTCCTTGTGCTGGTGGAAGTGGGCCTAACAAATCAAGGCCCCACCTTTGCAACGGCCAAGTGGGCTGTATTAGCTGAGTCAGAGATGAAGGCTGTCTTTGATCTCTTGCACATTTTTGACAACCTTCACACTTTTGGACTAATTCTGCTGCATCCGAAGCTGCCTTCGGCCAATAAAATCCTTGATGAAAGACTTTTCCCAGCAAAGGCCTAGACCCAATGTGAGATCCACACAGACCTGCGTGTATTTCCTTCATCAATTCTATACCTTCAGCTCTGGATAAACATTTGAACAATGAAGAACAGACTCCGTGTTTGTATAACTCCCCTTCTATTATTACATATGGTCGGGCTCTTGCCTCTATTCTCTTATTATAAGCTTCATCATCTGAAAGACAATTGCCCTGGAGAAAGGATATAATCTCAGTTCTCTAGTCTTCACTATGAACAGGGGATATATTGAGCACTGCTCTTTCAAGAAGTTCCACCGAAGGTGCTCTTATTGTCTCAAAGAATACTTCCGAAGGTAAAGGCAGCCCCTGTGCCGCTGATTTGGCTAATAGATCAGCGTGCTCATTTTCTCCTCGTGGAATGTTCTTGACAGAGAACCCTTCGAAAGAAGCTTCAAGCCTTCGAACTGTATCCAAGTATCTCTCAAGCTTCGGATCTCTTGCTCTACAACTCTTGTCAATATGCCCAGAAATAACTTGGGAATCGGTTTTAAGAACCGCCCTTCTTATTTGTGCAGCTAAAATCAAGTTTCACTGCATAACATGTTTTGACTTTGGAAGGTGCAACTAAGACAGCAGCTGCACCTGCCCCGAAGGTTCCCCAGGAACCGTCGTAGAACACTGTCCAAGCTTTGGCATCTTTACTTGCTTCTTCTTCCTGAGCCCCTGGTGTCCAATCAGCGATGAAGTCTGCTAACGCCTGGGACTGGATCGAGGATCTATGCACATAATCAATGGTGAATTTGTTGAGCTCCGCAGCCCACTTTCTAATTCTTCCAGTAGCTTCTCTGTTCCTCATAATATCCTTCAAAGGCTGTGAAGAAGGAACAATTATATGGAATGCTTGAAAGTAATGCCGAAGCTTCCTGGAGTCCATTAAGACAGCATACAACACTTTCTCCAATTCTGTATAGTTTTTCTTTGATAAGCTAAGGACCTCAGAGACGAAGTATACTGGGGCTTGATTTTTGATTTGTCCTTCAAGCTTTTCCTGCACAAGCGCTGTGTTTACTGCAGAATGCGAAGCTACCACATATAATAACAGAGGAGCCCCTGGCATGGGTGGAGTTAACGTTGTTAGGTCTATCAGATACTGCTTCAGCTCTTCGAAGGCTTTTTGCTGAGCTAATCCCCATTGAAAGACTTCGGCCGACTTCAGCACTTCAAAGAATGGTAAATTTCTCTCTGCTGATCTAGATATAAATCGATTCAGAGATGCCAGTCTTCCTGTTAGCCGTTGGGCTCCCTTCTTTGTGCTTGGCGGCTCCATCCGAATAATAGCTTCGATTTTATTTGGATTAGCTTCGATCCCTTTTGTTGAAACTAAACAACCAAGGAATTTTCCCTTCTTTACTCCAAAGACACATTTTTCTGGATTCAACTTCAGGCCAGCTTGCCTAAAGTTGGCAAATGTTTCCTGCAAATCAGCAATGTGATTTTCTTGCTTCGTGCTTTTACTATGATATCATCAACATATGTTAGCACATTTTTGCCTATCTGGGAATGAAGGACTTTCGCTGTCATTCTGCTGAAGCTTCCTCCAGCATCCTTGAGCCCCTCAGGCATCCGAAGATAACAATATGTATCATTGGGGGTTATGAAGCTGGTTTTTGGCTCATCTTCCTTCTTCATCCAGATTTGATGGTAGCCTGAATAACAATCTAGTAGACTCATGAGCTCCGACGAAGCTGCTGCATCTACTAGAGAATCTATCCTCGATAATGGAAACTCATCATTCGGACATGCCTTATTAAGATCAGTAAAATCGATGCACATTCTCTATTTACCATTGGCCTTCTTCACCATAACAGTGTTAGCTAGCCATTCTGGGTATTTTACTTCTCTGATGACTCCAGCACTAAGAAGTCTTTTCACTTCATTCCGAGCACCTTCGGCTTTGTCATCAGACATTTTCCGAAGCCTCTGCTTTCTGGGTCTGAAGGATGGATCAACATTGAGCGAGTGTTCAATGACATCCCTGTTGACACCACAGAGATCATTGGCAGACCATGCGAAGACATCTTTGTTGTTGAACAGAAACCTTATTAAATTTTTCTCCTATTCCTCAGACAATTGAGATCCCAGCAACACCTTCTACTCTGCTATATCTTCACATAAGAGCATGGGCTTCGGCTGATCGGCCAAAGCAGCCTTCTCCCTTCTGTACTTGTATTGCTCACAAGCTTTGGCTCCATCTATATTATGGATTTCTTTTGAATCTGTCCAGTTTCCTTCAGCCTTTCTGGCAGCTTCCTGGCTTCCATGAATAGCAATAGGCCCTTGATCCGAAGGTATCTTCATGCAAAGATATGCTGGATGAAGAATTGCTTCAAAAGCATTGAGTGTCCCACGACCAATGATTGCATTGTAGGGGTACTCCATGTCGATAATATCAAACACAATTTGCTCAGTTCTTGTATTGTTGACAAATTCGAAGGTAACTGGCATCGTGATCTTGCCGAGCGCTACAATCTGTCTTCCTCCGAAGCTGCAAAGAGGGTGTGTAGCATCATGAATCTTATCCTCTGGCTCTTGCATCTGTCTGAAGGCCTTAGCAAATATAATATCCGCTGCACTGCCTGTGTCAACCAGAACATTGTGAACCAGAAATCCTTTGATGACACAAGAAATAACCATAGAATCATTGTGAGGGTAATCCTTGAGCTGAAGGTCCTCTTAGGAGAAGGTAATTGGGATGTGGGACCATCTTGACTTGATGAAGGGTCCCTGTACCCCGACATGTTATACCCTTCTCTGCGCCTCCTTCTTCTGCCTCTTGTTGGCCGGCTCTGAGGATGAACCGCCTGTTATTGGGAGTACCAGCTTCGAAGCCGAAGCAGCTCCAGCTTGGTTGTTGAACGAAGCCATCAGCTCAAAAAGTGGAAGTGAGTTCACCGGAGGTGGGCGCCAATGTTGGAGACTTGTTCTCAAGTGCTATGAATTAAGAACAAGGCAACACAAAAAATGTTAAACGTTAAGGTCCTTCGTCCTTCGAAACATCATTTCCCTTGGGACATAATGATCTTTGGATGAAGGTTATGAAGGACATACCTTCGGCAACATAACATATAATGATGAAGAGGAAATCATATGAAATGTAAAAGATAGGATAAACAATTATATATCAACTCATTTCTATTTCATCATTATGGAAAAATAGAAATGATATCAAATTACAAATGTACCTTCGGCTTGAAAAGAGGTAAGAGTACAAATGCGATGCAAAAGCAAAATGCCAAGTCAGCGTGAACAGTACTGGGGCACCGTTCATCTATTTATAGACACAGGACGCAGCCGGTGCAAAATTACATTTATGCCCTTTACAATCGACTACAATACTGGCACAAAACATCATGAGTCCTTAGGTCATTTCATCTTTAAGTCGGTTTAGCCCTTCGTCTTGAGATCCATCACTGTGCCGAAGCTTTGTAAGTGATGGCTTCAGTGTTGCTTCTAAGAGATCTGCCGAAGGTGCTCTTCTCCCTTTAGGATCTTCGGCTACGAAGCATACCCCCAACATCTACGAATGATGAGAACTCCTCCATCATGATCTTCATCTAAAATCCATTATACCCGAGAGAGAATAATGCTTCGAAGGACGAAGGTCTTTAACATATAACAAATGTGTTGCCTTGTTCTTGATCCGAAGCAGTTGAGAACAAGTGGACAACTTATCCTTTTGCCACAAGTAGAGCCTTGTTTCTTGTCACCACCCCATATTCATCTTGCTTATTGCAAAACTCCTACTTGGTTCCCACAATGTTTTGCTTTGGACGTGGCACCAAACTCCATATTTCATTTCTCTTGAAGTTGTTGAGCTCCTCTTGCATGGCCAACACCAAGTCCAGATCCTGCAAGGCTTCTTCTACCCTGAAAGGCTCAATAGAAGAAATAAAAGAGTAGTACTCACAAAAGTTTGCAATACGTGAATGAGTGGTTACTCCCTTGCTAATGTCACGAAGAATCTGATCCACCATATGATCTCTTTGAATGTTGGTGCGGACTTGGGTTGAAGGTGCCTGTGGTACTTCTTTCTCTTTGTCCTTTTCTTCATGTGCTCCCCCTTGATTCATCCCGTCATCTTGATGTGCTTGTTCATCATCTTGAGTTGGGGGTTGCACCATTGTGGAGGTAGAAGGTTGATCTTGCTTTTGTTGTTCATGTGGTCGCACATCACCTATCGCCATAGTTCTTATTGCGGCCGTTGGAACATCATCTCCATCTACATCATAAAGATCAACTTGCTCTCTTGGAGAGCCATTAGTCTCATCAAATACAACGTCACTAGAGACTTCAACTGAACCTAAAGATTTGTTGAATACTTTATATGCCTTTGTATTTGTGTCATAACCAAGTAAGAAACCCCAATGACTTTGGGAGAAAACTTTGAATGCCTACCTTTCTTCAACAAGATGTAGCATTTGCTCCCAAATACACAAAAGTAAGAGACATTGAGTTTGTTAATGGTAAGAAGTTCATAGGTTGTCTTCTTGAGGAGGCAATGAAGGTAGAGACAGTTTATGGCATGGCAAGCCATATTCATGGCTTCCAACCAAAACCATTTCGGTGTCTTTTACTCTCCCAGCATTGTCCTTGCCATGTTAATGAGCGTCCTGTTCTTTCTCTCCACTATACCATTTTGTTTTGGCGTGTAGGGAGCGGAGAACTCATGCTTGATGCCTTCCTCCTCAAGATATTCTTCCACCTGAAGGTCCTTGAACTTGGATCCATTATCGCTTCTTATCTTCTTCACTTTAGCTCAAACTCATTTTGAGCACATCATAAGAAGCGCTTGATGGTTTCTTAGGTTTCAAATTTATCCTGTAAAAAGAATAACCAAGTGAAGCAGGAATAGTGAACAATTACAAGACCATACTTACTTCCGCCGATGCTAAGATAAGCAACATGCTCGAAGAGATCCATATGGAGAAGCTCCAAGGGTAATGATGTCGTCATCACGTTCTTGCTTGGATGACTTGTTCCCACCTGCTTCCCTACTTGGCAAGCTGCACAAGGTCTGTCTTTTTCAAAACAGACATATGTTAGTCCTAACACATGTTCTCCCTTTAGAAGCTTATGAATGTTCTTCATTCCAACATGTGCTAGATGACGATGCCAGAGCCAGCCCAAGTTAGTCTTAGCAATTAAACATGCATCTAGATCAGCATTTTCATTAGTAAAATCAACTAAATAAAGCTTGTCATCCAATACACCTTTAAAAGATAATGAACCATCACTTCTTCTAAATATAGATACATCAATATTTGTAAATAAGAAATTATAGCCCATATGACATAATTGACTTATAGAAAGCAAATTGTAACCAAGCGATTCCACTAAGAATACATTAGATATTGAATGCTCGGTGGTGATGGCTATTTTACCCAAACCTTAGACATTGCCTTGATTCCCATCTCCAAAGATGATTGTGTCTTAAGAATCCTTGTTCTTGATGTAGGAGGTGAACATATTCTTCTCCCTCATCATGTGATTTGTGCATCCACTGTCAATAATCCAACTTGTACCTCAGGATGTGTGGTGGACAGATATCCCCCGGGTCCACTAGAAGGCTAGAAGGCCTCGCGAAAGGCTTTGGGCCCATTATTTCGCAAAGCCATCCCTTCGTGGGCCGAAGGAGGAACTGCTGGCAGAATGGATCGATGCAAGATTGGATAGACTTGGGCCCAGACGGCTCATTGGATTTAAGCATCATCCGCAGCTTTGGTCCAATTCTCCCGCATGGCACCCTCAGACGTCGGAACTAAATGAGGATAAGTCAGCAGGATTATAAGGAAGATAAGCTCAGTTGGTTCACTATTACTTAGGTGTACGTTGTTATCATACCCGCATGTAACGCCTCACAGTCAAGTATATAAGGCCTAGGGGGCACCCCATCAAAAGACGGGTCACTCATCAGCCATCTACTCCATCCTCTAGCATCCTCTATACTAGAGAATCTCCCTATAACCCACCACATAAAGATCCATACCAGGAAGTAGGGTGTTACGCCCCTCTAAGCGGCCCGAACCTGTAGAAAATTGTCTATCGTCTCTTGTGCGTTTGGCACGAACCATTGAGCTACAGTCGGCAACACCGTCCTACCCAAAAGCACCCCAAGGGGTAACCTCGGGTGCGCGGTCGAGTCCAAAACACCGACAGCTGGCACGCCAGGCAGGGGGTGTGTCGCTGATCCAAGCTAGCTCAATGGCCACCATTTTCCAGCACAAGATTTCTCTCTGCCCTAGATCTGTGTTCTGCTTCAGAACCATCTCATTTGTGGTAGACGAAGAAGGAATTCTGCATCGTATAGTAGATCCACCGGAGACAAATCCTTCCTCAAAAATCTCTGAAGAAGCTGGAACGAGGCAGCAAATAGTGCGATCTCTAGCGCCCCGAGCGAAAGCTATCTCCTGCAAGCCAGGAGCAGAGAATTGTTTTACCCAAAGAACCATGTTGCCCACCTCATCCACGGAAGAGTGGAGATGGATCATAAGGAAAAAGGAGGCAAAAGGAACAAAGGCCCGTCAAGCTGCTCTTCTGGCGCCTTTGTCCTCAAAGGAGGACAGAGAGGAGCTTGTCGCCACAGCAACTCCATTCTACCCTGATGTCCTCTTCATCGAGGGAAGAGTGGAATTGTCTCCCATCTCCGATGACGAGCCAACCATGCCTGGGGAAGAACCTCCTCAACTAGAAGCTCGTCGACGGAGAAACCGACGCCGAAATATTCGACGACATCATGAAGCTGGAGAAAAAGACCCGGCGCAGCCTGTATCTCGAGATGAGATCTCGGAGGTAGGAGAAACTCCTAATGAACAAGTCTTCAGAGAAAAGAAGAACTCCCGCCAACGTGATCGACGGTAGGCTCAAGAGCAAGCTGAACAGGATGCGAGGCTACGCCAAGAAAACCCTCTCTTCATGTGAAATCTGAACCCTAAATTTGCTCGCGCCATGAACACACCGAGTGAGGTCGGGGGAGTATTGGCTCGCATAGCCGATGGTCTCCCCCGGACTCCAGACGCTGAAGGCTATCGACGGCTGCTCACTCGGGTGGCTAATCATCTTCTACCTCTCGCTCATCCTCCGAGCGATCTACGGCACACCATCAACAGTCGGCAGGATGCGTGGAGCTCCATCAATGTCTCACACGAACAACGTCATGAGAATGAAATACGACACCGAGAGGAGTACGATCGGGATTATGGTGTCCCTGCACGAAGTCAGGCCACTAGAGTTGAGTTAGCAATGACTTCAACTGGTGGCACTACCTGGGGATGGTCGAGGTAGCACATCGGCAACTCCCCTCCCTGGGACCGGCACCACTGTCGTCGACAGGAAGACACGTGTGGAGTATCTGCGCTCACTCCGCGTCTCAGGGCCATTCAATGGCCCCCAAACTTCAAGGTCTCCAACGTCGACAAATACGAGCCTAAGCAGGACCCGGGAGGCTGGTTGGCCATCTACACCATCGCTGCCTGGGCCGCTGGGGCAACTGAAGATGTGATGACTGCATACATGCCCATCGTCCTCGGGCAAGATGCACTGCAATGGCTACGACACCTACCCCGGCACTGCATCGATGATTGGAGCGACTTCAGTCGGTGTTTTATCGCCAACTTCCAATCCCTCTTCGACAAGTCGGTGCAGCCATGGAACCTCAAATCCATCAGACGTCGAGGGGATGAGACTCTTCGATCGTACCTCAAGAGGTTTCAGACCATGAGAAATCGCATTCCCGAGGTCGCTGAAGCAGCGGTGATCGAGGACTTCTATGGGGATTCAATGACTCGGCCTTTGTCCGAGCCATACTGCAAAAAGCACCGACCACCTCCGAGCAGCTGCTCAGGGAGGTAGACCTCTACATCACCGCTGATGAGCGGGCTCAGGACCTCATCGAGGGAACGAAGCCTGCTCCCTCTACACCACAGCGTGACACAAACCAGCAGACCGACAAGCGCTTGGAGAAGAGGCCTCGTGAAGAGGTCCACTCCACTGGACAACCCGTCTCTTGCGCTCGAGGGGCACCTCACGGAGGCGAACAAACATTGGACAACATCCTCGACACCCAGTGCCCGTACCACAAAGATATGCGCCACACCCTCCAGAACTGCAGAGACTTCAAGCACTCCGTCGGGAATGGCCGACCCTTCCAACCTCTACCACCTCCCCCACCATGAGGAGGATCCGGAGAACCTCGACAGCCTCAGCAGCAGGAAGGGGGAGGAGGCGGAGCATTCCCGCGCATCGATGGAGAAGTCAACGTCATCTTCAGAGGACACGGGTCAAAAGAAAGCAAAAGGCAGTAGAAGCTCAACGACCAACGGATACTGGTGGCAACCACCAGTGCTCCTGCACCCTATTGGTGGTCAGAAAACCTGATCACCTTTTCTTGGGTAGACCAATGGCTCAACTTTGATCATCTGGGCAAGTACCCGCTCCTCATCGATCTGGTGATCCGAGAGAGTAAGGTAAAGAAGGTGTTGGTGGACGGGGGAAGCAGCATCAATTTCACCTTCTCCCGGACACTCTTAGGCTTGGGAGTTGCACCCAAAGAGCTCCACGAGTCAGACACTCCTTTCTTCGGCATTGTGCCGACCGAGGGAGAATACCCGCTTGGACACATCTATATGCCTGTCACCTTTGGAACTCCAGAAAACTACAGAACCGAGTTCCTAAGGTTCGAATTAGCAAGCTTCGACTGTGGATACAATGCCATCATCGGCAGGCCAGGATTGGCGAAATTCATGGCCATTCCGCACTATTCATATATGATATTGAAGATGCCAGGATCACAAGGGATCATCATCGTCCGTGCTGACTTCCAAGGTGCCGTGGAATGTTTTTGAGTGGCCATTCAAGCGGCCCTCACCACCAAACCACTGATGACTCCCTCTGTGCAGGCGAACTCAAAGCCTGAGGAAGACCTCGCGACACCTGTGAATGAAGCTCAAGCCGTGACCTCTATGCGGCCAACTAAGGAGATGAAGAGAATCAACCTTGGGTTCGCCGATGAACGCAAGACTGCCATCATTAGCTCCAGCCTAGATGACAAATAGGAAGGCGCGCTCATCCAGTTCCTGCAAGATAACCAAGACGTATTCGCATGGCAGCCTGCGGATATGCCGGGAGTCCTGAGAGAACTGGTCGAGCACAAACTAATGGTCTATCCCCAGGCAAGGCCGATCTGACAAAAACTATGTCGTTTCACGCCTGACAAGAGAGAGGCTATCCGCCCCGAGCTAGCTCGCTTAGTCGCTGCAGGGATCATTAGAGAAGTACTGCATCCTGAGTTGCTAGCAAATCCTGTTCTTGTACTCAAAAAGAATAAAAAGGATTGGCACATGTATGTTGACTACATAGATCTCAACAAACACTGTCCGAAGGATCCCTTCGGACTTCCTAGAATAGATCAGGTGATAGATTCGACCGCCGGATGTTCTATGTTGTCCTTCCTAGACTGCTACTCTGGATACCATTAGATCAGCCTAGCGAAAGAAGATAGGAAAAAACTGCATCCGTTACCCTGTTTGGAGCTTTCTGCTACAGCTCCATGCCATTTGGCCTCAAGAACGCTGGAGTGACTTACTAGAGAGCTATTCAAACATGCTTAGCCGATCACTGGGGCAAGCGAGTAGAAGCTTATGTTGATGATGTGGTGATCAAAACAGAAAACTCAGAAAACTTCATTGAAGATCTGCAGTTGGTCTTCAACAGCCTGAGGCGATACCCGTGGAAGCTTAATCTAGAAAAATGTGTCTTTGGAGTACCAGCAAGGAAGTTGCTCGGATTCATTGTCAGCCACCAAGGAATTGAAGCTAACCCAAAAAAAATCGAGGCTATCATGAGAATGGAAGCACCATGATCGCAGAAAAAGGTGCAAAGGCTTACTAGATGCATGGCGGCCTTGAGCAGGTTCATATCAAGACTAGGTGAAAAAGGTTTACCATTCTACAAATTGCTCAAGAAGGTGGACAAGTTCCAATGGACCGCAGAAGCACAGGAAGCTCTTGATGCATTAAAGAAGTTCTTGACCATGCCACCACACCGAGCCACACCAGATCAGCCGGCAGAAGATCTATTGTTATACATCTCCTGCACGACTCACGTGGTGAGCGCTGCGTTAGTAGTCGAGCGGGCAGAAGAAGGACACACAAATCTAGTACAGCATCTGTTCTACTTCATCAGTAAAGTTCTGGGACCCTCTAAAAAGAAGTATCCCCAAGTTCAAAAACTATTGTACGCAGTACTTCTAACTGCTCGCAAACTCCATCACTACTTTGACGACCATAAAGTCATAGTAGTCACCCGTTTTCCAATAGGGGATATTCTTCACAACAAAGAAGCCATCAAAAGAATATCCAAGTGGACCCGCGAACTGGGAGCTCACAACATAGAGTTTCAGCCTCACACAGCAATAAAGACTCAAGCACTGGTTGACTTCATATTAGAGTGGACCGAGCAACAAGTTCCTGAACACTCGGAGGCTACTAAAGTATGGCAAATGTATTTCGATGGCTCGCTGAAACTGCAGGGAGAAGGCACAAGAATCCTCTTCATTGCCCCTGGAGGTGAACAACTCAAGTACGTTCTTTAGCTGTTATTCCCAGCATCAAATAATTCAGCAGAATATGAGGCTCTGATCCATGGGTTGAACATCGCCATATCACTAGGCATTAAGAGGTTGATGGTAAACAGAGATTCAATGGTGGTCATAAGCCAGATAAATAAAGACTAGGATTGCTTGACTGATTCTATGGGCAAGTACTGTACAGCCATCCGAAAATTAGAAGACTAATTTGAAGGGCTAGAATTCCATCACGTGGAAAGAGATCGCAATGCAGCAGCAAACGTGTTGTCAAAGCTAGGATCTAGTCGAGCCCAGGTCCCACCCGAAGTTTTTGTCTAGGAAGTGTCACGCCCAAGTATTCCCTCAGATCAGGCGGAAGAGTGCAACACTTTGAGCCAGCCAAAGTCAGACTCTAATGACTGGAGAGAGCCTATCATCAGGTATATAAAGAATGAAGAAGAATCAGATGATAAGGCTGCGGCAGAACGCAACGCGAGACAGTCGGCCCACTACACCCTCATAGGGGACGCACTGTATAGAAGGGGTGCGACAGGAGTCCTCATGAAGTGCATTTCCTCAGTCACTGGGAAGTAGCTATTAGATGAGGTCCACGCCGGACAGTGTGGAGTACATGCAGCATCCAGGACTCTGGTTGGGAAAGTCTTCAGGTCTGGTTTCTATTGGCCAACAACAAAGAGTGATGCAGCCGAGTTAGTCCAAAGATGTGAAGCTTGCCAATTCTTGTCAAAGCAACAACACTTACCGACACAGCAACTACAGACCATACCTGTAACATGGCCGTTTGCGTGTTGGGGACTGGACATGATTGGACCCTTCAAGAAAGCTCAGGGAGGCTATACTCACGTGCTGCTCGCCATCGACAAATTCACCAAATGGATAGAGTACAAACCCATTGCTTCTCTAACTTCAGCCAAGGTAGTGGAATTCGTACAAGACATAATATTAAGGTTTGGGATACCGAATAGCATCATAACTGACCTAGGATCCAACTTCACTAGCTCTGAATTCTTTGATTTTTGTGAACAACGGAGCATCCAGATCAAGTATGCATCAGTAGCACACCCAAGAGCTAATGGCCAGGTAGAAAGGGCTAATGGTATGATACTGGAAGCACTCAGGAAGAAAGTTTTCAACAAGAACGAAAAGTTCGAAGAAAAGTGGATTAGAGAGTTACCTTATGTGGTTTGGAGCTTAAGAACTCAACCTAGTTGAGATCTTCAAGGAAATACCCCCTTCTTCATGATCTAGGGTTCTAAGGTAGTACTACCTATAGACCTCAGGTTTGGGGCACCAAGGCTAGTATTCGAAAGCATAGCTGAAGCAGAAGCTACCAGGCTAGAGGATATTGATGTGCTGGAGGAAGAGTTATTGAACACAGTAATCCAATCAGCCAGATACCAGTAGACCTTGAGGGGCTATTATGATAAGGCTATACGACATCGATCCTTTGTAGTGGGAGACTTGGTCCTTCGCTGAATTCTAACGGGGGAGGGGCGGCACATGTTGTCACCACTGTGGGAAGGGTCGTTCATTGTGTCGGAGGTCACTCGACTAGGATCATATCGACTTACTCAAACAGATGGTACAGAAGTGGGGAACTCATGGAACATAGAGCATCTTAGAAAGTTTTACCCTTAGCAAGACCTCAAAAGCTATCGGATCAACGCTGTACTCTGTAATTGGAAAATGCGTTATCAATAAAAAATTTCATTCTCAAAGGCATTTAAACTGTCAGTTATCAATTGACTTTGATTCAATCATACATGGAATCAACACACTTACTCAACTTAGGGTGACCACTATACCCTACTAACGGAGCAATCGGCTTAAGTCAGCGATGACTTAAGACGGTGCAACATGCTCGTGCTTACTCGACTTAGGGTGACCACTATACCCTACTGACAGAGCAATCGGATTAAATCAGCAATGACTTAAGACGGTGCAACATGCTCGTGCTTACTCAACTTAGGGTGACCACTATACCCTACTGACAGAGCAATCGAATTAAGTCAGCAATGACTTAAGACGGTGCAACATGCTCGTACTTACTCAACTTAGGGTGACCACTATACCCTACTGACAGAACAATCAGATTAAGTCAGCAACGACTTAAGACGGTGCAACATGCTCGCGCTTACTCGACTTAGGGTGACCACTATACCCTACTGACAGAGCAATTGGATTAAGTCTACAACAACTTAAGACGGTGCAACATGCTCGCACTTACTCGACTTAGGTTGACCACTATACCCTACTGACGAAG
Source organism: Zea luxurians (assembly GCA_029449295.1). Taxonomy (NCBI): domain Eukaryota; kingdom Viridiplantae; phylum Streptophyta; class Magnoliopsida; order Poales; family Poaceae; genus Zea; species Zea luxurians. The sequence continues at coordinate 132,571,270 of JAOPSE010000008.1, forward strand.
CAATCGGATTAAGTCGGCAACAACTTAAGACGGTGCAACATGCTCGCGCTTACTCGACTTAGGGTGACCACTATACCCTACTAACGAAGCAATCGGCTGAAGTCGGCAATGACTTAAGACAGTGTGACATGCTTGCGCTTATTCGACTTAGGGTGACCACTATACTCTACTAACAGAGTAGTCGGCTTAAGTCAGCGACGACTTAAGACGGCGCGACATGCCCACGCTTTCTTGTCTTAGGGCGACCACTATGCCCGACTAGCCAAGCGATGGGCATAAGTCGGGAAAAAACTCCAAAACCAGCACGCCGCACTTACTTCCGCAATTGTTCAGGATGACTGTTATATCCTAACAACAGAAACAAAATATTATGGTTGTCAACATCAAGGACACGTTCTGGTGCCCTACCCACCAAATATTCGAACACAATGATTACATGCACATGGAATTCACAAGTGCATTCAGTGTTCCTTAGAATGTCACTACATCAGAATGTCTCTACTTGGCAATATCTTCCACAGGTGCAATCGAGGAAGAAGGACGACTCGAGGCATCAGGTGCAGCCTTGACGTTGGCAACAATGTCATCAGGAACCACTACGCCGGGCCTCCTCATCAAGATCTGCCCTGCGCGAATGGCTTTGTCCATAGCTTTGTCGCGCTGAGCCTTCAGAGTGGCGCAGTTGTCCTCTGAAACTTTGGTCGCCAGTCGAGCGGCTTCTAGCTCCTGGACGACTAACTTCTTGGAGGAACGCAGATCCTTGACAATGGAATCCTTGCTCGACACCAACTGTCTAAGCCGCAGGACCTCATCCTGGGACACTTGCAGCTCGTGACGATGATGATCCAGATCTGACATAGTAAAGCGATGGCTCCTCTCCAAGATGGTTAAGGAATTGCTGGCATCATGGTATAACCTATCCAGATTATCACGAGAAGCTACAAGTGCCTGTTTCTCCTCCTACATACAAGAATCAACTTTCAACATCCAGTAAACAGTAAGCACAACAAAGCCAATTAAGGAAGTTTATCTTGTGGGCTGCCCTTTCGGAGTTAAGCTGAGCATTGATAGAAAAATTCAAAGAATGTGCATCGTCCAGAGAAGTAGAAACCCGAGCCAGGTTGGTCTAACCTTGAGAATACTTCTCTTCGAGATCAGAGTACCGTCGGGTTGAGTCGGCTTGATGTTGATGATGTTTTTCCTCAAGCTCAGAGCACCACCGAGCCATATATGACAAGGCAGTCGAAGAAGGATGCATAGTTAAAAACAAGTTAATAAATCAACCAAGGAAGAAACAAAGTTACTAACCAGCGTTTGACGCCTTCAAGTCAGCTATCTGTTTCCGAAGCAGTAATGGATTCCACTGCATCAGAGACAAAGCCCCTTCTGGAGTAGTGGCACCATATGACCTCAACTGAGCAGACATTCCGTCAACCAAAGCTTGCGATCGAAGACAAATGAGTATAGGGAAGATAACTTACCAGGAGGAACGATAGAACACAAGAGTTGAGCTACCTGAAGATTGGAAAAGAATGATGGCAACCCCAAAGTCAGGAGGAGCTGTGTCATAGCTCGATGAAGGAAGATCAACCGGAGCAATTTGAAGAACGTTGTCAGGGGTCCGCTCAGCCCCGCCGGCAGATATCAGACCTCTTGCATCTGGCTCGCCGACCTCCAAGGCGACTTGTTTGCTCGAGGCCAAAGAAACTTGCATCACCATCACCCTATCAGATCGTGGTGGAGACAACCCAACATGGACGTCCATAGAGGTGTAGGAAGGGGAGCTCACTTGAACACCCTTGGGGGCTGGGTTGCAGCTCGCGCCACCCACCAGAACTGGATGACTACTGATAACACCCTTGGGGGCTGGGTCATAGCTCGCGCTACCCACCAAAGCCGGATCACTACTGGCGACACCCTCGGGGACTGGGTGACTGCCAGCACTACCCTTGAGGACGAGGTTCTCTGCAACAACCACCTCTAAGGCTGAAGGATCCTCAGTCACCTGCATGTAAGTCGAGCAATCCTGGCCAACGTCTTGACATCGAAGACTGCCTTCCAAAGTCGATGATGCATGAGACACTACTCGGGATACCTCTAATCCCATATCTGGAACTTCAGAACAGACAGCCATCACGTCATCAGCAGTCAGCTCCGATAGCATATCTTCATGGACGACCTCCTCAAGGGCCTGGTCGAAATCCGTTATGGACAATTCTTGAAGGCTGACAAGGGCGGACAAAGCTGGAGAAGGAATATTACTATCCCCCCTACTACCTCTGTAATGCTGACTATTCTTATGAATCAGCGAGACTTCTTCTTCCTCTTCTTCGTCCTCATCAAAAGTACGGACAACAACCGGTGCACGGTTACACCCATTGGGATCAGCTTCAGCACGGCTACACCCATTGAGATCAACTTCAACATGGACACCACCATTGGGATCAACCTCAGAAGGGACCTCTGCTGGCACTTCATCGCAAACAAGAGCAGAAGGACCGGCACCCTGGTCCAAGCATGACAGTCGCCGAAGCCGCCTCTTCTTCTTCTTCTTTTCCTCAACAGACACAGTTAGAGGGCTAACTTGGCGATGATGCTTTGGGCAGGTACCCTCAGGCTTTCGAGAATCTGCTGCTTTGTTAAGCTCTTGTCCAACCGTGATAGCCATCGGTTCAGCATGGGTCGAGTCAGAAGATTCTCCAGCCAATAGATTGAGTACAACATCTATTTCTGCATCACCTGGACTTGCTGGCATCTCAAATTGAATTTGTCTCTCATCATTGGGAAGATCACGAAGAGGAGCAACCAGAGCTTCAATGTCCTCGAGAGAGGGTTGCACTCTAAGACCCAGACCACCATCACTAGTAGGAGGGTTGGACACGAAATCGAAAAATGACCTATGAGGTGGCAGACTCCAAGCATAATAGGCAACAGGAGCACCAACGTTTGATATCTTACCCCTCAGGATCATGTCTAGTCGGCTCACCAGATCCTCAGTAGGAGTTTTCTTGTTGGTGACCCGGGTAGAATCAGTAATACCACTGTACAAGTAAGCTGGATATGCCCTGTCTTTCAAAGGCTGAATATTCTTAAAAACAAAGTCAGCAACCACAGCTTCAACAGTCAGACCCGTCTCCTTTAGCAGACAGATCTCAGCAAGCAGAACCCTAGCCTCTATTACCTCCATGGAAGTGGGAGACTCAACCCAGCTCAGAGTGCATACATCTGGCTGTCTCCCCGCCCGAGGGGGGAGGGACTTGCAGTGGTTTTCCACAATAAACCACTCAAGGCGCCACCCTTTAATGCTATCATTGAGACGAATGTCGAGGTATTCTGTCTTCCTCCCGTGACGCATCTCCAATCTTGCACCACCAACGAGCTGGTGCTGCCCCCAGCCATCCCAGGCCGACAGTGATACAAATACTTCCATAGTCCGAAATGAGGAAGAATTCCGAGGTAGGCCTCACACAGATGCACAAAGATAGAAATTTGCAAGATGGAATTAGGGTTCAGATGGGTCAAGTTTAGATTGTAAAAATCAAGGAGACAGCGGAAGAAGGGAGAAGTGGGAAGAGTAAGGCCGCGGAGGAGAAAAGGAACATAGACGACGGACTCGTGGGTATCTTCCGTCGGAACAATGACCCCACAGCAAATCCGCCAAGAGCAGAGCCCTTTTGGAGGAAGAACTCCAACATCAACAAGGTGGAGGAGATTTGATTCTGAGACAACAGACATCTGGTTACCTGTGAACGGCAACTGGCTGTTGGGATCGATGGGAGGAATGACTGCCATAGCAGAATTCTGATTTTTTCGCTTGGGCGCCATCGCAATCTCGCCGGCGGATCAAACAAATGCGAAATCTTAAGGAAACAGAGGAGCGGTTCGAGGCGGAAAGGTGAAGTTAGGGCTTAGAACTCAAAAGCGCACGTCGACATGAGTCCAAATGGGGGTTTTTCTGGGCCATGCACCATTTCTAAAAAAGTGCCAAGTCATCACTCGAGAAACGAGACTCCCGACACAACTCGGCTGTTACGTCTAAAATGCCGACAACATCAAGCACCACTCGACCGTTATCTCTAAAACACCAGCAGTGTTTGTCATAACTCGGCTGTTATCTCTAAAACGCCGACAAGGTCAATCATAACTCGGCTGTTACCTCTAAAACACTGGCAACATCAAGCACCACCTGACTAATTGCTTCTAATAACGTCGGCAGCGTTAGGCGCGAAGACAATCTATCAACCGAATATAAAGAAAGATTGGCAGAAAAGCGGAAGGTTGCCCGGAATAGCTGAAATTTCTTCAATATATAGACGAGGGAAGTTTTTTACAAACTTAAAGACTAACTCATTATGAGTTAGCCTTTTTTCCTTTTTCACTACATTACATTACTACCTTACTACACTACTTACACTACACTATACTACTAACTACTACTACATTATTCTACTACTACTACTACTGCTACTACTAACTATCTATAATAATATTTAAACCAGTGGCGCTTTGCCACTGGTCTTGATGCTGCTGCCGCTGCCCTTGTCGCCGTTGCCGTCGCCCTTGCCGTTGTCGTCACCGTCATCGCCGTCATCGTCGCCATCGCCCTCGTCGTCGCCGTCACCGCCGCTCTCCCCCTCGGACGAGTCAGAGGAGTTCTCCTCATCCGAGGAGACCTCCGACTCATCCGAGCCCTCGAGCCCGGAGCGCTCGACGGCCTAGATGTACGTCCACACCACGGCGACTATCCCCTGGGAATCGTCCGAGTCATTGGACGACACCGGAGGATAGGCGTAGACTGGCAACCCCCCCGGACTTGGAGGAAAACTCCTCCTCCGAGTACTCGGAGTCACCAAATTCCTCTGAGAGAGGACTTGGCTCACGCTTCCGCTTATCGCCGAAGTGGTGCAACGAATCTCCAGCCTTCTTGTTCTTGCCCATGGTCGGTTGGAAGAGAGGATATAAGTGGGAAGATGAGCAATAGACGATCAGAAGATGTGTGAAGACACCAGTGAGGAAGGCAGCCTATTTATAGAGGCTGGAAGCAACTGCTCATCTCCTACCACGGTCGCCAAACAGTCGTAAGTATTCATAAACAATTCAAATCGTCTGGAAGCAAGTCAGACGACAGATGCCATTTCATGTAACATGGCACCATTTGGACTAAGGTCAACTGCTTAGACGATATGATTACACCCCGCGGTCACGTCAAGTTACTACTCAAGGACGGTTCGCTAAACGCTCAGCGTACCAAGCCATCCCCAGTCACACCCATTGGGGGGGACGTCCAGGAATTTTCAATAGATTTTCCCAAGCAGTCACATCCATACAGTATACGCAATGAATGTATCAAGATAGAAGAAAGATATCGATGGAGATCAGAGGAAAGCCAAATATAGCTGCTGAAGTACAAGTCTAATCAACAGAAGCATTGAAGCACAAAGCGAAATGAAGACTAGCCAAGAGCCATCTACCAGGCGTCCAATCTGTCGCCGATCAAATAAATTTCAAACCTAACAGGACATGGGCAGATCACGCTGCTAGTTTCTAAAGCATGAAGTGAAGACAACATGCTGATATCTAAAGCATAAGCTGATGATATATTGCTGATTTCTAAGGCATGAGACGAAGATGAAACAATGATTTCTAAAAAGCATGAGATGAAGACCTTTGAGAGGATTATTTTCAGTAATCCACTCAAAGTCCGGGGGCTACACCCATTGGGTGCACCTCCGGTGCACCCAATGAATTGTTAACCCCAAAAGACAGAATGCTGGTCTCTAAAGCACGAACCAACGATAAGATGCTGATTCCCAAGGCATGAGACGAAGATAAAACAATGAGATGAAGACCTTTGAGTAGATCATTTTCAGTAATCCACTCAAAGCTCGGGGGCTACACCCATTGGATGCACCTCCAGTGCACCCAATTAATCCTCAGACCCAAAGGACAGAATGCTGATCTCCAAAGCATAAGCCAGTAACAGAGAACCGATTTCTGAAGTATAAGGCGAAGACCGTTGAATGTCCCAAAGGAGGATAACAAAAGATTGTTTTTACTGAATAGCTCAGAGTTCAGAAGCAACGATTTAACAGGTGTATTTTTCAAAACATCCAAAATCACAAAACCGCAAGCTGGACCTAGAATCTTTGGACCGATTATTTCAAAATCAACTCAAAGATTGGGGGCTTGTGGTGGACAGATATCCCCCGGATCCACTAGAAGGCTAGAAGGCCTCACGAAAGGATTTGGGCCCATTATTCCGCAAAGCCATCGCTTCGTGGGCCGGAGGAGGAACTGCTGGCAGAATGGATCGACACAAGATTGGATAGACTCGGGCCCAGATGGCTCATTGGATTTAAGCATCATCCGCAGCTTTGATCCGATTCTCCCGCACGGCACCCTCAGACGTCGGAACTAAATGAGGATAAGTCGGCAAGATTATAAGGAAGATAAGCTCAGTTGGTTCACTATTACTTAGGTGTACGTTGTTATCATACCCACATGTAACACCCCACGGTCAAGTATATAAGGCCTAGGGGGCACCCCATCAAAAGACGGGTCACTCATCAGCCATCTACTCCATCCTCTAGCATCATTTATACTAGAGAATCCCCCTGTAACCCACCACATAAAGATCCACACCAGGAAGTAGGGTGTTACGCCCCTCTAAGCAGCCCGAACTTGTAGAAAATTGTCTATCGTATCTCATGCGTTTGGCACGAACCATCGAGCTACAGTCGACAACACTGTCCTACCCAAAAGCACCCCGAGGGTAACCCCGAGCGCGCGGTCGGGTCCCAAACACCGACAGGATGCATAAACCTGCAAGGTAATTTAAGCTTGGGATTTAGGTACCCAACTCTTGTTGGGTCCTACAAGGTTAGTCATATAGGATTTTGGAACCCAAATGTAAGTCTTACCTCCCTTGCATTTAGGCGCTACATTTCTAGCAACAACTTTATCATTTTTACAATGTAGCATATATGAAGCATCATAGGTACGATAAAGCATAGTTGGGCCATTAGATGCATTTCTAGGCGCATGAGAGACAACATGATGAATGTGGCGCCTAGGTCTACTCCTACCATGAACATATGAAGAGCTAGAAGATGCAATCATGGCATGAGTATCAAAAACAACATCATGACGCATAGGAAACATAGTGTTATCATAACAAACATCATGATGAGCAACATGAGAAACATTAGAAGCATTCTTAACATGAGCATGCAAATAAGCATGGTTGTTCTTGTCATTAAAAGAATGCGAACTACTAGCCAAGGGCGCCTTTCATTTCTCCTTAATGATATTGGAGGCCCTTTGGCTCTTTAAGTCATTGGTTCCCCTTTGGAAACCAAGTCCATCCTTAATAAAGGGATGTCTACCAATGGTGTAGGCATTCCTGGCAAATTTTATCTTTTCACATTCATTTTTGCAAATTTTAAGTTAAACATGAAGATTTAGCAATTTCATCATTCAACTTAGAGATAGTAGAGGCATGATCATTGCAAGCATCAATATCAAAATCTTTGCATCTGTTGAAAATAGAAACATGCTCCACAGATGAACTAGCAACATTCAAATTTTCTATTATAGCATTTAAATTAGCATTTAAACTCTTAAGACTAGAAATAGAATCATGGCAAGAAGACAATTCAGAAGAAAGTATTTCATTTTTCTTAACCTCCAAAGCAAGAGATTTTTTAACATTAACAAATTTATCATGTTCTTCATAAAGAATATCTTCTTGTTTTTCTAACAACCTATCCTTCTCATTAAGGACATCAATTAATTCATTAGTTTTGTCAACTTTTGATCTATCTAAACCCTTAAAGAGATCGCTATAGTCTAAATCATCATCTGAATCCTCATCGCTACAAGAAGTGTACTTAGGAGTATCTTGTGTATGTACCTTCTTCTACTTAGCCATGAGGCAAGTATGTCACTCGTTGGGGAAGAGGGAGGACTTATCGAAGGCGGAAGTAGCAAGTCCCTCATTGTCGGAGTCGGATGAAGAGCAGTCTGAGTCCCATTCCTTGCCATTGTGCGTCTTGCTCTTCGCCTTCCTGTAGTTCTTCTTCTTTTCCTTCTTCCCTTTCTTTTTTTGTTCCTAGTCATTGTCATTGTAGGGACATTGTGCATTAAAATGACTAGACTTACCACATTTGAAGCATGAATGCTTTCCCTTTGATTTGTTCATGTTGGGGTACTCCTTGCGTCCATTCAATGTGGTCTTAAAGCGCTTAATTACAAGCGCCATTTCTTGCTCATTGAGTCCATTAGCCTCCACTTGTACCACCTTGTTTGGTAGCGTCTCCTTGCTAGTCGTCGCCTTGAGTGCAACAGGCTGTGGCTCATAGAGAGGAAGAAGTGCGTTGGCAATGTCATTAACGTACCTTGCTTCTTTCACCATCATGCGCCCACTTACAAATTTTCCAAGAATTTCCTCGGGCATCATCTTGGTGTACCTAGGGTTTTCACAAATAAGGTTTACAAGATGAGGATCAATAATGGTAAATGACCTTAGCATGAGCCGAACGGCATCATGATCCGTCCATCTTGTACTCACGTAGCTTCAGATCTTGTTCACTAGGTTCTTGAGCTTGTTGTATGTTTTAGTTGGCTCCTCCCCTCTTTTCATGGGAAACCTCCCTAGGTCTCCTTCCATCAATTCCATCTTGGTGATCATGGTAGTGTCGTTTCCCTCATGAGAAATCTTGAGGGTGTCCCATATTTGTTTGTCATTGTCCAAGCTGCTACCTTTGTTGTACTCATCCCTACATAGAGATGCTAACAAAATAGTAGTAGCCTAGAATTCTTATGAATTTGCTCATTAATAGATATAGGATTGTCAGTACTATCAAAGTGCATTCCACTTTCCACTATTTCCCAAATACTAGGATGAAGAGAGAATAGATGACTACACATTTTATGACTCCAAAATGAATAATCTTCTCCATCAAAGTGAGGGGTTTTCCGAGTGAGATAGACAATGAATGAGCATTTGAATAGTAAGGAATGCGAGTATAATCAAAGGAGTTGTTTTGATTAACCGTTTTCTTTTTCAAAGATAAATCTTTGTCGTCGTCGTCCCTCAGTGAAGAGGAGGACACACCATTGTCATAGTAGATGATTTTCTTGATGCGCCTCTTCTTCTTCCCGTCCTTCCTCTTGTTGTTTGAACCTGAGTCAGTGATCTTGTCACCTTTTGGCTAGTCGATGTTAAGGACCTCCTTTTCCTTGTTGTTGATCACGATCCCCTTACCCTTAGGATCCATCTCTTCGGGCGGTTAGTCCCTTGATGAAGAGAACAGCCCTGATACCAATTGAGAGCACCTAGAGGGGGGTGAATAGGTGATCCTGTAAAAAAACATCTCAACAAAAACAAACTTGGTCTACAAATGGATTAGTGAGACCAAAAACCAAGTTCGAATGAAGAGTGTGAGAGGAGAGGACTTCTTCACTTAATTGCTCTCACTAGATGAGTATTAAACTTAAAGCAACATAGTAAGTGAAGTGAAGTGTTAGAAAGAATAGAATCGCAATAAAGTAAAGTAGACAAGCGACACGACAATTTTTATCCCATGGTTCGGTCAAGCAAAAAATGCTTGCCTACTCCACGTTATGGCATCCCAATGGACAAGGGTTGCACTCAACCCCTCTCAAGTGATCCAATAATCAAACTTGAGTACCACGGTTCTCTTTCTTATCTCACGTTTTCCCGTTGTGAGGAATCTCCACACTTTGGAGTCTCTCACGACTTACATAATTGATCTCAAATAAACCACAAGAGTAACGGGAGTAGAAACACACACAAGAGACAAAGTTACAAGAACACACATACACAAGTCAAGAGAAGAGCACAAGGGACAACATAGTGGAGTTACAACTCAAAACACATGCTCGAATCTCAATCTATCAAAGCAAAAGCGTGGTCGCAGTGTCTTGGTGTTGTAGGATGTTCAGCGGATCCTTGGTGTAGAGCTCCATGCACCTAGGGGTCCCTTTTATAGCCTCAAGCGACCTAGGAGCCATTAGAGTTCCATTTGGAAGGCCCTGGTTGCCTTTTGTCCGCGTGTGCACCGGAATGTCCGGTGCACACACCGGACAATGAACAGTGCAACAGCTACGAAATCCCTGATTGGCTGGTTTCCTATTTTGGGGGCACTGGACTATCGGGTGGGTGGCATCGGACCGTCTGGTGCACCATGTTACCGTTGGCCCCCGGCCAACGTGGCCACTAGCCGTTGGCTAGCTGGCACACTAGACTGTTCGACGCTCCGTGCGGACGGTCCGGTGAATTATAGCCAACACAGGCTGAAATTCCCGAGCACACCGGACGACGGTGCTACGCAGAGCATTCCACCTTCTCCTTTTTCAATCTAAGTCTCTTCTGCTCCTTTTAGCTTGACTTCATAAGGTCCCTAGCACTTAGACAAATATGATTAGTATACAAAACAATTGACTAAGTGTCTAGAGATTACCTTTTTCACTTGTCACCATATAGATTTGTATTTTGCCCTCATCCAAGCTCAGTTTGCTTTATGTGCATATGCTCATTGCTCATGTAAGATGATGTTAGTATAAACATAATGTGTTGATCATTTAATCACCAAAACAATATAGAAATGGTCCAAACACTACAGGAATCGCGTTCTTTGCCGAGTGTCTAAGACACTCCGCAAAGGCCATTTTACACTCGGTTTACACTCGGCAAAGCCTTTGCCGAGTGTTACACCCGACAAAGAATACTCGGCAAACATTTTATCGACAAAGGGTTCTTTGCCGAGTACTTTTTTGGACACCGAGTGTCAAAAAGCACTCGAAAAATTAATAATCGAAAAAAACCCAAAAAAATAGCAAAACATTTTTTAAATTATGTGAACAACTCTCCAAACCACCACTACCCATTACCATACTCACGCCCTATCATTTTTCACTATTATTTTGAATCAGATTCGAACTCGCAACCTCTTTCCCGTGCATACCCTCCTCTACCACTACACTGCTACATCAATTATATCTATATTACGTTTTCATTCCTCATGTATTATAACAATCCGAGAGTAATTTGATTATTTAAGGTACTAAATGAATTCATTTGAAAATGTGACCAACTATAAAGTTGCATACTTTTCGAGATCTACAAGTTCTATTTTGATAGTTTCTACATCCGAGACCGTTTACAAAATTTGAATTTCAAATTTGAAAACTTCACATGAATTTTTCAATGATAAGATGATTTCAAATCAAAAAATTATCAATTACAAAGTTTCATTACATTTTAAGACCTACAACTTTTGTTTTGGTGGTTTTTCCATCCGAGGTAGTTTGAAAAATTCAAAATTTAAAATTCAAACATAGTTTTGCATGACAAGATGATTTCAAACCAAAACATTGTCAACTAAAAAGTTTCATAACTCTTCAATACCTACAACTTTCATGTTGGTGGTTTTTTCTTTCGAGGTCGTTTTCAAAATTCAAATTTTAAAATTTTTAAATTCAGACATAGTTTTCATTGACAATATGATTTCAAATGAAAAAGTTGTCAACTACAAAATTCTATAACTTCTCAAGATCTACAAAGTTTATTTTGGTTGTTTGATCATTTATTCATCTCACATAATGGTTCTAACAATATACACAAATCTTATACATCTCTCTCGTAGTTTCATACAATACGAGAGAGATATAGGTTTTATGAACAAATTTATTTTTATTTTGTCATATGAAGAAATGTTCAAAATATAAATTGTACATAATGATGAGTTATATAAATTTGTAGTTGAAAACTTTTTTCATTTGAGTTAATTTAGTGCTTTAAAATGTGATTTTTAAATTGTCTTTGCCTAGTGTTGAAAAAAGCACTCGGCAAAGAGCTCTTTGATGAGTGTTATATTTTTGACACTCGGCAAAGAAGCTTCTTTGCCGAGTGTCAAAAATAAAACACTCGGCAAAGAGCTTCTTCGCCGAGTGTTTTATTTTACCGAGAGTTTTTTTGCGTGGCACTCGGTAAAGAGCTTCTTTGTCGAGTGTCAAAAAAAACACTCGGCAAAATTTTTGGCACTCGGCAAATTTCAATAGTGAAAGGCATGTTTCTCTTCCAAAAACCGCCAGTACAAACGTGTTTTTCACTTACAGTTTTTTTTTGGGTCTAACAGGCCATTTTAATTCACTAAAAATATATGATACAGGTGTATATATAATTGTTTCTAAAAATAATGGGTATTCAACTGAATAACCTTATAACCTTGATTTAATGTGGGACATCCCTGGCCGAAGGGATCCTTTGAGCCGGCTATTCGTGGCTGATCTCTGCTAAGTCACACCTCTTGTCCCGAGCAGAGTTGCCAAAATTGTGTTTGCTCCGATTCGAGGGCAAACACTATGTACCTCCTGGCGGTGCCCTTTACGTGAGCATAGATGGTCCGTGGCACAGAGTCGGACGGTTCGTGACCTCGCCGTCGGAGCGTGTCTTATCTGCATGACGTTTTCTGGCGGCGTAGAACCCTATCTCGCCTATCGGGAGCAATCCAGTCAGACAGACCACCCGATGCGTCTCTAGATGACGTAGATTGCCTAGGGACTAAGACAATAGATCGAGAAATACTAATATTAAAGCTAGATTACTGCTACTCGTCGTGCGAGAAAGTAAAGGAAAAAAGATATTTTTTTGCTACGAGGATTCCTCATTTCTATGATATTCATAAAAGAAATACAACAGGGTTTTTAGAGTGCCAGGTGAATCGTATAGACCAGCATCATTTGCTGCAAATGACAGAGTTTATTGCAGACAAAAGACACTATACAATCACCTAACAGACAGAAGAGCACTTTCGAGGAGAAAATGAAACAAACCTGATTCAAGAATGCCCCCATGGAAAAAAACCAGAAAGATATTACAGTTGTCTAACGGGACTGCAACCTGACCACCCAACAGGTTTCATCACCATGCAACAGATAAACTGCTCACGCAGGAGCTGAACTAAGAGCGATAAAGAAACTAAAACTGAAACAGAATATCATCCTCAAAGCTTTCAACAACTAGATGAAGATGACAAGCAACATCACTTTCAAGTTCACAAAAGATGTCAAGCACAGCCATCTTAGTCTTTCGCTTCTCCATCGATTTCATCATTTTCTTGATCAGCAGCAAAAGCATCCATCTTGACGCACACCGCTCTAACCAGCAGCGTGGCTCCTTCTTGAATTAAATCCTGTAGCTCTTTTTTATTCAACCCTACCCGAGAGATCATCAGCACACACACGTGACAAATAACATATTTAGGAGATTTGATTAGAATTTTTCAAAACACATTTTATTCCTTGCTTTCCAAATCGGCCAACATCACTACCGGAATCAGCTCCTTTGCCGTGTGTCTCAGACACACGGCAAAGGCAATCTTACACTCGGCAAATACTTTGCCGAGTGTTACACTCGGCAAAGAACGCTCGGTGAACTGTACATCGGCAACAGCCTCTTTGCCGAGTACTATTTGTCGGGCACTCGGCAAAGACTTTGCCGAGTGCTAAATGGCACTCGGCAAAGAAAAGTCACCGTCACGGCGCCAAGTAACGATGACGGATCCTTTGCCGAGTGCCGTCTGTGGCACTCGACAAAGAGGTCAATGTTGCCGAGTGTTTGCTCGAAAGGCCCTCGGCAAAGACTGACCCAGTGGGCCCCACTGCCAGTCCCTGTGCCGAGAGCTCTAGTAGGCACTCGACAAAGGAGGCTTCTTTGCCGAGTGTCTGTTGGACAGGTACTCGGCAAAGAACCCTCCAGTGGGCCCCTTTGCCAGTCCATTTGCCGAGTGCCTTGGCAATGGCACTCGGCCCGGTTCCCAGGTTTCCTTCTTTGCCGAGTGCCATTGTCAGCACTCGGCAAAGATGGCTTTACCGGTTCCCAGGTTGCCTTCTTTGCCGAGTGCCATGGTCATAGCACTCGGCAAAGCGCCCCTTTGCCGAGTGTTACACTCGGCAAAGTGACCAGAATGTCCCTTTTTTATTTGCTTTTGTTGTTCCATCCAAACAAACAAAAGATATATATGATTCACATCACATTATATATCAATCACGTCACAGAATGAACACATTTATCATCAACACCATATATATCACAAAGTCTCACTAAAGTCTCACAAATATAAGTAAGGATCATCACAAAACAGATATAAGTCTGTGTCATCACTAACATCACCAAGTATCTCACAAGATAAAGTTTAACTAACATCACCAACACTCATAAAGGTAAGTCTGGATCATCACAAAACAGATCATCAACGAGGTGGTCATCTGGACTGGTTCGACGAAGGGCTGGACGAAGCATGAGGGTTGTTTGACGCCGCCGATTGACCTTGCACAGAGAAGAGATTGTATGTGTGAGAACATATGAATAAATATCATGCAGTACTAAAATTTTGATACTCACAGGAGTAGTGAACTCTGTAGGGTCAGCTGCAGGGAACAACGGAGGTGGTGGAGCATGACCCTGTGCGGCGCCAAGGCTCTGCATGTACGCGAACATCTCCGCCATCCTCTTCTCCAGCTCCTCACGTTGCCTCCTCTCATCATCTAGCTGAGTCTGTAATATTTCGCCCTAATGTTACGATAATGCAAAGAGAAGATATATAAAAATCAATGAACGATGAATAGATAAGGAATAACCTGGAGTTGCTGGATACGATGCTGTGAGGTGTCCTGCCGAGGTCGTATGGCTGGGCTCGCGCTCGTGCTCCTTGCTCGCACCTGAGAGAGAGTGGGAGTGGAGGACGAGTCGATTGCCCCGTCGGCAATCCAGTACCGCCCATGCCTCTTGCCTCCTCCGACCCTCATGAGGACATCTCTGTCGATGTCCTCGGTCCTCGGATCGTAATCTGGCCCATGGACCTCCTTGGCTATGGCGGTGTACTCACTGAGTCGGCTGTGGATGGCGGGGTTGGTGTACGCCTCGGGCCCGTCATCCGGGTTGTAGGTGACGTCGGACGTTGCCTTCCCCTTGTGGGCCATGGCATATGCCGAGAACGTGGAGCAAGGCGCGCCACCATGTGCCGCCGACTGCGAGAAAACCAACGATATGGTTAGAAATCATGTCTAATCGAAAGTTATATACCTAAATAAAAAAGAGCGCGTACCCATGCTTCCGCGTATTTGCCCAGGCTACGGCTGCCTTGATGGTGGGAGGGACCTTGCATCAGCAAACACCGTTCCCGGCTAGCGTTGTGCGCCTCGTCCCACTCAGCCGAGCACCACCTCTGCACCATCTTCTCCCAGCACTCAGGATGCGCGGCGCACCAATGAGGAACCATCTAAAAAATATAAGTACACCGCATATTAGAAGATAAGAATAAGCATATTTAGTACCAATAATAAAGTTTTGTATTTACCTGCAAGTACTGGTCCGCAGTCAATGACATGGTTCGGGCGTCCTTCTTGTTCACCTTCTCCCCAAGGACGGAGCCGTGGTAAGTGACGATGGCCTGGATGCGCGCCTCGTAGTGCATGTCCACGACGAGCTTCTTACAGCACGTCGTAGACACCACATCCGCCCTGGCCTCGTATCCAGCATCGCACCTGAAGAAATCCTACATACAAAGACGATGTATCCATACATTATTTCGTGGGGCCGAGGACGGGCGAGTGCAGGGGCGCGGCGGCGTTGGCCGGCACTCGGCGTCGGGCGCGGCGGCGTAGGGGCAGGGGCGCGGCGGCGTTGGGCTGGGGCGCGGCGGCGTTGGCCGGCACTCGGCGTCGGGCGTGGCGGTGTGGGGGCAGGGGCGCGGCGGCGTTGGGCAGGGGCGCGGCGGCGTGGGCCCGAGGGCGCGACCGCCGAGGGCACGAGCACGACGGTGTCGGGCGCGGCGGCGTGGACAGGGCAGCGGCGGCGCGGAGTGATGAGAGTGAGAGAGTGAGAAAGGAAGAAGTTACCAGGCGCTATTTACACGTTCTTTGCCGAGTGCCCGCGATCTGGCACTCGGCAAAGAATTTTTTAAAAATTTTAAAATACATTTTGCCGAGTACCGCGGATCTGGCACTCGGCAAAGACTCTCTTTGCCGAGTGCCCGCGATCTGGCACTCGGCAAAGAATTTTTTAAAAATTTTAAAATACATTTTGCCGAGTACCGCGGATCTGGCACTCGGCAAAGACATCGTTGCCGAGTGTCGACTGATAGGCACTCGGCAAAACCTTAACTTATTGTTTTTGCCGAGTGCTGCCAGGCTGGCACTCGGCAAAGAGAGTCTTTGCCGAGTGTCTTCTTTGGATACTCGGCAAAGTACATTTTTATTTTTTTTATTTTGCCAACCAAAATTTTTGTGGTATGTTCTTACACTATATAGACCTACATGTACTATTTTGGGACAATTATAACAGTGTTTTCTATAGCTAGTACATTTAGTTTGTTTATTTGAATTTCTTCGGAAAATTCAGATTTGAACTGCAGGTCACTTGAAACTTGGAAAACCGTGCATGCAAAAATGATATCCATGCTACATAGCACAAGTTACGACCGATTTCAGGAGCGAACCGGAAACTTCGAGCACCATGCTCACTCAACATGGCCGTGAACTTGCCACACAGCTGTTTAAAAAATTTATAAAACACAAACAAACTTAGAAAATCATGAAACTTGTCCACATGTCATGATATCATATGTAGAGTCTGTGATAAAAAATTTAGAATGTTTGGAGAAAGTTGTGAGACACTATGTGTAGAAACCTAAGAGAACCACACATGAAATCATAGAGTTTCAATGTGGATCTCTTAGGTTTGTACACATAGTGCGTTACAGCTTTCTCGAAACTTTTTCAAATTTTTATCACAGCCTCTACATATGATATCATGACACGTGGACAGGGTTCATGATTTTCTGACTTTGTTTCTGTTTTATACAATTTTTAAACACCTGGATGGCAAGTTTATGGTCATGTTGAGTGAGCATGGTGCTCGAAGTTTCCGGTCCGCTCCTGAAATCGGTCGTAACTTGTGCTATATAGCATGGATATCATTTTTGCATGCACGGTTTTCCAAGTTTCAAGTGACCTGCAGTTCAAATCTGAATTTTCCGAAGAAATTCAAATAAATAAACTAAATGTACTAGCTATAGAAAACACTGTTATAATCATCCCAAAATGGTACATGTAGGTCTACATAGTGTAGGAACATACCACAGAAAGTTTGGTGACCAAAATTAAAAAAATAAAAATATGCTTTGCCGAGTGTCTACATAGGACACTCGGCAAAGACTCTCTTTGCCGAGTGCCAGATATTTGACACTCGGCAAAGACTGACGGCCGTCAGTTGTAGACGGCCGCTAACGGCCCTTTGCCGAGAGCCATATTTGCCGAGTGCTTGACGCTCGGCAAAACAGTCTTTGCCGAGTGCTTGGCTGTGCCGAGTGCCCTGCACTCGGTAAACAAGATCTTTACCGAGCGCAGGACTCTGCCGAGTGCGGCCCTCGGCAAAGTCGACTTTGCCGAGTGCCCGATAAAAAGCACTCGGCAAAGCCGCCGGCACTCGGCAAAGAGCCGAATTCCAGTAGTGCATATGGCTAAAACAGCCACAATATGAACATGTTTACTAAAAGGAGCATAGCCATGACCAGCATTGTTTCATATTACTAGGTATAACCTTGATATTCAGACAGCTTGTGATAGTACCCCATATGATTTTAGCAACGGACCAAAAACAGATGATCAATCAATTCAAATTGATTACAGAAGGAGCAGGCAGTATCACCATCCAGTTCCTTTTTGCAAATTATCTTTAGTTAAGAGAACATTGTTTTCTAAAAACCACATGAATAGTTTGATTTTAGGAGGGATTCTTCCCTTCCAGATATGCTTCATGTAGGGACCATAGAGCCGGTTCTCCATGTGAATATAAAGAGATTTGACATATGCTTCATGTAGGGACCATAGAGCCGATTCTCCATGTGAATATAAAGAGATTTGACAGTAAAGATTTTTTGTTTTCCCTATCTCCATCCAATAACATCAGATACTTCTTGGAAGCCAAAACCCACACCTATCCTGTAAATGTTCTCCCAACTATTGATCTGTTCATTATAGAGCAATCTCCTCAAAGGGATGTGCCAATCATTCTCTTTAACATACTTCACCATGATCCCTTTATATTCACAAATGTCATAAAGGGCAAGGACAATATCGCAGAGGTTGTTTGGTTATCCAACAATCTTCCCAAAACCTAGTTTTATCACCAGACTTAGTTATTATTTGTCTCCCCAACATATAAAAATGTTTCACCTTCAGCAGATCATGCCAAACAGGTGAGTCGCCAATATTGTGAGTAACACTATGCACATTTTTTCCTTACAAATATTTTTTAATTATAATATCTTGCCACAAACCTTTTTCATTTTCTAGATTCCACCAACATTTACATAATAAACTAATGTTCAGATAATGGAGATCTTTCATACCAAGCCCTCCTTTTTTCTTTTCAATACAAGCTCTCTCCCTTATCAAGTGATACTTCTTCCTATCACCTCCCCCTTGTCAGAGGAATTTTTTCCTTTTTTATCAAGATTTTTAACAGTGGTTTTAAAAAGGAGATACATAGACATGTGATAAATGGGGGCATTGGAAAGACATGCAATAATGAGGATAATCTTGGCAGCTATAGAGAGGATACTACTTGTTGGTCCTTGTTCTCAAATGCTATACATCAAGAACAAAGCAACACAATTGTTAACGATTAAAGACTTTCGTTCTTAGAAGCATTATCTTCCTTGGGATATAATGATCTTCAGAAGGTCATGAAGGGTGTACCTTCGTTGTCACAATGAGCAAGTATAAATAGGGATATATGAGACACAAAAGATTATAAGTAATCATTACAAATCATCAGATTATTTATATTCCCCTTTTTATAAACATAGATAAACATTATTAAGATCAATATTATATTGGTACCTTCGGCTTGTCAGAAGGTGTGAACGTGAGAGTGATGCGAGAGCTTTTACAGTACAGCCTATACAGTACGGTGTTATTGTTCATTTATTTATAGGCACGGGACGTAGCCCGGACAAAATTACATTCATGTCCCTGACTTTTACTGCTAACAATAAGGCAAACTGTTAAGGGCTAAGTAGTTTTTTCTCTTTTAGATCGGTTCTATCTTCCACCTTCGTCGTTGTGCTACAGCTTCGGCGCCCGTTCATCATGCTTACGGGTTATATCTTCATATCACACATGCTTTCATCCCGAAGTTGAAGCCTCCTATATCAGTCTCACACAAACATGTTAATCACATTTTTGAGGACCTTCAGAAGAGGAAGGTCCCCAACAGTAGCCCCTTGCAATATTAATTTGTTTTTGTAATTTACCAAATTCAGACTGCGACATGAATGAAGGCCTTTAGCCGAAGGTTCGAAAAAACATATTCTCTTCACTAGAATAGCGAAAGTCAATGACATGTAGGTCCCACCAAGTTATGATGCGTTGGGCATATAAATAGGGACTTCCATTGATATCATTTGATGTGCCATCTCAACCGCTAGCGCCAATCTTGCCATTCTGAATTTTCTTGCTTTGTCAAATTTTTATTAGTTTGTGAGCTTCGGCATTTGCACAAGCATTGACTAAATGGCTAAGGAGAAGAAGGTTGTTGACCCTGCTCTAGCTGGGTTTTACGAGGCTATGGAAAAGACAAACACAGAGAAGATTACCAATGAAATGCTAGCTGGGTTGTCTGAAGTTTCTGGTGATAGCGAAAGCTTTGATGTGGAAAATGGGAATGAAGATGCCGAAGATCGGCCCTTGCGGCCGAGTCACACTATCTTTGAAAAGTCATCCATCAAGCAAAGTCAGATTGATGCTATGAAAGGGAGATATTTCCGTGAAATTTCCATTGTGAGAGCTGGAGGGGACAGCGCTGCTCCTGCGCCTGAAGAAGACGAAGTTGTTGTTTACAGGAGCTTCATGAAGGCAGGGCTTCGGTTTTCGTTAAGTACATTTTAGTTGAAGTGCTGAAGACCTTTGAGATTTTCCTTTACCAGATCACCCCCGAAGCTGTCATCAGGATGGGGATTTTTATTTGGGCTGTGAGGAGCCAGTGACTAGAGCTGAATGCAAAATGCTTCTGCAATATGCATGAGTTGTCCTATGAGACAAAGGCTACTGGCAAGGAGCAGTATCATAATAATTTTGGTTCTTATAGCTTCGTGCCCCGCTCTGATGTAAGCTATCCAGTTCTAACGTTTCAGAAGAGGTGGCCAGGAGCCTGGATGTAAGAATGGTTTTATGTAAAGAATAACTTAATTGAAAGGGAAGATATAAAGGGGATTATCAAACGCCCTATTTGGTCTCGTTTCGGCATCAGAAGGCCAACCACTGCTCTTTGAAACGATATCGAAGGATGCCAGAAGGCTTTCAACAATGTATGCACCTTTATTGGCACAAGAGACCTAGTCCAAGAGCACATAGCCTATATAGTATGGCCTCTTGTGAATGACTAGGAGATGCCAAAGGAGACTGCTGCTGGGTCCAGTCAAGGCGGCATAGTTTTTTTGAAATATACCTTCAGATACAGAGATCAATTTGATGAGCCGAATGATGACTAGCTAAACTGTGTTGAGGCAACTAGTGACGAGTTGCTTGGGGCCTACACAAGGGCCGAAGATGATGCCATGACCTTAGCCTTTGGAGGACGAGGCAGGAAAAGGTTAAATTGAGTTTTTGATGTTATTCATTTCGTTTACTCAGATTATAGCTATCCCTCACGAAAGCAGGGAAAGAAAAGAAAAGCTGCTACTTTGGCCATCTCTGCTGCGCCGAAGGGTAAGAAGATCAAGGTTTTGACGCACTAGCCTAGATACATTGAAACAGCCAAGGTGTCGAAGCTTGCTGAAGGGACATCTTCAACCGCTGAGCTAGGACGGCCTGCTCCTACCGGCTCCAAGGAAGAATCGGCTGGAGTGCCAAAGGTTCCTGCAACTGAGTCGACCAAAGCGCTAAAACATCCAGCCGAAGCCAAAGGAAAAGCGGCCGAAGAGCCAGAGTTAGGGGAGTCGACAGGGCTACCAAAAATCTTGAGCCCGCTACAAGAGCCGGAATTGCCAAAGGCATCGAAGGCTCCTGCAGTAACTCCCAAGAGGAGGAGGATGGCTAGCATGCTGGACGCAGTCTTGGAATCGACAAGGGCATCAACTCCTACTCCTACAAAGGAGACTGCTGAAGCTTTTACAATTTGTGCTGAAGTCGAAGCTGGGCCTTCAGTGCCCATTGAAATAGGGCCTGCTGAAGTGAGACAGAGTATTGAACAAGAAACTTCAGATGTCGCTCCTGTCCTAGAAGATGACGCGCCCAAGAAGGTTGAATCTCCTATTCCTGCAGCGTCTACTAAAGAGCGTGACTTTATCATTCGACACGCTTCGGGTAGAAAACTATCAGAAGAGGAAATTGCTGAAGCTAGACACTATGCCCAGAAACTAAAATATCCGAAATGATCCTTGGTGTATAATGGGACCGACGAAGATAATTTTCTGTACTACCTCCTAGACAATAAGGAAATATCCGTTTGCCGGGAGATGGCAAGAAATATAGGATTTCGGAAGCTCGAAGTTGGCCTCTCTGCTATGACGAAGGATGACCTCGCAGACAGCCTCGCTTACAATAGTCTGAAGGTATAGAAGTTGTTGACTTATGAGCAGATTATTTTTGTATCTTTTAGTCTTGTGCTGATCCTTTTCTCCCCCTGTTTTTTTTGTAGGGCTTAATTTTGAGCAATGCTTTAAGGGCACAGAAGAATGCTGAGGATGAAAGCTGCCAAATGGCCCTTAGCAACCTTTGGTCGGAGGTTATCAAACTGAGGAATGAAGCCGCAGAGAAGGATAAAATTCTGCTTTCCTTGGTAGATAGACTTAAGGCTAGCGAACCCAATCTTGCTGCGCAGTCTGAAGCTCATAGAGCTGAAATTGAGAACTTAAAGAAAAACTTGCTGAGAAAAATGAAGATTTTGAAGTGGCTAAATCAAAACAAGAGATAAGCGAATGGACTAGCGCAAGACTATAAAAGAATATAGATGAGCTTCAGGAATCGAAGGAAAGGTATTATGAGAAATCCTTGGATTGCGCTAAGAAGTTGAAAGATAGTTTTGCGAAGGTGGGTGCATACTCATCTGAGCAAATTTATTAGAAGCGATCCTGAAGGAATCATCGAATGGATCGGCGAAGAAGCTGAAGCCTTTGACGAGATCCTTAGCGACCTTGGTGATTTCTGCGCCTTTGCCGATGTCAGAGGGGTTGCAGCAATTTTAGAAAAATCTGGCTATGAACATATTAAAGTTGTAACCCAGATGGGGGTTGTCTTTACTGTAGAGAACACGAAGGATCCCTCGGTTGAGGCTACTCTGATGGGCGGGAAATTCTACTCCGACGTTTGGATGAAAAGCGACCGAGAATTAGCCGACGAAGCTATAAAAAAGAACGAGAAAGAATCCCATGAAGCCTGAGAAGAAGCCAAGCGAGCCGAAGAGGCTGCTGAGCGCGCAAGGCGCATAGGTATTTTAAATTTTTCATAGCTTCAGTATTTTTCTTGGCTTCAAATTAACAACTTATTACTTTTACTGTAGCTGAACTTTCACCACCACTCGAGCCCTATGATCTCGTAGCCAATCCAGCCATGAAGGCGTCACTAGAAACGATAAGAATTGCCAAAGAAGCTATTGACGAAGCTGTCAACAAAATTCTGAACGAAGCTGCCAAGAAAATTTTAAAGGAAGACTAGATTTTCATGTAGTTAAGAAATGTAACATTTGGGAAATGTAATATTCGTACACAAGTTAAACATTGTATATCTGTATGTGTATTAATGTAATATATTTCTTTACGATGCATGAAATTTGCGTACATACCATTTTTGAGCCTTCGGTGAAAAAAACACCTTCCCTTCTTTTCATGCTTCGTAAAGAAAAAACCCTTCTATAGCACAACTGTTGTATGATATTGTTGACGAAAATTTTCCTGGCGTGTAAGATTAAAATTGCTGAAGGTGTACTTTGTGCTCCAGCACATTGTTTCATTCATCATATATTTTGAAAAAGGGACTTTTCTTCTGCACAATCTTGCTACTGATGCGACATGATGTATGATGTAATGCTATGCGGAATGATGCGATGATATGATGCAGCATGATGTTTATGTCGAAGACACATGCCCACACAGAAACACTCCTAGACTCTACATCCCCTTAGGGACGTCTTTTGAGTCTCTTCACCTATATTTCGGTGGCATTTAAGCTCTGCATCCCCTTAGGAACGACTTTGGAGCTTCTTCGCCTTCTATTTCGGTGGCATTTCAGCTCTGCATCCCCTTAGGAACGACTTTGGAGCTTCTTCACCTTCTATTTCGGTGGTATTTTAGCTCTGCATTCCCTTTGGAACGACTTTTGAGCTTTAGAACTTACTCTGCGCTCCCTTAGGAACGACTTTTGTAGCTTCAGGACTTACTCTGCGCTCCCTTAGGAATGACTTTTGTAGCTTCAGGACTTACTCTATGCTCCCTTAGGAACGACTTTTGTAGCTTTGGGACTTACTCTGCGCTCCCTTAGGAACGACTTTTGTAGCTTCGGAAATATTGTTTAAGGGGATGCGTTCCACACTCAATGATGTGACCATAATATTATTACATCAGATTAAAGATTAAACTTCTTTAAATTGTTTTTCATGCGAGAATATAAAATGGCACAAAAGGAAGATACACCAGGTTAGGATATTCTTTAGCAAATATGCTTCGACTCTGGCACAATGCTGTTGACTGTGCGAGTTTCGGACTCCTCCCGAAAGTCGCGCTGTTACTGAGCGTGGTGATGCCCTTCTGGCTGTTGGCCGTGAGCAAGAGTAGGTGGTAGCGGTGGTGGTGGCAACTGAGCCCAAGAAGCTTGGGAATGTCTTGCCGAAGTGACGGAGGTCGTAGGCTGTTGATTGCCTACATATTCTGGGACGTAGGGAGAGTAATGCGAAGCAGTGTAGAGGACTTGCTTCGGCTGACTCTGCCGTGCTCGAGCTTCAGCAATTTCCTTCTGCTTCTGAATGGTAACATGACATGACCTTGTTGTATGGCCCTTGTCCTCACCACAAAAAAGGCAGTACAACTTTTGGGGTTGATTGTTGAACCTTCCACTATTAAAACTTCTTCCTCCTCTCCCTCTGGGAGCTGGTGGTCTGAAGGAGGTCTGTTGCATGCTCGAAGCCTGAGAGCTAGGATGGCTATGCTGAGCATTGCTAGCTCTATCATCATTGGTGTTGGAGTTGTGGATTGATCGGACGTGCCTGGGGTGAAGACTTCCTCCGAATCCCCTGGTCATCTCAGAAAACCTGTAGGCCTCCTCCCTTCTTTGGCGAAAATCGTTGTCAGCCCAAATGTATTCATCCATCTTCTGGAGAAGCTTCTCTAGGGTTTGTGGAGGCTTCCTGGCAAAATACTGAGTTGTAGGTCCAGGCCGAAGCCCCTTGATCATGGCCTCAATGACAATTTCATTGGGCACTGTGGGCGCTTGTGCTCTTAAGCGCAAGAACCTTCGGACATACGCCTGAAGGTATTCCTCATGGTCCTATGTACATTGAAACAAAGCTTGAGCTGTGACTGGCTTCGTCCGAAAACCCTAAAAGCTAGTGATCAGCATGTCCTTGCGCTTTTGCCACAATGTAATTGTCCCTGGCCGGAGAGACGAGTACCAAGTTTGGGCCAAATTTCGAACTGCCATGACGAAGGACTTTGCCATGACAGCAGCATTACCCCCATACAAAGATATTGTTGCTTCGTAGCTCATCAAGAATTGCTTGGGGTCCGAGTGCCCATCATACATGGGCAACTGAGGTGGCTTATAAGATTGCAGCCAAGGTATAGCCTACAATTCTGCTGCTAGAGGAGAAGTATTATCAAAAGTAAAGCTACCATGATGGAAGTCATCATACCATTCATCCTCATTGAATGGGCTCTTCTACGAAGCTCTATGTGCTGAGGCCTTTGATCATGATCATCTTGGGTAAGATGTCGCATTTCTTCGGTGGCTTCATCGATCTTCTTCTGAAGGTCGACCAACCGGGCCATCTTCTCCTTTTTCCTTTGCACCTGCTGATGAATGACTTCTAGGTTTCTGACCTCCTGGTCCAACTCCTCCTCCTGAAGTGTTGGGCTGGTAGCCTTCCTTTTCTGGCTTCTGGCTTCTCAGAGAGAGATCATCTCCTGGTTTGTGTCTAATTGTTGTAGTGCAGCACCTGGCGCCACTGTCTTCTTTGGCGGCATGACGAAGGTTGATGGTTTTCCGAAGGTCGTAGAAGTGGGTACACCGGAGGTGGGCGACAATGTTGGTTCTTGTTCTCAAATGCTATACATCAAGAACAAAGCAACACAATTGTTAACGATTAAAGACCTTCGTCCTTAGAAGCATTATCTCCCTTGGGATATAATGATCTTTAGAAGGTCATGAAGGGCGTACCTTCGTTGTCACAATGAGCAAGTATTAATAGGGATATATGAAACACAAAAGATTATAAATAATCATTACAAATCATCAGATTATTTATATTCCCCTTTTTTATAATCATAGATAAACATTATTAAGATCAATATTACATTGGTACCTTCGGCTTGTCAGAAGGCGTGAACGTGAGAGTGATGCGAGAGCTTTTACAGTACAGCCTGAACAGTACGGTGTTACTGTTCATCTATTTATAGGCACTGGACGCAGCCCGGACAAAATTACATTCATGTCTGTTGGGAACTTGTTCTCAAATACTAAGAGTTAAGAACAAGGTAACATAGAAGATGTTAAACATTAAGGTCCTTCGTCCTTCGAAACATTACGCCCCTTCGGGAAATAATGTTTTAGGACGAAGGTCACAAGAGACATACCTTCGTAAATATAATAAATAATGCCGAAGGATTCATATAAAGCGTGAAATGTAAACATCAACATAAGATCATTTCTATTTTATTAACATGGAGAAATAGAAATGATTTCAAATTACAAATGTACCTTCGGTCCTGAGAGAAGGTAGAAGTACAATCGTGACGCAAAAGCCAATGCCAAGTCAGCGTGAACAGTACGGGAGTACTGTTCATCTATTTATAGACGCGGGACGCAGCCCACGTAAAATTACATCCATGTCCATTACATTTGTTAACGGTTTATGGAAATCTGTCGAGGCCCCCGAAGTCTTTTCATCTTTAAGTCGGTTCCCCCTTATGCCATCGCGCCGAAGCTTCCCTGCGCACAGCTTCGGCTGCCCTCGACCTTCGTCTGGTTCAGGCTTCGTCCTGGTCGTGCTCCATATCCATAATTCTGAATCCGAAAATACCTGTTCATATAATCCACTTGGAAAACATTGTCAAATCATGTTTTTGAGGACCTTCGGAGGACGAAGGCCCCCAACAGTAGCCCCTCGCAATATTAATTTGTAAATAATAAATTCAGATTGCGATATGGACGAAGGCCTTGAGCCGAAGGTCCGAAAAAACACCTTCCCTTTGCTAGAATAGCAACATTCACTGACAAGCGGGGCCTTTCAATTTTCAACGCCCTAGGCGTATAAATAAGATCACATCGCGAACTCATTTGGTACGCACACTTGCCTTTTGCTTCGGCCCACTAAAATTTTTAGCTCTTGTTCATTAAGATTTGCTGGTCTTTTTGATTTCGAAGTTTCGGCCTCGGGAACAATTTTTTAGCGTTTCCGAAGATGTCTGAAGGCAAGAAGATCCCTGCTGAGACGAAGCTGAAGATCCCTGCTGAGACGAAGCTGAGTCTCGAGGAGGAGAAGAATCTGGGGTTCCTGATAGCGATGGCAGAGACCAATACAGAGAAAATCACGAAGGAGATTCTCGAAGGTTTGTCCGAAGATACTGATGACAGCGACAGCTATGATGTGGAAAGTGGTGGGGAAGAGGCCGAAGATCGACCGTGGCGACCAAGCCACACAGTTTTTGGGAAAACGACCATCAAGCAGAGTCACATTGATAATATGAGGGGGCGATATTTCCGAGACATATCTATTGTGAGAGCTGATGCCGGGGAAAAAACTTCTCCCACCCCCGAAGAAGATGAAGTTGTGATTTTCCGAAGCTTCCTCAAAGCTGGGCTTCGATTCCCCCTGAGCAACTTTGTTGTTGAGGTACTAAAGACATTTCAAGTCTATCTGCATCAAATCACTCCCGAAGCCATCATAAGAATGGGAGTGTTTGCCTGGGCTGCGAGGAGCCAAGGTTTGGAACCGAACGCTAAAAGCTTCTGCAACATTCATGAGTTATTATACGAGACGAAGCCCTGGGGAAAGGAGCAATACCACAACAACTTTGGGTGCTACAGCTTCGGCGCCCGCTCCGGGTCAAGCTGCCCTGTGCCGACCTTTCGGAAGAGGTGGCCCGGAGCCTGGATGACTGAATGGTTTTATGTAAAGAATGATCTAACAGCTCAAGAGAATGTGAAGAGTATCATTATGCACCCAATCTGGCAACGCTTCGGTCTTCGAAGGCCGAAGGTCGAAATGGACGAAGCCGCCGAAGAATGCCAAAGAGCCTTCGGGGTAGTCTGCTCGTTTATTGGGACAAGGGACCTGGTCCAAGAACACATTGCCTTCAGGGTATGGCCACTTGCAGAAAAGTGGGAAATGCCGAAGGAAACCATCAAAGAGTCCGACGAAGGCGGACTAGTCAGATTAAAGTACACATTCAAATATGCAGATAAATTTGTTGAACCTGATGATGACTGGCTGAAAAGCATTGAAACATTAAGTGATGAATTACTTGGGGCATATTCGAAGGCTGAAAATACTGCACTATCAGCAGCCTTCGGAGGCCGAAAAAAGAAGAGACTCAACCGAGTGTTTGATGCAGTCGGGTTCTTCTACCCTGATTATCGTTATCCCATCCGAAGGCAAAAAAGGAAAAACATAACCTCTGAAAAAGAAGAAGCTGCAACTGCTCCTAGCGAGCCAGAACCGAAAGGAAAAAGGTTGAAGGTCCTCACACACCGACCACGCCATATTGAACCAGCTTCGGTGCCTGAGTTCACCGGAGAAACTTCTTCGGCCGCCGAAGCTGAACAGCCAACCTTGCTGCCAGAAATTGCAGAGATGGCCGAAGCGCCATCCACAGAAAAAATGGAAGAAGCGAAAAATCCGACTAAGGAAAAAGCATCAGAAATTTTGAGTCCTGTAGCAAATGTCGAAGCAGCAAAAATCCAAAAGGGTCCAATGGTGACCCCAAAAAGGAAGAGAATGGTAAATGTACTAGATGTCTTGGAGACAATTAAGTCTTCAAGCACAACTCCAAAAAAGAGTGTTGAAATTGCTGAAGCTTCTTCTGAAGCTCCGACGCAACAAGCTGAAGCTGAAGCTGGGCCTTCAGAGCCCTTCAAGGAGCAAACTTTGGAAGCCGAAGCAATAAAAATACCAGAACCAATTTTAGTTGAAGAAACTGACACTGCCATCCCCGAAGCGCCTGCCAGCATGTGTGATTACATCATACGACATGCTTCGGGGAAAAAACTATCTAAAGAAGAAACTCATGAAGCTAACCATTATGCAAAGGAGCTAAAATATCCAAAGGGGGCAGTAATATTCAATGGGACAAATGAAGATGATTTCTTATACTGCCTGCCTGACAACAAAGAGCTATCTGTCTGCCGAGAGATGGCCAGGAGTATTGGTTTCCCGAAGCTTGAATCTGGATTAAGCGCCATGACGAAAGAAGATCTCGCAGACAGTCTTGAGTACAACAGCCTGAAGGTACGGAAATTAAACGCTTGAAAAAAACCCCTTATTATTTTTTTACGCAAATCATTCCTTTTTTCTTATATGAATTCTTTTTCGTATAGGGCCTGATCCTAAGCAACGCGCTAAGAGCGCAAAAGAGCGCCGAAGATGAAAGTTATGAAATTGCGTTTAATAATTTACGCTCCGAAGTTATCAAACTGAGAAACGAAGCTTTGGAAAAAGATAAAATTCTGCTTACACTGGTAGATAAAGTGAAAAAAGACGAAGCTGCTTCAAAGGCCCAAACCGAAGCTCAAAAACGCGAGATTAAAGATCTTCAGAAACAGCTGGCTAGAGCTAAAGAGGAGCGCGCGCTTGAGGAAACGAAACGAGAACTTAGTGATTTTATGGTCAGCAAATTGGAATCAAGAGTTAAGGAGCTTCGCACATTTCAGGGGAAATGCTATGTTAAATCTATAGAATGCGTGAATAAAATTAAAACCAGCTTTGCTAGCGTCGGCGCCTTTTCCAGCGAAGAGAATTTTTCTCGAGGCAATCCCGAAGATCCGCTGGAATGGATTAGCCACGAAGCAGAGGCCTTCGAAGAGATTCTGAACAGTCGTGGCGACATATGCGCTTTTTCGGGCGCCAGAGGAATTGCTTCTGTCTTAGAGAAGAAAGGTTGCGGGCATGTAAAATTTTTAGCTCAGTCCGAAGCTACCTTATCTTCCGAAGATATCAAGGACCCCTCGGCCGAAGCAAGCGTGGTTGGTGGCAAATTTTTTACTGATATCTGGAACGACGGCGGCCGAGGAATGGCGCAAGAGATCATCCAAAGAAGCGAAAAAGGCATTCATGATGCTAGAAAAGTAGCAGAAGCTGCCGAAAGGAGTACGGAGCCCGAAAGACAATTAGGTACCAATTAGTCGTTCTTGTTGCGTTGTAATTTTCATTTTAAACTTTGCTCGCGATTTGTAAAAGTAATGAAGAAGTGTTCTCTTCGCTCAGAAACTGTTGAACCAACTGCCGACCCCCACACAAAAGGGGATGAAGAAATTAAACAAATGGCCGAAACTATCATGGACAAGGTTGTTGACCAACTTCTGAATGAAGCCGCCGAAGCAGTATTGAGAGAAGATTAGATGCTATTTGGAAAAAACATTTAAAGTGTAATCTATGCAACACTTTGTACATTTGAATGTAATATACAAGTCTCTTTTCATTATTGAATTCTTTACGATGCATGAAACTTTAAATACATACCATTTTTGAGCCTTCGGCGAAAAAAACACCTTCCCTTCTTTTCATGCTTCGTGAAGAAGACATTCTTCGTTAAAATTACTCTGATGAATGATATCCATGCTTCGTGAAAACATTCTCCGAAGCTATATTCCGAAGCTATACAACTTTGATATTGATCTGATAAAATTCGCCCACGTTTCGTAAAAATATTCTTCGAAACTGTATTCCGAAGCTATACAATTTCGATGTCACTTTCTCAAAGCATCCTTTCGAAGGTTGAGAGTATCCCCTTCTCTTGCCAAATGCAATATGATGTATGATGCTTATGCTATGCAAAATGATGTGATGATGTTATGTTATGCATGTGTCATTTGTTCCGAAGATACACATAAAATATATTCGTAAGCTCTGCATTCCCTTAGGAACGTCTTTGGAGCTTCTTCGTCTTTTACTTAGACGGTTTCAGCGTTGACTTTTCGCTGTAAGCCTCCCTTAGGAGCTTCTTCGCCTTTTACTTAGGCGGTATCAGCATTGACTTTTCGCTGTAGGCTCTGCATTCCTTTAGGAACGACTTCTGAGCAGAAAACTTACACTGCGCTCCCTTTGGAACGGCTTTTTGTGACCTCATAAACTTACTCTGCGTTCCTTAGAACGACTTTCTGTTACTCCGAAGGATTTTTAATCCGAAGGTCCTCCTTGGTAACGGAAAAAGTTTTAGGCTTCAGCAACTTAGGCTTGTGGAGCAAATAGATTTTCCTCGTAGGAAACAACGAAATTATTACATGAAAACTATCAATGTTTTTTGCTTCACAGAAAATAAAACTGAATAGAAAAGACTGATATCAAAGGTAGGATATGTCAATAAATGTGCTTCGACTCTGGCACAGTGCTGTTGACTGTGCGAGCTTCGGACTGTTCTCTGAAGTCCCTCTGATGTGGAGCGTATTGACTCCCTTCTGGCTGTTGACCTTGCTGCAATGGAGGTGGAGGCGGAAGCTGCTGCCAGGAAGCTTGAGGTTGACTTGCCGAAGCTACAGAAGCTGCAGGGTGGTTGTCTATGTATTGTGGGA
Source organism: Zea luxurians (assembly GCA_029449295.1). Lineage (NCBI taxonomy): Eukaryota > Viridiplantae > Streptophyta > Magnoliopsida > Poales > Poaceae > Zea > Zea luxurians. Next base: position 132,602,293 of record JAOPSE010000008.1, read on the forward strand.
TATAAGGCGGATGATACGAAGCAGTATGCATGACCTGCTTCGGCTGAGCTTGTTGAGATGCAGCTTCGGCTATTTCCTTTTGCTTCTGGATTGTAACATGGCACGTCCTAGTAGTATGGCCCTTGCCTTCTCCACAGAACAAGCAAAACAGTCTCCTTGGCTGATCTCCGAATCTTCCGCCGAAGCCCCTGGCGCCTCTGCCTCTTGGAGCTGGTGGCCGGAAGGAGGTTTGTTGTTGCCCCGAAGCCTGTGAGGAGCACTGCGGCCTGTTTTGCTGACTCCCCTTATCATCATTCTGAGTGTTGTGGATGGAACGGACATGCCTCGGGTAGTATCTTCCTCCGAAGCCCCTGGTCATTTCAGAAAATCTGAAGGCCTCCTCCCTTCTTTGGCGAAAATCATTGTCAGCACGAATGTACTCATCCATCTTTTGGAGCAATTTCTCCAGGGTCTGAGGAGGCTTCCGAGCAAAGTATTGAGCTGCAGGTCCAGGACGAAGCCCCTTGATCATGGCTTCGATAACGATTTCATTGGGCACCGTTGGTGCCTGCGCCCTCAATCGTAAGAACCTTCGGACATACGCCTGAAGGTATTCTTCGTGATCCTGAATACACTGGAAGAGGGCTTGAGCTGTGACCGGCTTCGTTTGAAATCCTTGAAAGCTGGTCAGTAACATATCCTTCAGCTTCTGCCATGAAGTGATTGTTCCTGGCCGAAGAGAGGAATACCAAGTCTGAGCAACATTCCTGACGGCCATAACGAAAGACTTCGCCATGACTGCAGCATTGCCCCCGTACGAAGACACTGTTGCTTCGTAGCTCATCAAGAATTGCTTCGGGTCGGAGTGGCCGTCAAACATGGGAAGCTGGGGTGGCTTATAGGATGGAGGCCAAGGTGTAGCCTGCAGCTCAGCAGACAGAGGAGAAGCATCATCGAAAACAAAATTTCCCTGATGGAAATTATCATACCAGTCATCTTCGTTGACGAAGCCCTCCTGATGAAGGTCTTTCTGATGAGGCCTTCTGTTCTGCTCATCGTGAGTGAGATGGCGAACTTCCTCAGAGGCTTTGTCTATTTGCCTTTGCAACTCAGCTAGGCGGGCCATCTTCTCCTTCTTCCTCTGCACTTGTTGATGTAGCATCTCCATCTCTCTGATTTCTTGGTCTAGCTCTTCTTCCTCAAGCGTCGGGCTGACGGCTTTTCTCTTCTGGCTTCGGACCTCCCGAAGAGAGACGGTCTCCTGGTTGTGGTCCAGCGGTTGTAGTGCTCCTGCCCCAGTCGCTGAAGCTTTCTTCGGCGCCATAGCGAAGGTCTATAGCTTCCGAAGGTGTTCACAAAAACTCGAAGTGGAAGTGAGTTCACCGGAGGTGGGCGCCAATGTTGGGGACTTGTTCTCAAATACTAAGAGTTAAGAACAAGGTAACATAGAAGATGTTAAACATTAAGGTCCTTCGTCCTTCGAAACATTACGCCCCTTCGGGAAATAATGTTTTAGGACGAAGGTCACAAGAGACATACCTTCGTAAATATAATAAATAATGCCGAAGGATTCATATAAAGCGTGAAATGTAAACATCAACATAAGATCATTTCTATTTTATTAACATGGAGAAATAGAAATGATTTCAAATTACAAATGTACCTTCGGTCCTGAGAGAAGGTAGAAGTACAATCGTGACGCAAAAGCCAATGCCAAGTCAGCGTGAACAGTACGGGAGTACTGTTCATCTATTTATAGACGCGGGACGCAGCCCACGTAAAATTACATCCATGCCCATTACATTTGTTAACGGTTTATGGAAATCTGTCGAGGCCCCCGAAGTCTTTTCATCTTTAAGTCGGTTCCCCCTTATGCCATCGTGCCGAAGCTTCCCTGCGCACAGCTTCGGCTGCCCTCGACCTTCGTCTGGTTCAGGCTTCGTCCTGGTCGTGCTCCATATCCATAATTCTGAATCCGAAAATACCTGTTCATATAATCCACTTGGAAAACATTGTCAAATCATGTTTTTGAGGACCTTCGGAGGACGAAGGCCCCCAACAATGTCCCTGACTTTTACTGCTAACAATAAGGCAAACTGTTAAGGGCTAAGTAGTCTTTTCTCATTTAGGTCGGTTCTATCTTCCACCTTCGTCGTTGTGCTAAGCTGAAGCTTCTTCGGCCACAGCTTCGGCGCCCGTTCATCCTGCTCCCGGGTTATATCTTCATATCACACATGCTTTCATCCTGAAGTTGAAGCCTCCTGTATCAGTCTCACACAAATATGTTAATCACGTTTTTGAGGACCTTCGGAAGAGGAAGACCCCCCCCCCAATACTACCTTTACAGGATTGAAGTCTTTTATCTACCTTTTCTTCCAACATATTCTAGTCAAAGACATGAAGGCATTCATATATATATATATTGTATATTAGGAGCCCTGGGCTTCCAATAACTAGAGGAAGCCCATGCTAGACAGTGCAATTCGATCAAGCCGGACCAGGTCCACACGTCTATAAAAGAAAATCGGGAGTGCTAGGGTTCAGTTTTTTACGCCCCATCCCGATTCATTAGCGACGGCGCGTGCAACGACAGCGGTTGCCCGATAGCTCGCGCGGTGGTGGAGCCCCAGCTAGTGGCTGCGGTGGCCGCGGCTTCCCGACCTCGACGTGCGGTGGCCGTGGCTCCCCGACCTCGACGTGCGGTGGCGGCGATTCTTCGATCTGGAGTAGAGGCGGCGGTTCCCAGGTCGGTGGCGGCGGCGGCTCCCCGATCCAGAGGGCGAGCGACGACAGTGCCCTTGTGCGGGCAAGCGGCGGCGTCCCCGGGGCCTTGAGGCGGCTGCACTTCCAAGGCCGGCGAGCAAGCGACGCCCCTCGATGTGCGAGTAGCGACGGCGACACACGAGGCGCGAGGTTCGAGCGGCGTCACGGAAGGTGCAAGGTGCGCGCAGCGACGATCGCGCATGATATCCTCCGATCTGGCGCAGTTCGGGCGGCCCGAATGACGACATACATATCGGCTTATGTCGTCGACGACGTCCTCCAGCGACTACCTCCTTCAATTTGTGTGTTTTTGGATTATTGTGTTTTATGCCTACCACATGTATTATTTACGCTAAAAATTGTACGATTTTATCCTTGAACACGAAGTTCGTATATCAGTTTGATGCATGCGTATTTTTTGCATGCACATTGAAAAGACAATTTCTTGATTTATGCTGTTCGTAATTTGCGTGCATGCAATAGAAACTCCCACGATTTTACCATAATTTTTGGATCTATATAAAAATAGAAACCGCATGCATGCGGCTGCCATATTTTTCGGATCTATCATAAAAATAGGATCGTAATAACAACCTACTAGAGCTATCAACCTCTCACATTGACTCGGTATTTACGCTTATAATTGATGGATTTTATACTCAAAACTTAAGGTTTTTACGCTCCACCCAGAGATGCGTCCACCAGTGAACAACATGCCAGTTTTTTTACACAGTGTAAGGAATTGCATAAATACCTACAACGTGTAGTATAATTTGTATTAATATATATCATAAACTAGTTCTAATGCGTTTGGCTGCATGGCTGTTAGAGGGATCCTATATTTATGAAGGAAATAAAACATTAAATGCGACTTTTTGTTTCTATGTATGCAATTCATTTCCTTTCATTGCATATTCTTTCCATCATAAATTCGTGTGCATGTAGCTGGTAGCAGATTTTTACGCAGTATACCGAATTGCATAAATATCTACATAGTGTAGCATATTTAGTATTAGTATATATCATAAAATGGTCATTACGAGTTTAGCTGCATGTCTGTTGCAGCGATCCTAAATTTATGGAGGAAATAAAGCATTTAAAATAGAAACCGTCACACATATCTTTCCTAAATTTACCCACATGCAAGGGAACGTGTTTGACTCATGCATGCATTTTGCCATAATTTTTGGATCTGTATAAAAATAGAAACCGCATGCATGTGGCTGCCATATTTTTCGAATCTGCCATAAAAATAGGATCGTAATAACAACCTACCAGAGCTATAAACCTCTCACATTGGCTAGGTATTTACGCTTATAATTGAGAGATTTTATTCTTAAAATTTAAGGTTTTTACACTCCAACCTGGAGATGCGTCCACCAGTGAACAACATGCTAGATTTTTTTACGTAGTATACCGAATTACATAAATACCTACACCATGTAGTATAATTAGTATAAGTATAAATCATAAACTATTTCTAATGTGTTTAGCTGCATGGTTGTTGGGGATACTATATTTATGAAGCAAATTAAATATTAAATACGATTTTTTGTTTCTATGTATGCAATTCATTTCCTTTCATTGCATATTATTTTCATCATAAATTCGTGCGCATGCAGCTGGTAATAGATTTTTATGCAGTATACCCGAATTGCATAATTATCTACACAGTGTAGCATATTTAGTCTCAATATATATCATAAAATGGTCCTTACGTGTCTAGATGCATGGCTGTTGCAGCGATCCTAAATTTATGGAGGAAATAAAGCATTTAAAAATAGAAACCGCCACACATATTTTTCCTAAATTTACGCGCATGCATTGGATCGTGTTTGACTCATGCATGTATTCCTTTTTTTGCGCTAACAGGCGTGGGGCAGGTGACGCACCCGACAGGCTGGTTGGGCGCGCTGGGTTGAACCAGTTTGTAGCGGTGGTCGGCCTAGGCTTCCTTTAACTATTGGGAGGTCTAAATCCGTTATACCTGCCCTATATATATATATATATATATATATATATATATATATATATATATATATATATATATATATATATATATATATATATATATATATACACGCGTGGGAGGTCTAAACCCGTTCCTAGATGTTACCTAAGAGAATCTATGTGATTAAACGGATAAGCATGCATGGAAACAATGGTTTTCTCGCCTGAGTTAATCTTATCATGGAGCGTCCGAGCTACCCTGCAGACTTTCCAGAGAACGGACCATCCAATCCATATGGTTGGACCGTCCAGTCTTACCAGATGCCACATATGGTGTTCAACACCGTTCTCCCCCTAAAGCTAGACATCATGGCTCATTCGGCTGGCTTATGTTGTGTTTGGTTTGAGGTCAAAGTTGGATGAGGAGAGGCTACACCGTCCTCTTGATTTTTTGGATCACGTCGCTACCAATTAATTTGATGTTTGGTAAGATGTCACATTTCTTCGGCAGCTTCATCGATCTTCTTCTAAAGGTCGGCCAGCCGGGCCATCTTCTCTTTCCTTTGCACCTGCTGATGAATGACTTCCAGGTTTCTGATCTCCTGATCCAACTCCTCCTCTTGAAGTGTTGGGCTGGTAGCCTTCCTTTTCTGGCTTCTGGCTTCACGGAGAGAGATCGTCTCCTAGTTTGTCTAATGGTTGCAGTGCAGCCCCTGGCGTCACTGCCTTCTTTGGCGGCATGATGAATGTTGATGGTTTTCCGAAGGTTGTGGAAGTGGGTACACCGGAGGTGGGCGCCAATGTTGGTCCTTGTTCTCAAATGCTATACATCAAGAATAAAGCAACACAATTGTTAATGATAAAAGACCTTCGTCCTTCGAAGCATTATCTCCCTTGGGATATAATGATCTTCAGAGGAAGGTCATGAAGGGCGTACCTTCGTTGTCACAATGAGCAAGTATAAATAGGGATATATGAAACACAAAATATTATAAATAATCATTACAAATCATCATATTATTTATATTCCCCTTTTTATAAACATAGATAAACATTATTAAGATCAATATTACATTGGTACCTTTGGCTTGTCAGAAGGCGTGAACGTGAAAGTGATGCGAGAGGTTTTACAGTACAGCCTGAACAGTACCGTGTTACTATTCATCTATTTATAGGCACGGGACGCAGCCCGGATAAAATTACATTCATGTCCCTGGCTTTTACTGCTAACAATAAGGCAAACTGTTAAGGGCTAAGTAGTCTTTTCTCCTTTAGATCGGTTCTATCTTCCACCTTTGTCGTTGTGCTAAGCCAAAGCTTCTTCGGCCACAGCTTTGGTGCCCGTTCATCCTGCTCTCGGGTCATATCTTCATATCACACATGCTTTCATCCCGAAGTTGAAGCCTCCTGGATCAGTCTCACACAAACATGTTAATCACATTTTTGAGAACCTTTGGAAGGCCCCCAATACTACCTTTACAGGATTGAAGTCTTTTATCTACCTTTTCTTCCAACATATTCCAGTCAAAGACATGAAGCCCTTCATATATTATATATATATACACGCGCGGGGAGGTATAAACCTGTTCCTAGATGTTACCTAACAGAATCTACGTGATTAAATGGATAAGCATGCATGGAAACAATGGTTTTCTCGCCTGAGTTAATCCTATCATGGAGCGTCCGAGCTACCCTGCAGACTTTCTAGGGAACGGACCATCCGATCCATATGGTTGGACCGTCCAGTCTTACCAGATCACACATATGGTGTTCAACATCGTTTCCCCCTAAAGCTAGACGTCATGGCTCGTTCGGCTGGCTTATGTTGAGTTTGGTTTGAGGTCAAAGTAGGATGAGTCGGAGGCCACACCGTCCTCTTGATTTTTGGGATCACGCCGCCGCCAAAAATTACTCTGATGTTTACCTCGCTCCCACGTGACTCGCATTCAAACACTATATAAAATTGTGGCCGCCTCATTCCATCCCTCCTTGTACATCCAACCAAACACATAAAATTTTTTGGGATCACGCGGTCACCAAAAAATTACTTTGGTATTTATTTCGTCCCACATGACTCTTGTTGGACACCAAAATGAGCAGCGTGGACAGTCCGGCCCTGAGGCCGGACGGTCCGCGGTCCGGACGGTCCGCAGTGGCGGCGCGGACGGTCCGCGCGCGCGCAGAGTCAGTTAGGGTTCCTAGTTTCTCGCAGGATTTGTTACCTAAAACCGCGGGATTAACTCGGAAATCAGTTTGAAGCGGATCCAGACCTCCCCCTTTATATAGATGAAGGTCTACGGCCGATTGAACCCCCAACAATCGATCAAATCAAGTCTATTACTCGTTTTTACCTTATGCATTAGGAGTAGTTCTAGTCTAGTTCTAGTTTAGTCTTCCAATCCCCAAATTCTCCGCCTCTCCTCGACTCTATGTCGATTAGAGGAGTCTAGGTCGGCCTGCCCGAGCCTAGACACCACCTAGGATCTCTACTCCCCGACGGGGTCCCTCCCGGGAGCGAGATCCAGGCGCCGCCGGCGACCTTCGCCGCCCCCTGCGCACGCGCGGACCGTCCGGCCCTAGGGCGCGGACCGTCCGGCCCTAGGGCGCGGACCGTCTGGCCGTCAGGCAGGGAACACCAGCCCCTGCGCCAGGCCGCGGACCGTCCGGCCCCTTGCCGCGGACCGTCCGCGCCTGACCAGAGAGCACCGCCGCCTCGCGCCAGGCCGCGGACCGTCCGGCCCCTGCGCGCGGACCGTCCGCCCCTGTGCAGAGGGCACCGCCACGGTTCTTGTTGAGTGTTTGGCGCTCCGAAAAGGCGTCAACATACTTTTTGGCGACTCCGCTGGGGAACGAGGTTGCAGATCTACAAAATCAGGCTTGCATGGCCGATTCTAAGGATCTCAACAGTGCTTCTCCAAACAGCGACACAAGGCTGACTAATTTATCGGCCGCAGAGCATGAAAACTTAAAAGATGACATGAAGAAGATGGATGAGGAGATCCAACGACAACAAGATCAGATGCTCAAGGTGGCGAAAAAGTGGTACCTCTCGCACTTCAAGGTAGATCGCCACCAGAAGGTCGTAAAGGAGAGGGAAATAGACGCCGATTACATGTCATCCGTGCTGCAACAGCTCCCCACGATAGGTGATGCCAGGTCAGTCGATGATATTCCATCTATTAAAATTTCTTTTGATAATCGGATTAAAAGTATCACAGAGGATATAGAAAGGATGGCGCATGCATTAGGAAAAACTCACATGCCTAGTTTTTTATCACAAAAATTAGGCGCCAAAACAATTGCGCCAAACACATCGGCAACAAATGGGTTTCCCCAGCCATATTCTGGTATGCCGATGGACTCATATCCAGGACGACCGTCACCACCATCTTCGCTAAATGGTGAGTCAACTCTGAGCACGGTCGGACCGTCCGCACACAATCGCGGACCGTCCGGCCCTCCGTCAGACCGTCCGACAACCTACGCCGGACAGTCCGGAGTTACACAGAGCCCACCACAAGGGTCACAGGTGTTGCTTGACGTGACCGGACAGTCCGAGGATAGTACCGGACCGTCTGGTCCACCCTTAGACCGTCCGACTGTGCAAGCCGGACCGTCCGGAGCACCAGAAGTCACCTGTGATCCGCCTAGTGCGGAAGGCCGGCATAAATATAACCAGCCACCCCAGCCCCAAGAACCAAAAAAGTCACATGTCCCTGAGCTTGTTTGGCCCACTAAGGTAAAACCTTTTGTTCGCTCTCACCCGCACTCGACACAAAAGGAAAAAGTTAAGTTCACATTTAATATTACTAAATGTGATAAAATATTTGATGAGTTGCTTAAACATGGTAATATTAAATTGTCACATGTAATTCCTCCGGTTGAACAATTAAAAGGGCGCGTTTATTGCAAATGGCACGGCTCCTTTCTCCATAACACCAATGATTGTGTCGTCTTCCGTCGGCAAATACAATCGGCTATAAACGAAGGCCGGTTGAGGTTTCAAAAAGAGGTGAAAATTGACAAGACACCTGTTCCTATCACCACATTAGAGCCAACGAGCAAAAAAGCCATAATTCGGCCTTGTGCGGCCGAAAAAAGTAAAAATAAAAATATCGTCATTGGTGATCCTCGCACACCAAATATGTCACGCAGAATGGTTACTCTGAAGGCTCCAGACAAAAGAAAGACCGGACGCACCGGGGGGCAAGCACGATCGAACACCCGATCAAGGTCACCTGTCCTGCGTACGCCGGACGATCCGGGTACTAAGGCCGAACAGTCCGAGACATGCGCGGACAGTCCGGCTATGATGGCCGGACGGTCCGCAGATGGTCAGAAGCAGCAACCTCAGATCATCGGACCACAACGTTCCAACACAAGTGTTAGGAAACAAAATACTACTAAGACGTCTGGACGACTCAGTAGAGTCGGCCCTACTTTTGGTCAGTTGCTTGCCAAATATATGAAGAAGGCCGTTCCACACAACCGGCCAATAAAGCAGACAAAGTCAAAAGGGCGATCTGTGCGAAAGCAAAAGCCGACTAAACAGACCCAAAAGGTAGCACAACCAAGATCGCCTTGTCATCCTCCTCCGGGGATAGCATGGTGCGTCCCGTTCTATCCATCGCCGATGTGTTGTCCTACTCATGTGTGGGGTGGTACGGCGATGAATTCGTATTACTGGCTCAATCCGTTTGCTTATTTAGGCTGGGGGGCACAACAAGTTTTTGCCTATTGACAGGTTGATCAGGTAGACATGGCTGAAGAGGATGCGATCCGAAACGGCCTCTATGCATTAAAGTTCCATCAATTATTTATATTATCTGATCGCAAGAGCCGATGACTTGCATCGAGCAGAGTCCTTACTTCGGGAACAAAAGCTTATAAGATCAATTGTTTCCGAAATTTTCACTGATGCTTTTGGTTCGCCAAGCTCCACCAAAAGGCAGGGGGGCATATGTTGGACACCAAAATGAGCAGCGCGGACAGTCTGGCCCTGAGGCCGGACGGTCCGCAGTGGCGGCGCGGACGGTCCGCGCGCGCGCAGAGTCAGTTAGGGTTCCTAGTTTCTCGCGGGATTTGTTACCTAAAACCGCGGGATTAACTCGGAAATCAGTTTGAAGCGGATCCAGACCTCCCCCTTTATATAGATGAAGGGCTACGGCCGACTGAACCCCCAACAATCGATCAAATCAAGTCTATTACTCGTTTTTACCTTATGCATTAGGAGTAGTTATAGTCTAGTTCTAGTTTAGTCTTCCAATCCCCAAATTCTCCGCCTCTCCTCGACTCTATGTCGATTAGAGGAGTCTAGGTCGGCCTGCCCGAGCCTAGACACCACCTAGGATCTCTACTCCCCGACGGGGTCCCTCCCGGGAGCGAGATCCAGGCGCCGCCGGCGACCTTCGCCGCCCCCTGCGCACGCGCGGACCGTCCGGCCCTAGGGCGCGGACCGTCCGGCCGTCAGGCAGGGAACACCAGCCCCTGCGCCAGGCCGCGGACCGTCCGGCCCCTGGCCGCGGACCGTCCGCGCCTGACCAGAGAGCACCGCCGCCTCGCGCCAGGCCGCGGACCGTCCGGCCCTGTGCCGTGGACCGTCCGCGCCTGACCAGAGAGCACCGCCGCCTCGCGCCAGGCCGCGGACCGTCCGGCCCCTGCGCGCGGACCGTCCGCCCCTGTGCAGAGGGCACCGCCACGGTTCTTGTTGAGTGTTTGGCGCTCCGAAAAGGCGTCAACATACTTTTTGGCGACTCCGCTGGGGAACGAGGTTGCAGATCTACAAAATCAGGCTTACATGGCCGATTCTAAGGATCTCAACAGTGCTTCTCCAAACACGACACAAGGCTGACTAATTTATCGGCCGCAGAGCATGAGAACTTAAAAGATGACATGAAGAAGATGGATGAGGAGATCCAACGACAACAAGATCAGATGCTCAAGGTGGCGAAAAAGTGGTACCTCTCGCACTTCAAGGTAGATCGCCACCAGAAGGTCGTAAAGGAGAGGGAAATAGACGCCGATTACATGTCATCCGTGCTGCAACAGCTCCCCACGATAGGTGATGCCAGGTCAGTCGATGATATTCCATCTATTAAAATTTCTTTTGATAATCGGATTAAAAGTATCACAGAGGATATAGAAAGGATGGCGCATGCATTAGGAAAAACTCACATGCCTAGTTTTTTATCACAAAAATTAGGCGCCAAAACAATTGCGCCAAACACATCGGCAACAAATGGGTTTCCCCAGCCATATTCTGGTATGCCGATGGACTCATATCCAGGACGACCGTCACCACCATCTTCGCTAAATGGTGAGTCAACTCTGAGCACGGTCGGACCGTCCGCACACAATCGCGGACCGTCCGGCCCTCCGTCAGACCGTCCGACACCCTACGCCGGACAGTCCGGAGTTACACAGAGCCCACCACAAGGGTCACAGGTGTTGCTTGACGTGACCGAACAGTCCGAGGATAGTACCGGACCGTCTGGTCCACCCTCAGACCGTCCGACTATGCAAGCCGGACCGTCCGAAGCACCAGAAGTCACCTGTGATCCGCCTAGTGCGGAAGGCCGGCATAAATATAACCAGCCACCCTAGCCCCAAGAACCAAAAAAGTCACATGTCCCTGAGCTTGTTTGGCCCACTAAGGTAAAACCTTTTGTTCGCTCTCACCCGCACTCGACACAAAAGGAAAAAGTTAAGTTCACATTTAATATTACTAAATGTGATAAAATATTTGATGAGTTGCTTAAACATGGTAATATTAAATTGTCACATGTAATTCCTCCGGTTGAACAATTAAAAGGGCGCGTTTATTGCAAATGGCATGGCTCCTTTCTCCATAACACCAATGATTGTGTCGTCTTCCGTCGGCAAATACAATCGGCTATAAACGAAGGCCGGTTGAGGTTTCGAAAAGAGGTGAAAATTGACAAGACACCTGTTCCTGTCACCACATTAGAGCCAATGAGCAAAAAAGCCATAATTCGGCCTTGTGCGGCCGAAAAAAGTAAAAATAAAAATATCGTCATTGGTGATCCTCGCACACCAAATATGTCACGCAGAATGGTTACTCTGAAGGCTCCAGACAAAAGAAAGACCGGACGCACCGGGGGGCAAGCACGATCGAACACCCGATCAAGGTCACCTGTCCTGCGTACGCCGGACGATCCGGGTACTAAGGCCGAACAGTCCGAGACATGCGCGGACAGTCCGGCTATGATGGCCGGACGGTCCGCAGATGGTCAGAAGCAGCAACCTCAGATCATCGGACCACAACGTTCCAACACAAGTGTTAGGAAACAAAACACTACTAAGACGTCTGGACGACTCAGTAGAGTCGGCCCTACTTTTGGTCAGTTGCTTGCCAAATATATGAAGAAGGCCGTTCCACACAACCGGCCAATAAAGCAGACAAAGTCAAAAGGGCGATCTGTGCGAAAGCAAAAGCCGACTAAACAGACCCAAAAGGTAGCACAACCAAGATCGCGTTGTCATCCTCCTCCGGGGATAGCATGGTGCGTCCCGTTCTATCCATCGCCGATGTGTTGTCCTACTCATGTGTGGGGTGGTACGGCGATGAATTCGTATTACTGGCTCAATCCGTTTGCTTATTTAGGCTGGGGGGCACAACAAGTTTTTGCCTATTGACAGGTTGATCAGGTAGACATGGCCGAAGAGGATGCGATCCGAAACGGCCTCTGTGCATTAAAGTTCCATCAATTATTTATATTATCTGATCGCAAGAGCCGATGACTTGCATCGAGCTGAGTCCTTACTTCGGGAACAAAAGCTTATAAGATCAATTGTTTTCGAAATTTTCACTGATGCTTTTGGTTCGCCAAGCTCCACCAAAAGGCAGGGGGGCATATGTTGGACACCAAAATGAGCAGCGTGGACAGTCCGGCCCTGAGGCCGGACGGTCCGCAGTGGCGGCGCGAACGGTCCGCGCGCGTAGAGTCAGTTAGGGTTCCTAGTTTCTCGCGGGATTTGTTACCTAAAACCGCGGGATTAACTCGGAAATCAGTTTGAAGCGGATCCAGACCTCCCCCTTTATATAGATGAAGGGCTACGGCCGACTGAACCCCCAACAATCGATCAAATCAAGTCTATTACTCGTTTTTACCTTATGCATTAGGAGTAGTTCTAGTCTAGTTCTAGTTTAGTCTTCCAATCCCCAAATTCTCCGCCTCTCCTCGACTCTATGTTGATTAGAGGAGTCTAGGTCGGCCTGCCCGAGCCTAGACACCACCTAGGATCTCTACTCCCCGACGGGGTCCCTCCCGGGAGCGAGATCCAGGCGCCGCCGGCGACCTTCGCCGCCCCATGCGCACGCGCGGACCGTCCGGCCCTAGGGCGCGGACCGTCCGGTCGTCAGGCAGGGAACACCAGCCCCTGCGCCAGGCCGCGGACCGTCCGGCCCCTGGCCGCGGACCGTCCGCGCCTGACCAGAGAGCACCTCCGCCTCGCGCCAGGCCGCGGACCGTCCGGCCCTGTGCCGTGGACCGTCCGCGCCTGACCAGAGAGCACCGCCGCCTCGCGCCAGGCCGCGGACCGTCCGGCCCCTGCGCGCGGACCGTCCGCCCCTGTGCAGAGGGCATCGCCACGGTTCTTGTTGAGTGTTTGGCGCTCCGAAAAGGCGTCAACATACTTTTTGGCGACTCCGCTGGGGAACGAGGTTGCAGATCTACAAAATCAGGCTTACATGGCCGATTCTAAGGATCTCAACAGTGCTTCTCCAAACACGACACAAGGCTGACTAATTTATCGGCCGCAGAGCATGAAAACTTAAAAGATGACATGAAGAAGATGGATGAGGAGATCCAATGACAACAAGATCAGATGCTCAAGGTGGCGAAAAAGTGGTACCTCTCGCACTTCAAGGTAGATCGCCACCAGAAGGTCGTAAAGGAGAGGGAAATAGACGTCGATTACATGTCATCCGTGCTGCAACAGCTCCCCACGATAGGTGATGCCAGGTCAGTCGATGATATTCCATCTATTAAAATTTCTTTTGATAATCGGATTAAAAGTATCACAGAGGATATAGAAAGGATGGCGCATGCATTAGGAAAAACTCACATGCCTAGTTTTTTATCACAAAAATTAGGCGCCAAAACAATTGCGCCAAACACTTCGGCAACAAATGGGTTTCCCCAGCCATATTCTGGTATGCCGATGGACTCATATCCAGGACGACCGTCACCACCATCTTCGCTAAATAGTGAGTCAACTCTGAGCACGGTCGAACCGTCCGCACACAATCGCGGACCGTCCGGCCCTCCGTCAGACCGTCCGACACCCTACGCCGGACAGTCCGGAGTTACACAGAGCCCACCACAAGGGTCACAGGTGTTGCTTGACGTGACCGGACAGTCTGAGGATAGTACCGGACCGTCTGGTCCACCCTCAGACCGTCCGACTGTGCAAGTCGGACCGTCCGGAGCACCAGAAGTCACCTGTGATCCGCCTAGTGCGGAAGGCCGACATAAATATAACCAGCCACCCCAGCCCCAAGAACCAAAAAAGTCACATGTCCCTGAGCTTGTTTGGCCCACTAAGGTCAAACCTTCTGTTCGCTCTCACCCGCACTCGACACAAAAGGAAAAAGTTAAGTTCACATTTAATATTACTAAATGTGATAAAATATTTGATGAGTTGCTTAAACATGGTAATATTAAATTGTCACATGTAATTCCTCCGGTTGAACAATTAAAAGGGCGCGTTTATTGCAAATGGCATGGCTCCTTTCTCCATAACACCAATGATTGTGTCGTCTTCCGTCGGCAAATACAATCGGCTATAAACGAAGACCGGTTGAGGTTTCAAAAAGAGGTGAAAATTGACAAGACACCTGTTCCTGTCACCACATTAGAGCCAACGAGCAAAAAAGCCATAATTCGGCCTTGTGCGGCCGAAAAAAGTAAAAATAAAAATATTGTCATTGGTGATCCTCGCACACCAAATATGTCACGCAGAATGGTTACTCTGAAGGCTCCAGACAAAAGAAAGACCGGACGCACCGGGGGGCAAGCACGATCGAACACCCGATCAAGGTCACCTGTCCTGCGTACGCCGGACGATCCGGGTACTAAGGCCGAACAGTCCGAGACATGCGCGGACAGTCCGGCTATGATGGCCGGACGGTCCGCAGATGGTCAGAAGCAGCAACCTCAGATCATCGGACCACAACGTTCCAACACAAGTGTTAGGAAACAAAACACTACTAAGACGTCTGGATGACTCAGTAGAGTCGGCCCTACTTTTGGTCAGTTGCTTGCCAAATATATGAAGAAGGCCGTTCCACACAACCGGCCAATAAAGCAGACAAAGTCAAAAGGGCGATCTGTGCGAAAGCAAAAGCCGACTAAACAGACCCAAAAGGTAGCACAACCAAGATCGCCTTGTCATCCTCCTCCGGGGATAGCATGGTGCGTCCCGTTCTATCCATCGCCGATGTGTTGTCCTACTCATGTGTGGGGTGGTACGGCGATGAATTCGTATTACTGGCTCAATCCGTTTGCTTATTTAGGCTGGGGGGCACAACAAGTTTTTGCCTATTGACAGGTTGATCAGGTAGACATGGCCGAAGAGGATGCGATCCGAAACGGCCTCTGTGCATTAAAGTTCCATCAATTATTTATATTATCTGATCGCAAGAGCCGATGACTTGCATCGAGCTGAGTCCTTACTTCGGGAACAAAAGCTTATAAGATCAGTTGTTTCCGAAATTTTCACTGATGCTTTTGGTTCGCCAAGCTCCACCAAAAGGCAGGGGGGCATATGTTGGACACCAAAATGAGCAGCGCGGACAGTCCGGCCCTGAGGCCGGACGGTCCGCAGTGGCGGCGCGGACGGTCCGCGCGCGCGCAGAGTCAGTTAGGGTTCCTAGTTTCTCGCGGGATTTGTTACCTAAAACCGCGGGATTAACTCGGAAATCAGTTTGAAGCGGATCCAGACCTCCCCCTTTATATAGATGAAGGGCTACAGCCGATTGAACCCCCAACAATCGATCAAATCAAGTCTATTACTCGTTTTTACCTTATGCATTAGGAGTAGTTCTAGTCTAGTTCTAGTTTAGTCTTCCAATCCCCAAATTCTCCGCCTCTCCTCGACTCTATGTCGATTAGAGGAGTCTAGGTCGGCCTGCCCGAGCCTAGACACCACCTAGGATCTCTACTCCCCGACGGGGTCCCTCCCAGGAGCGAGATCCAGGCGCCGCCAGCGACCTTCGCCGCCCCCTGCGCACGAGCGGACCGTCCGGCCCTAGGGCGCGGACCGTCCGGCCGTCAGGCAGGGAACACCAGCCCCTGCGCCAGGCCGCGGACCGTCCGGCCCCTGGCCGCGGACCGTCCGCGCCTGACCAGAGAGCACCGCCGCCTCGCGCCAGGCCGCGGACCGTCCGGCCCTGTGCCGTGGACCGTCCGCGCCTGACCAGAGAGCACCGCCGCCTCGCGCCAGGCCGCGGACCGTCTGGCCCCTGCGCGCGGACCGTCCGCCCCTGTGCAGAGGGCACCGCCACGGTTCTTGTTGAGTGTTTGGCGCTCCGAAAAGGCGTCAACATACTTTTTGGCGACTCCGCTGGGGAACGAGGTTGCAGATCTACAAAATCAGGCTTACATGGCCGATTCTAAGGATCTCAACAGTGCTTCTCCAAACAGCGACACAAGGCTGACTAATTTATCGGCCGCAGAGCATGAAAACTTAAAAGATGACATGAAGAAGATGGATGAGGAGATCCAACGACAACAAGATCAGATGCTCAAGGTGGCGAAAAAGTGGTACCTCTCGCACTTCAAGGTAGATCGCCACCAGAAGGTCGTAAAGGAGAGGGAAATAGACGCCGATTACATGTCATCCGTGCTGCAACAGCTCCCCACGATAGGTGATGCCAGGTCAGTCGATGATATTCCATCTATTAAAATTTCTTTTGATAATCGGATTAAAAGTATCACAGAGGATATAGAAAGGATGGCGCATGCATTAGGAAAAACTCACATGCCTAGTTTTTTATCACAAAAATTAGGCGCCAAAACAATTGCGCCAAACACATCGGCAACAAATGGGTTTCCCCAGCCATATTCTGGTATGCCGATGGACTCATATCCAGGACGACCGTCACCACCATCTTCGCTAAATGGTGAGTCAACTCTGAGCACGGTCGGACCGTCCGCACACAATCGCGGACCGTCCGGCCCTCCGTCAGACCGTCCGACACCCTACGCCGGACAGTCCGGAGTTACACAGAGCCCACCACAAGGGTCACAGGTGTTGCTTGACGTGACCGGACAGTCCGAGGATAGTACCGGACCGTCTGGTCCACCCTCAGACCGTCCGACTGTGCAAGTCGGACCGTCCGGAGCACTAGAAGTCACCTGTGATCCGCCTAGTGCGGAAGGCCGGCATAAATATAACCAGCCACCCCAGCCCCAAGAACCAAAAAAGTCACATGTCCCTGAGCTTGTTTGGCCCACTAAGGTCAAACATTCTGTTCGCTCTCACCCGCACTCGACACAAAAGGAAAAAGTTAAGTTCACATTTAATATTACTAAATGTGATAAAATATTTGATGAGTTGCTTAAACATGGTAATATTAAATTGTCACATGTAATTCCTCCGGTTGAACAATTAAAAGGGCGCGTTTATTGCAAATGGCATGGCTCCTTTCTCCATAACACCAATGATTGTGTCGTCTTCCGTCGGCAAATACAATCGGCTATAAACGAAGGCCCGTTGAGGTTTCAAAAAGAGGTGAAAATTGACAAGACACCTGTTCCTGTCACCACATTAGAGCCAACGAGCAAAAAAGCCATAATTCGGCCTTGTGCGGCCGAAAAAAGTAAAAATAAAAATATCGTCATTGGTGATCCTCGCACACCAAATATGTCACGCAGAATGGTTACTCTGAAGGCTCCAGACAAAAGAAAGACCGGACGCACCGGGGGGCAAGCACGATCGAACACCCGATCAAGGTCACCTGTCCTGCGTACGCCAGACGATCCGGGTACTAAGGCCGAACAGTTCGAGACATGCGCGGACAGTCCGGCTATGATGGCCGGACGGTCCGCAGATGGTCAGAAGCAGCAACCTCAGATCATCGGACCAGAACATTCCAACACAAGTGTTAGGAAACAAAACACTACTAAGACGTCTGGACGACTCAATAGAGTCGGCCCTACTTTTGGTCAGTTGCTTGCCAAATATATGAAGAAGGCCGTTCCACACAACCGGCCAATAAAGCAGACAAAGTCAAAAGGGCGATCTGTGCGAAAGCAAAAGCCGACTAAACAGACCCAAAAGGTAGCACAACCAAGATCGCCTTGTCATCCTCCTCTGGGATAGCATGGTGCGTCCCGTTCTATCCATCGCCGATGTGTTGTCCTACTCATGTGTGGGGTGGTACGGCGATGAATTCGTATTACTGACTCAATCCGTTTGCTTATTTAGGCTGGGGGGCACAACAAGTTTTTGCCTATTGACAGGTTGATCAGGCAGACATGGCCGAAGAGGATGCGATCCGAAACGGCCTCTGTGCATTAAAGTTCCATCAATTATTTATATTATCTGATCGCAAGAGCCGATGACTTGCATCGAGCTGAGTCCTTACTTCGGGAACAAAAGCTTATAAGATCAATTGTTTCCGAAATTTTCACTGATACTTTTGGTTCGCTAAGCTCCACCAAAAGGCAGGGGGGCATATGTTGGACACCAAAATGAGCAGCACAGACAGTCCGGCCCTGAGGCCGGACGGTCCGCAGTGGCGGCGCGGACGGTCCGCGCGCGCGCAGAGTCAGTTAGGGTTTCTAGTTTCTCGCGGGATTTGTTACCTAAAACCGCGGGATTAACTCGGAAAACAGTTTGAAGCGGATCCAGACCTCCCCCTTTATATAGATGAAGGGCTACGGCCGATTGAACCCCCAACAATCGATCAAATCAAGTCTATTACTCGTTTTTACCTTATGCATTAGGAGTAGTTCTAGTCTAGTTCTAGTTTAGTCTTCCAATCCCCAAATTCTCTGCCTCTCCTCGACTCTATGTCGATTAGAGGAGTCTATGTCGGCCTGCCCGAGCCTAGACACCACCTAGGATCTCTACTCCCCGACGGGGTCCCTCCCGGGAGCGAGATCCAGGCGCCGCCGGCGACCTTCGCCGCCCCCTGCGCACGCGCGGACCGTCCGGCCGTCAGGCAGGGAACACCAGCCCCTGCGCCAGGCCGCGGACCGTCCGGCCCCTGGCCGCGGACCGTCCGCGCTTGACCAGAGAGCACCGCCGCCTCACGCCAGGCCGCGGATCGTCCGGCCCTGTGCCGCGAACCGTCCGCGCCTGACCAGAGAGCACCGCCGCCTCGCGCCAGGCCGCGGACCGTCCGGCCCCTGCGCGCGGACAGTCCGCCCCTGTGCAGAGGGCACCGCCACGGTTCTTGTTGAGTGTTTGGCGCTCCGAAAAGGCGTCAACATACTTTTTGGCGACTTCGCTGGGGAACGAGGTTGCAGATCTACAAAATCAGGCTTACATGGCCGATTCTAAGGATCTCAACAGTGCTTCTCCAAACAGCGACACAAGGCTGACTAATTTATCGGCCGCAGAGCATGAAAACTTAAAAGATGACATGAAGAAGATGGATGAGGAGATCCAACGACAACAAGATCAGATGCTCAAGGTGGCGAAAAAGTGGTACCTCTCGCACTTCAAGGTAGATCGCCACCAGAAGGTCGTAAAGGAGAGGGAAATAGACGCCGATTACATGTCATCCGTGCTGCAACAGCTCCCCACGATAGGTGATGCCAGGTCAGTCGATGATATTCCATCTATTAAAATTTCTTTTGATAATCGGATTAAAAGTATCACAGAGGATATAGAAAGGATGGCGCATGCATTAGGAAAAACTCACATGCCTAGTTTTTTATCACAAAAATTAGGCGCCAAAACAATTGCGCCAAACACATCGGCAACAAATGGGTTTCCCCAGCCATATTCTGGTATGCCGATGGACTCATATCCAGGACGACCGTCACCACCATCTTCGCTAAATGGTGAGTCAACTCTGAGCACGGTCGGACCGTCCGCACACAATCGCGGACCGTCCGGCCCTCCGTCAGACCGTCCGACACCCTACGCCGGACAGTCCGGAGTTACACAGAGCCCACCACAAGGGTCACAGGTGTTGCTTGACGTGACCGGACAGTCCGAGGATAGTACCGGACCGTCTGGTCCACCCTCAGACCGTCCGACTGTGCAAGTCGGACCGTCCGGAGCACCAGAAGTCACCTGTGATCCGCCTAGTGCGGAAGGCCGGCATAAATATAACCAGCCACCCCAGCCCCAAGAACCAAAAAAGTCACATGTCCCTGAGCTTGTTTGGCCCACTAAGGTCAAACCTTCTGTTCGCTCTCACCCGCACTCGACACAAAAGGAAAAAGTTAAGTTCACATTTAATATTACTAAATATGATAAAATATTTGATGAGTTGCTTAAACATGGTAATATTAAATTGTCACATGTAATTCCTCCGGTTGAACAATTAAAAGGGCGCGTTTATTGCAAATGGCATGGCTCCTTTCTCCATAACACCAATGATTGTGTCGTCTTCCGTCGGCAAATACAATCGGCTATAAACGAAGGCCGGTTGAGGTTTCAAAAAGAGGTGAAAATTGACAAGACACCTGTTCCTGTCACCACATTAGAGCCAACGAGCAAAAAAGCCATAATTCGGCCTTGTGCGGCCGAAAAAAGTAAAAATAAAAATATCATCATTGGTGATCCTCGCACACCAAATATGTCATGCAGAATGGTTACTCTGAAGGCTCCGGACAAAAGAAAGACCGGACGCACCGGGGGGCAAGCACGATCGAACACCCGATCAAGGTCACCTGTCCTGCGTACGCCGGTCGATCCGGGTACTAAGGCCGAACAGTCCGAGACATGCGCGGACAGTCCGGCTATGATGGCCGGACGGTCCACAGATGGTCAGAAGCAGCAACCTCAGATCATCGGACCACAACGTTCCAACACAAGTGTTAGGAAACAAAACACTACTAAGACGTCTGGATGACTCAGTAGAGTCGGCCCTACTTTTGGTCAGTTGCTTGCCAAATATATGAAGAAGGTCGTTCCACACAACCGGCCAATAAAGCAGACAAAGTCAAAAGGGCGATCTGTGCGAAAGCAAAAGCCGACTAAATAGACCCAAAAGGTAGCACAACCAAGATCGCCTTGTCATCCTCCTTCGGGGATAGCATGGTGCGTCCCGTTCTATCCATCGCCGATGTGTTGTCCTACTCATGTGTGGGGTGGTACGGCGATGAATTCGTATTACTGGCTCAATCCGTTTGCTTATTTAGGCTGGAGGGCACAACAAGTTTTTGCCTATTGACAGGTTGATCAGGTAGACATGGCCGAAGAGGATGCGATCCGAAACGGCCTCTGTGCATTAAAGTTCCATCAATTATTTATATTATCTGATCGCAAGAGCCGATGACTTGCATAGAGCTGAGTCCTTACTTCGGGAACAAAAGCTTATAAGATCAATTGTTTCCGAAGTTTTTACTGATGCTTTTGGTTCGCCAAGCTCCACCAAAAGGCAGGGGGGCATATGTTGGACACCAAAATGAGCAGCGCGGACAGTCCGGCCCTGAGGCCGGACGGTCCGCGGTCCGGACGGTCCGCAGTGGCGGCGCGGACGGTCCGCGCGCGCGTAGAGTCAGTTAGGGTTCCTAGTTTCTCGCGGGATTTGTTACCTAAAACAGCGGGATTAACTCGGAAATCCGTTTGAAGCGGATCCAGACCTCCCCCTTTATATAGATGAAGGGCTACGACCGATTGAACCCCCAACAATCGATCAAATCAAGTCTATTACTCGTTTTTACCTTATACATTAGGAGTAGTTCTAGTCTAGTTCTAGTTTAGTCTTCCAATCCCCAAATTCTCCGCCTCTCCTCGACTCTATGTCGATTAGAGGAGTCTAGGTCGGCCTGCCCGAGCCTAGACACCACCTAGGATCTCTACTCCCCGACGGGGTCCCTCCCAGGAGCGAGATCCAGGCGCCGCCGGCGACCTTCGCCGCCCCCTGCGCACGCGCGGACCGTCCGGCCCTAGGGCGCGGACCGTCCGGCCGTCAGGCAGGGAACACCAGCCCCTGCGCCAGGCCGTGGACCGTCCGGCCCCTGGCCGCGGACCGTCCACGCCTGACCAGAGAGCACCGCCGCCTCGCGCCAGGCCGCGGACCGTCCGGCCCTGTGCCGCGGACCGTCCGCGCCTGACCAGAGAGCACCGCCGCCTCGCGCCAGGCCGCGGACCGTCCGGCCCCTGCGCGCGGACCGTCCGCCCCTGTGCAGAGGGCACCGCCACGGTTCTTGTTGAGTATTTGGCGCTCTGAAAAGGCGTCAACAACTCTCATCTAAACACTATATAAATTATGGTCGCCCTCTTCCATCCCTCGTTATACATGCAACCAAACACACTTTTAAAGACAGCCGTTTCGGCTTCTGCTGGTTGCTATTTTGTAACTCAAAATAGTGTGCTTAAACATAACCAGCCGAACACCTCCGACGCCGACCCTCATTTCACCGGTGGTGTCTAGGCTTCAATTTTAACCTGGTTCCGCCACTATAATAAATCAAGTTTGGTGGCGCCTGACGAGCAGCGCCCTCCACTATAATAAATCAAGTTTGGTTCCGGCACGATATTTGAGATGTAACCCCCCTCCCCACGTGGATTGCTTCCTCTGCAATCCCAACATTGGCCGCAGCACGCCCCGAGGAATAATCCCGTCGGAGAACAATTGTCCGTCCATTTGCTGCGCTAAGTTCATTTGTAGCCACGTTAGAACTGCTCATGCATGGTCAAACAAGTTGCTTTCACTTCTCGATCTGGCGATCCAAATCGCCGAAGAACCTGGACGGAGACATGAAACAGCAGGTGAGATAGATGAACATCAACGACGATACGTACATTATCACCGACCCATCATCCACCGTCGGTTGGATATATATATGAGAGTTTAGCGGTGATCCATCACATCGGGTGCGCTGATCGATCGGCCGAAATATCGTGCCGGCCGTCCAGCAATTAATTGCATGCTGAACATGTGAAGCGTTCGTGTCTCGGGTACTTTTCTTGATTTTGTCACGCTCTAGTCATGAGAGTCATTGGGTTCCGTAGTCTGTCAGGTTCAGGACACCACTGCGCACCCAACATGTCCATTATTTTGTAACCGGCAGCTTTTGTTCGTTTGTCACTGGCTTGGCTCTCCTGCATGCAGCATGCATGCGCACTAGTAAGTTGTAGCTTTGGGTAATCGGGTGATTGGGTAAATTACTAAATTTGCTGCATATATGTACGTCGTATATATATACTAGTTAGATGTCTGTGCGTTGCTACGGTTTTTATATATCGCATAGGCAGGCCTTGTTTAAATGAAATAGTTGTTGTACCACCATTTTGGTAATGATAAGCAAACACCTGCAGCATCCTTACTCCAAGGGAAATGAAGCCTGCTAAAACCTTGCAATGCACATGCACGCAAAGTATCCCTTCTTCACACCAACTGATTTGGTAGAACAAAATTTATTTCTTCACACCAACTAATTTTGTTGCACTAAATTTATGAAGCTAGAGGAAACTTTAGCATTGTTTATTGAATATATCCAACTAAAATAAAAATGGTGAAAGAGAGAACTACATAAGCTAGAGGAAACTTTAATACTGTTTAATGAATTTGTCTATTGTGAAAGGTTCAATTGTGCATAATGCATAATAAAACGACTGAGAAAATGCTTAATAGTAACAATAAAATGCTCAAAGGAAATTTGAGTCAAAATAGTTGATTCGTCTACTTTGGTTCTTTCAGCTAAGCTCTTTCTTCTTGTTCATCGAACAATTCTGTACCAAAAAAATGTAAGCGCATTGACACAAATGGTGCTCAACAACCTGAATCCCTGAAAAATACCGCAGTTTGCACCCGCACCATGTGTGCTAGGTCAGACCATAAACTCAGCACACACTGCAACCTTATTTGTGCTTCAACAGGGAAGCAGTATCGACAATCTACAATGCTTCTGCCTTCATCATCTCAGAACCTGGCGCCTCAGTTGCAGCCGGTGAATACTGGAGCCAGTCTTTCGAGCATACAAGTGCCAGCAGAGAATATGGAGCTGCCACTGCTAACCATCGACATTGGGATTGCCAAGATATCACGGGCCATCTTCGATAGGGTTTGAAACTTGAGTGTATTAAGCTTCCACCAGTTAAGAATATCAAACTCCTGAATGCGTGGAGTGAGAGATTCCTCCAGGTACTGCTCCAGTTCACATTTTGCAGTCTGGCTACTTTGAATCTCAGAAAGGTACATATCAAAATAGTTGATTCGTCTACTTTGGTTCTTTCGGCTAAGTTCTTTCTTCCTGCTCAGCCACCATTAGGAACTTTAGCATTCGATAAATCTGATGGTGCAGTTAGTAGAATAAAGAGGCCGTCAAATAAGAGTATACATATGACCCTAATTTGGATGAATCTGCAGGTGAAGGAGGCATTGCTATGTTTTTTACAAAATGCGAAGAAATGAAACACAGAGGCAACTGTAAAAATAAAATAGAGATAAGGAATGGGAGGCAGTAGGCAATGGGGGCTCACCTGGATTCATCCTACGGCGTCTTGGTGACACAAAGCGAGTCTTTGCCCCGTCAGTGTCCTTGCGGAGCTCCTCGAAAGAGGCGGCAACCTTCATATCCCCTGAACATCATGTGTTGCCAAGAGAAGCAACATAACCAACAAGAAAACAACACAAACAAAGATGGCAAAGCAGAAAAAATACATAAGGAAAGAAAGCACATGCAAATGTAGAAAAACAAGCCTTGATTTTATCATAATTTGCAATGCAACTAAAACACATGTCTAGAGCCAGTCACATGTAAATGAGGAAAAGAACCGTCTAGAAACAAGACTGGGCTAAAAGTTGACCTAGTGGAGTCAAATTTAACATGTCAATTGGCACAGATATGGAAGTCCGGATCTAAGACTGGGGCGACAAAACCATATAGGCATCCTCTCACATAGCCCACCAACAAAAAAAATTAAAAGATAAACCGAAGAAAATAGGGAGCCACTGTCACCACGTTCTAATCTACATGTGAAGGACTGAAAACACTCCCTATGCCCAATCAAAACACCATAGGTAACTGCTCTCCTACAGAATCAAAAACATGCAAAACATAGTCTTATAGATAGTTTTGTTGAATCAGACATAGATAGTTTTGTTGGGCATGTACTTGTATACCAGCAGGTTGCAGTCCACGTTGGAGTAGCAGCAGTAGAGCTTCACGATGTTCTTATGCCGGATGCTGACCAGCGTCTCCACCTCCGTGTGGACCTCACGATCGTCGAGCCACCGCTACCGATGTCACTGTCTCTGCTGCTGCTACTGTTGGTGGTGGTGGTCACCCGCAGCAGCCGCCATCTAGTCAATCTGTCTGTTGCTCGGCCCACGCAGCAGCCACTTCGATGACGACACCCACAACTTCTTCACCGCCACCAGCTCGCCGCTGCTAGCTCGATCTTGTACATGGTACCAGAGCCGCCGGGCCCCACGGTTTTCTTGTCGATCAGCGCCTCCAGGATCTTGTGCTGCTCGAAGCTCAACTTGTGGAAGCTCGTCACGTCGTACGACGCATTGGATGCCGACGACGATGCCAGTGTCCCCTCCTGCTCAACCACCATTAGGAACTTTAGCATTCGATAAATCCATGGTGCAGTTAGAACAATAAAGAGGCGGTCAAATAAGATGATACATATGACCCTAATTTGGAAGAAACGCGTGGAAAGATACAATTGAAGATTTTGGTAGAACCACATTGCTACATCTCGGGTTCCTTTATCAACACAGGTATCAACGAATCACAGCCCGAGGCTACATTCTTACCTTAGCAGATTTGCATCTAGCTGCACCACTTGCAACTTAGCTTCAACCAAACGCTGCAGATAAAAGCATCCATAAATAGAACATCCGGTTAGATTGGGAAACATGCGTAAAACACAACTCGTGAGCATGAAGAGTTGTCCAGAACATCTATATTATATGGTAGCAGCATTCAAATTAGAGACAAGCTTGCTAATGGAAAAGAAGGAAGGGAAAAGAAACATGCATGAACACCACAAATTCTCAGATGAGTAACTAAATATACCAAGGGACATAACCTAATGCTGCTAGCAAGAACTCCTGAAGTGAAGCTTCATATATGAAATAAGATTTTTCTTTAAAACAAATAAGCCATGGCCGATCATCCAAAGATGGGGATGGCAAAAAGATAACACTACTGAACTACAATTGATGAGATATTGGTAAAAAATAGCCAAAAACATAGAAGTTTGATGCTGCCTGTTTAGAGCACACATTAAGAACAACATGTAAATTTGAACATTATATTAACTTGTTCATTTGAATAAGAACTCCTACCAAAAACACCACCACATTGCTCTAGACAAATTAAACTTTCTAACCAGAATCCAATACAAGTACTATTTGGCATTGCTACCAATGTATGAAGCACAGTAACCAAGAGCATTGTTCTCACCTGTCGGACGGTGAGTTCCTCACTCTGTACCAAAATTATAGAGGACAATATTGAATATTAGCATAGCAACCAACAGGTATGAGCCATAGTGCTACACATTGCAACTTGGGAAAGTGATTTACTGATCACCATATTTCCGAATAGCTGGTTATGATATGATATTTACAAATCTTCCAATTCATTCCTTCAGCTTAAATGAACTCATTAATTCATCTAGGAAACAACTGGGCTGAAACGTCAGAACAACAGTGTTGCTATTGTTAACATGATTCGTTTATCTTGTGACAAACAAGGTTTTTTCAATGGATTTATTTTTATGCTCAAACTTAAATTGAACAATTCGATCACGCATAATTGCTATGCTATCAGAAATTTCTGACAAGTTTGAGCATAATGTTGTAATAATAATGAGACCCTTCATGATCTTGTTGTTATTCCACATTTCCATCTCTCCTCGAAGCATAGCAGTGCCCACCATTTTCTATTGAGTCAGCAACAATAATACAGGCTAAAAGAACAATGGACAACAGCTTCATGTATTGTCCATCCAGTAGTCCTTTGAATAACAGTATAATATGCTTATGAGAATCAATATTATTTTCATAGCACACTTGTTTTTTTCATGAATAGTTTCATTTTTTGTAGATAATTTTCAGTTCTCTGTCAGAGGTACAATATTTGCCTATGGAGTTACAAGGAGTCAAGGAGTGGAAAGACACATATGATGCATGTGGGAAAACTTATTACAATATTTTTTCCTTTAATAAGTTTTACCTTTGTAGAGTGTATGTTTCTAGTCATAGGCTTTGAAGTATGCCTCATGCTACCAATTAACATGCAAAAACTTGGACTAATCTTACTGAAACTAAGATCTAACATAGTTGTCAACCTCCTTGGTTGGACATTTTAGTTGCTTTTGTTGTATTAAGCTTTTAATTCTCTACAGGCTGAGGATGATGATGGCACTGATCTTTTCGGGACGAAACCGAAGAGGACAAGAAGGCTGCTGATGAGCATGTCACTACCAAGGTCTCTTCTAGAAAGTCTCTTTACCGAAGAGGACAAGAAGTGCTAACCTACATTGTTTCAGTTATGGGCATGCCTTTAAGAAGTCTCTTTACAATGCAACGGGCAAAATGCCCCCGAAGCAAACCCGGGGATGATGCCGGATCCAAGTGAGACGGGGCAGATAGTGTGAGGGGAAGCGATGGGGGCGTACCTGACGACGTTAGAGAGGAAGATGGCGAAATTGACAACATTTGTGGCTAGAGAGTGTTTCATTGTGCAAGGGATTCGTAAAACTGAGCACACACCACTTTAGCTAATACCTGTATAGCATAATCTCTAGCTGACCATCCTGGATGCTTGATGATCCGACAGCACGGTCCACAAGCACATATAGCTCATATTTTCCATCTCCTACATACACTCCTAGATTGACCTGAAGAGTCAACCTGTCAGAAATATAGTATCGGTAATTCATTATCAAGATGTCAGGATCACAATAGTTCTCAAATATGCCTTTTTGTGCCGACGTCTAGGAATGGGTAGTCCTGGGAGTCATAGAGCGGGTATCCGCTGCCGCCGCCAGCCCAGACCCATTCCCTATCGAACAGGTGGATGGCGAGGTGGATGGGGAGGGCACCGATGGTACACAATAATATTTCATGAGTGACTCAGACAATCCACCCAAGTGGGTAACCCAAAAGCACACCGATGTGATGCCTACACGTGAACTTCTAACCCAATAATCTTGTAGGAAATTTATAGCTCATCTAGAATTTCAGAATACTCAAAATTGTTTAGACTCTCTCTAAACTGGAGCAATAGAACTCACTTATCCATTGATAAATTACAGATGAAACCTTAAGTACTGCTACATTTTTGCTTTAAAATTAAGTTGGGCTTGAACTTTGAAAAGTGGACCATTTCGATGATTACGGAAGAGAAAAAACAAGCATAATAGTATGAATGGTAAGCATTATGGTGAATCAAATTAGCATAATGCAAATATATTACATAACGTAAAGAGCAATGGAAGCTATGGTCTTACCCCTTAAGGTGGAGGGGGTTTCTTATTCTTGTGAATTTAGTGTCGCCTGGTGCCCATGGAAGTGAAGATCTAAGAAGAGGCATATAAAGATTAGGGCATTAAGCTATAGCATTCACGAAGACAAAGAAGAAATAACTGACTTTAGTTGCGAATATTGCAATTTCATTTAATAAGGAACAACAGGGTACTACACTTGTGCAGTAGGTAGGAAGTTTGAGACGTCAAATTGATATCTAAAATGAAAATTTTCAAGAAATTCAAAGATATCAGCCATAACATAGATTAGTAAGGCAATAATGTGTCAGTATCAAAATAAGAATTATGTACATCATGTTGTACACTTGTACAGAAGGATAGATAGTGATCCGATGAAAATTAGCACCACGATAATTTAGAGTGGTCTTGCATTCTACATATATTGAAAACAATCTAATATTTCTAGAGCACCATAATTAACAAAGAGAGCCCTTTGCATCAAATTATTTCTAACTCCTAAGTGCTTGATGTCCAATTGGTTACCAGACACAAGGGACAAAGTTAGGAGAGAGAGTTACAAAAAAAGGCTTACCACCCTGAGAATCTGGCCTTGCGATTCTAATTTTTTCCCTTCCTGGGTAGCTGTCATGAAGAGTTGGGTGAGATCAACCATTGGATAACTTGATTTTGAAGCAGACAAGGAATGGATCGCCTCCATTGCTAAACCAGCGTCCCTGTTGAAGCCCTGTTCACCTTAAAATTCAAAGGGGCAGGTTGTTATATTAACCAATATAATATCGCATTCCAAGATACAAGAAGCAGCTTGACCAATAACTCTAAGAGCAAATTATAAAGCAACAATACATGATGATTGGGGAAATTTGGGGGCGAATATCCTACTCAACTCTTTAATTTAAACTCAACCTAAACAAAATACCCTCCCGTAGGTCCTCTCATGCCTAGAACTGGGCGCTCAAGAATTAACGGTTTCGTTTCCCACGCCAGTACATCACTGAATAAATCATGAGTTGGAGTATAACTGTATGAGAGCAGCAGACAGTGCTAGTAGTTCAACACACCACTGCCAAAAAATATCAGAGGAATAGATTCACCAAAACATCCACTATAAATTTAAGACTCTACGTTCCAGTCTGATGTATTTGTTACTCATAAGCTAGATACCAGAAGAACAATCAAAACCATGATGTCGATGTGTCACGATTGGAGCCTAATCGGACTTTCGCTCGCCGGTACCCCAATGTCGATGTGTCACGATCACAGCGCATCGGATTTTTCCCCTCCCAAAGCGAGTGCTAGAACGAGTAAGGGTATATATGGCTTACATCACCGCAGGTGAGCCTGCAGGCGAGCGCGTGGCTGGTCTCGTGGAGGAAGACGGTGATGAGCTTGAACGGCGTGAGCAGGAACGTCCTCCAGAGCTGCAAACCAAAGTACCACACATAAATCACCGTGAGTCAAGAAGCCCCCTATCGGAGCCGCGGGGAGAATCATACAGCCAGAGAGAGAGAGCAAATGAGAAGGCTTTGGGGACAAGGAGGTGGTGCTCACGAGGAGGATGACGACGGTGGAGACGCCAATCGCGGCGATGAAGATCCTCTGGTCGCAGTGGCAGCAGCCCTGCAGCTCCCAGTTGACGGCCATCCTCTGGTCGCCCTGCGCAGATCTACTCTTCGATCCTCCGGCTTGAATTCGGGGGAGGGGATGTGAAAGAGCAGCACGACAGCGAATAGAAATTGCCCGGGGCAGGGATCTGGCTCGGTCGAACTGGAAACGTGCGCATGTGCGTGCACACGAACCAAGTGAGAGAGATGGACGAGGCTGCATCACTGCGTGTGGTGGTGGTGGGTGGGTGTCCGCAGCGCGTATGGATTGGGGACCGAGAGATTTTGATTGCTCCAGTCCGTGCGGCCAGACAGCCGACGCCAGGTGACGCTCGGACGTTTGTGGTTAACGAGCGAACACCGGATTACGTGGCCATCACCGGCGTCCGGCGGTGGCTGGCGCTCCCAATAACCGCAACTAAACAAAGCAAGGCGATAACAATCCCAGCCTCCGCGTGGTGGGGGCAGCCCTGCGAAGGAGACGACCAGTTCGGGCGGGGACTCGAGTCATCGCGCTGACTTCACAAGAGGACTGGGCGTAGAGCGTCACGCCATGGGTCGCGAAGACCCTGGAATCGCGGGGGACGGGGGTCATCGCGAGCGGCGTCGATGAGGAGACGACGAAGGCAGCGGTGAACATGAGCACTGTCTGGATCTCTGGCAAAACCAAGCACATCAACATCGATTCGCGTGGGTCAACACAACTCAACAACACGATCTGGATCGGGCACATAGGGATCTCTGAAGCTTACCAGACAGAGGAGGTGGTCGTGTAGCTCCCCTCCATCGTCGGTGTAGAGCGTCACGCCATGGGTCGCGAAGACCCCGAAATCGCGGGGAGGGGGTCATCGCGAGCGGCGCGGGGCAAGGGGACGATGGCGACTGTCTCGCGGGCAGGCAGGCGAGGGAGAGGCGGCGGTCGCAGAGGGTGCCAGGGTGCAGCGAAGGCGGATTCCTCGATCTCCTTCCATTTAGAGCCTGGCCGAGGACCGGGATTCTTGATCTCCTTCCATGGAGAGCGTGGGCGAAGGACCAAGAGCCGGGGCACAGGGGACGCGGACGATGAAGCCACGGATGCGGGCGGTTGCCTGCGGGGCGGCTGCGGGTTGCGGCGCGGGGCGACTGCGGGTGGCAGAGCGGGGCGACTGCGGGTGGCAGAACGCGGCAGCTGTGCACGCCTACACTGCTAACATAATTAATAGTAGAGATTATTGTACGTGTTTCGTAAAAGGAAATAAATCAGGGACGTACTTATCTGATAGTGATTGGTCGAACGACGTAGCATCACGGCCCATACTATCTGGATTATCTGGACGATCGTAGCAAAGGTCACTCTCAGAATTTTTCGACGATACATATATACGCGCATTTTCAATTTCAAACTTTATTACTGGTCAATTAAACATCGTTTATATATCAATCTGTAGATTATATGATGCACCCAGAAACTGCCTATTGAGGCTGTGTTTTATTAATTTGAGCTTATATGTTATTAGGGTTGCTCTTCATAATAGTAAAACATAAAATTTCCAAGGATCATAGCCATAAAAAATAAGACCTGAACCGTCGGACATTACTTGTTTCTGACGGCCACCGTCATATATCCGATGGCAGCCGTCCCTCGATCGTAACGGGTTGGAAATAATGCTATTTCCAACAGCGGCTGTCGAAAATAACCTATGTCCGACGAGCGTAAAGGGCGGTCAGCATTTATGACAGTTAACAGCCATAACGGTCACTCGTGGGCCCCAGTCGTTATGCCCGACGGCCTCCAGTGGCCCTTAGAGTTAAGTCAATCTTATGTCCGACGGTTTGAATAAAGCCGTCGGACATAAGACTTTCCATTAGGGGCAAAAAATCCATATTTTTTGTTCATTCTGACATTTACAAAAATACAGGGATTTCATACATACACAGATTTCATATATAACCACACATTCACATTCACAATTACATGCACAAACATCAATTCACATTTACATTCACAAACATCAACTCACAAACACATTGTAACATCACATATAGTTCAACATCCGTCACACATAGTTCAATATCGTTCACATAATATCGTCATAGTTCGATATTTTCATAGTCTTTGACATTAACATTGATATAGTTCCAAATCAAACACAGTTAAACAACTGTCACACATATCTGTCACCTGGTTGGTTGGAGTTGTAGCCACTTTCTCCGGCTGGACTCTGGGTATTGAAAATGTTGTTCACCCAAGAAGTCAAGGCGTCGTCTTGACCAGACGCATCTCTAGATGCGACAACTGTAGCGGGAGGTGTCTCAAAGCCCTGTAACACACGCACATGAAATAGTAACCACTATGTTCTTCATTTTAACACATAAGAGCACATATTAACCTAGCACACACGCATATATGTACATACCACAGGGAATTGTGGAGGAGGTGGAGGTGACAACATTAGTGGTGGCAGTGCAAGGTCCGGAGGCGGCATCCCATATGTTGGCATAGAGACGTCTGCTTGTTGCGCTAGTTGCTACAAATTAGATCCAAGCAATTGTTGAGAAAATAAGGTACACATCATGTGTTTTTAGTTGTTATGAATAAAATGTTACTTCAACTTACCGAAAGTAGAGCTTGATAGTGGGCCAGGAAGTTCAAATAGTACTCGTCTTTCCTCTTCTGGTACTCAGTTTGCTACCTCTGGTACTCCATCTTTTGCCTCAAAACTGCTTGATGATAATCTGCCTGCTAACGCAACACTGCAATCTCTATGTCTTGGGAGGATGATCGAGAATAAGACGCCTGCGAAGACGAGGATGTGGACTATCGTCCACGGCATCTCAGCTCCCTAGAATCAATCGTAGAATCAAAAATACCCAATCTACAAGAGTGAACCATGGACTTAGTAGAGTAAACCATGGACTTAGTAAAGTAAACCATAGACTTAGTTCAATCGCAAGCATATGAGCATAACTTTGAAATCCAAATGAAATACTCTCACCATACATGGATTTGTCCTCCTGCACTAGCATATGCTGCCCGAGGGTCGATTGGCTGGCTCCTCCAGTCATAGTCTTGCCCATGGCACTGAACCATTTCCTGCCCTTATGACGCCTGGAGGAAAACATACCAAATATAAGTGCATCATCAAGTTGATCACAAACACATACTAGAGTACCAAAAACTCACTAGATGGTCAGTGGATGTCTGAGTGCATAAAACATCAGGATTCTGAGGATCAGAACCCCAATGCCCTTGTGTCGGGGACCATAATTAGGGGTACCCCCAAGACTCCTAATCTCAGCTAGTAACCCCCATCAGCACTAAGCTGTAAAGGCCTGATGGGTGCGATTAAGCCAAGGCTCGGTCCGCTCAAGGGACACGACCTCGCCTCACCCGAGCCCAGCCTCGGGCAAAGGCAGCTGACCCCGGAAGATTCACGTCTCGCCCGAGGCCCAGTCTTCGCCAAGAAGCAACCTTGGCCAGATCGCCGGACCGACCGACCGACTCGCAGGAGCATTTAATGCAAGGATGGCCTGACATCCTATCCTGTCATGCGCTCTTCAGTCGACAAAGCCGAAAGTGACCGCAGTCACTTCGCCGCTCCACTGATCGGCCTGACAAGAAGACAGCGCCGCCTGCATCGCTCCGACTGCTGTGCCGCTCGATAGAGTGAGGCTGACGGCAGCCAAGTCCAGCCTCGGGCGTCATAGGAAACTCTGCCTCGCCCGACCCAGGGCTCGCACTCGGGCTCGGCCCCGAAAGACGACGAACTCCGCCTCGCCCGACCCAGGGCTCGGACTCGGGCTCGGACTCGGGCTCGGCCCCGGAAGACGACGAACTCCGCCTCGCCCGACCCAGGGCTCGGACTTGGGCTCGGCCCTAGAAGACGACGAACTCCGCCTCGCCCGACCCAGGGCTCGGACACGACCTTGACCTTGGAAGACCGACTCGACCCTGACCTCGGAGGAGCCTCTGCCTTGCCCGACCCAGGGCTCGGACCGACCACGTCACAGGGGGGGCCATCATTACCCTATCCCTAGCTAGCTCAGGCTACGGGTAACGGGAGCGGCGTCCCATCTGGCTCGCCCCGGAAAACAGATAATGATGGCGCCCCGCGTGCCCCATGACGACGGCGACTCTCAAACCCTTACGGAAGCAAGGAGATGTCAGCAAGGACTCGACAGCCCCGACAGCTGTCCTTCCGCAAGGCTCCAATACTCCTCCGACGGCCACGACAACATATGAACAGGGTGCCAAAACCTCTCTGGCTGCCATGAAGGCATGTACTTAGGGCACTAGCTCCTCTCTGCTCGACACGATAGCGCATTGCTACGCCCCCCATTGTACACCTGGACCCTCTCCTTACGCCTATAAAAGGAAGGTCAAGGGCTCTCTTATGAGAAGGTTGGCCGCGCAGGAGGACGGGGCAACGCGTAGAGTCCCTCGCTCTCCCCCCACGCGGACGCTTGTAACCCCCTACTGCAAGCGCACCCGACCATGGGCGCAGGACAAACACGGAGGCCGCGGGCTTTCCCCTCGCTTCTGCCCCCCTTCGTGCTCCATCTCGCGCTGACCCATCTGGGCTGGGACACGTGGCGACGATTGACTCGTCGGTCCAGGGACCCCCCGGGGTCGAAACGCCGACAGTTGGCGCGCCTGGTAGGGGCCTGTTGCGTGTTGACGAACAGCTCCCCGTCAAGCTCCAGATGGGTAGTCTCCAGCAACCTTTCCAACCCGGGATGGTGCTCCGTTTCGAGAGTCTTGAGTTCATGTCCCTCGACGGCAGCTACGACATGATACTCCTTCCTCTGCCGCGCGACGACGACGATGGCGGTAGACAACCCGCCCGCCGGCGGCGGAATCGACGACGTCTTCCCCACGAGGCGGAAGAATGGCGTCCGAATTTGTCCCGTCACCTCCCCCGCCGGAGGAGGAGGAGGCGGGGCAACCATGGCCAAGCAGGAGGCGGCACCTCATCGGCTGTCGAGCGAGTCGACGGCGCCGGCGTCCCGACGGGGGACACGTCGGGCGTCGACCTCGCGTCTGAGACGAAGACGAGCGCCGTTTCCCTGCAACACGCCAACTCCAAGCGGACGGACGATGCCAGCACGCTCGCGAAGGACCTACTTGGCGTCACCCTCGTACCTGAGACGATGGTGCAGTCCGCCCCCAACGTGACAACGTCACAACCTGTCAACCAAGAGGTACCAACCGAATCCCGTCTCGTGCCTTTCGGATTCGGCCTCGACCCACAAAGCGACCCCGCTTTGGTGGAAGCCTTCATAGAGGCATGCACCAACCCTCCGGGGTACCATATGCGGTCACCCTGGGACCGGCTGACGGTAGTCTCGACCTACGGACCCTCGGGTTCCGAGGAAGATGACGAGCCCGACTTTGGTTGGGATTTCTCCGGGCTCGGTAACCCCGGCGCCATGCGGGACTTTATGACCGCATGCGACTACTTGCCTTTCCGATTGTTCCGACGGTAGCCACAGCTTCGGCGACGAAGACAGCGGCCCAAGTCGTGAATGTTTCCACGTCGATCTAGGGGGTCCCGACGAAGGCAACCATCTTGGTATACCGGAAAACGGTGATCCCCCTAGGCCTGCGCCTCGCGTTGACATCCTTCGGGAGCTAGCTGTGGTCCCAGTCCCTGCGGGGGGTCAGGACGCACAGCTCGAGCAAATCCGCGAGATGCAGGCCAGGCTCGACGAGGGGGCAGGAACACTTGAGCCGCTCCGCCGGAACATCCGGCAGGAATGGGTAGGCCAAGCTCCGGCCGGAGAAGCGCATCATCTACCTCAGGGCGTCCAGCTCCGCATCGCCGACGACGTCAGGACAAGGCCGCCACCGGCTTCAAGTGGGGTCGGCCAGAACCTGGCTGCAGTAGCGATACTCCTCCGTGCAATGCCGGAACCATCAACCACCGAAGGGCGGTGGATCCGGGGAGAGCTCAAGAATCTCCTGGAGGATGCCGCGGTCCGACGGGCCGAGAGCTCTGCCTCCCGAAGGCAGGGATACCCCTCGGAGCTCCGTGCCGCGACTTCCCGATTCGTGCGGGAAGCCTCGGTCCACATCGGGCGCACGCACAACACAGCGCCTGCAGCCCCGGGACGCCTCGGCAACGAGCACCACCACCGCAACCATCGAGCCCGCCTCGAAGAGAGGGTGCACCGAGGCTACCACCCCAGGCGTGGGGGACGCTACGATAGCGGGGACGATCGGAGCCCCTCGCCCGAACCGCCCGGCCCGCAGGCTTTCAGCCGAGCCATACAACGGGCGCCATTCCCGACCCGGTTCCGAACCCCGACTACCATCACAAAGTACTCGGGGGAGACGAGACCGGAACTGTGGCTCGCGGACTACCGGCTGGCCTGCCAACTGGGTGGAACAGACGATGACAACCTCGTCATCCGCAACCTCCCCCTGTTCCTCTCCGACTCCGCTCGGGCCTGGCTGGAGCATCTGCCTCCGGGGCAGATCTCCAACCAGGACGACCTGGTCCAAGCCTTCGCTGGTAATTTCCAGGGCACGTATGTGCGCCCTGGGAACTCCTGGGATCTCCGAAGCTGCCACCAGCAGCCGGGAGAGTCTCTCTGGGACTACATCCGGCGATTCTCAAAGCAGCGCACCAAGCTGCCCAACGTCACCGACTCGGATGTCATCGGCGCGTTCCTCGCTGGCACCACCTGCCGCGACCTGGTGAGCAAGCTGGGTCGCAAGACCCCCACCAGGGCGAGCGAGCTGATGGACATCGCCACCAAGTTCGCCTCTGGCCAGGAGGCGGTTAAGGCCATCTTCCGGAAGGACAAGCAGCCCCAGGGCCGCCAGCCGGAAGATGTTCCCGAGGCGTCCGCTCAGTGCGGCACCAAGAAGAAAGGCAAGAAGAAGTCGCAAGTGAAACGCGACGCGACCGACGCAGACCTTGTCGCCGCCGCAGAGTACAAGAACCCTCGGAAACCTTCCGGAGGCGCAAATCTATTCGACAAGATGCTCAAGGAGCCGTGCCCCTATCATCAGGGACTCGTCAAGCACACCCTTGAGGAATGCGCCATGCTTTGGCATCACTTTCACAGGGCCGGGCCACCTGCGGAGGGTGGTAGGGCCCCCCACGATGACAAGAAGGAGGATCACCAGGCAGAGGAGTTCTTCGAGGTCCGCGACTGCTTCATGATCTACGGTGGGCCAGTGGCGAACGCCTCGGCTCGGCACCGCAAGCAAGAGCGTCGGGAGGTCTGCTCGGTAAAGGTGGCGGCGCCGGTCTACCTAGACTGGTCTGACAAGCCCATCACCTTCGACTAGGGTGATCACCTCGACCGCGTGCCGAGCCCAGGGAAATACCCGCTCGTTGTCGACCCCGTCATCGGCAACGTCAGGCTCACCAAGGTCCTCATGAACGGAGGCAGCAACCTCAACATCATCTACGCCGAGACCCTCGGGCTCCTGCGGATCGATCTGTCCTCGGTCCGGGCCAGTGCGGCGCCTTTTCACAAGATCATCCCCATGAAACGCGTCCAACCCCTCGGACGACTCGATCTGCCCGTCTGCTTCGGGACTCCCTGCAACTTCAGAAGGGAAACCCTCATGTTCGAGGTGGTCGGGTTCCGAGGAACCTACCACGCGGTACTAGGGAGGCCATGCTACGCCAAGTTCATGGCCATCCCCAACTACACCTACCTCAAGCTCAAGATGCCGGGCCCCAACGGGGTCATCACCGTCGGCCCCACGTACCGACACGTGTAGGAATGCGACGTAGAGTGCGTGGAGTACGCCGAGGCCCTCGCCGAATCCGAGGCCCTCATCGCCGACCTGGAGAGCCTCTCCAAGGAGGCGCCAGACGTGAAGCGCCATGCCGACAACTTTGAGCCAGCAGAGACGGTTAAGTCCGTCCCACTCGACCCCAGCAGCGACGCCTCCAAGCAGATCCGGATCGGCTCCGAGCTCGACCCCAAATAGGAAGCAGTGCTCGTCGACTTTCTTCGCGCAAACGCCGAAGTTTTCGCGTGGAGTCCCTCGGACATGCCCGGCATACCGAGGGATGTCGCCGAGCACTCGCTGGATATCCGAGCTGGAGCCCGACCCGTGAAGCAACCTCTGCGCCGATTCAATGAAGAAAAGCGCAGAGCCATAGGCGAGGAGATCCACAAGCTGATGGCCGCAGGGTTCATCAAAGAGGTATTCCATCCCGAATGGCTTGCCAACCCCGTTCTTGTGAGAAAGAAAGGGGGGAAATGGCGGATGTGTGTAGACTACACTGATCTAAACAAAGCATGTCCAAAAGTCCCCTATCCTCTGCCTCGCATCGATCAAATCGTGGATTCCACTGCGGGATGCGAAACCCTGTCTTTCCTCGATGCCTACTCAGGGTATCACCAAATCAGGATGAAAGAGTCCGACCAGCTCGCGACTTCTTTCATCACACCTTTTGGCATGTACTGCTATGTTACTATGCCATTTGGTTTGAGGAATGCGGATGCGACGTACCAAAGGTGCATGAACCACGTGTTCGGCGAACACATTGGTCGAACGGTCGAGGCTTATGTCGATGACATCGTAGTCAAGACGAGGAAAGCCTCCGACCTCCTTTCCGACCTTGAAACGACATTCCGGTGTCTCAAGGCAAAGGGCGTAAAACTCAATCCCGAGAAGTGTGTCTTCGGAGTCCTCCGAGGCATGCTCTTGGGGTTCATCGTCTCCGAGCAGGGCATCGAGGCCAACCCAGAGAAAATCGCGGCCATCACCAACATGGGGCCCATCAAGGACTTGAAAGGCGTACAGAGGGTCATGGGATGCCTTGCGGCCCTGAGCCGTTTCATCTCGCGCCTCGGCAAAAGAGGCCTACCTCTGTACCGCCTCTTAAGAAAGACCGAGTGCTTCACTTGGACCTCCGAGGCCGAGGAAGCCCTCGGGAACCTAAAGGCACTCCTTATGAATGCGCCCATCTTAGTGCCCCCCGCCGCCAGAGAAGACCTCTTGATCTACGTCGCCGCTACCACTCAGGTGGTCAGCGCTGCGATCGTGGTTGAGAGACAAGAAGAAGGGCATGCATTGCCCGTCCAGAGGCCGGTTTACTTCATCAGTGAGGTACTATCCGAGACCAAGATCCGCTACCCACAAATTCAGAAGCTGCTGTAAGCGGTGATCCTGACGCGGCGAAAGTTGCGACACTACTTCGAGTCTCATCCGGTGACTGTGGTGTCATCCTTCCCCCTAGGGGAGATCATCCATTGCCGAGAGGCCTCGGGTAGGATTGCAAAGTGGGCGGTGGAAATCATGGGCGAGACGATCTCGTTCGCCCCTCGGAAGGCCATCAAGTCCCAAGTCTTGGCGGACTTTGTGGCTGAATGGGTCGACACCCAGCTCCCGGCGGCTCCGATCCAGCCGGAACTCTGGACCATGTTTTTCGATGGGTCGCTGATGAAAACAGGGGCAGGCGTGGGCCTGCTCTTCATCTCGCCCCTCGGGAAACACCTACGCTACGTGCTGCGCCTCCATTTCCTGGCGTCCAACAACGTGGCTGAGTACGAAGCTCTGATCAACGGGTTACGCATCGCCATTGAGCTAGGGGTCTGACGCCTCGACGCTCGCGGCGACTCGCAGCTCGTCATTGACCAAGTTATGAAGAACTCCCACTGCCGTGACCCAAAGATGGAAGCCTACTACGATGAGGTTCGGCGCCTGGAGGACAAGTTCTATGGGCTCGAGCTCAACCACATCGCCCGACGACACAACGAGACTGCGGACGAGCTGGCTAAGATAGCCTCGGGGCGTACAACGGTCCCCCTAGATGTCTTCTCCTGAGACCTACATCAACCCTCAGTCAAGACCGACGACACGCCCGAGCCCGAGAAGGCCTCGGCCCAGCTCGAGGCATCCTCGGCACAGCCCGAGGCGCCCTCAGCTTGGCCCGAGGCACCCTCAGCCCCCGAGGGTGATGCACTGCGCGTCGAGGAAGAGCAGAGTGGGGACCAGCCTAACCGAAACTGGCAGACCCCGTACCTGCAATATCTCCTCCAAGGAGAGCTGCCCCTCGACCGAGCCGAGGCTCGGCGACTGGCGCGGTGCGCCAAGTCGTTCGTCTTACTGGGTGACGGAAAGGAGCTCTACCACCGCAGCCCATCTGGCATCCTCCAGCGGGCATATCCATCGCCGAAGGCCAGGAGCTCTTACGAGAAATACACTCGGGGGCTTGCGGTCATCACGCAGCGCCCCGAGCCCTTGATGGAAACGCCTTCCGACAAGGTTTCTACTGGCCAACCGCGGTGGCCGACGCCACTAGAATTGTCCGCGCCTGCCAAGGATGTCAGTTCTACGCAAGGCAGACCCACCTGCCCGCTCAGGCTCTACAAACAATACCCATCACCTGGCCGTTTGCTGTGTGGGGACTGGACCTCGTCGGTCCCTTGCAGAAGGCACCCGGGGGCTACACGCACCTGCTGGTTGCCATCGACAAATTCTCCAAGTGGATCGAGGTCCGACCCCTAAACAGCATCAGGTCCGAATAGGCGGTGGCATTCTTCACCAACATCATCCATCGTTTTGGGGTCCCGAACTCCATCATCACCGACAACGGCACCCAGTTCATCGGCCGAAAGTTCCTGGACTTCTGTGAGGATCACCATATCCGGGTAGACTGGGCTGCCGTGGCTCACCCCATGACGAATGGGCATGTAGAATGTGCCAATGGGATGATTCTGCAAGGACTCAAGCCGAGGATCTACAGCGACCTCCACAAGTTCGGAAGGCCGTGGATAAAGGAACTCCCCTCGGTGGTCTGGAGTCTGAGGACAACGCCGAGCCGAGCCACGGGCTTCACACCGTTCTTTCTAGTCTATGGGGCCAAGGCCGTCTTGCCCATAGACTTAGAATACGGTTCCCCGAGGACGAAGGCGTACGACGACCAAAGAAACCAGACCGACCGAGAAGACTCACTGGACCAGCTCGAAGAGGCTCGGGACATGGCCTTACTACACTCGGAGCGGTACCAGCAGTCCCTGCGACGCTACCACGCCCGAGGGGTTCGGTCCCGAGACCTCCAAGCAGGCGACCTGGTGCTTCGGCTGCGACAAGACGCTCGAGGGCGGCACAAGCTCACGCCTCCCTGGGAAGGGCCATTCGTCATCGCCAAGGTTTTGAAGCCCAGGACATACAAGCTGGCCAATAGCCAAGGCGAGGTCTACAGCAACGCTTGGAACATCAGACAGCTACGTTGCTTCTACCCTTAAGATGCTTTCAAGTCGTTCACACACCTCGTTCACTTTTCAAAGTCTAACCATCAAGGAAGGGTCGGCCTTGCCTCGGCAAAAAGCCCGACCCCCCCTCGGGGGCTAGACGGGGGGAACCCCCTCTACATCAAAATTTTCCTCGGAAAAAGTCTTTCTGCCAGAGCGCCTTTCGTGCTTTTTGACTACTTCGAAAGTGGGGTCCTGAAAATGACGGAGTACACGTAAGCAGCCAAGGCCGACCGAGCCGAGGGACTCCTACGCCTCCGGGATACGGATACCTCACTCATCACCTTCTGCGATAAGTAACTCACGCTCGGATAGGCAATCCCGCTGACCGAACAAGTCCCAATGCCCGGAGACCCTTCTGCCGAAACAATTTTTCAGGCCTTCTCGACTACATCGTTAGCAGAATCCTATGGACGAGTAAGAGTACACGTAAGCGGCAAGGCCGATCGAGCCGAGGGACTCCTACGCCTCCAGGATACGGATACCTCACTCATCACCTCCCGTGAAAAGTAACTCTCGCTAGAACAAACAATTCTGTTGCCGACAAATAAGTCTTGATACTCGAAACAAAGGGAAAAAAGAAACGCAGCTTTACAACATAACGACAGCACGTTTGGGCCTCGGCGGCCGCAGAAAACATACGCACACTACAAGGTAAACCGATCCTGCAGGTTCGGACCTCGATGGAGGGGGAGTAGCAGCACCCTCGGCGTCAACACCACCTTCGGCGAAGACCGACCAAGCCTCGAACGACAACACAGTCGGCGGATCTCCACTCCGAAGGACGACGTCAGCACCACGTCCGGGCCATCGCCGCCAGGGTCTCTTCCAGGAGTCCGGCTCGAGCAGACGGCTCACCCGGTAACCCCGAAGCCTCAGCCGGCTGTCCCCCAAGGACATCAGCCCGGCCCATGGCCTCGGCAACTCGACTCCGGCGCCGGTCCCGCCAGCGGACGGCCCGGTCAGGCTCTGGCCGACGAAGTCTTCTTTTCGAGCCAACTCTGCCTCTGTCCATGCTGATACCGCTGCCTCTGGCTCCGGCTCATCGAAGAGCGGCCGAGGGTTTCCTTTAACTAAGCAAGAGAAGCCTCGGGCGGCAAGGCCGACTGAGCCGAGGGACTCCTACGCCTCCGGGATACGGATACCTCACTCATCACCTTCTCACGAGGCAACTCGCACTTGGTGAAGCGGTTCAGTTAGCCGACAGGCGAGTTCCAGTGCTCGGAATGAGGGAAAAACACGGCTTCACGCTGAAAGATACATACATGTTCAGGCCCCGACAGCCACAATGAACATACGTCAGCACTCAAGGTGCCATTACAAACGGAACTCCGGTTCTGCCCCCGCAGGTACGAACAACCCCCCACGTTGGAGGGTCTACGGGGCGACAAAACCCCTGGTGGCTCGCCGACGCCCGCTCCGAAGTGGCCAAACAGCAGCAGCGATGACCTCAGGGCGGACGCTGCTGTGACGAGCTCCTCGCCCACGCCCCCACTCGAGGGGCGAGGACAAGCTATCAAAGACAAAGAGCCGGGGGCCCGGAGCACGCATGGTGGCGGTGACCCCGTCGGCGGCGAGGACTTCTTCAGCCACCGCCACCTCAGCGCCGACGACGGAAGCCATCCGCCCACCGGCAGATTCCCACTCGGATCCTCC
This sequence comes from Zea luxurians, assembly GCA_029449295.1. Lineage (NCBI taxonomy): Eukaryota > Viridiplantae > Streptophyta > Magnoliopsida > Poales > Poaceae > Zea > Zea luxurians. The sequence continues at coordinate 132,645,072 of JAOPSE010000008.1, forward strand.
CGGATGGGCGAAGCACCGACCTCCGCGCAGAGGCGCCATACCGGGGCAAAGGCAGGACAGCCCCAGAACACGAACGCCGCCCTAGCAGCGCGCGACGTCTCGGGCTGTCCCCCGGTGCGTGCGGCGCGACAACCGCTCTTGCGGCGGGAGAGGGCACCGGGAGCCGAGCCAGGCCCGCTGAGCCAGCGAACCCAATGCGCTGGAGCTGACGACCCTCGCTGCCGACCAGCCCCGCGTTGTCGAAGTCCGGCCCTCCCGCTAGGTTGGTGAGCGCCCTCTCCCTCGAATGCTAAGGGAGAAGGTGACCCACGAACCCGCGCAGGAGATAGAGCTCCGGCTTAGCCCGGCCTCCGCCCCAGCAAGGATGACGAAGATCCTTGAAGCTGAGGGCGGGACCAAGATCGCAGCCCGGCTCGCTTCTCCCCACCACCAAACTGGAGGTCACCGTCTTGGGTGACCACCGGCGAGGGGATGCAGTCGGGCTACCTGACGAAAATCCTTGAAGCCGAACGATGGCTGAAAGGTACCGACTTCTGCGAAGTTGCGTTCCCCCAACGATGACCAGGCGGGAGAACCACGAATGCCCCCCATCTGGGGGCTCGAAAGGTGGAAAGACACAATGCATGAGGAGAGCGCGAAGACATGGTTGCCCTTCAAGGGGGTCACCCTCCTTTTAAAGGCAACTCTCCCCACTTGCGTCCTCAACCGTCGCGGGCTGAGTCTTCTCTAACACGCTCCAAGGCCCTCCCCCAACGACACGGGGGCCGGGCCCCACGCGTCATGCAGGCTGGCGCAGGGGAGACAGGCCCAAACCGCCGCCCACGGTGCGCACGACTGCCCAGCGGTTACGAGCATTCCTCCACTCTCGCCCAGGCCAGCGGGTGAAAGGGTGGGCCGCCATGCAGGCGTCGTGCAACCGCACCCAGGGGGACGCACCCTTTCGACTTCGACACATCCAGCATGGTGGCCCAGGCCCACACGTCATGTAACCGGCACACCGGTTACTACGTACAAGAAACTGCACCGCCACTCGCGCCAGTACCGTGCCTTCTCGACTGCGGAACCTGTACCGCGACTCGAGGCGACCCTACGTATGACCCGACAGTGCCAATCGAGCACATCGGTCACGGGCCGGTCAGCCGCGGGAGAGGGCGCGACGGTCGATATGGCCAAGAATGGGCCGGCAGTAATGGCGGTGGCAGGCGAGCGGAAGCGGCTGTCGAGTCGTCAGCAAGCTCACGTCCCCTCCTGGGATAGCGGAAGGACCTTCTCCCATGGCGGAAGACGACACGTCCGCGTTCCATCCCTCGAACGGCTCGCGCACGCGCAACGGCCGCCCCGTGAACCACTCGTCCCGTCGCGTTAACTCTGCGGCAGAACAGGCGGCACCTTTGGCAGGCGAAGCAGGCGACGCTTCACCTCCGCCATAATGACCGCGTCAAAAAAGGTGCGCCACGTCATTCGATTTCGTATCCTTTTCACTTCCTCTTTCACTCTCTTGCCTCAGGGGTCAGAAAAGGGGATACTCTGGAAGGGATCCTTCTCCGCGAAGGAAGCGGGCCTCGAGCCCCCCTACTGATCAGAGGTTCAAAGGCTGGCCCCTCGGAAGGGTTCAACAGCCGCCTCAGAGTGCTCGGGCTCCGCGCCCACTACTGGTCAGAGGTTCAAAGGCTGGCCCCTCGAAAGGGTTCAACGGCCGCCTCAGGCCACTCGGGCTCCGCGCCCACTACTGATCAGGGGTTCGAAGGCTGGCCCCCGAAGGGTTCGACAGCTGCCTAAGACGCAGAGCGAGGGATGACCCTAGGTACGTTCGATACATAACCGAAGCTCGGGCTGTGCTCTCGAGGTACCCTAGGACATTTCCGAGACCAACAGGAATGATTTTGTAACGGAATCCCACCAGAGGGAGGCATCGAGCCCTCGGACCCCGTCAAAAGGGGACCGGGTCCGGCAAATCACCTGCAGGTACTTTTGGAGCGCGCCTCTGGGACACTAGCCGACCCCTAACAAATGGGGCACGGGCGTCCACTCGGATTACCCGTTAGCAACTCACTGGAGAAACCATGTTCGGCGTCCTCCAAGGGCAACATGGCGCTTTCTCCCCCTCCTCCTTGTGGAAAGGCGACGCAGGGGCGTACGTAAAAAGTTGAGTCTGTCCCTGACCGTCCTCTCGCTCTGTGCGAAGGCTCGGGGGCTGCTCTCGCAAACTCGGCTCCGGCCAAACCGTTGACAGCGTCAACATACCAGCCCGAGAACTTGGGACCCGAATGTTCACCCGGGCTACGGCCAGTTCGCATGAGGGAGCAGCTAGACCGGCCGAAACATTATGAAACATACTAAGACCTCGAAGGAGTCAAACTACTCCTCTGAGGCCTCGTGGGCTACACCCGGCGGGTGCGCTCGCGCGCACCCACCGGAACAAAAGACAACCGAGGAAGGCCGGTCCCCTTGCAAAAAAGTGCGACAAAAGCCTCCAAGCGAGTATCAACACTCCCTTCGAGGCTCGGGGGCTACTGTCGGGGACCATAATTAGGGGTACCCCCAAGACTCCTAATCTCAGCTGGTAACCCCCATCAGCACTAAGCTGCAAAGGCCTGATGGGTGCGATTAAGCCAAGGCTCGGTCCGCTCAAGGGACACGACCTCGCCTCGCCCGAGCCCAGCCTCAGGCAAAGGCAGCCGACCCCGGAAGATTCACGTCTAGCCCGAGGCCCAGTCTTCGCCAAGAAGCAACCTTGGCCAGATCGCCGGACTGACCGACTGACTCGCTGGAGCATTTAATGCAAGGATGGCCTGACATCCTATCCTGTCATGCGCTCTTCAGTCGACAGAGCCGAAAGTGACCGCAGTCACTTCACCGCTCCACTGACCGGCCTGACAAGAAGACAGCGCCGCCTGCGTCGCTCCGACTGCTGTGCCGCTCGACAGAGTGAGGCTGACAGCAGCCAAGTCCAGCCTCGAGCGCCATAGGAAACTCTGCCTCGCCCGACCTAGGGCTCGGACTCGGGCTCGGCCCCGGAAGACGACGAACTCCGCCTTGCCCGACCCACGGCTCGAACTCGGGCTCGGCCCCGGAAGACGACGAACTCCGCCTCGCCTGACCCAGGGCTCGGACTCGGGCTCGACCCCGGAAGACGACGAACTCCGCCTCGCCCGACCCAGGGCTCGGACTCGGGCTCAGCCCCGGAAGACGACGAACTCCGCCTCGCCCGACCCAGGGCTCGGACTCAGGCTCAGTGCCGGAAGACGACGAACTCCGCCTCGCCCGACCTAGGGCTCGGACACGACCTTGACCTCGGAAGACTGACTCGACCCTGACCTCGAAGGAGCCTCCGCCTCGCCCGACCCAGGGCTCGGACCGACCACGTCACAGGGGGGCCATCATTACCCTATCCCTAGCTAGCTCAGGCTACGGGTAACGGGACCGGCGTCCCATCTGGCTCGCCCCGGAAAACAGATAATGATGGCGCCCCGCGTGCCCCATGACGACGGCGACTCTCAAACCCTTACAGAAGCAAGGAGACGTTAGCAAGGACTCAACAGCCCCGACAGCTGTCCTTCCGCAAGGCTCCAATACTCCTCCGACGGCCACGACATCATATGAACAGGGTGTCAAAACCTCTCTGGCTGCCACGAAGGCATGTACTTAGGGCACTAGCTCCTCTCTGCTCGACACGATAGCACATTGCTACACCCCCCATCGTACACCTGGACCCTCTCCTTACGCCTATAAAAGGAAGGTCCAAGGCTCTCTTACGAGAAGGTTGGCCGCGCGGGAGGACGGGGCGATGCGTAGAGTCCCTCGCTCTCCCCCACGCGAACGCTTGTAACCCCCTACTGCAAGCGCACCCGACCGTGGGCGCAGGACAAACACGGAGGCCGCGGGCTTTCCCCTCGCTTCGGCCCCCCTTCGTGCTCCGTCTCGCGCCGACCCATCTGGGCTGGGACACGCGGCGACGATTCACTCGTCGGTCCAGGGACCCCCCGGGGTCGAAACGCCGACACCTTGCATATACACCTCCACATTCGTGGGCGTACGACTGATTTTGACTTCCTATACATACAAGTTAGAATGACACATTTCTATGTAATTCAAAGTTACAACAAACTATGACATACCATTCGCATGGCCAAGCACACATGTCCATTGCCGTTGTAGTTGTGGAATGACTTAGTACCATAGTTTCCCCTGTTGCTTTCAGAAATGGCATGAAACTGAGGGGAAGCCCACCACCTACACAAGGCCCGATAACCCTTTGATCGGGTGACCATCCAAGGCACATACACCTACATGAAATATTTTTCAATCAAACAAATTGATGCATTGACATGTACCCAAAACAAGAATTAGAAAAAACGATATAAGATGCAACAACCTGTTTACCTCAAGGTATTGCTCCTCCGTAAGGTAAATTGATGACCATAACATCTGATAGTTACTGCTCCTAGGGACAATTGTCGAAGGTTCGGGTGTATATTGTCATTCATATCTACATAATCTTGAAACCAAAACAAGAAATTAGGTCCCCCCATCTTTTCCCTCTCGACGAATCTGATCATGTTCATGACCAGACATCCAATTTTGAGAATCAAATTCACTATTAGTACAAGGAAACATACCTATTAGGATAACAAAAACAAGGATAGCGACAATGACTTCAAATTAAGTTTGCACTTATAGGAGAAAGTGATTCATCTCTTCCATGTTGTTATACATGTAGAGTAAAGTAGTCTTCCATTTGTCATTAGTGAAACAATATGTTGTGTTGAGTCCTACAGTTTTGCCCCTCCATTGAAAAATTTCAAGATCATTGAAAGGGGGCTCCTTAACATGATACCGCAATGCAGGCGCATTGACGTTGTCTTCCTCTGCAAAGTACAGGCTCATGAATGATGCTATCTCTTTGTATTTGAATTCCTCGGTGATGCACCCTTCAACTCGTCTCTTATTACCAACCATTGCATGTAGCTTCTTTAGTGTCCTTTCGATGTGATACATCCATCTATACTAGACAAGACCACCTACCTTAGCTTCGTATGGTAGGTGAACAAGTAGATGTTGCATCAGATTGAAGAAACTCGGAAGAAATATTTTTTCAAGTTTGCATACCAAAATCGGTATTTGTTGTTCAAGCTTCTCCATCATCTCTTTCTTTATTTATTTAGCACAAAGATGTCTATAAAAGTAGCTTCGCTCCGCTAACGTTTTCCACACATCATTTTTTACAAAACCATGGAACATAACAGGAAGGAGTCTTTCCATTATTATGTGGTAGTCATGACTCTTTAACCAGAAAAACTTGCCCGTCTTCAAATTCATAGACCTTCTAAAGCCCACGGCGTAACCATCTGGGAACTTTAAGTTTTCCAACCATTTCATCAATTGTTTCTTCCTTTTAGGTTTGAGACTGTAAGGAGCACGTGGTTTCTTCTCGTTCTTTCCTAGCTCGAGAGTTGGTCGACTACAAAGTAAGGCCAAGTCTTTTCTAGCCTTAGGGTTGTCTTTTGTTTTGTCAGTGATATTTAGGCAAGTGCTGATAATGCTTTCACCCATATTTCGTTCCTGGTGCATGACATCAATGTTATGTAGTAGAATCAAGGCTTTCACATAAGGGAGTTTGCATAGACCGTATTTGTGAGTCCAGTTATGCCTAGTTCCAAAACCTTCAAACCGATTTCCATGTTCGTTTAGTTTCAAATCATTAAGTCTCCGACAATCTCTGGACCACTAAGACACTTGGGTGGTCCCCTCATCTCAATCATGTCCTTTCTAAAAGCGTTCCTATTGAACCCGAACGAGTGATCGTGAGGCAAAAAACATCTATGGCAATCGAAGTAACATATATTTCCACCAAACTTCAGTCAGAAGCATAAATTGTCTTCAACTTATATCGAACATGTCAGAATACCATGACAACTCCATCCAGCAAAGATACCGTAAGCCATCAAATTGTGAATCGACCACAAAAACACAAGTCTTAGGTTGAACTTCTGTTTCTTGTAACAATCATACGCCTCGACTCGTTCCCACAAAATTTTCAATTCTTCAATCAGGGGTCTCATCATCACATCGATCTTTGTTACAGGATGATTTGGGCCAGGTATTACAAGTCACAAGAAAACAAATTCATATTTCATGCAAAGAGATGGCGGAAGGTTGTATGGAACAGCAAAGACGAGCCAACATGAGTAGGACGGTGTAGTTAGATTGAAAGGCGAGAAACCATCTGTTGCCAAACCGAAGCTGACATTCTGCACTTCGTCAGCAAAGCTGGAATCAAAGGCATCTAGTGCCTTCCATGCATCTGTATCAGCTGGGTGTGCCATGACATCGTGATTCTCACATTGCCTTCTTTATGCCATCTCATGTGTCTGGCTGTATTCTGGGAGATAAACAAATGTTTCAACTGAGGTATAAGAGGCATGTATCTAAGCTGCTTACGTGCTACCTCGGTCGTCACGGTCAAACCATTGTCGTTTTCAACCTCTATGAATCTACGCTCATCACATACTGTACACTTCTCACTCATGGTCTCCTTCCACAAAAGCATACAGTTATTGTCATAGACATCGATTTTTTCATAGTCCATACTGAGACCCGAGAGCAACTTATTGGACTGGTACATGTCCTTTGGCATCTTGTGATTCTCCGAAAGTACATCACTGATCAAGTTCAGAAGTGTTAGGGGTCTCTCTCTCTCTTTGCCGAAGGTCCTTAGAATAAACTAACTGCTTTGATTCATTTAACAGACTTGCTGCAGGACCAAATACCGAAGATAGAAAAGCGATGCGAGGAATGTGAGGGACACAACAAAGCTTCAACAATTATCATAATCATAGTTTCGACTTAAGCTAGTTCTGAAGGTTTCGCAATAAACCAATTCAAGAGTAGAAAGACAAATCTATACTTGATACTTGTATTAAAACAAATGTATAGAGATGGAGGGTACAATTGTAGTTTTACCTTGGCTGTGTCCTAGGCCTATAAATAGATGAACAATATCCTCGTACTGTTCACAAGATCATTGAAGAGGGTTATTCGAGAGAGCTTAAGACGCATTCTCGATTGTCCACTTTTTGAAGGTCATCCTTGTATTCCCCTTCGCATGGAGCCGAAGGTACAAATGTAATCATTTGTTGTTGTATCGTCCGAAGCACAATTTTATTAACATAAATAAGTGACAATAAGAAGGGTTCATCTTTTATTATTTGCTTATCATTTATTAAACATGAATGCTCTTGTTCTGTTATTAATCTTCGATCATAAACAACCTTCAGAGGAGGATTGTTTTATGATTGAAGCTAAACATCTTTCTTCACCCACGTCCAAGAATCATTATCTTTGAAAAAAGATAATGCTTTCAAGGACGAAGGTCTTTAATGTTTAACATTGTGTTGCCTTGTTTTTAATTCTCAGCAATTGAAAATGATGACCAACATTGGCGCCCACCTCCGATGAACTCACTTCCACAACAATAACCAAGATGAGCCATCAAGCTTTGTCACCAGAGATGACGAAGCTTGTACTCCCAATCATAGGCGGTTAAAGCTTCGAACCAGCCAAGAAGAAGCAAAAGAAGGAATCCCAACGAAGGGTGTGTTAGATTGTAGGGGCCCCACATTAAGTCCAAATGGTATCATGTTCCAATCACTTTCTCCCAAGAAGACCTTCAGCTCAAACACTATGCACATAATGAGACCATGGTCATATCCTATGTCATAAAGGAATTCTTGGCCCACAATGTTCTAGTGGACATAGGTAGTGTAGCGGATATCATCTTTGCTAAAGCTTTCAGACAAATGCAAGAGCAACAAGACATGATACATGACGGAACACATCCTCTACGTGGCTTCGGAGGGAAACAAATAGCATCACTCAGCAAGATAACAATGCCAATCACCTTCGGTTACATACACAACACTAGAACTGAGCAAGTTGTATTTGACATAGTGGACATGGAATACCCTTACAATGCAATAATTGGAAGGGGAACACTGAATGCCTTCAAAGCTGTGCTACACCCAGCATACCTGTGCATGAAAATACCACCAAATCAGGGCCCAATCTATGTACATGGAAGTCAAGAGGCTGCAAGGAGAGCCGAAGGAAATTGGACAAATTCACAATATAGACGAAGCTAAAGGTCACCAGCAACAGAAGCATGTAAGGGATAAAGCAACATCTACAGATCAGACAAAATCCACACTCTTATGTGAAGACGTAGCTAATCAGAAGGTGTTGTTTGGATCTCAGTTGACCGAAGAGCAAGAAAAGAGTCTAAAAATTCTTATTCAACAACAAAGATGTCTTTGCTTGTTTAGCCAATGACCTATGTGGCATCAACAGAAGCACATTAAACATTCTCTTAATGTAGATCCCACCATCAGACCAAGGAAGCAGAAGCTTCGGAAAATGTTAGAGGATAAAGCCGAGGAGCAAGAAATGAAATCAAAATAATTCTCAGTGATGGTGTAAGAGAATTTACTTACCTAGAATGGCTTGCTAACACTGCGATGGTATAAAAGGCAAATGGAAAATGGAGGATGTGTATTGACTTCACAGATTTCAACAAGGCATGCCCATCCTTTGCCAAGGATAGACTCTCTCATAGATGCAGCAGCCACTTTAGAACTCATGAGCCTATTACATTGTTATTCAGGATATCACCAAATATGGACGAAGAAAGAAGATGAGCCTAAAACAAGCTTCATAACTCCCAGTGGTACATACTGTTACCTTCGGATGCCTGAGGGGCTCAAGAATGCTGGAGGAAGCTTTAGTAGGATGACTTCAAAAGTGCTGAATACCCAAATTGACATGAATGTTCTGACCTATGTTGATGAGGTTATAGTTAGAAGTACGAAGCAAGAAGACCATATTGCAAACTTGCAAGAAACATTTGCCAACTTCAGAAAGGCAGGTCTTAAGTTAAATCCAGAAAAATGCATCTTCGGGGTGAAGATGGGAAAATTCCTTGGTTGTCTTGTATTAACTAAGGTAATTGAGGCTAACCCAAGCAAGATAGAAGCAATACATCGGTTGGAACCGCCAAAGTCTAGAAAGGGCGCCCAGAGGCTGGTAGGTAGGCTTGCATCACTAAATAGATTCATCTCAAGATCTCTAGAAAGAAATCTGCCATTCTTTGAAGTGTTAAAGTTAGCCAAAGTCTTTCAATGGGGACCAGCTTAGCAAAAGGCTTTCAAAGAACTGAAACAATATCTTATACAACTAATAACTATGTATCCACCTTCGTTAGGAGCCCCACTTCTCCTATACATAGCTGCCTCTCATTCTGCTGTCAGCGTGGCACTAGTCCAAGAAAGGCAAGAGGGCCAAATGAAGAAACAAATGCCAGTTTACTTATCTCAAAAGTCTTAAGCCCAACTAAGAAGAACTACACAGAGTTGGAGAAGATACTTTATGTTGTACTGATGGCCTCTAGAAAGCTTCGACATTATTTTAAATCTCATCACATAGTTGTACCTTTGTCACAACCCTCGAAGGACAACATAAGAAACAGAGAAGCCACAGGAAGGGTCGAAAAGTGGGTTGCAGAGCTCAATGAGTTTAGCATCGACTTTGTTCATCGATCTTCAATCCAATCCCAGGCGTTAGCAGATTTCATCGCTGATTGGACGCCAGGAGCTCAGGATGAAGATCATGTGCTAGATGAAGAAGTATGGACAATATTTTGTGATGGGTCATGGGGAACATTCAGCGCAGGTGCTGCAGCGGTTCTGTTCTTGCCATAAAAAATAGAGACCTCTTATGCAGCCAAGTTAGATTTCTAGTGTACAAATAAAATTGCGGAGTACGAAGTAGTATTGCTAGGGCTTCGGAAACTCAAAGCCATGGGAGTAAGAAGGGCAATCTTGAAGTCTAATTCTTAAGTAATCATGGGGCATGTTGACAAAAGCAGCAAAGCAAGAGACCCAAAGCCTCCTTGAAGGGTTTTTAGTAAAAAACATTCCAAGAGGAGATAACGAACAAGCAGATCTGCTAGCCAAGTCAGCAGCACAGGGGCTTCCACTCCCCGAGAGGTATTTTTTGAAACCCTTAAAGCACCTTTGGTCAACCTTATAGAAAGAGTTGTACTTACAATATCACCCTCACATAGTGAGGATTAGAGAACATAAATTATATATTTCCTCTAGGGCAATTACCCTTTCGAACAATGAAGCTTATATCAAAAGAATGTAGGCCAGGACAAGGCCATACATAATAGTAGAATGGGAATTGTTTAAGCAAGGAGGCTGTTCACCACTGCTGAAGTGTCTATTTAGAACCAAAGGTCAAGAGGTGACGAGAGAAATTCACTTAGGCATATGTGGTGCTCACATCGGATCCAGGCTATTGTTGGGAAAAGTTTTTAGACAAGGCTTGTATTGGCCAAAAGCTGCTTTGGATGCAACAGACTTAGTACAGAAATATGACAACTGTCAAAGATGTGCCAAAGACCAAAAGCAACCTTCATCTCTAACTCAACTAATTTAGCTTACTTGGCCATTACAGAGATGGGGAATGGATTTGTTGGGACCATTACCCCTAGGTCAAGGAAACTTAAGATACGTTGTGGTCGAAGTTGAATGTTTCTCTAAATGTACTGAAGCTAAACCATTAGCTACAATAACATTGACCACAATTCAGAAATTTTACTAGCAGAATATCATTTGTCGCTTCGGAGTGCCGAAGGCTATCACAGTGGACAATGGAGCACAATTTGACTCCCAAGCTTTCAGGACTTTTTGTGATCAAATCGGAAGAAATATGCATTTTGCATCAGTAAGGCATCCAGAATCTAATGGTCTATTGGAACAAGCAAATGGTGTCATCCTTACAGGAATAATGAGGTCAATCTTCAATCAGCCGAAGGGCTAGTGGCCAAATGAGTTGGTAAAAGTGGTATGGAATCATAACACTTCAGTTTCAAGATCAACAGGCTTCACCCCATTCAAGATCTTGTTTGGGGACGAGACAATAACTCCACAAGAAGCAAAAATAGGACCAATATGAACCTTAGCTTCGGCAGATGGTGAAGATGCTTTCAAAATTCCAAAAGACTCAATAGAAGGGGCCAAATTTTAAGCAATTGACCACATTAATAAATATCAAGCCGAAACAGTCAAGCGAGATAGGAAAGTCAGGCTAAAGAATATCAAGCCAGGACATTTTGTGCTTCAAAGGGTGGCTAATACAGAAACACTAGGAAAGATTCGGCTCAAGGGGAAGGGCCCTTCTTAGTGGTATCTTCAGCCAGACTAGGATCTTAAAGCCTAAGAGACAAGGAAGGAAATGTATTCCTAGGTCCTGGAATGCAAATGAGCTTCGAAGATATTTTGTGTGACAATCATGTAGCTTTTTCCTTTTTTATGGTTCCCTTTTTTCCTTTCAAGTGGGGAGAAATGTTTTTAATGGGGCCATATTTTGTGATTTTCATATTTTTCAGCCATTTTCAATACAAGGGCAAATACCCCCATATGTAAAATGTAAAACCTAAGATTACATCATCGAGTGTAAAGAATAAAAAGCAAAATACCACCTTGTAAAGGTGAAAAAGCTCCAAAGTCGTTGCTAAGCGAATGCAGAGCTCAAAATACCACCTAGTAAAGGTGAAGAAGCACCAAAGTCATTCCTAAGGGAATGCAGAGCTCAAAATACCACCTAGTAAAGGTGAACAAGCTCCAAAGTCGTTCCTAAGGGAATGCAGAGCTCAAAAAACACCTAGTAAAGGTGAAGAGACTCCAAAGTCATTCCTAAGGGGATGCAGAGTCTATTTTTCTTTTCACCTTCGGGAAACGGCATAGATTCTTGCACAACATATGGTATCATAATTTGCATCCATACAAGCACTCATCATAGACATTATAACTTCATCGCATCATCGCATTTTGCATAAAAACTAACAAGAAACTTATGATGCTTAGTTGTGAATGAAAAGAAGGGAAGGTGTTTTCGCCTTTTGGCTCAAAAAGAAGAATTTCATGGTTTCGTCCACAGCAAAGCAAATAGATACAACAAAAGGTATTGTTACAAGTTATTTTTACATATTTACAAAAACTTATATATCATCTCTCATTGTTTTTTCCATCAAATACAATGTGTTATAGAACGAAGGTCTTTAAGCATATTTTTCAGGATTTCTTCATCAACTTTAGCTTCGGCTCGTCATTCATCACCGACGTCAGCCTGAAAGTAACATTACATCAATACTAAACAATAACAAATAGAGAGAAGGTAGGAGAAAATGAGCAGACAAATTTTTTGGTATACTTCGTCAAGTAGCGCTCTTGCTTCGTCTCCAGTGAATTCTTGTGCACCCTTTGTCCAAATTTGGGTAACAAATCTGTTACCCACGCTTCAAGCTTCGCTGGGTATCTCATTCAAATTAGATGGAGAAATTGTAATACCCAAAATTGTATCCAAAGAATATATAGTGGCCTTCTTATTTTTGGTATACCATGTATTCATCATAACAAGAGCACACCTATTACCAAAACAAATGATAAAAAAATGGAATATGCATCATGTCGAGGCTTGATTTTGTGTGAATTTTGTGAAGATATAAAAATAGAGTAAAAAGAAGTATGTTAATACCCAAATTGGAATTTAAATTCTAAAGGAAAAGAGAAAAAAATGGTTACAAATAAGGTAATATATATATATAAATTAAATTTGGTTTATGTGGTATTTGAGTTTAAGCATTTGACCTAAGTTTGAACCTCACAACAGATAGGAATTCAAACTTGAAATTTAAAATTTGAAATGAAAGTAAAGAAAGAAAGAAAACTAAAACAAATAAATAAAAAGGAAAAGTTAGGTTGCCAGACTCACCTGGGCCGAATTCACCTGCGCGGCCTAATTCCCCTGTGCGCTCGACCCATGTGGCTCTGACCGCTCGTCCCCACCTGCTAGCCTCACCTCACGTGACCTCTCCGCGGTGGCATGCGCCGACACCCCGTCCCCACACTGTTAGCCAACGTCACCTGCGCACCTGTGGACGACTGTGTGTCTTGTGCGTGGGCCCGAAATGACAGGAGCGTCAACCACCTCCCGAAACGAACGCGACATGGGCGGACTGCGCGGACTCCGCGAATCGGCCGCGGATCTCTCAACCGTCTGGCCAGCTTGGTGGACCATCCCATGTGGAATATATACTGGCCACCTTGCCTTCAACCTTGGGTGTATCGCGTGAATCGCCGACCCACATTGAGCGCCACCAGAGAGACCACGGTGTGGAGAGGGGAGACAAAGCCTCATCGGCGTTCAGAGCCTTAGGCGGATATGCAAATATTCCATGGGCAAAGCGCGTCAGGGAGCAACACCAGTGTGCGGTGGAAGTAATCGCGGTGTCGGTGGAGATCGGGGGTCAGCAGTGGCCGCGGAATTTCACATCGGAGCAGTGTGCGCGTCGTCCTTCTGCCTCTCGCCGTGGCACGGCTCCTCCACGTCGCCATAGCCGGTAATAAGCACTCCCTTGTGTCCGTCACACCCTCCATTTTGGTTAGTAACCATCCAACGACGCATAGATCCGCGTATGCGCCGGATTGGGTGCTCATCGGCGCCCTCCGCCGTGGTAATCACCTGAGTGCCGCTCTCTGTTAGCGCGGAGGTGAGGGATGGGTCATCGACCGTTGATTGGCTAATCAAGGGTGACGATCAGGGGATTGGATCTGGGTGGTGTGAACCACTGATCTCGTAGCGACTGGTGGATCGGGGTTCATAATGTCTGAGCCGACCGATCTTAATCCAGCGACTATTAGCGCATACCGGTTCTGGCGCGGGTTAGATCTAATTGAGGCCATCCAAAATTGATCCAACGGTCACAAACCCTCGATACCCCTTCGCCTCAGCACTTAATCAAAAGAGACCTTAAGTTTTTAGAGAATAGAACCCGCCGTCCACCAGCGCGTGAGAATTTAGTCTGTAGGGATTTTGCGAGAAAGCCCTTGACCTTTCTGGAATTTGGCGCCAAGTCCAAAGAAGAATTAAAATAGAGAAATAAATATATAAATTGGTTTTTAATACAAAAATAATTCTAGAAACTTGGAAAATTCATATTTAATTCATTTTAATTCCAAATTAATCCATTCCAGTTTCTAAAATTTTGTAATATTATTGTTTATCGCCTAGACTCTCTGTTTTGACATGAAAGACACATTAAAATTTATCTTTTACTTAAGCTTGTATTAAATACATAAAACCTTGGGAAATTCATAACTTAAAATCTATAACTCCAAATTTAATGATTCCAGTTCCTATGATCTTATTTTAACGTGTAGATTATTGTTATGCATTTTGTTTACATGTTTGGTGTGATGTTAATTTTCCCTTTATACTATGTCTGTTTGTATTGATGCAAGTAGACGAGCAAGTCACTGAGGATCCTAGTGCCCAGCAGATAGGAGTTTCTGAGCAGGAGCTCATTGAAGGTAAGTTGTGCCCTTGATCACATCCTTTTTACCCAGTCATGTTCTTATTAATCATAATGATGTTCATAAGTTAATTTTGATGGGATCCAATAGGTTACCCTAGTTTTGGCTATCTTTATACCTTGTTTTACCACTGAATATTTTTGGGTAGTATATGGTATTGCTTTATGTGGTTTTGGGTATGGAGATATACATCATTCATTGTAACATTTTTGTTATCAGTTATTATTTACTATTCATGATAAGATCATTAAGTTAATGGGAACATGGAGAACCACCCGGGAAAACAGTGCTACCACAAGGGGTTTAATGGGACGCCCTTGGCTGATTAACTAGGAAAGCTAGTGGATGGCTACCTTACCCGAAAGGGGCAAGGGCAGTAGGAGAGTGGTCAGTGTAGGGAGGTCCTTGGGTTGATTTTGCTGTTATGACGGTTAGGTGAGGGATTCCTGCAGTGGAGCTTGCTATAAACTGTAGCGGGTTTTCTGAAGTAGTGGAACTTTATAAAGGCCTCGTAGTGGTACCCTGCCTCGCTTCCTTGGTAGACGTGTATGGGGTTTGATCAACTCCCTGGCTAATGGGTAACACGACTTGTGGGTAAAGATGTGCAACCTCTGCAGAGTGTAAAACTGGTATACTAGCTGTGCTCACGGTCATGAGCGGCTTGGACACTCACATGATTAATTTATGGAACTAAATTCAATTTGTCATATGCATTGCATCGCAGGTGTTGTTATTACTTTTGTTCTACTACTTAATTGGGTTAGTATTTACTTATACTTAGTAATTGCTAATAAAATTTTGACCAACTTTAAAAGCAATGCTTAGCTTCAACCATCTCCTTTGATAAGCCTTACACTTCACGTGAGCTCCCACCTTTGGCGAGTTCATGCACATTATTCCCACAACTTGTTGAGCGATGAACATATGTGAGCTCACTCTTGCTGTCTCACACACCCACAGGTCAAGAATAGGTACCGCAGGATGAGGCGCATGTAGGATGCTGTGACGAGTTCGTGAGGGGTCTAAGCCATCGTCTCCTAGTCAACTTCGGGTTGCTGGACCGTGTCTTCATATGATGTAATTATTTATTTATTTTGTACAGAACCCCTATTATATAGTAAAGATGCGACATTCATTTTTGTACCACTATTCATCATTTGTGTGAGACTTGGTCCCAGCACACCTGGTGATTTTTTCGCGCCCGAGTTTTAGACCCCTAAAACCCGGGTGTGACAGAAGTGGTATCAGAGCAATGTTGACTGTAGGACGAGACCTAGATAGAAATGGACAAACCCTTACCTACTTACCTTACTCTGATTCATCCTATACTTATCTTATCTTGATCCTGTCTCACCTTTTGCTGTCATACTCTGATTACTCTTATCTTTTCTACTCTAAGACAAGATGAATTTCACACCTTGGAATCCTACATTTATGACATTTGTAAGAGATAGGGAACCTAAGACAAAAATTAAAACTATTTTCTCTATTTAAAAATGTTGGTTGGTTGTTCTGATGATAAATGCCTGATTCGCTTCTTTGATTGAATGAAATAGTATAGTTGGGCATCTTAGCATGTACCACCATAAGGTAATGTATTAGCTTTAGTAGGTAAAACATTAATCTGCTTAGCTAATAAATCCTCCAAAGTAACATGCCTCGTAATTACCTGCCTTGTCTACAATTCTTCCTTCTTACCATATGTTTCTAACTCAGATGGTCAATACTTGGAAGGGAGGAGGAATTGATTTGCCTGCCAACCCATTCAACCAGAGGGTACTTAGACAGCAACAACAACAAGCCGAGATGAATCCTCCGAATCCTCCACCAGCCGAAGTTGATCCTGCAGTTGCAGCCCAGATGCGGATAATGCAACAGATGGCAGACACCATGGCATATATGCACGCACAGATGCAGCTAGAACGCCAGGAGATGCGCCAAGAGCGAGAGGATATACGCCAGGAAATGCGCCAAAAGCGAGAGGAGATACGCTAGGGGAGAAGGGCGCAACAGCAACAGCAGCAAGCACCATTGCCTCCACCACCACCTCCACTTCCACCTTGGGACAAGAACCAGGAATTTATGAGCCACAAGCCGCAAACCTTCGCCAGTTCGCCAGATCCACTAGATGCTGATGATTGGCTGAAGTCAATTGAGAAGATGCTCAACATCGCCTAATGCTCTGACTGGGAGAAGGTACTTTATGCTTCTAGTCGTCTGACAGGTCCTGCTGGTGACTGGTGGGATTCTTATGTTGCTGCCCATGATGCTACTGACACTATTACTTGGGCGGAATTCACAACTCAGTTTAGAAACTACCACATTCCTGTTGGATTGATGAAGATCAAGAAGAAGGAGTTTCTGTCATTGAAGCAAGGCAACATGTCTGTCAACGAGTACCGTGACAAATTCATCCAAATGTCAAGATATGCTTCTGATGAGGTGGCAAATGATGAAAGGAAGCAAGAGCGCTTCATAGAAGGACTCAATGGGCCCCTACAGTATGCACTGGTTGCTCACACATTTCCATCATTTCAGAAGTTGTTGGATAAGGCTCTTGCTATTGAACACAAGCGTGTTCAATTGGGAGATTTGAAGAGGAAGGCCATTACCCAGGGGCAGGGTAGCAGCAGTGTTCGTCCTCGCTATGTTCCGCCACAGGGTACACCAACTCGTCCAAGAGGAGGACCACGTCTAGCTCAGTATGCTCCATAGGGGTCTCCACGGACACCTCCCACTCATCAGGCTACCCTCACTGGCACTCCGACGAGGCCTACAAGACAGAAGACAGTCCCTACATGCTTCAAGTGCAGTCAGGTTGGGCATTATGCTAATGCTTGTCCGGTAGGGAATTCTAGTGCATCAGCTCAAAACAAGCAACAGACTCCTGGCGAGGGATTCAGCATTGCCAGGGTGAATCAAGTCAGTGCTGAGGCCACTGCTGACGGTGCAGACATTGTTATCGGTTTGTTTTACATTAATGCAATTCTAGCAGCATTATTATTTGATTCTGGAGCTACGCATTCGTTTATGTCTGCTCGATTTGCAACCACCAATGAATTACCACTACAAAACATGAAAACACCTATGGTAGTAATTACACCTAAAGGGCCTATTGAAGCAAACTATATGACACAAAGATTAACACTGACAATTATGGGAAGGGAATTCTGGTCTACACCCATAGTACTAGAAGAAAGCAGTATAGATCTGATACTCAGGATATCCTAGTTAAGGAAAGCTAAGGCAGTTATACACTGTGATAATGGAACCATAGAACTTACCAGTTCCAAAGGGGAAAGATTTGAAGTTGAGATTACTGTAACCGCCTCTACTGGACCAGCCATATTTCTAGTAGATGGAAAATTTGTGGGTAGAAACATCCGAGTTGTTAGAGATTTTCCAGATGTCTTTCCTGAAGAGTTACCAGGAATGCCACCAGATAGGGAAGTCAAGTTCGTTATTGATCTCTTACCTGGTACTGCTCCCATTTCAAAGAGGCCATATAGGATGTCAGTGGAAGAGTTAAAAGAACTTAAGAAACAGTTAACAGAGTTACAGGAAGCAGGGTACATTCGTCCGAGTTCCTCACCTTGGGGAGCACCGGTGCTGTTTGTATAGAAGAAGGATGGTTCGTAAAGGATGTGTGTGGACTATAGATCACTGAATGATGTTACTATGAAGAACAAGTATCCATTACCTCGCATTGAGGATTTATTTGATCAGATGAGAGGTGCAAGGGTGTTCTCAAAGATTGATCTCCGATCGAGTTACCACCAAATGAAGATTAGGCCATCCGATATTCCCAATACGGCTTTCTCGACCCGATATGGTTTATATGAGTTCACGGTTATGTCTTTTGGACTAACTAATGCACCAGCTTATTTTATGAATCTGATGAATAAGGTGTTTATGGAGTATCTAGACAGATTCGTCGTAGTATTCATCAACGAAATTCTTATTTATTCCAAGAGTGATAACGATCATGAGTTACATCTGAGATTAGTGCTACAGAAGCTACGAGATAACCAACTCTACGCCAAGTACAGCAAATGCGAGTTCTGGATTGATGAGGTGCCATTCCTTGGACATATAATTTCTAATGGTGGGATATTAGTGGATCCTGCTAAAGTTAAGGAGATAGTGGCATGGAGTATACCCAGTACAGTTACTGAAGTCCTGAGTTTCTTGGGACTTACAGGCTATTATCGGTGATTTATTGAAGGGTTCTCCAAGATTGTAAGCCTATGACCTCACTTCTGGAGAAAGGAAGAGAGTTTAAATGGGACTCAAAGTGCCAAGATAGCTTTAATGAACTCAAGTTTAGATTGATGTCACCCCTAGTGTTGGTTATGCCAGACCTACAGAAGGGATTTGACATTTATTGTGATGCATGTGGCCAAGGCTTTGGATGTGTGCTTATGCAAGAAGGACACATAATTGCCTACGCGTCTCGTCAGTTGCGGAAACATGAGTTGAACTACCCCACTCATGACTTAGAATTGGCAGCCGTTGTGCACGCACTTAAGATATGGAGACATTACATTATGGGAACCAAGTGCCAAGTGTACACGGATCATAAGAATTTGAAGTATATATTCACTCAGAAGGATCTCAACCTTAGGCAACACCGATGGTTGGAGCTTATTAAGGATTATGACTTGGAGATTCACTATCACCCGGGCAAGGCGAATCTAGTTCCAGATGCCTTGAGTTGAAAGGAGCACGTTCATTTAGCTATTATGGCCTAGCTACCTAAGGAGATTGTTGAGGATTTTAGGAGACTTAACCTAGGAATTGTAGCACATACTGAAGGAGTCACCATCGAATTGGAACCTACCTTGGAGCAAGAAATTCGTAAGGGTCAGGTTGGTGTTGCTAAAATTCAAGAGATTAAGAATCTGATTATTGAAGGTAGAGGTCCAGAATTCATGGAGGATGAGCAAGACACAGTATGGTTCAAGGACCGGATATGTGTTCCTGAGATCAGCCCCTGTCCTATAATTTTGAGGGCCCCTATGCGAGCTCATGGGCCTTCTATGTTGTATAATTTTTTTATCATACATATAAATAATATGTGTTAAGTTTACATGCAAAAACATAAACAAATACATTGATAGATATTAAATTTAACATATCTGATAATTATCGAGAAATAAAGTCGACCAAAATAAAAATATATTTAGTGTTAGTTTGATAACCCAATTTTTCTAAGGGATTCCCATTTTTCAAGGGAAAATCAACTAGTTTTCCTTAAGCAAATGAGAATTCCTTAGGAAAATGGGGTTGCCAAATTAGCCCTGATATCTTGGAGCTAATATGATTACCTTAATGAAGAATAGAACTCCATCACATCCAGTGTTTCTCATGAAAATATGCTTCTTTGGTAACATCTAAGACCTAATCAGAAAAGCAAGTAATTATTTCATCAGAATTGAAAGTTTACAACTAAATATATAAGACACTAGATAAATAAAAAATAACTATAAAAGAATATGTATAAATATGAAAGAATAAGAATTAGTGAATAATGAATTACCTGTGAACTACGAGCCTATGACATGCGATTGATAACAACAGTGAGGACGGGACTAGTTCTGTGCATCGGTGTAGGAGGCCTTCAACCGGCACTTTAGCCTGATGTGCGTCGTCTTTTCCATTTTTTTGCAATTCGACAAGACAATAATTTAACATCAACTCTACTATTTTATTAGATATTGGGCCCTTCCTTTTCCTGGGCCCCCGGCGGTCACCTCCGCTGCATGGCCCTAGGACCGGCCCTGCCTGAGATTGATAGCCTTCGTGAGACTATATTGAAGGAAGCCCATGATTCTTATTACTCTATCCACCTTGGCAGCACTAAGATATATCAGGATTTGAAGCAGAAGTACTGGTGGTATGGGCTGAAAAGATATGTTGCTGCACATGTGGCTAAG
This sequence comes from Zea luxurians, assembly GCA_029449295.1. Taxonomy (NCBI): domain Eukaryota; kingdom Viridiplantae; phylum Streptophyta; class Magnoliopsida; order Poales; family Poaceae; genus Zea; species Zea luxurians. Next base: position 132,665,440 of record JAOPSE010000008.1, read on the forward strand.
TGTGATGTGTGTCAAAGAGTCAAGGCCGAACATCAAAGACCAGTTAGACTATTGCACCCGCTTAAGATATCCGAGTGGTAATGGGAAGAAATAGGCATGGATTTCATTGTTGGACTACCCCGCACTCCTGCAGGGTATGACTCTATTTGGGTGATTGTGGACAGATTGATGAAAGTGGCTCATTTCATACCTGTGAGGACTAATTATACGGGAGCCAAGCTAGCAGAATTGTATATGACTCGGATAGTTTTTCTACATGGGGTGCCTAAGAAGATCGTGTCAGACCGAGGATCACAGTTTACTTCTCGGTTTTGGAAGAAGTTGCATGAGAGCTTGGATACACAGTTGAATTTTAGTTCGGCCTACCATCCTCAAACTGATGGGAAGATCGAGAGGACTAACCAAGTGCTGGAGGATATGTTAAGAGCTTGTGCTCTTAAACATGGTGGTAGTTGGGATAAGAGCTTACCATATGCGGAGTTCTCTTACAATAATAGCTACCAGGCCAGTCTGAAGATGTCACCATTTGAGGCTTGATATGGCAGGAAGTGCAAGACTCCTTTATATTGGGATCAAACTGGAGAAAGGCAGTTCTTTGGGCCTGAACTTATACAAGAGGCATAAGAACAAGTGCGAATGATAAGAGAGAATTTGAGAATTGCATAATCGAGGCAGAAGAGCTATGCTGATACCCGGAGAAGACTACTGGAGTTTAAGGAGGGTGATCACGTGTATCTAAAGGTGTCACCGATCCGGGGTGATCAAGTTAAAGGAAAGTTGTCCCCTCACTTCATTGAACCCTTCTTGATCTTAAACGAGTGGGAGAAGTTGCATATCAACTAGAACTACCCGATCATCTTGCGGATGTACATGATGTCTTCCATGTATTTCAGCTGAAGAAATGTCTCAAGGTACCTGAAGAGCAGCTACCAATAGAGGATCTTAGTGTTCAAGATGATCTGACTTATGCAGAATATCCTATCAAGATTCTTGACACTTTAACTCGAGTTACAAGAAATAAGGTGATAAAGATGTGCAAAGTACAATGGAGTCACCATGGAGAAGCTGAAGCTACTTGGGAGAGAGAAGAAGATCTCCGCATAGATTTTCCTCATCTTTTCCCTAGTCCTTTCTAAATCTCGAGGACGAGATTCTTATTAAGGGGGGTAGGATTTGTAATACCCAAAATTGTATACAAAGAATATATAGTGGTCTTCTTATTTTTGGTATGCCATGTACTCATCATAACAAGAGCACACCTATACTTAAGAATGATTAACCAAAACAAATGATAAAAAAATGAAATATGCATCATGACGAGGCTTGATTTTGTGTGCATTTTGTGATGATATAAAAATAGAGTAAAAAGAAGTATGTTAATACCCAATTGGAATTTAAATTCTAAAGGAAAAGAGAAGAAAATGGTTACAAATAATATATATATATATTAATTAAATTCGGTTTATGTGGTATTTGAATTTAAGCATTTGACCTAAGTTTGAACCACACAATAGACAGGAATTCAAACTTGAAATTTAAAATTTGAAATGAAAGTAAAGAAAGAAAGAAAACTGAAACAAATAAATAAAAAGGAAAAGTTAGGTTGCCAGACTCACCTAGGTCGGATTCACTTGCGCGGCCCAATTCCCTTCTGCGCTCGGCCCGTGTGGCTCTGACCGCTCGTCCCCACCTGCCAGCCTCACCTCGCGCGACCTCTCCGTGGTGGCATGCGCCGACACCCCATCCCCACACTGTCAGCCAGCGTCACCTGCGCACCTATGGATAACTATGTGTCTTGCGCGTGGGCCCGAAATGACAGGAGCGTCACCCACCTCCCGAAACGAACACGGCGTGGGTGGACTGCACGGACTCCACGAATCGGCCGCGAATCTCTCAACCATCTCGTCAGCCAGGTGGACCATCCCGTGCGGAATATATACTGGCCACCTCGCCTTCAACCTTTGGGGTATCGCGTGAATCGCCGAGCCACATTGAGCGCCACTAGAGAGACCACGGTGTGGAGAGGGGAGAGAAAGCCTCGTCGGCGTTCAGAGCCTTAGGCGGATACACAAATATTCCGTGGGCAAAGCGCGCCAGGTAGCAACACTAGTGTGCGGTGGAAGTAATAGCAGCGTCGGTGGAGATCGGGGGTCCGCAGTGGCCGCGGAATTTCACATCAAAGCAGTGTGTGCGCCGTCCTTCCGCCTCTCACCGTGGCACGGCTCCTCCACGTCGCCATAGCGGGTAATAAGCACTCCCCTGTGTCTGCCGCACCCTCAATTTTGGTTAGTAACTGTCCAACGACGCGTAGATCCGCGTATGCGCTAGATTGGGTGCTCACCGGCGCCCTCCGCCGTGGTGATCACCTGAGCGCCGCTCTCTGTTAGCGCAGGTGAGGGATGGGTCATCGACCGTTGATCGGCTAATCAAGGGTGACGATCAGGGGATTGGATCCGGGTGGTGTGAACCACTGATCTCGTAGCGAGTGGTGGATCAGGGTTCATAATGTCTGAGCCGTCCGATCTTAATCCAGCGACTATTAGCGCATACCGGTTCTGGCGAGGGTTAGATCTAATCGAGGCCATCCAAAATTGATCCAACGGTCAGAAACCCTCGATACCCCTTCGCCTCGGCACTTATTCAAAAGAGACCTTATGTTTTTAGAGAATAGAACCCGCCGTCCATCGTCGCGTGAGAACTGAGTCTGTGGGGATTTTGCGAGAAAGCCCCTGACCTTTCTGGAATTTGGTGCCCAGACTAGAGAAGAATTAAAATAGAGAAATAAATATAGAAATTGGTTTTTAATACAAAAATAATTCTTGAAACATGGAAAATTCATATTTAATTCATTTTAATTCCAAATTGATACATTCCAGTTTCTAAAATTTTGTAATATTATTCTTTATCACCTAGAGTCTCTCTTTTGACATGAAAGACACATTAAAATTTATATTTTACTTAAGCTTTTATTAAATACATAAAACCTTGGAAAATTCATAACTTAAAATCTATAACTCCAAATTTAATGATTCCAGTTCCTATGATCTTATTTTAACGTGTAGATTATTATTATGCATTTTGTTTACATGTTTGGTGTGATGTTAATTTTCCCTTTATACTATATATGTTTGTATTGATGCGAGTAGATGAGCAAGTTAATGAGGATCCTGGTGCCCAGCAGATAGAAGTTGCTGAGCAGGAGCTCATTGAAGGCAAGTTGTGCCCTTGATCACATCCTTTTTTCCCAGTCATGTTCTTATTAATCATAATTATCTGCATAAGTTAATTTTGATGGGATCCAATAGGTTACCCTAGTTTTGGCTATCTTTATACCTTGTTTTACCACTGAATATTTTTGAGTAGTATATGCTATTGCTTTATGTGGTTTTGGGTATGGAGATATACATCACTCATTGTTACACTTTTGTTATCAGTTATTATTTACTGCTCATGATAAGATCATTATGTTAATGGGAACATGGAGAACCACCCGGGAAAACAGTGCTACCACAAGGGTTTAATGGGACGCCCTTGACTGATTAACTAGGAAAGCTAGTGGATGACTACCTTACCCGAAAGGGGCAAGGGCAGTAGGGGAGTGGTCAGTGTAGGGAGGTCCTTGTGTTGATTTTGCTGTGATGGCGGTCAGGCGAGGGATTCCTGCACTGGAGCTTCCTATAAACTGTAGCGGGTTTTCTGAAGCTAGTGGAACTTTGTAAAGGCCTCGTAGTGGTACCCTGCCTCGCTTCCTTGGTAGAGGTGTATGGGGTCTGATCAACTCCGTGTCAAATGGGTAACACGACTTGTGGGTAAAGATGCGCAACCTCTTCAGATTGTAAAACTGGTATACTAGCCATGCTCACGGTCATGAGTGGCTCGGATACTCACATGATTAATTTATGGAACTAAATTCAATTTGTCATATGCATTGCATCATAGGTGTTGTTATTACTTTTGTTCTACTACTTAATTTGGTTGGTATTTACTTATACTTAGTAATTGCTAATAAAATTTTGACCAACTTTAAAAGCAATGCTCAGCTTCAACCATCTCCTTTGGGAAGCCTTACACTTCACGTGAGCTCCCTCCTTTGGCGAGTTCATGCGCATTATTCCCCACAACTTGTTGAGCGATGAACGTATGTGAGCTCACTCTTGCTGTCTCACACCCCCACAGGTCAAGAACAGGTACCGCAGGATGAGGCACATGGAGGATGCTGTGACGAGTTCATGAGAGGTCTAGGTCGTCATCTCCTAGTCAAATTTGGGTTGCTGGATCGTGTCTTCATATGATGTAATTATTTATTTATTTGTATAGAACCCCTACTATATAGTAAAGATGCGACATTCGTTTCTGTACCACTATTCATCATATGTGTGTGACTTGGTCCCAGCATACCTAGTGATTTTTTCGCGCCCGAGTTTTAGACCCCTAAAACCTGGGTGTGACAGAAATGCTGAAGGTGGGTCTATTAACAAACTTCATATGGTTGCATCCAGCCTTTGCAAAGATAGCAGAAGTGCCCCGAGCAGTGACTAGCGCACAGAAATCATCATGGCCTACCATAACTTCATCAAAATCATCGACTTCCTTTTCAACCCATTCCAGTGCCTCGGGAATATCATCAGGAAGGTGCTTAGCCTCTTATGAAGCTGCCCCAACATAGTGAATGTGGCGGAACCACCCGAATTATTCCAGCTTAAGTGCCCAAGTCGCACCTTAAGGGCAGCAACACACAAAACCGGAATAACCCGTTAGTCCCTCGGATCTAGTCCGATAAAGCCACTTATCAGGATCGAATACCACTAGCTCACTCGAAGGTGAGCCACAGAGAAATACAATAAAGCATAATACCACAAATTTAAGAAGTACCATTAGTGATTACATTATCGGAGTTTCAGAAATAATAATCATAAATTTTTAATGCAGCGGACATAACTAACGGAGAAAACCGAATAACATGGCGAAGCCTAGCCACGCTACTCCTCCTGGTCCTCTCCTGCGGAAGCAGTAACCCACTCGACCGTCTATCCTGGTGGCAGGGATGGAGGCCAAGTCACACCATCAACCGATCATCCTAAGGAGTACCTGCAAAAATTATGCCACAAGCAAGGCTGAGTATACTAATACTCAGCTAGACTTACCCGGTGTGAGGAGTCTACTCTACCTCTAGACATGCAGCTGTTTGGCTGAGGGGTTTGGTTTGCCAAAAGCACTAGCTGAGTCTAAAATCAATTTTTAGCTTTTCAAGTTTTAGTATGATCCTATTAAAACTAGATGTGTACCTAGCTAATCATACATGGTATCAAACATTTTATCAATCAACATCTTTTGCAAATCAACTCATTTCCACTTATTACTCAATGTAGCAGCATGGATCAAGCAGTCTCATTAGCTGCGAGAAGCAGACGATTCGAATCGAGTTTTTAAACCTTGCAAGGTAAACCTAAACACACGACGTGGCGAGGCACTCCGTCCCCACACACATCAACCGTCCCCATCGATTCCCCGTCAGCAGATCAGGGCTCACCGCCTTGGCGTACAATGCCTCACTGACCCCGACTGCCGTCGTGCAGTGACCGCACTTGTACCCACCATAACCTGAATGGGAGACCTCGTCTCAGGTCGCGTGAGAGGATATGTCCACTGCCAGGTCCACTCAGGTACTAGGCTTACCGATTTACCATATTTCTCGGCATGTGCTTAGTACATTCAAACGCTTGACACACGGTACCACACCTTAATCCTTATTCAAATTTTTATCCCATGGATTGTTGTCCACAACCAGCATCATTATGATAAGAAAGTGGATACAACCAGTTTCCTGACCTCGCGCGAGTGCTAGAAAAATCACTCGACTTCTACCGAAATCCTGATTTAGCATAGCAGCTACTCGACCTAGCATACTAGTATTCATCTCAAAAGGAATCCTGAGTTCATGCAACTAGGGTTTCAATCAACTCCTACACTTAAGTGCATGGTACAAGCCTACAAACATTAAGTGCTGTAAAATAGCATATATAACGGTTATGCATAAAACCGGGGCTTGCCTTTAATTAACACTTAGATAGTGTTTGTTGGGGTGGGTACTCGCTTGGCGAGCATCCAATGATTAAGTCGATCCTTCCTTGGGTCGTCCACCAACGGCATCCTGTGGTTGGCACCATATCACGTGCACGATCATCATCTCTCGGTCCTAAATGAGATGCAAGATGCATATGTATGAATATAATGAAAAAATATCACAAGATATTTCAATACATGATAGCGAACCAAACACTAATTAGTAAGACACTGCAACGACTAGACGCAAGCGCTAGCTATTCGTACGTTATCGGCGTTCAACATTAACACCATTAAAAAGACGACAACCTTTTATTTATTTACGCAACACGACTACGACATCACAAGTACGCACATTTTGTTTGTTTGGATAGGCTTTTCATTAGTTCTCCTATTGATCACGCACAAGCATCACCGACAACACAAATTCAATAGAGGACATAAGCGTCAATGTCTATGGAACTCCTATATCGCAATCACTAAAGAAAGGAACATATAAAACAAGACACACATATTATCT